>CM029628.1:47804241-49004241 GCA_017311315.1 Dendrocalamus latiflorus
CTGATGGTTGCTCTCGGATGCAGTGGTGTTGTAGGAATGCAATTCTTCTGCTGGAGCAGGTATGGAATCACTGGGGTTTGCATATTTCTCATGTACCACAGTGTCAGGAGTTGTATCTTCGTTGTTTGTGCCCACTACAATGCTCTCATCTTGGCGGTTGCTCTCTGATGCAGTGTCGTTGTAGGAATTATGTTCTTCTGCTGGAGGAGGTATGGAATCGCCAGAGTTTGCAGAATTCTCGAGTACTACAGCGTCAGAAGTTGCATTTTCGTTGTTTATGCCCACCACAATGCTGTCGCTGATTTTTGTGTCTGGTTTCTTGTAGTCCTGGAGCTTGGTCTTGATCCCTTCAAGCTCAGCTTCTTTTTGCTGCAGGAGTTCCTTTATAGCTGCCACCTGGTCAGGGCCTGAATCAGCTGCATTCTCTTTCATTTGGTTGATATGGCTCTCTTTCTCCACAAGAGCTGCCTCCAATTCTTTCTGGGTGTGGGTAAGATACGTGGTAGTGGTTTCTGAATCCATGAGCTTCTTTTTCAGCTCTGTCCTCTCGATACTTAGGACAGATGTTTTGGCTTCCAGTTCATCCACTTTTCTCCTCATCTCTTTACTAATTTCCTTTTCTTTCTGGCCCAAATGAAATAGCAATATTTGGTTAATGAGATATTCTTGAATTTGAAAATCAGGTTTGTGAACAGACCAAATAAATGATTTACACAGCATACTAATGGAAAAGGCAAGATAAATTAAGTTCTACATGTGCTAGTGTGCTAAATCTATGGCAGTGTTTTTACCATCGACAAATTAACCATATCTTTGTCATATCTAGCCCTAGGTTGTAAATTAAGAGGATGTTCAATTAAAATATTGAATATAACTATGCTTGCATTTCGAGGTAATATTCCGATAATGCTGTCAGCATGCAAGTCTATTGCAGGGTTGATTTATATGAAGGCATGGTTCCCGATTCCACATCATGCTCGTTGTTGGGTTATAGATAACTTTTGTGAGTGCACTAGAGCAGTGGTGTTGTATCCGTACCGTACTCCTGTTAATTGGCACTGTGACAAATTGTGCACATAGCCACATGCTACGAGAGTATAGCCTCTAGAGGGGCTTGAAGTTGAGTACTTGTAATTTGTGGCCATGATGTTGATTAAAAATCGAAGGTTAGAATCTTTGAGCTACAGACAGCAGGATTGCTACTGTAATCTCTATATTCATGTATTGACGATGAGAAGTCTATACATTTGGAAGCACTTGACACTGGTAACATGTGTCTGTTCTGGAATTTATCGTGTGATCCATTGTATAAGTATTTCACCAAAATTGCCTTTAAGACAAGAGGAACTGAACACTAATGTTCAGAAGTTAAGATGGACAGCTTTGAGCATCAATTTTCTGGTGCTTATGAATCAGTGGATAAAAGGAGTATTCGCAGTTCGTTGCTTAGACTACTTGAGTTCAGATGAAAAAACTGTAGTAGTCATAATCTACTGTCAGAGCCAACAAACACATTGCAACTGCTTTTCTTGAACCAAACAAGCACAAAGAAGTAGCAAGGCAATTGTGATGCATGCCATTCCAGAGGTCATATCCATACCTCTAGGAGGACTTGCAGGGAGATGAGCTGCTGGTCGCGTTCCTGGAGGAGGATGGCGAAGATGCGGCGCTCCCTCATCTTGTGCAGGACGCCGACGCTCAGCGCGGCGGCGCCGAGCGCCAGCAGCAGCAGCAGCAGGTAGGGGGCCTCTTGTTGCTGCTCATTGTGTAGCCTCTTGATCTGTGCTTGCCTGCCTCCATCTCCTATCTTTGTGCACCCTCTTATTAACACCGTTCCAGGATGTTCAATCTTGTTTTGTTTACTGCAGAATGGGACAACTGTTTTGGCATAGTGTGAAGAAACTGGACCTTCCTTTTTGGTTGCTTGGATTCTGGAAAGAAAAGTAACTTGCTTAGAAATGGAGGAACAAGACACTGGGAGGTGCCGATTCTAAGGGTTAACGTATGCTGTTATGCTTCACTTACTTCAAGGTGATGCACATGTTCGTCATAGCTTGATTTATTTGGGCCTTAAGAGAGGTTATGACTTATGAGTGTAAAGTTTGGCTCTAGTTGACTTTTGTAAGTACCTCGTAAGACGTTAGCAATAACTACGATACTTGCATTTGCATATGATCTCCCAGTAAAGATTTGCACCATCAAATGTTTACATTCATTGTCCACCAAATTCTGCATTCTATATGCACTAAGGGATGAGGACATTCATCTCTAAGCGAAACTAACCAGAATGACAAAAAAAAAGGTATTTACGTTTGACCAGGGAAGTCAGGTAATTCATGACCAAAGTTGTGAGAAATTTGCTCTTTACAAGAAGAATGGCTCCATGAAATGTGAACTAAGGAAATCATCATCTTCATCAAAATAACAAGAATATTCTGTGGAGAAATGTGTATAAGAGTAGGCTCTACAATTTGACCTATATCTTCAAATGACAAAATTTATAATATAAAACCTAAAAAAAAGGGCTCTAACACTAAGCAATATGAATTCATGGTACACAAAAGAATCATCCAAAATGATGCGTTGAGTCATCGTGGTCCTATCTCTTCTGGAAGCTGCTAGCTCACACAACCGGTACAGCGCTCCCAAAGCTTTTCTAACTAATCCATACAGCTCAAAGTTCTATCCCTAATGAACTGGCAAGTCGATGGCAGAAGCTATCGAGTCTCCATGATGCTTTGGCTACTCTGGACATCAACCAATGCAGCCTGCCGAACCATTCACAACCTTGAAAATCTCTATTGCTTTAATTCGCTCATCGGTTCAACACTTCAACCAAAAGAATTTTGGGAACATCATGGTTCCTGCATTAAGGAATTCCAATTGTGAGTTGACATTGCGTCAGATCTGACAACACCAATAACAAGCGAAGTTATGAAGATTACCTGATGATTTTCACTTCAATCAATATCGTGTGCCCACTGACCAGTTATAGTTAAGAAAGGGCCTATCCATTCCAGAAACTGAGTACTCTGGCAAATCTCAATTTTCAAATCTCAACTGTCCTGACAGAAGACAGCATATGGATCTCTTAAGGGCCCATCACATGATAGCTCACTTGTGCTTCCATCTATAAATGTCCCATCAGCAAAAATGACCTGATTCAAGTGGATTTATCACTCCTGTATCATAGCACAACAGAGGAAGTATGCAGATAACATAACAGAGCAGCATGTAGTATTTGGGAGTTGGGATGAAAGTCATTTCAGTGAGAATAAATTACATGAAATGAATCACCCTCTACTTTTTAATATAAATTAATAACTAAAACAATAAGCATAAATCAATGGAGGAAGGTATACAATTATACAAACACACCTCTGAAGCATACACAGGAGTTTCCCCAGCAGTTGGTTTAACAAACGATACTACTGGGCAAGTTTGTTGAACTACGTCACAGAGTGCTACGAGTCTCTCCCTGTTGCCAAGCTCTACTGCCTGAGAAAAAAAAAAATCCTGTTTTTCCTCAGCCTTACAATGTTGTAACACCTTGTATCACTGAAATGCTTAGTCTGTAATGTTCAAAAGAGCCTGTTGGCCTTCTGTCAAGATCAAACCTCCTCCTAGATGGTTTCTTCAGTATGCGACATATTGCAGTTAACTATGCAGCTTTTTTCAAAAAAAAAGAAAAAAAAGAAAAATGGGAAAAGCACAAATCTCTAGACTGATTGCAATCATGTATATAGTTACATCAAGTTTGAATATATTTGTGCCAGTGAACTAAGGGTAAAGATGTAAACTTAACCTGCACAATATCATGGCGAGGAACCCTTGGAAGTGGTTGAGCTCTATAGCCCTTGGCTGACATGACTTCTGCAATTAGCATACCTCCTGTGGACAGTGTAAGACTGTCACTCGAATGCAAAGTTTTCTAAAAGAGGTGAGATTTAAGAAACAACCTACTTTTACTGCTTCTCCGACCATTTGCGGAGCAAGCAACAAGCCTTGAAACAGTGCTCGCATAATATGGCCGGGTGCTGACCCAAACTCCACCCCAAGGCCAGGTGCAGATAGGCGAGCTGCAGCTGCTGCAACCAAATCTTTCTTCCCAGCAAAATAACCACCACAAGGCACAATGGTTCCACCGGGATTCTTTATCAAACTACCGGCAATCAAATCTGCTCCCTGTCATGCAAATGCCCAATTAGGTAACACACTGTGCTGAGATGGTGACAACCATGAACCTACCACCATTGGAGGCTCCCATGTCTCAACAAATTCACCATATCAATTGTCAACCATGACCATGCAGTTTGGATTTTGCATCTGCAATGAGATCCAAACATGAATAATTTCATCACATGCATGGGTTAATTTAGACACAGAAGGTGCTGGTGCGGTGGCGCCTGAATACAAAATAATCTTACCTTGATCAAGTCTATAGCTCTGCGAATATCAGGTATGCCTAGGCTCTTGCGCCACGAATAACCGCAAGATCTCTATATGAAGGCGCATCCAGTTTGTGGTCAGACAGTACTCGCAAGAGCATCCCAATCAAGGCCACCATCTGCTGCAAGCTACAACTGTAGCCTCATCAATAACCCATCAACAACACAATGCTACAGACGCTATGTGTATGTGAATTGTGAGGGGAGATTGACACACCGGAACTTCTCGGTAAGCCACTCCAAAATCCTTGAGCGATCGTACATTGGCAGACCCCCTGATCCCAATAACCTCCTCTAAGGTGTCGTACGGAGGCCCAGCGACCGCCAAGAGCTGCAGAAGTTTCCATCGGCTCTGAATCTCTAGCAGAAGCAGCGCCCAAATTTGTTCTTTTAGTTCATCCTGCTCCTTACCTCATGTCCAGGCCTCAGAAGTGCAAACAGAGCACAGGCAATGGCATGCGTGCCGGAGAAGAACTGGCATCGAGTAAGAAGAACTCAGCAATGGAATAGAATGGAGAAATGGGGGGAGAGTCGGAGAAATTGTAGTGCGTGCGAAGGTGGAACCTGGGGGCGAACAATGGCGGCCTCCGCACGGTCCGCCTGCCGCGCGGGGCGGGTGCGGTGCGGACGCCGCGAGGCGAGGCCACGCGAGTGGGGAGGCCAGTGTGGTGGTGGTGGTGGTGGCCGTCGTCGCCGCGGCGGTAGCAACCCACACCCACCGGCTGGGTTGGCTGGGTTGGAATGGGACATGGGAGTGCACGTTTGTGAGGCCAGGCCATACTGAAAGGCAATGCTCGCTGCTTACTGCATCAGGCACGGCTTGCTCGCTCGTTCTGTCCTCGTTGCTTATTTCGGGATGCCAAACAGTGATGGCATTAGCACGAAATGAGATGGAACAATGAGAAGAAGAAGAAGAAGAAGAAGAAGAAGATAAAGCAAACGAAGCTTTCGTCTTGCCGAAATACGCAAACACTACCAACAGTTGGGGGATGGAGCTAAGCAAAGCATGGTGAGGAACAAGGAACACAATGCTTGCACTCAAAGAAGGGTTGCCTTCCACTTCCGCTTGTTATATCACTGTCTGCGTCACGGCATTCGCTAATTTGAAGTTCCATTAGGTGCCATGAGCACTGAGATCAAGGTGGTCAATGGCCTCCGGCGAGGGTCTCGCCGAGACGCCGACTCGTTTGTGCTAGCGATAGTACTTGGGTTGGTTCTTGCTTCTGCGCCGGTGGTTCAGTCCTGGAGCAAAAGAGGGTCACACGCTCACATGCCGAATCGCGCTGGTAAATCGAACCATTTCTGGTAGCAGTTTACGAACTGCCTAGGAGTTGAAGCATTGAACTGGCTGTTGCGTTGCAGGATCTGTTGGAACCTGGTGCTGCACAGGCTGTGAAGAACCTTCTCCCGGACGAGGTGGACGGCGACTTGGCGGTGCTCTGCGTCCGGCCGGATCAGGTCAGGCACTGGTACAACTACAGGTGGACTAGCCCGCTCCACTTCATTGACACCCCTGACCAAGCTTGCAGTTTTGTCTACTCAAGTACGTTCTTGCAAGCAGTATGAAAACTCTATTCTGAATTTCTGAATTCACAAGATAGAAATGGTGTTTGACTGCTCCAATGGCCAGGGGATTGCCATGACTCCAATGGTGTACAAGGCATGTGCATCGCTGGTGCGATCGCCAACTTCACCTCCCAGCTTCTGCATTACAAGCACGGCAGTAGCTGATCGCAAATGTAAGCGAGGTGTTGATCCCAACCAATGTTCTTGTATCACTGTTCTGACCACTCCCTTTCGTCTGATTGCAACGCAGATAACTTGACTGAAGCCCTGTTGTTCTTGTCACACTTCATGGGAGATGTTCATCAGGTAATCTCCGGCTATGAGAGTTACTAAATTCAGATTGTATAACTATACTTTACAAAATAAGACTAAGTACTTAAGTCAACAAAATCAGCAACTTTTAGCATGAGACCGATGAGACCACCATATTGTTATGAATAGCGCTTGTATTCATATGAGGCCAATGGGCCTATATATACACAAAGTACAGTGGTAAATATGCAAAGAACCCCTCATAACAATGGGGAATAACAAACTATACATATATCTCTAACACCCCCCTCAAACTCATGGTGGATCAACAACACTGAGTTTGGAGAGGTAGAAGCTGTGCTGTGCTCGAGTCTGGGCCTTCGTGAAGAAATCCGCTATCTGAAGCTCTGAAGGCACATACTGAAGAGTAATCACCTGATCATGCACACCTCCTCATGAAAGCATCAACACCAATGTGCTTGGTGAGCTCATGCTTCACAGGATCACGAGCAATACTGATAGCACCTGTACTGTCTGACAAGAGAGGGGTCGGTGTAGTGACAGAAACACCAAAATCCTCAAGTAACCACCGTAGCCAAGTAATCTCTGCTGTCAAGAGAGCCATAGCTCGCAACTCAGCCTCTGCACTCGAACGGGACACTGCAGTCTGTTTCTTCGTCTTCCAGGCAATAAGAGAACCACCAAGAAAAACACAGTAAGCAGAGATAGACCGGCGATCAGAGGGATCGCTGGCCCAAGTAGCATCCGAATAGGCCTGAAGCTGTAACGAGCTGGAACGTGGAAAGAAGAGACGGCGAGAGATAGTCCCACGAAGGTATCGCAGAACTCGAAGAAGGTGGCTGTAGTGAACCTGAGTGGGAGCTGAAACAAACTGACTCAGAATATGAACTGGATAAGTGATATCCGGACGAGTAACAGCAAGGTAGACAAGACTCCCAACAAGATGACGATAGCGAGTCGGATCAGAAAGAGGCTCGCCATCAGAGAGTCGGAGGTGAACATTGAGCTCCATGGGAGTCTCAACAGTACGCTGATCAGTGAGAGAGGCGCGATCAAGAAGATCCTGAATATATTTCTCTTGGGACATAAAGAAACCATCTGGAGTGGAAGTAACCTCAATCCCAAGGAAGTAACGAAGAGGACCAAGATCCGACATAAGGAACTGCTCACTAAGACGAGCCTTGACAAAGGCAATGTACTCAGAATCATCTCCCGTAATGATCATATCATCAACATACAGGAGAAGAAGAGTCCGACCACGAGACGAAGTGTGGACAAAGAGCGCAGGATCATGATCACTAGCTGAAAAACCAGCAGCAGTGACCACAGAGGAGAAGCGCTCAAACCAAGCACGAGGGGCTTGCTTAAGGCCATAGAGAGAGCGACGAAGGCGACAGACCATGCCCTCAGGAACAGAATACCCAGGTGGCGGATGCATGTAGACCTCCTCACGCAACTCGCCATTAAGAAAGGCATTCTTGACATCAAGCTGAGAAACAGACCAGTGGCGAACAGACGCCACCGAAAGAAGAGTGCGAACAGTGGTCATGTGGGCCACAGGAGCAAAAGTCTCGTCGTAGTCAACACCATGCTGCTGGAAACCACGAGCAACAAGACGCGCCTTATAGCGCTCAAGAGAGCCATCAGAGCGAGTCTTAATCTTATAGACCCACTTACATGATGGGATGAGAATGAGATGGAAAAGGAACAAGATCCCAAGTACCAGTACGCTCGAGGGCAGCAATCTCCTCGGCCATGGCAAGCTGCCACTCAGGGTGAGTAACAGCATCCCGGTAGGAGACAGGCTCACGAGTAGCTGCGCCAGCAAAGGCAAAACGGGCAGGAGGCCGAATCGACTGGCGATCGCGGAGAGCGTAGCGAGGAGAAGATGACCCATCAGGGGAAGATGGAGCATCAGAAGAAGATGGAACATCAGGAGAAGATGGCTCATCTGGAAGATCCTCAATACGAGGTCGACGAGTGTAGACGATAGTGGGAGGAGCCTGGGGAGTCGTAGGAGACAACAGGCGGCGACAACGGCGGAGAGGCCACAGGGGGAATATGTGGAGACTCAGTAGGACAGGTGGACGAGGGCAAAACAGATATAGGAGTATCTGGAAAGGTCAAGAAAGACAGAGACTCCACAGAGGAAGCCGAAGGAGAGGCAGGACGTGGGTAGAATGGACGAGACTCGTCGAAAGTCACATCCCGAGAAACCCGTATCCGACGACCAACAGGATCCCAGCACCGATAGCCCTTGTGCTCGGCACTGTACCCAGAAAGACACACTCAACAGACTGAGCGGTCAGTTTGGTGCGTTCTCGAGGGGCAGGAGAACGTAGCAAACGCAGCCAAACAGATGAAGGGCAGAGTAGTCAGGAAGAAGACCACAGAGACGCTCAACAGGGATCGCACCCTTAAGAGCAGAAGAGGGCTGGATGTTGACGAGATAGGTGGCAGTGGAAACAGCCTCGGCCCAAAAGTGAGGTGGAATAGAGGCGGCGATCATCAGAGCACGAGCCGTCTCAAGGAGGTGACGATGCTTGCGCTCAGCGACACCATTCTGAGCATGAGCACCAGGACAAGAAAACTGAGCGAGAGTGCCCTGCTCAGCAAGGAAGCTGCGCAGGTGACGAGAGAGGTACTCGCCAGCAGAATCAGCACGAAAGACACGAATAGGAGTGGAGAACTGTGTGTGTATCATAGTGGCAAATTGTTTATAGATAGCAAGGCCTCACTACGAGAAGACATGAAATATATCCAAGTGTGGCGAGAGAAATCATCTATAAAAATAATATAATAACGATGACCCCCTTTCGAAACGAAGGGAGCCGGACCCCAAACATCTGAATGAACAAGATCAAAAGGACGCTGAGACACAGTCTCACTATGAGGATAAGGAAGCTGAATCTGTTTACCTAACTTACAGCCCTGACAATCTAAAGACACGTCTCCTGAGACAGACCCCAGAAGACCACGACGAACTAAGGACGACAGACGAGATCCACACAGATGGCCAAGACGGTGATGCCACTGCTGGAAAGAGCCGGTAGACGAAGTGGCAGAAGCGGAGAGACTGGCGGCGGTGGTGGCAGCGGAAGGAAGATGAAGCCAGTCAAGCTCCCAGAGACGCTGTGAGTCACGGCGCCGAGGGCCAGAACCAACCAGAGCTCCCGTGTGGCAGTCCTGAACACAACAAGAGTCAGAGTCGAGAATAACCCGATAACCAAGGTCAGTAATCTGCCCAGCAGAAAGAAGCTGCAAGGTAAGGCGAGGAACATGAGCAACAGAAGGAACATGAAAAGATGAGTTGCTAAGAGATCCTCGACCAGAGACAGAAAGAGATGTACCATCAGCAGTAAGAACACTGACAGGAGAATCAAGAGGTGTAATAGAAGACAGAGTGGAAGGATCAGGAGTCATGTGAAAAGATGCTCCAGAATCAAGAATCCACGGGGAGGTACCTGACTGTGTAGGAGGTGGTCTCTCAGTGCCCGAAGAGTCAGTAGCAGAACCTGCAGAACCTGTCGAGGGAGAACCTGAAGCGGCAAGTAGGCGTCGAAGTCTGGCTATCTCCTGCTCGGTGAGAGAAGCTGCTGAAGAAGTCGAGGCAGACGTCGTCGTAGAAGCACTAGTGCCAGTAGAAGAACGGCGTGAAAGATGCCGCTTCTTCTTGTAGCACTGGGACTCAGTGTGGCCATCCTTGTCGCAGTAGGAACAGTGAGGACGGCCACCTCCAGACGGAGGACGGCCACCACCACCTGTGGTAGCCGCTGGAGGAGGCAGTGTAGCAGGCGGACGAGCGGCGAGCACAGAGGGGAGTGGCATCAGACCAGCACCACTCAAACGAGTCTCCTCTGCGCGTATCTCGGTAAGAGCCTCCAGGAGAGTGACACGAGGGTGGCGTGCAAGGAGCTGGGCACGCCTTTGCTCGAACTCAGGACGAAGGCGAGTAAGGAACTCGTAAACCCGCTGAAACTCCAGGTCAGCACGTACATCCAGGCAGCACGGACAGGTACGACAGCCAGCAGTGCGAAGAGTCCAACTGACGCCAGACAGCAGAACTCTGAGCGTAAAAGGCGTCAACAGTAGCATCACCCTGCTGAAGAGAGTGCTCCTGGCGGACCACGGACAGGTACAGGGCATCACCAGAGGGCTCGTAGCGCTGACGAAGATGAGTCCACATCTGGAAAGCCGAAGGGAGTCCCACAACCTCAGAAGAAAACTGAGGCTGGACACTGGCGATGAAGACAGCAGCAGCCCGAGCGTCGTCATCGTACCACTGAGTGTAGACGGTCAGACGATCCTTGTAGGAATCCAGAGCCTCCTGGTAGGCAGAGGCAGCTCATCATCAGCAAGCAGCGCCTCAGTAGCAGCCTTATCGGCTGTCGAGGCAATGCAACAGGCGTAGGCTCCGTCGGAGGAATAGGGCAAGGCGGGCAGGTGACATCGCCAGAGAGGACGCCCCAGAGACGAAGACCACGCATGTGATGCGCATGTGAGACACGAAGTCGGTGTAATTAACACCATCAAAGATCACCGGGCAGCGAGGGAGGGAAACGGTGCCCATTGGTAGGCGGCGCTGGACGGCGCGGCGACCAAGACAACGAAGTCTAACAGGCGGCGCTGGACGGCGCGGCGGTTAGAACGACATTTTTTTTGCTTTTTTTCCTTCTTCTGATCGGTTTACAAACCAATCAGGCCAGAGCACAAGCCACCCAACCGACCAAGTCAGGGAGGAGTCCCCAAGCGACTCAGGCGACGGCAGGCCGGCGACGGCGCGGCGAAACCGGCGACGGCAGGCCGGCGACAACGCGGCGGGACCGACGACGGCGCGGGCGAGCAGGCGACGGCGCGGGCGGGCAGGCGACGGCGCAGCGGGATCGGCGACGGCGCGAAGGGGCCAGCGACGGCGCAGCGGGATCGGCGACGGCGCGAAAGGGCCAGCGACGGCGCGATCTTGAGGAGTGGCGGCGACGGCGCGATCTTGAGGAGTGCGGCGACGGCGCGATCTTGAGGAGCGGCGGCGGCGTCCCGATCTTCACCGCGGCCAGATCTGGCGCGGGGACGTGATGACGACGGGAGCCGACTCTCGCGGCGGCACCGGCGACGGAGAACCGCAACGGCGCTTGGGACCTGCGACGGCGAGATCTTGAGGACAGCGGCAGGGGAGTCGACGGGAGGCCGGCAGAGGCGACCGGGTAGGCGGGGAGGGCGCCGGGCTGGAGGCGGAGACGCCGAGGCCGGGCGGGGGAGGCGCCGAGGCCGGCGGCGGCGGAGGCCGGAAATCGGCGACGGCGGCGGAGGCAACACACGGGCGCGCGGAACCCTAGGTAAGCCAAAACCCTAGTTTTGGCTCTGATACCATGTTATGAATAGCGCTTGTATTCATATGAGGCCAATGGGCCAGTATATATACACAAAGTACAAGTGGTAAATATGCAAAGAACCCCTCATAACAATGGGGAATAACAAACTATACATATATCTCTAACACATATAAGGGCCGTTCTGACCGTAGTCCTAATGGCGGTCTAACCATTGGGGCCGGTTAGACCGTAGGTTTCAGGGCCGGTTTGACCGGTCCCCTGTTCCTAGACTTGAGAGTCTCTTAGGATAAAACTCATATATCAAGAAGTTGCTTAATTATCATCTAAACACTTCTAAGTTTTACATAAGATTTATTCAAGACATTAAGAATCTAAACTAATCAAGAATCATAATGTTCTTAGGCTTGGGTTCACTGAAATGAATAGAATTGAATCTAGGTCACAGAAATACCAAAAATCGTAATACTCAAATTTCTTCTTGATTATAAGGATCTAAGTCATGAGGTCTTCCAATTCTATTCTTACATATCCTAACAAGGTAACTTAAGTAAGAGTTCTGGCTAGAACTCCCACGAACACGAAATCACAAATCTAGCTCAAGAATAAGCAAAACCAAACAAAGAATGCAAACAAAAACATGATTTAAAACAAAATTTTGATCTATTTTTAGCAGAAGATGAAGTTTATATGTTCATGGATGATTACAAGTTGCAACCATAATACCACTATTTACTCTCTAAAGTTCCCCCTCTCACAACCATACAAGAAGGCAAAATGGTAGAACAAAAACCTAAGCCTTAGAATTTTTAGATCTAACATCACTTATTTCCTTTAATAACTAGCAGCAAGCTTGAATGGGTCCAACCCACCTATTGGGGGAAGCTGCTAATCCCACTAACACGAGTTTTACACACTCATGTACGCTTCTCAAGTGTTTACAAGACTCAACCCACTAAACCATTAACAATTGATCCACTTAACAATTTCAACTCTCATTGACCTAAACCATTTCTCCTTTGCACCTTCTCATGCCGTAGTTTTGATCAACATACCAACTACCAAAATACCCTTGATTAACTTTTGGGCACCTTCTCTTCTTCACCTTTACCTCAAAATATCTCTGCATGCTTTGACACATAGTTCGTAATATCTAATGACTAGTCGTCACATCTCCACGCATTTGGTCTCCCTGAACCATCTCTACGTGCGTCAGTCTCATCACTTGTCGCACCATATGCACCAATTCGCTTCTTCATAATATATGTCTTCTCTGTGCTTTCCGCTTGAGCCACGTAGCCTCACTGGGACTTATATAATCGCTCAGACCTCAGCTCATCCTCTAGTCCCGCTCAATTGCCATCAACCGCTAATGTTCTCCAAGCCCTCTGCACATTCAAAGACCAAGCAAGTATCTCAAATACAAGTTACATATACTTTGACTGGCGTCAGTCAAAATCATGCTCCATGCAATAGCAGAAACACCACACAAGCAATCAACGACACCATGCTGTGCATACACCCATTATAGGGCATGTTCTTTAACAGCTTCTAAAAGCAACTTTTGGCTTTTGCTACAGTACTAAACTTTCAAACGGGGTATTTTCTCAAGACAGAGTCTACAAGTTAATTGTAGTACACGTTAAAAGCCTAATATCTGTATCAACCAAAATCGTAAACGAGTATCTCTCTCTCCGTAATCTCTGTCGCAAACAACTAAAATTCAAAAATTCAGCCAAAAGCCATAAGCCGCAGTCATATCAAACAGACCCATACTCAAAATCTATTTTCACTGTTCTCTAGCTGCACACTAGTCTGACTGCACTCCTCAAGGCGGTTAGACCGCTGGCCACTAGCCAATCTGACCACTTAAATCCACCAGACAACTTTTTTTCCTGAAATTTTGGTTAAAACTCTATCTAGTTTCAGTTTCAGTTTCCAATTCTAGTGGTACCTGCAAACTCATCCCAAAACAAGCTTACACAAAGTGATTGGTGTTTATTTTTTTTCAAAAGTTCATGGTCGGTCTAACCTTTCAACCCATGGCGGTCTGATCGCCAGCCATCAGGCGATCTGACCACCATCCATCAGCCAAATAGGCTGACTAAACACTGACAGTATAGTCTGAAATCTAATTTTTTTGAAACTTTTGCAAAATTCATATTCAACTCAACAAAAATATCAATTATTCATTACAAACATATCCAAGGCCCTTCACATGGTCTCTCACCTATGCTGGTTTAGGCACAAATCCAATCTTCATCATGTAATCAACACCCCTGATCCTTACATAGAACGCCATGTAACAACCTGCCACGAAGTTTATAATTCCTTGTGAATTGTGTCTGGGCCTTTTCAGGTGTGGGATAGGGAGATAATACTCAGGGCATCTGTAGTGTATAAAAAGAGGAGGTCTTAAGCCACCTTAAGGTCAACCTTATACATTACAGTGGTGACCTTAAGTAGACCTTAAGCAAAAAAAGCTTAAGGCTGGTCCTCAAGCTAAAGACATGGCCACAAGCATTAAAATACAATTTTTCTTTATATGCCAAGTGGGACCGTCTTAAAGCCTTGGGTTATATACACTATGGAGTTGGTCTTAAGGTTTACATGGGACCCACCTTAAGGCCCTTTGGGTTATATACACTACAGATGCCCTCACAGCTATTGCTGAATTCTACGGGAATGGCATGAGTGCATTCCAAAAGGACCTTGAGCATAATTTCACCAAGTAAGTGAAACCAATCTGAACCGACTCTTCGAAGCAAAGAAACAGCAGATTTATAGATTCCCAAATCAGACTTGGTCTGGACGATGTATCGTCTTGGGGAGATTGCGAGGATCTCTTGTCTTGCCCAACCAAGTCAGTGCCTTTCAGAATTTCTGAAAGCCAAAGGAAATTACCTTTATCTTTTGGATTGCAACAGGTACGCTACAGAGAGCATAAGCTTGGCGTGTAAATGGGCGTACATCAGCGTCCATGAAGGGGAAACACTATCTGGTAACCTTACCTTACCTAAATGTGATTCATCTCTTCGGCATATGTATCTCGCAGTATCTGAATCTAACAACTGATGACATGACATTGTCATTTCCAGACAACTAATTCGATTCAAGGCTTCCGATCGTGGCGCGGCGGATCGCGCAGGGGGGAGTGAGGCTGGACATGTTCCTGAACCGGATCTTCGGGGAGCACAACCGCGACGCGACGCCACCGACCTGAACATCTGCTCCGGCATTAGCACTACACGCGATGATACTCCACAAATCACATGTACAGGACGTGTCCATGCATATACTCCAATTTTTGCCTTGTAATCCGACTGTTGCATCCATGTTACTACGTGTTATCTGACTCCTGTTTGATGATGACAGCTACTACTAACTTGTATGGAGATGATCAGACGAATAATTGAATGAGAATCACATGCATGTGCACAAATATAGACGCTTTTCTAGCGTCTATAAATCTGTTTTGTGGTCAAGAAATGAATGAAATGGAGGGGAGAGGATGGCAGTTTGTTCACTAATCACGGCGCGGTTTTAGAGGCCACACGCAGCAGCTAGCTAGGCGCTAATCTAATGTGGCTAGGCTAGCTGTTGAACTTTGCGTTAAACATGCATGCAGCTGCATGAAGCGGTCGATATTCCACGGAGTTCGGCTCGCCACCTTCCTATTCTAACTTCTAGCCCCGGTGGCCTCTTGACTGACAGGAACAAGTGGCCTGCGACAGAGCCAGTTTGGCGTCGCCATTGCCGAACCGAGCGAGCCCCTTCACGCGGCGCTTCTCATCGCATCTCCTCCTCCTTCGATCTCCTCCACGATCTGATCGATCATTCAGCGATTGGCCATACCATTAGATTTTGCCAAATGATCAATGCACACGCATAGGGTTCGATCGGTGCCATTGTTTGTCCCTGCGTTCTTGGTGTTCTCCTTTTGTTTTCCATTCTCGTTGCGGTTTTTTAATCGATCGCTGCGTCTTCTGAATCCTATATAATAGCGACTGATTGATGGCGGCGACAAAGGTGCTTGGATCCAAACCATCCGACTGCTTCCAATTTCAGGACCCTAATTCCTGGTACTTTCCTATCCCCTTTGTTTCCTCTTCCATCTCTGTTGCGTTCTTGTTTCATATTTTTGAGTTTGAGGTGGACACCCCTGCATGTAGATTGCCTATCTGTTCGTCTTCTTTCTTTTTTTCCCGCCTTGAAAATCTGTTCGCCTTCTGAAAGATCCGTTTCCATACATGTTTTTTTTTCTTCTTGGACTCAATGTACTCATCAACGTCTTCTGAATTATGTATTTACATTTGATAAAATTTCTTCATTTATATAATAAAAGATCTTGCGGTAATTAGCCATATCCAAGGTCCAAGGTCCCACGTAATAATTCAGTCATATTCAGAGGTATAGTCTTTACTCTTTGGCCAGATTCACATGAAAGCAACCAACTAACGATACAAGTTGACACGACCATCGCCTTTAAGAAAATATTACTGGCACCTTTGACAAAATGTAAACATACCAGAGAAAGAAAGAGGGATTTGTCAAGCGAAAGTTATAAACTTTGACACATTCAGAATAGAACGAGTGAACAAAACAAAAACATTACAGAACCTTTAATTGATACCTTCCCTGCACTTTGCCATTGGAATGTATGTTGTGCACAAATCACAATGGCCCTTTTGCAGGATTTGCATGACTGATCTTGTAAGCGATGTGGTCGTTGAGGTAGGAGAGATGTCTTTCCATCTCCACAAGGTACATTTGCTCTCTCTTTCTCTCACTCTAGCCGGTATTTTTTACAGAGTTACACTGTTTTACTAGAGTTCAGTGTTTACATGCTGAAACATTAGAGAAGTTCATTTTCCAGACAGTTTCTCGATGAAATACAATACATGAATCATATGCTGACTTGATTTGCTTTCCATTACTATGTATATTGGCTCTTTCACAGTCTGACAGACAGAAAATTTACCATTATTTAATCTGCACATTTTCATCTACTGACAACGTGCATCAAACTACTATATGTATTTTTGTCCAGTTTCCATTGATCAGCCGTAGCGGCACGCTGCAAAAGTTGATAAACGAGTCCGCCACCGACGACAAACCGTGCACCGTCAGGCTCGACGACATCCCCGGCGGCCCGGATGCCTTCAAGCTGGCCGCCAAGTTCTGCTACGACGTCAGGATGGAGCTCAACGCCGCAAACGTCGTCCCGCTGCGTTGCGCGGCCGAGCACCTCCGCATGACCGAGGACCACGGCGAGGGCAACCTCATCGAGCAAGCGGAAGCTTTCCTCCGCGACGTGCTCGGCAACTGGCAAGACTCCCTGAGCGCGCTGCAAGCGTGCGACGACGTGCTCCCGCACGCCGAGGAGTTCCTCATCGTGCCGCGCTGCATCGACTCGCTGGCGAGCAAGGCCTGCACCGACCCGACCCTCTTCGGCTGGCCGATGCTCGAGTACTACACGGCCAAGAGCCTCGAGGAGACGGTGATATGGAACGGCATCAGCACGGCCGGGAAGCCGAGGTCGCCGGGCGCGGGCTGGTGGTACAAGCAGGTATCGTCGCTCAAGCTGCCCGTGTACAAGCGGCTCATCTTGGCGATGAGGTCCAAGGGCATGAGCCCCGAGAACATCGCCGGCTCGTTGACGCACTACGCCAAGCGGCACCTTTCCGGGCTGAACCGGCACTCGGGTTACAGCGACGGCGGCCGCGGCGGCGCGTCGGGGAAGGCCGTGCTCTCGGACGTCGACCAGAGGGTGCTCCTGGAGGAGATCGTCACGCTGCTCCCGGTTGAGAGGGGCGTCGCCACGACGAGGTTTCTGCTCGGCCTGCTCCGCACCGCGATGATCCTGCACACCGGCGCGGCGTGCCGAGACGCGCTGGAGAAGAGGATCAGCAACCAGCTGGAGGAGGCGACGCTGGAGGACCTCCTGATCACCAACACCGGTTACTCTTCGGAGATGCTCTACGACGTGGACTGCGTGCAGCGCATGCTGGAGCAGTTCATGGTGGCGAACACGTCGGCGTTCGCCTTCTCGCCGGAGATCACTGACGAGAGCGGCCAGATGATGGACGCCCCCTCCGCCGAGCTCATGCCTGTCAGCACGGTAGCCAAGCTCGTGGACGGCTACCTCGCTGAGGTCGGAACGGACACCAACCTCAAGTTCTCCAAGTTCCAGACCATCGCCGCCCTCGTCCCGGACTACGCCCGGCCCCTCGACGACGGCCTCTACCGCGCCATTGACATCTACCTCAAGGTAAAGCAACAGTACAGCAATGTTCTTGAGCTGCGCTTGTAGTCATATGATATCAGCATCGTGTCTGTGGCGTGCAGGCGCACCCGTGGCTGACGGACTCGGAGCGGGAGCAGCTGTGCCGGCTGATGAACTGCCAGAAGCTGTCGCTGGAGGCGTGCACGCACGCGGCGCAGAACGAGCGGCTGCCGCTGCGGGTGGTGGTGCAGGTGCTCTTCTTCGAGCAGCTGCGCCTGCGCACCACGGTGGCCGGGTGGCTCTTCGTGTCCGACAATGTCGACCAGGCCCGCCCCAGCGACGCCGATCGCTACGCGCCGCGGAAGAGCGGCGAGCTGGACTTCGCCGCGGGGTCGGAGGAGGACGCCGCCGACGCGACCCGGAACAACGAGCAGGCGTCGGTGATGAGCGTGGAGGAGATCCGGCAGAGGGTGGTCGAGCTCGAGGAGGAGTGCTCGAGCATGCGGCAGGAGATCCACCGGCTCGGCAAGCCCAAGGGCGCGCTGAGCAGACTGTTCCGGAAGCTCGGTCTCGGCGGGAGGTCGTCGTCGCTGCAGCAGCAGCAGCCGAGCTCCAGTGACGAGAAGCGCAGGTCCTTGACTTTCGAGTGCTAAGATTGCAAGACTTATACGAGTGTTTCAGGTGGTCTTTGATGTAGTTCAGGTGCATGATGCATTCAACTAGTAGAATGGGTAGAATTGGTTCATTTTTTCCGGAACAAGAACTTGTTTAGAGCGTACATATTTTGTTTTTAACAGTTCAAGCTTTTTTAGTTATTGTTTTTTAGTTCAAATCTTGGCATGATTTTTTGCAATAGAACTCTTGTAGCAAGAATCAAGGTCGTAAGCAGCTTTGATTCCCAAAATCCTAACAACTCGAGACAATGATACACAAAGTAAGCACTGTTGACTTACAAGTTTCAAGTTAAGCAAATGCGCAACCAGTTAAATAATCAAGAACATCAGCAGACCGCACACGGCAAAACTCCGACATGGTATCAGTTGCAGGGAGAAGGTTGTATCAGCAAAAATTGACAAATCTATCCAAAAGTTTTGACTGGCGACTACACCAAGTAGCCACACGGAAAAAAAATTATTAGCCCTGTTTACAGGCGGGAAGTTTAGTAGGGCTGCTTGACACGGAATGTCTCCTATAGGTTCATGTATTTGCAACATGGTCTAGAGAAACATCTGAATACTGTAATCTCGTCGGATAGAAGAAAAAAATAATGATCTGATCACGAAAACGTAATCGAAGAAGCATACGAACGAAGCAGAGTATGCGTCTGCTCTGCTATTGCACGTTTCCTTGCCTGCTTCACCCACTCGATAGCTATTTCCTCTGCTTCACTCCCATATAACCCTCCTTCCAGGGCATCGGCTGCTGCACTCAAGTCTCCATCTACAATCAAGTTTTCCACTCTGTTTATAAGAGACTCAACGCCATCTCCAGCTTGGTCCTCTTTGATCTGAAAACCAGTTACACCAGATTTAGAAGTTCAATTTGGAAATTTGAGAAAAACTCGTCACTGAAGTATTTACTAAAGATGCAGGAATTTACTAATAAGATGATAACTAGTACTAATGGGCAACATTGAGAAAAGGACAAGACAAGCTGATGGTAACAATTCCAACAGAGAGATTTTTTGTTTCATCAACGGTTTCAATGTTTAGACTCCAATGTTGTAGAGAATCCAAAGAAAATTGTGCTCTAATCAAGTCTGGAGAAGATCCACCCAGAGGCCAGCTAGAACCACTACAAGTCGAAAGTGGTGAGGCAATACAATGCCTGGACTTGAAATTAGACAATGCTATTCAAATATATAGCATTGGATGGCGCTTCATCAGAAAATTCAGAACCAGTAAGTGCGCACAAAATATTTCAGGTACATCAATGTAGAATTGCTTATCGATCAGTAGGAAACCACTTGTAACATTCACCTTAATGGAAGAAGCAACACGAGCAACAGCATGTGTCAGGATACCACCACCACCCGCTGGTATAAGGCTGAAATGTCTGATTGTTTCCTTCAAGGAAGTAAACTGCAACAAGAAATGATAGTAAATCAGATGTTCCAGACTAGGTGCTGGGTAGCCACACTAGTTTTGCTCAACAAGCATTCATGTTTCATGACAATACAGCAATGCTTGATTAGCAAATATAGGTACTAGAAAGATCATAAATTTCTACTCTTACTGTTTCTAAATAGATATTGTTTTACAATGTGCGTACTCAAACATTTAAAAAATTTGACCACTAATATACATAGAAGTATTTAGATCATCACATCGGAATGATATATTAGATTTGTCATCAAAAGTACTTCCACATCATTATATTTTTTATTAACAAATAATTAGAGCAAAACAATAATGGTCAAAGGTGTGAATGTTAAAAAAAAAGGTCGAAGCCTCAAAGGTGTCCATTGGAGACCATGTCACTGTCTGAAAAGACGTGTGCATTTAGAAATAGTGAGTAATTAACAACTAAGTATACAATAATCTCTTCCATTCACAATGATACAACAATCAGGAATGAAGTATTACTGAAGGTCTCGCACAATAATAGAGTTTATATTATAGAAGAGTACAGCACATACTAAATAATGAGGGTATGAGCAGATGCAATCACTTACTGCAGCACAAAGAACTTACCTTTTGTTTCAACTCCATCCGGGTATCTGATCCATACTCGAGAACATCTTCTGGAAGTGATGAAAGAGCCAATTCTAGCAGCGAATCTTTGTCAATGCCTTCAATAGATTTACGCAATTGATCCACCTCTGTCCGGATTGATGATCCGCTGGATAGAGCTTGTTCCAAAGCAAGAGTGCTCTGCAAGAGAATTAAGAATTCTATCACTAGAAAGTCTGAAAGCAGAGGATGAAAGGCGGTAATTAAGCTTTCAGTAGTTAAAAGCAAGCACATAAGTGGCATCAAAGTGAGAAACTTACTAGGGCAAGCTTATGAACTGAATGACTCTGTCGGGCTTCCTCAGATCGGGCGTAGAAGGCCATGCACAAAGCATCTATCTGAAAAATAAGCCCAAAAAAGGCAATAAACAAGTGCAAGCAAAGCTGAAATTCTATACATTCCATGAATTGTTGCTCTAGCAATGAAAGATATGTACTGGCAGATAGAATAGAGATCACCAAGTTTTACAAGGAGGAAAGAACTTATCCATTCCAAGAAATTTGCCCCTGCCTTTGATTGCCATCACATCAATCCTAGCTCACTGTCCAACTCATTAACTTGCTCATGAGCTCATTGCATCACCAGAAGCAACTAGCCAATTGATATATTGCTTACGGGACAATTTTTTTAGGGATTAACTGAATAATAAAGGCATTTTTTACATGGAAGCAGACAAGACCAGGGCCCTAACAGCCTGACAGTTATGTCCTATCATTGGTTTGGGGAGTAACAAAACATGATCTGAAGAAAATGGCAGGCAATTTCCACACAAATATAACAAATTTAGCTATATTTAACTTTGCACACTGACTCTAATTCTGTAAGTTCAAGATGCTAGCACAATATAGAAGTATAGATAGACAATTTGATAGTAATTTAGCAGCAACTAATCAAACATTTATTTTAAATATAGGATACTATCAGACCCTAAAATTTGCTGGATGGAATAGTCATGAATTGGATATAATGTTGAGAAGATAGCTGAACCATAGACTGCGAATTGAATGGTATGATCTGATAAGTTGCCAGGGGTTTGTATTGATAATAATCCTGAGTTTATATCATGACAGGTAGAAAACTGTCACAAATTCTTCATGGCCGAACCTAATCAGTATAGACACAGCTTACAGAGGAACCAAAGTAAAAACTTGTTCGAACACATCAAGAAGGTTTATTATGCCAAACAATGTTACAAGTCATGTCATGCTTCAACATCCTAACAAGGGATAGTTCGCTCAAGATACTGGGAAACAGAAGCTTTCAGAAAGAAGATTGTGTAATTGGGAAGCACCATGTATGGAAATTGCTATGTACTGGGAACTATGGTGGTTCCAATGCAAAGAGTGCATTATCCTTGCCCTAAGTGTTCTAATTTCTAAATAGGGGTCACTACCAACTCTGCATATCATGGCTGCAAACCCACAGTCGAGAGACACTGTCAAGGGTCAAGGCTGCTAACCCACATAAGTGCTTAAAGGTGGGATCACAGCATGCCAACCTCTAAAAGCCATTGAGAACATTGCTTGCCATAAAGTAAAGATGACGCAAGTCCGTACATTTAGATTTGCTTCAGCAATCTGTTCGATCTGTGATGCTTTCTCTTTTGCAAGAGCTGCAGCCAGTTCAGCTTTTGCTAGCTCTTGAACCTTTTCAATTTGTTGACTTGTTTCCTCGTCCTATTAAGTTAACAATACTGAGGTCAATTACATAATGAATAAGCATAAAAAGAGTGAGAATTTATAGCACATAGAAATAAATCCGACAGACCTTCCGCTGCAGCTCATCCCGCAGTTTTTGTTCAGCTTTTTCTTGAAGTTCTTTAATCGCAGCAGCAGACTTCAATATCTCTTTCTTTAGCTCCTGAAACAACAGCAAGAACATTGAAAACACCACAAAATTAAAGAACTCGTCTGAAATTAGAATGCAAAGTTGCAAACAAGAGACGCTATATACAAGTCTAATAAATACAAATGAGAAAAGTGAATAAAAGCATGCGTATCGTACAGACAAAATTCAGCTGTTTTCTCTAATTTGAATTGTATTTCCACAGAAAATTGAAAAATAACATTGAAGTAATACTCCTTCCATCTCTAAACATAGCTTGTCTGATATCCGTAAGGTCAAATATTTGAAACTTTAAAAATCCATATATGTAAAAATATGATTGGACACAATAATGTTATCTGAAATTTTATGAATTTTTTTTCATGATATTATTATTTTTTATAAATTTGACTAATAATATATACCATAAAAAACTATGGTCAAAGTCTAACATTGAAGAACATGAAAAGTAAAAAAAAAATGACCTAAATTTTAGGGAAAGAAGTATTTCAAGATGCATATATAGCTGATCAGGTCCTTTCCAGGGACGAACCAACTTTACATCTAGCAAATTTGCTCAACATAGAAGAGAACATGGAAGCCTAATACAGAACAAAATCAGATCAAGAGATATAGTGACAATAAAAAAAACATGTCTGCCTCAAACCTTATCCAGAATTGCTGCCTCTTCAGCATACATGAGTTCCCGGGCCCTGGTGTCCTTCAGTTCCTTTTCGTATTTCTCCTGAGCGAACACAAAGCATAACATAAATAAAATGAGTACTGTAAAGTGTGTATTATATAAGATCAAAAGAATCAATGCCTATTCCCACATTATCAATAAAAGCTTGACTAATTTTAGCAGCAGTTTTGGAACCGCTGGACATCCATGAGAACTAACATAGTTCAACAGAAGTAAAAGAGGAAAACAATACTGTAAACCACAATAGCATGATAGTGTTCAACCTTGATGGGCAGCAAATAAAAACCATAACTAAGCACAAACATAAGATGTAAATGGATAGCAAACCTTCAACTTCCTTTTCTCTTCTGAATACATGTAAGCATCTGTATCTGCCTGCTTTTTTTCAGCAGCATGAATAGCCTCTATGATATCGAGTACAATTTTCCCATCAGCAGAAGATTTTGCACCAACAACTTCATCACTTCTAGTCTCCTTAGCACCCTTGTTAACAAAAAAGGACAATAAGTTAAACTAACACTGAAAGAAAAATAGTTAAAGTGTCATCAAGTTGTTTCCATCAACCACATACCACATCTTTAGTAATGTCAGGTTCCTCTCGTAGTAAATAGGTCTCAGCAAGAGATTTATGTTCAACTGCACCAGCGCCTAATGGATCCTACAGATAAGGATTAATCCAATTAAATGATTGCACCAGTTTCATTATTCAGTACTTGGAGACACTATCATCAAATAATACAAAAGCAAAATAATCAGAGGAAAAAGTTTATTTTACAACCCTCAACTATGGTCTCGGTCCAATTTTCAACCTACAACTCTAAAACCGTCTAAAATGCAACCTTCAACTAACAAAACCAGTTCACTTAATCCCCTTGACACATTCTAGTGTGGTTTTGGTCTCACGTGGCCGCCACGTGGATCTAAGGTGTCAAGTTTCGCAGACGTGGCATCTTAGTAGACAAGTATAAACTGACGTGGCATCCTAATCCTCGCAGACCCCACATGCCATCTTCAATCTCCCTCATTTTATTCAGCCTCTCCCATGGTCCCACCTCATCCTCTCTCTTAACCGCACGTCCGCACCCAACATCTTGCGTCGTCGTGCCATTGCATCGCACGCCGCTTGAGCCGACTATGCTGCCCATCACAGGAGCCGACTGCGTTGCCCATCACAGGAGCCGACTGCGTTGCATCGTGGGTTGCAGCCTACAGGAAACGGTGATCGCTTTTGGGCCTCCTCGCGCAGCGCATCCACGCGCCATCCGCCGCCGTCTAGGCCATCGTATGCTGCTTCGACTGCCTCCAGGTCTAGAAGCACTTCATCCGCAGCTGCTCCCTCTACCCAAATCCCGAAGCCGGCGACGACCTCTGCCCAGGCCGCCTCCACGAGGTCAGTGTCATCTCCAGCCTCCCCGCCGCCACCAGCACCAAGCACCTCGACCTCCTCGACGACGCACGCAAGGACTTCGGCTTCACCATCACCGGCGGCGAGCACCACCTCCGCAACTACCGATCCGTCACCACCGTCTCAGAGCTAGCCCCGCCCTCCAAGATCTGCACCGTCGCCTTTGAGTCCTACGTCAGCGGTGAGGTAACGCCAGCATCGAGGAGGACAAGCGGCAAGAGGAGGTTCTGTGGAGGCGCCATATGTAGGGAAGAGAGGGAGAAAAGAGGAGGAAGAGGGAGAGGACAAAGTCCCCTCCACCTCCACTTCCACGCCTCATGCTGACGCTGCTGCGCTTCGTTGCTGTATCCGGTGGCCATGACGCGACCGTGGCCCCGCCATCCGTGTCACTCTCCCCGAACCACTTGTGGTCGCATCATGCCGACATGCTCCAGAACTCGCTCGAGGAGTGCCAATCCTCGTTGTGCCTCCCCAAGCGGCACGCCGCGGCAATGGTCCCGGCGTACCTTGCGCACTTCGCCGTCGCGACGGACCACCTGGAGCGCTTGTCGCGGGCACGGAGGCTGCACACGAACGAAGCGTCCCCGTGTGGCGCAACGGCTTGGTCGTCGGTGCCATTCTGCCACCCGTCTACCTTCGACCCACTTGCCCTCGACCTGGACCTCCAAGCTCGCCTCCTCGCCAACCTCATGGCGTTCACTGACGGCAGGGAGTTCTACTGCCGGACTGGAAGGCCGTGGAAGCGCGGGTACCTCCTCCACGGTCCGCTTGGTTCAGGCGCTGCCATGGCGAACCAGCTCCAATACGACGTGTTCGACCTTGAGTTTGGGCAAAGCAAATCCAAGGAGAGCCTGAGAAGCCCAAAAACAACAATGAGGTAATAGCTAGAGAAGGTTGGACGAGGCTTGTGGCCATGGTGTCGAGCAAGAGGGAGACTCAAAGATGAGAGAGAGGGCAGAGAAAGAGATGAGTGAGAAAGGGCTCCAGTCGCTGGTGGGTGGAGAGAGAATGGGAGAGGAATGGAGGTAGAAAAAAGGGTACAGGAGGATGACATGTGGGTCCCATAATATTTTTTGGGTTTTATTTGCTGATTGGTTGCCCTGTCATCTAAAATGAGCTTATGTGTCAAAACCGCTAACACGTAAGCGCCATGTCAATGCAAAACTGGGCTAGAATGTGTCATGGGGGCCAAATGACCTGGTTTTCTTAGTTGAGGGTTGAGTTTTAGACGGCTCTAGAGCTGAAGGTTGAAAATCAAACTAAGGCTATAGTTGAGGGTTGTAAAATAGACTTTTTCCATAATTAGAAGGGTTTGTCAAGATTATGCTAGATGGAACAACTAGCGGTGGGTTGCTAAAGATTAACTTGTAGCAATACAGGTAGGCTAATCTGAGATATTTTCAAATTTCAGAGAAGCTCTGGTAGTTCTCAACTTCACAGTAAAATAAGTCAAAACCAGTAAACCACAGCTCCAAATATTGCTCAAGAGTGCCAGCTCTCCATATGAAATTCCAATCAAATCAAATAATCAGAATTCAGAATCATAGATAGTATTCAACCAACAAATTGTGACATCTACTTACTATGTAATACATAATTACACTGGTTTATTTAATAGATAGTACACAACCAACAAATTTTGACATCTGCTTACTATGTAATACATAACTACACCGGTTTAATCAAACCAAAATACTAGAGGATTTCATTAATATTTGCATTTTTATACATTTATTCTTTGTAAATAGTAACCTTGAGTCCAGAAGCCATATATGCTGAAGAAGCAACATAATAATCCTTTAAGCCTACAAAATTCGTTCAAGTGCCAATTTGAATTGCTAGAAAATAAAAGATATTGCCCTCTACCAATCAACATGCAGATATGATGATAAGGAGAGGCATATAACAAGTTCAAAAAGAATCCGAACCTTTAGTGCATCTGTATCTGTGTGTGAATCATGGTAAGGACCTACTGTTGTTGGGCTCGATTGTACTGGAGAAACTGTGCTGCCTATCTTGTCAGTTTGTTCAGGAGGAACTTCACCTATTGCCTTATCATCGACAACAACTGGCTTTACTTCAACAGCAGGAGCATCTTGAGACAGCAGTTTAGTATCAGCACCGTGTTCATCTGGAACTGGCAGTGACCCCTGGGTGAGGGTTTCTGTTTCCTTTTCTTCTGCAGGAATAGGCTGCTCACCAGAAGTTGGAATCTTTGGTGCTGCCATCCCTTCAGTTGGAAGGTCCTTTGGTGTATGAACCTTATTATCGCTACCCTGAACAATGTCAATGTTTGGATCCGACACGATTTGCTTCTGGTCAACCTTTTGTTCAGGAGGAGCCTTTAAATCTTCATACATCTTTATGACATTTTGCTCCTTAATAGTAGAAGGCAATTTTCTATCATTATATTGAAAGTCTATGTAGCCAGCTTGATAAGCAGCCATAGCAGCAGCACCAACCACCAGAGTTCCAAGCAGAAGCTTCGAAACATTGCTTCCCGACTGAGAAGGTTCTTCTTGAGGGCCTGGGACGGTATTCTGTGATGAACTCTGTTGAGATGCCTTTGTTGAGTTTCTTCTGGATCGAAGGAATGTTGGACTTTGGGCCTGATAAATAGGTAATTCTGTCATTTTCTTTGAAATTATATACTACCGACAAGAAAGTGGTTTATGACAGCAATAGACAAAAGAAATCACAAGAAGATATAATATCTTTTTCCCAATGACTCATGTGAATTTCCATACCTAAGGAATGCGCTCAACAAGAAATAACAGGTCGTGAAAGCATTATGAACGTACTATCAAATTGTGTGCATTCATTGCATGTGAAAAATGACTACAATTGTGTAAAAAATTTAGTGAACACATGAAAAAAATCTAAGACACGACATTTGAGATTTGACAGTTCTAAACCACTCAGTCTAGAAGTTTGTCCTTGCATCAATAATGCGCCCAAGGTACTTCATCAAAAAAAAGTGCCCAAGGGAATAAGTAACATTACACATTATCACGAGAAGAAAGTGTGGTTCCATTTTTTTCCTAGAAGCAATCATCAAGGATTTTTCTCTTATTTTTGTTTTTTGTGTAAACTTTAAACACACTATAGGTCCTCCAGTAACCAGACCGCATAGCATAGTGAAATAAGACAAAAAAAATATTGGGATTAAAAAACAAATAACATGATTCACATGAGCCTAATCTAAGTGGAAAAGTTTTTTCTACCACATTAAGCTAAAGTTTTGAATTCAAATAATTCATTCCAAACATCGCTATAATTAAATCCAATTACGAAACAACTACATCTTGCAGAAGCTTTAAAGTTCCATAGCAGAACAGATTTTTAATGAATTAAACAAATAAAAACTTTTCTGTACTTTGTTGAACCAAAAAATTTCTACGAATCAATCAAGTATATAAAATATCATGAACAATCACGCACAACAATCTTCTCGTAGTTTAGCCCACAGCTTACACAACACTCAATGATATTGCTTTCATCAATGTAAGTAGACATGATTATTAGCTTAGGTCCCCGATACCATCCTAGACCTTAGAAAAGCCAAACAAGGAAAGTGGCTCACATGCCACAGTGTTTTGCTCAAAACAATCCTTCTTTCTTTAATCCCATCTCGAATCACATAAACACTAACGGCCTATGTTAATACAATTGACAGCCTCAGCAGCATTTTCTAACTAATCACGCATCAGAACACACCTTCCACCGATAATCTATCAACAAATTCACCAATTCAAAAGTGTCCCGAGTAAGCTCTTGCAAACAACCGATTTCCCAACATAACCAAAGCCTTTCGTAGCAAACAACTTGACCAGCTGACAACCAACGGAGATCATCCTAATGGCATCGAACCATCAAACAACAACGGGAACGCTTACCTCTCCGGAGATCGGCCTGGGGATCCTCGTGAGAGACCGCAGCGAGTACAGATCCCGCACGCACCTGCAATAGCAAACAGAACCAGGCATTAGGCATCGAAACCCTAATTAGTTAGGGCGAATACCTAGTTCAGTGCCCGTACCGGCGCAGCATGGCGGGCGATGTCAGTGGAGACCTCCGCCGCTAGCTCTTCTCGTCGCTGGGGTAGGGGGGAGGGCCTTCGAGCGACGCAGCTCCGATCGTTCTGTCCGGTCACCACCTCGCCCCGCGGCGGCGGAGGCGGAGAAGAGGAGGCGAGGCGACGGGGGAAATGGAGGCGGAAGAAGACGGCGCGTGGGGCGCGTCGTTGTGCGGCTTCGCGAAGGAAAGGATCGATTCGAGAGTAGGGGATTGTTAAGGTGAACAGAGAGGGGAGTAGATTGCAAAATTTACCACCTAAATCTCACCGTCAAGTAAATTGCACAAACTATGGCACTTATAGTTATAATACATTAATCCTTTACTCGTTAAATTGAATAAAACATATTATACAAAAATATGATGTTAACGATATGAATCAAAGGACGGTCAAAATGGTACGGTTTTGCTCGATGGCTTTAAAGCAGAAACATTTGTTTTCTTTCTGATCGTTTTGATTCCTCGAGCCTTCTAGCCATCCCTTTTTCTAGCTGGTAAGTCGAGTTCTAGCTGAAAGTTGTTTCTCGCAATTTTTATTGTTGAACCATTGTCTATTTCAAAACATAAGGAGTCTATTTGCATTTCACGAAACACAAACTGAAGTATGGTTTTTTTTTCTCTCTATGACAATAAGAGAAATCGGAAATCACATCACGGCCTTATAGGCTTACACAATCCTCATCTCGGTAATGGCCACACGTTATCCAGTCCCAGACAAGAAAAAAGGGGCTAAAATTAGACGGTAACTCGTCCAACATGCAAGCCCATCGACTCAGCAGCAGCCACGATCATGTGGCCCCTTCAGCTCTTGTCTGCAGGATTGAGCGACTACTCGGAGCTTAATCTGAATCTTCCTGTTAGTTTCATCGCATTACATGTACAACAACTTCATGAAATGAGCAAACAAATACTATATCCTACAGCAGTCGGATCCTCTCTACCAGTCAACACTAAACTGGAAACTGTCACAGTTTAACAGAGCTCGATGGTCTACCAAAAATGTCACTGAGATTGGGGATGGAAAAACTGCATCCCAGGAGGTGGCTGCAAAGGCCTGAAAGGTGGTGCACCAGGCTGCTGAAGCGTGAACTGCATCGGTGGCGCTATGTTCATCTGCATCTGCTGCTGAAGCATCGGTGGTGTAGGTGGTGGTGGCTGTGCCTGTGGCATTACACCCATTGGTGGCTGGGGTGTTGAAGGTGAGGGCCTGGTTAGGTTCATCATCTGTGGCAGTGGCGGCGGAGTCATGGTGTTCATGTTGTATGGCATGCCCATCATTACACCTCCAGGCTGCTGGACAAACTGCTGAGGAAGGGCCTGGTAGACATTGTATTGGGGCTGAGGTGCAGTAGCTTGGGTTTGGATAGGAGTTTGCTGTACCAAGATTGTCTGGGGCTGCTGTGCTGTTGTGGCAGCCATTGACGGCATTGGAACAAAAGCAGCAGCATTCACAACGCTTGGGACCTGTGAGGATTGTTCCACTTTTAGCCTTTTATCTGGGCGTGTTTCAGATGAATTCTTGACTTCCTCTGCGGCAAACTTGGAAAGAGCAGACTGGAGTATCTGCTGAGAGTTTGATGATGCTGCAATCTTGTCCGCAAGGATAGCAGCAGCTGTCTTCTGCTGGTCCTTAACTTGCCCATTAGAGAGTGGTTTTCCTGGCTCTACTGATGATGCTGGCTTGGACGACAGAATGACTGGCTCGTTCTTGAGTCTCCGTTGCATATTGGCTGCTGCTTCTACCATTGCTTCAGCCAACTGTCAATTAAAACATAAGAATAGCAGATGTTTACATCTTAGATATGCTATATTATCAACCTTTCCATACTTTGGGCTGTTTGGACAACAATACCTGTAATTGAGTGCGGACCTTCTCCAGCTCAGATTCCTGAATAACTTTACAAGTGAGATTCCACATATCCAAAAGACAAAGTTGAATGATACGAAGCAAATAGCAATTCAATTGCATGCAGGAACTAAAAAGAAAAAAACTGAAAATGTGTTATTATTACTGGCCAAAATGATAATTCTGACCTGTTCCTGTAATGCCTCCTTCAATTCAGACACAACAGCTGCCCTATTTGCTTCAACTACTTTAAGCTTTCCGGTGCATTTTTTCATGTTAGCCTCCTCATCCTTTAGTTCTTTGCAAAGAACCTCACGACGAGGATCCTCAGCTACAGAGAATAGCTTCAGAATATGTACTAAGATAGCCAAGTTGGAGGACTCATGCTAACAACAAATAGTACCTTTGCTAATGGCACTATCAACATCCTTCTCAATCTTTCCAACATGACGCATAGCAGTATTGCATTTTTCCAGGTCGGTATCTTCATCTGTTTGTTCACTGATGACAGTGTGCAATGCAGATACAATCCTCTCTGCAGTTCCTCCAACACCTAGTCTCTGAAAAGAAAATGATAAAATTTGAGAGAATTCCATAGCAAATTCCAAAGGTAAAAAATAACATGTAGCAGATGGGGGAGAAAATCTTACAAGTTTTACAAAACGTGAATCTCTCTTAACAATCTTTATGCCCGAACTATGAGAGGGCTTTTTGGTCATATCTAATACAGGCAAGGGAGCAGTTCCAAGCATCACATCCTTGATGCCCCCAGCACGTGAACCAAAAACTCTCCTTTCTTGCCATATATCAACCTAGAACACATATTGATGCAGTATTAAAGTACTGCAGTTCCACAATTATATTAACAAGATATCGGTGTAGCTTTTAGAACAGATATACAACAGCAGTTGGCAAATGACCTTCTTCTAACAAGTTAGAGCAAACAGAGTGCACCAGATATGTGACACTCACCAGCCTAGAAACAACCTTCTTCCCACGATCATCACCATTTTCAGTTACATCTTTAAGCGCACCGGGGAGTACCTTCCAGAATTCTTCTACAAACTCTGTGCCATTGCGCTTACTGTTCTGTAAGATGTCATTAGCAAGATAAAGGAAAGGGATCTTCTGTTCCTTTCCAGAGCTATGGAACTGCTTGTCCCACGTCTGGACAGTTAGTTCTGCATCCTTTCGATGGTAAATGCACCAATGCGACAGCGCTAGTGGTCACACAATAGATGTCAAGGCAACAACCAGATCATAGAAAGACATGTTATGACAAAGAAAACCATTGATTTACATCACCTAAATATGTCAAAAGATTTTAAGTCAAACTGTACCCTTTTTCAATAGGCTTTACTATAAACAGTAGCAAACAGAGAGTTCCCAGCAAGACCAGAACTTCTCTAGCAATGGTGTAAAATGGACACATAAGGATTTGCATTTCTAGAAGCCATGAAATTCTTTCTTGCGCACTTCTTTCTGAATTGCTATTCATAGATATATCCTTTTGAAGGAGTTGCTAACTATTGATAGGCATGACATGGTGCACAACATCTAAGAGGAACAAATCAACAACAGGGACGTTCTTTCCACAGATAATCATCAAGAAGCGCAAGATTAAGCGTAGAAATTGCAACTTGACACTAAACTCCGCGGAAGTACCCAATGAACGCCCCAAATCTCGCGAAGATTTAGACCGGGAAAGGATACTCTCGATGCATTGCTGCGTGTTGTTGAGCTTGGCGAGCTTCTCGGCGAGTATGCCCTCGCTGAACGCGCTGTTCACGGCCATGGAACAGCAATCCGAGCTCGAATAGTCGCTGGGTCGCGCAAATCTCGAGGCGAGGAGGAGATGGGCAGGAAGAGCCCTAGCTGGAAAGGGAGCGAGGAGACCGTGGCGGCAACTGCGGAGGCATTGGCCGCCGAAATCTCGAGGTGTGGATGGATCGTGAGGGCTAGGGTTTGGGGAGGTAAGAACGAAGAGTTCTAGTGTGACTTGAAGTTGGTGTGGTTCTTTGGTCTTTCTTTCCTTTTCTTTTTAGAGAGAATCATCAAAATCCGTCATTTATTTACACTACTAGAACATTGGGCGCGCAAAGCGCGCCTTGCCATGACTTCAATTGCCATGAACTGTTTCATACCTTCAATCGCTTGCTTACGGCGCTGTATTTGGATACCCTACAAGTATGCAACCAAACTCTAGTGATGGCTGGTAGGATTAAGCCTTCACTTCAAACAACCATAAATCCCAGCAAACCAGTTGAAGTTCTCTTTGTGGCTAATTCAGGGTACATGAACTGGCCAAGTGCCCACATGAGGAACTGTAAATTCAATAAACCTAGACAACGATGCTCATTGCATGCAGCATATTTTTTCTTACAGACTTAACAGCTGGATTTATTGATCATCGAAGCCATTAATCCTTCAGAATCTTTTACAGCTATAATAAGCTGGATACTAATGGTGTGCTAGGCATTGCAGTACGAATTGTATAAAAAACTATAATTGGTAAAGATTCTATATAAATAACTTGACTCCACAGCACCACGCAGCAATGCCAAATTGGCCCTAATTCTAACAGGAAGTGAAACTTGGTTATCTTATTATAACATCTTCAACTGCCCTTGGCTGACATCGTCATGCTGGAATAAACAAATTGGGCAGAAAACACACTAATGTAGAAAAATTCAAGAAAACCCATAAAGTTTCAGTCCAGGAACCAAAATGGCAATTTTTAAACAATAGAATAAGGTAGCTAAACAAAAAATCCTAAAAGCAAAAACTACAGTAAAACATACTTGTATAGCAGCAACAGCTTCTATTCCACCCGCAGCTCCTAGCAGGTGGCCAGTCATTGATTTTGTTGAGTTTACTCTTAGCTGCAATGTAAAAATGCAAATCATTTAATTACAAAAGCAAAGAAGATTTCCAGAGCCTTTCAGAAAAAAAATAGAAGATTTCTGAAATCAGGAGGTATGCCTGAGGATTCTGGCTAAAACAACGGATAAGTGCTTCAAATTCCTTCAATGGTTCCTTCTTTCTGATGTATGGATTTGATATCCAATTTGTGTACAAAATTGCTTATACTGTTTCCTGCCTCACCAGGAAATGTTAAGGGCCTGTTTGGAACAGAGGAATTTCACAGGAATTTTACAGGAATTTTGCAGGAAACAGTTCAATTCCCGCAGGAATCGGGAAAAATTCCCGCATTCCAAACAGGGCCTAAAGATTTTCTTGACTATGTCCTTCATGCTTGTAAGGCTGGTGTGGAGGATCCAGATCATGATGTCCGAGCTGTGGCTGCAGAGGCCCTTATCCCGGCTGCACAGTGGGCGAGTGCAGACTGCACGGGAATGGGTGGGTGCATAGGATACGTTTCCTAATTAATAAAGCTCTTGTGATTTGCCCTAAAAAAAGAAAGAAACATGGTTATCAGAACAAGAAGACAAAACTGTTAGCATTAGCTTTGTCTCAGTAAAAATCAACTAAGGATGGTACATACTACGAAGACGTGACTAAGTTCAGCTCGTGAGGTACAGATTGGCGAGTTGAGATTTCACAGCAGTCACCCTCCTGGACTCCTGGTCAATATGACAACAGTATGATATATAATAGCAAAGGCTTGGCCGCAAACTGAAACATGCCGAAGAGCAAAGAAGTGAAGGGCATCGAAGCCAGGTTTAGACTTTGCCATCCCTTGTGATAATTTAACAATGTCAAGATTGTTCTCCAGTGGACCTCCGTACTATGAGAGCTTCGACAGACATTTTCATAAAAGGTGTAAGCCTTTAAGATATCAAAAGAAAAATGGGCCCTTGTATTGCAATGAAGGATCCCTGAAGCCAACTGCAGTTCTTCACCATGACAAGTGTTTCTTTTGTTTCTAAAGTGAATAAAACCATGAATCTTCAAAAGAGTACAAGAGATTACCGCTCTCTCACAATCCTCTTGAATCTTTTAGGACTTTCGGATCTTTACCATATATAAGAATCTAGTGCTAAAAATTAACCTAGCATATAATCCTCTCATACATCTCTACCTTTAGATAAGTGGCTTCTTTGTTTTGTTGCTTGATTACTTTGGGTTCTCCATGGCCACTCCTCATGGCTTTATATAGTCCTCCTAGCTGTCCTTTATAGTGGAGTAGGAATCCTACTTTAGAAGAAAGTAAGAATTATAATTATATTAGAATTCATCTAAATCTTCATATAGCACACCTTTTCAAAACCTAAAACATTAGGATATGAGTCACCATACGCAACACTCAAGCATAAATATCATGTTTAACAAAAAAATATATTTTAATGTCAATACTTATAAAGCAGGCATATACAGAACCTGCAATGAGAAGCTTCATAGACAAAAGGAATCCAAGGGAGGTGGAAACAATTAATTTTACTCAGATGAGTACCATCAAGCCAACAGCAGCTTTAGCTTTATGCACCTAAGAGTTATATGAACCATGCATGCACAAAGACAAATTAAGGGAGAGTTGTTAATCATCCTAATGCAAGGTCAAATAGTGCAATAGGGCTCAACTGTCCATTCAAATCCATTACCCTATCTAATCCTGTACGGATGGCTATTATGCTACAATAGGGAAAAAATGTCATTACACCAATGAAAAATACATCAATCAGAAAATTTTGGACTAAGATAAGCTTTGTTGCTTCAAATGATGACAGAGTATGTGGTGCAGGAAATTCCCATGATGGTAAATGTCGCAGCAAGCAGCGTACACATCGGCAAAAGGAGCATATGAAGCTATATAAAAGCCTAAAAGGTGATATATCAAAGCATCCAGTCCTTGTTGCAGAAAATAGAGTGATGGGTGGCAGAAATAGTTGCAGCACAAGGAAGATGGATATCAGCAATAGAAGCAGCAAGCGCCAACCAGGTCACAGTAGGCTGCATTGCGCACAAGCACATAGGAGGCGGCAGCTAATAATCGTGGTTGAGAAAGCAGTGACAAATATTTATTATAATTGAAGCAATGACACATTAGGTTCGCAACCCAAATGGGTCCATGTATGGTTGTGTTTGTCAAGGAATAAGGACATTTGGATATGGGTTGGATAGCATATTTTCTTTGTATACAGATTGGATTATACTTCCTCATCTCTTTTTATTTAGATATAGGCTGGAGTGCTGGACCATTCCAAAATTCAACACATCAATACATCATCAATCTGTTTAACACTTCAGGATAATAAATGTTCTCATGAGTTATTTTATTAGTCCACCCTCCTACTTGCACATGGTGCCAAGGACCACCTACATTTAATTTAGTTCATAGCCATTTTTTTGAAATGAGCTTCAGAGCAAACATTGTTACACACAATTTTTCCCAGTGAAAAGAAAATTTGCAGTTGTGGTTTTACTAAAAGACAACTTAATAGTCTTAGTGCCCCCTCCCTGATATTATATAAACATAATTACATAATATTAGTATCAAAATGGTCTAAAAATGTGAGGAAAGCACAAGAATAGAAGAACAAATGCACCACAAGGCTAAGGCATATTTTTCACCTTCAGGATGTGGCTCTGTCATGTGATATGCATCACATGTGAAACTTCCTCCCAGAAATCCTTGTCAGTGGTACCTCAAATCACATAGGCGCATAGCAGGCAACCAACATTCCATTGTCCGTTGCATTTGCATGCAGACACTGCGCGGCTCAGGCGTGATGAGGAGGTCGACGGCGACAGCGTTCTTGGCGCTCGTCGTGGCCGCGCCGTTGCTGGCCGCGTCGCAGCCGGCGCCGAGCATGCCGCCGATGAACAACTCGCAGCTGGAGAGAGAGCAGGAGCGCAAGGGGGCGACGGAAAATCCGGGGGAGGCGCCGACCGGATCCGGGCTCCCCCTCCGGCCTCTGGGCTCTGGCCCCCCCTCCGGCCTCCGCGGCTCCCCCTCCGCCTTCGTGCCGACCTGATCCGGCCTCCCCCTCCGGCCTCCGCGGCTCCCCCTCCGCCTCCGCGCCGACCGGATCCGGCCTCCCCCTCCGGCCTCGGCGCCTCCCCCTCCGCCTCCGCGCCGACCGGATCCGGCCGCAGCTGAGTCCATCCACCCCCGCGAGCATCCCATCCCGCGGCGGCGGCGGGGGATGGGGAGGCGGCGAGGGAGCGGGGGAGGAGGGGTTTGGGGGGGGAGGAGGGAGGAGGGGGGAGGAGGAGGGAGGAGGGGGCGGCGGCGGGGGAGCGGGGGAGGAGGGGGGAGGCGGAATGGGGGCACGGGCGGCATGGGCAAGGGCGCTGCGTACGCGCGAGAGGGAGGAAGGCGGGGTTCGGGCGGGCGCCAGCGCGAGAGGGAGCAGGTCGCCCGCGGGAGCCGCGCCAACGTGTCGACTCGTCTTGCCTCCACGTCGCCCAAAATTCTGTGAGAGCAGCAGACGGGGGGAGGTTTTAATAACTTCCGATTGGTCGCCAAATTCCGGAAGTTATTAACACTGGATAAAATTATTATCTTCTAAAAACAAGCCTATGCCGAATATTATCTAATTAAATGCTAACTTTCGAGGGAACATAAGATATGTAAAAAAATTTATATGGTTTATTTAGCAACTTGACAGTTGTTCTATGAACGATGAACATGTTTTCTTCTGTATCCGCTTGAATAGTAGGTTGGAAATATGAAAACACAAACTTATCATGTGAAGTAATTAGTGTAATACGTAGAAGCATTCTTCCAATAAAAAACGTACTACTAATCCAATAGACATTGTACATCTAAGTGAAAAAACTTAAAAATTGACGCATATCACGCAACATAACAAGGGTGATGCACGCGGATTTAGGGCATGTTCTTTAAGTCAGAAGCTGGCGGTTTTTGGCTTTTGTTACAGTACCTAATTTTTAAACGGAATATTTTTTCAAGACGGGGTCTACAAGTTAAACGATCTACACGTTAAAAGCCTAACATCTGTACCAGCCAAAATCGCAAGTGAGTATCTGTCTCTCCGTAATCTGTACCGTAAATAGCTAAAATTTAAAATTTTCAACCAAAAACCATAAGCCGTAGTCGAAAAGAACAGGCCCTTAATGTGGGTGAACTACCCTAACTTTCACATAAGCATATGACACGTGAGTGAAAAATTGGAACAACGATGTGATGACACTCTTATAACACGAGGTATAATACTCATTCTTCCCAATAAGCGTTCAAGACGCTAAACAAAAATATATAGGGAAAATTAAATATCTTTTCAAATAAGATGAAAGGCATCTAAATTCGAATCGAAGAGGATTCAAAGACGACCTAAGTGGTGAGCGTATACTCATACCTCCCAGTCTCCTATTAACTGAGCTAGGCTGAATTCCTTAGACACTTCAGGTAAGAAAATTGAAAAAAAAAGTATATGCCATATAAAATTTGATAACAAAGGCCGCTACACTCTTCAAAAACTTTGCCTCCAAGTAGCCGACGTAGGACCTGAGGTATAACGATACTCCACGTATCCATAAAAAAAACATTATTTTCGTGGATATTCATAGATGCTTTAGGCTGTGATCGTTTTGGCTTCAGCTGTTAGCTTCCGGTTTATTTTTCACTATTTATAAATTTTGTCTTTTTCTGAACTTTTGGCTTTTTGTTGAGCTTTTTTGCCGGTTCTTTTTTCCCGTATTTGTTTGTATTATATGTAATGGGCTAACATATTTTTTAGATTTTTTAATTTTTTTAAATTTAATTATGCTAAATAAGCATCTATCAGCTACAATATTTTTTCAGCCAGCTACAGTGCTTTTCAGCCATAAACCACCAAAAAAACCCAAATGACCACCCCTCATATTCAACCCCACTGCTGCTACCAGTCAGCATCAACACATTTACCCAATAAAGGCATATAACACTCCTATATCTGTTTGACTACATATGTGAAAATATGAAAACAAGAACATATCATAGAATGAAAACAAGAACATATCATAGGAAATAATTAGTGCAAACCTAGAAGCACTCTTCCAATAAAAACTATTACTCCAAATGACATTCTACACATAGTGAAAAAAAAACGTAGAAACCGACGTATACCACAGAATGCAACAAACATGGTACATGTGCAAAGCGTTTTTATGTAGATAGGCTACCCTAATTTCCACTATAAGCACGAGACACGTGGGCGAAGAAAGTTCAAAAACGTAGTATCACTGGGATTTAAGTACACGCTTATAACACACAGTATACATGGCTTTTTTTTTACTTCGGCTTATAAGTTTTACGCTGAAGTACAGAGTACAGAAACTCGCGTTTAGTTTTAACCGATATAAATAATGTCATTGTAATTTGTACTATAATTAATTTGTAGATCTTATTTTGAAAAGACATTTTATTTGAAAGATAATTATTATAGAAAAATCAAAAAGTAATTTTTAAAAACTAAAAAGAAGAGCCCACAATCTCCCCCAATGAAATGTAACAAGGATGATAGCGTGCAAACTTTAAGTATAGATGAACTACCCTAATTTCTATGATAGCCACATGACACGTGAGCAAGAAAGTTGAAAAATGGTGTCTCTACATCAAGAGTGGTACTTAAATTACACTCTCATAACACTAAGGGGTTTATATTGCCTTTTTCTGATGGCATTTGACTATAATTTTTTGCTGTCTTTTAAAAGGAGGGGACGAGAGATAAAAAAATGATAGAGAGATACATGCGCGTGACAGGAGTGAAAGGAGTAGGATGCATGATACATCTATGACCCCTGCCTTATCCTCAGAGCAAGACGGTAGCGAGGGAATAGAGAAGCCGCTTTGAGAAGCCAAGTGTTTGTATTAGCTTTTGACTTTTCTAAACAGAAGTTAGTACAAACAAGATTTAGGTATAAAACACATTCTCTCCAATAAATGTTAGGAGACATTAAACAAGAATATATAGGAGGAATTAAATATCTTTTCAAATAAGATATAGAAAGGCACCCAAATCTAAGTAGAAGAGGACTCCAACCTAGTTGTGGGGATGTACATCCACATCTCCGACTTATGCTAGGCTCAGTTGCTTAAGTATCGGAGACACACAGTGAGGAAACTGGAGGCTAAAGCATATCAAGAGAGAAATTTGACGTCCGATGCACCTACACTCCTCGAAAATTTTGTTTTCCAAGTAATGTACATAGAGGCTTGAGGTATAATGAGCAATAATGGGAATAGTCGAAGTACCCGTGCAAATATGGGCGGAACCAGTTCAACTCATAGGTATTCAACCGAATACCCAAAAAAATTTAGCAAAAAAACCATTATATACAATATATAATACATATATATACTAGTAGTTGGGCTAAATTCGTTTTGTTCACACCCAGTTAGCCCAAATTGATGCCAGATCCTTTGTGCCCATTTCCCCTCTCATCGACACTGACCCAGACCCATTGTCATCCTGCTCATACCCAATTGTGAGACCGTGTCTCACTCAGTCTCTCCTCTCTTCATCTAGCATCTAATCGTCTCTCCATCTCTCGGTACTCAGCTAAGCTAGTGCCTAGTAGCAGTGGGTGTCCGTGCCCCTGGTTCTGGTCTTCTGGAGGTGGTGTAGGTGGCTGGAAGCTGCGTAAGTGGCAGGAGCGCTGGAGGCCGAAGTGGCCATCGGCCAGGTAGGCACTGCCGCACTACAGACCTGCAGCACTGAGGCAGATCCGTCTTCTCCGACCCAGCGACCCCCATGCTATAGAATCTAGATACGTAAATGTTAGATCTGCTCTGCTTGTGTGCCCTTAGAGTTTGTAGTTTTGTACTTCCGAAATAAGTGGATGATAGATCTGTGGATAACTGAATGGATGTCGATTTAGCATATGTTTCTTCTTTGTTTCACTTTCGGTGCTTAGATCTTGTTTAGATGTGGTGGTGTTGTGGTTACAGACCAAACAGGGAGAGTGTGTAGTAGTGGAGAGTTGAGTAAATGAATGGCTTATGCCTCTTTCCTTATTGCCTATGTCTTATATATCTACATCCACATGGGGAGTGTCTTTACAATTATACCCTTACACAGGAGTTCTCCCCTCAGGGGTACTTATGTCACTATACATGTCCCGTTCTGGGTCTTATACTCCCTTAACAGGCCTGCTGGGCTTAGGTGGGGCCACCCCTACAACAGGTGGATTACTGGATTTGGCTCAGTTATCTTTAAATTAGTGGTTATGCCTTATGAATTGAAATCCATGTTCTCCACATCTTTAAGTCCGAGTAGCCTATATCTATATGCCAAGTATTTCAAAGGTGTGAGCTACTGAGCTTCATGTCATGCCTTCATTTAAACACTTTGCTGTGAATCTGTAAAATAAGATACTTAGCAACAGACAAATTATTGCTTATAAATTATTGAAATACATATTCTCCACCTCTTACCTGTAATTCTATGAACAAATAGCAAGTATTTCACAAGTGTGAACAAATAGTTTCAAGTCGATTTTCACTATCCCGATGTGAATAGTAAATATAGATAATTTCATAAAAGACAATAGGGGCTAAGTGGAATTGTATATTAGTGGAACTAATTGTAATCTTTCAATCGGTTCCAATGCACAAATAATCGTCGAGTTAATTTGTGATTTTTTAATTATTTTTCAATTTCTTTATGTTATTTGAGACGTTGCCTCTAGTATTAACATTTGTACTTTAATTTTCGCTATTGTGGATTTTATGTTTTCTATTGGATAATATTTTTATAACTTTGAATACCTATTTTAAAATTTTTGAGTCCGTCACTACGTGCAAACACTAATTTCATGGTTATTTACAGATGCATCACATTCAACTCAACTGCACTTGCTAGTCGACGTTGTCTCATTTATCCACCGAAGGCATATAACACTCCGGCAAAATTACGCCTTTCATCTCAAAAGGACTATTATGTTGCGACTTGCGACGACATGTACGACTTATAACTTCAGAAATGTTTGCGCCGGTCGTTGTTTGAAATATTCAGATCGGAGATCCGATTTAATTGGTGATTACTCGAAGATCCAAGGTCTGCAAAAATGCAATGGCTTTCGGTCTCTTGATGTCTCTCAATAAAAATTTGCATAAATTTTAAAGCTAACGAAAGGTCTAATTTCGCAAGAACCTGCTACTCCACCGTTAACATATTGGGTTAGCATTCGTGCAATTGGTTTTTGGGAGAGCACTCGACCACTACTCTTTGTTTTTTATAACTAATCTTTTACTTTAGCAGGTCCATTAGTCAAATTTGGAGTTTTGGACGCCAGAAAGAACATGTAGGCCCCTCTTTCTCAAATAAGAAAAATATGGGGCCCAGATGTCATCATCACCAGAAAAAAAGAAGGCATATCTGTAGAACCCGACAACCGCGGTTAGGACCTTTCTTGATTTCAATATCATTCTCCTGTTAATTATTATGTTTAGAATAGTTCATAAAGAAAGAATCACAGAGAGATGCCAAGAGAGGAGAATCCATGATTGCAGGAAGGAGATAAAAAGAGTCGACATATTCAATCTTGAGGCTTTCACCACTCAGGTCGAATTATGTTAGCGAAACACCTGTTCAACTCCATAGAAGCAAGCAACAATGACATAAGAGTTCTCTCTAATTGCTTCAAATCATAAAGCTCCTACAAGCCCACACGTACTGATCGTGTGGAGCCTTTTTAACTCTAAAAGGCAAGTTCGATTCCGAGGACATGATGAGAACCAGGCACAGCTCAGCGCATGGTAACTAAAGCCGCGTTGAAGAGCTTCACTTCTTCCTCTTCTTTGGGGGCTGGAGTGAGTCTTCATCATCTTCCTCATCATCCTCGTTGTCCTTGTCGTCATCTTCCTCTTCTACTCCCTCTTCATCGTCTTCACCGCCATCATCGTCATCGTCGTCATCCTCATTATCGTCGTCGTCATCGTCATCGTCATCATCACCTCCACCACCCTCCTGCTCTTCAGGTTCTTCCTCATCCTCCTCGCCATTTTCCTCACCCTCACCTCTTTGTTTCTTCTTGTTATCATTGCCCTTAGGGTTGTCATATCCCTCTCCTTCCGAGATGTCCTCTTCGCCTTCCCCAAAGTCACCATCTTCATCCCCGTCATCGTCACCACCATCTTCCTCGCCAGCATCAGTAGGAGCAGCCTCATCACTCTTCTTTCCACCCATCTTGAAGTCAGGCATATCACAGATAGGACCCTGTACATTGTCAAGAAAATATAATTAGTCACAGTGCCAACATCCAGAACAAAGCTAAAAAAACTGAAAAGGCTGAAGTCATATAACACCAAAGGATGAAATGAAGTCTTTTTTCTTTGTGAACAACAGTTGGGCGATCACATGCTTGAATACACATAGCTCCAAAATTCAACGGCTGTGAAAAAGGGAAAACGTCTCTACAGGAAGGCACAGAGCAGGGATCATTCATTTGCACGAGGTAATGCTAAACCGAGTATCTCAAGTAGCAAGAAGAATAGCTCAATATACAACAATGCTGCCTTGTTGTCCTAGAGTTGGTGGCTATATTGTTGTTGGAAGGAAAGGAGAAGCTTATAACCTGATTTCACTCCTCACTCCTCAGCAGATGTTCTATATTACACTTCCATCACGTGGGTTCTAACCTGAGCTTTATAAGTTTATATAGCTCACTTTACCTATGGTTTGTCTTGGATCTAATTGTGCAGACCAGAAAGATCAAAGACAAGAGTTCTTCATCTACCTATTCGTTAATTCCAGGGTTTAAGAACCAGCCAGTTTCAGACTAAGTATTCTATTCTTCACCTTGTGTCGTCCCGATGACGGAAAATGAGATAAAAATGGCTTGCGCCAGAACTGACATGGCACAGTCAAAACCATGTAGTAACACAGTATCATCCAATAAGTCGACACAGGAGATGATCGGATCTGAGCAACGAAATCTTCTTCCATGTAGTTTAACAGTTCGTGTACCCGCTCTTGGAGGGTAGGCCTAGGCAAGAGTACAGACCAATAAAGAGGCACCCGGAACCACATGTCACCAAGGGTTGTTAAGTTAGGATAACTCGTATATAGTCTTTTAGGGTTTAAAAATATATTATATAAAGAATTTTAGATGAATCTTAGTAGAATTAGGACCCATACTTCTATTTGGATTGAGAACCTTACTCTAAATTGGAGAAGGGTTAGAAGAGACTATATAAACTATGGGTGACCATGGAGAAGCAAGCAAGCAATCAAGCCTACTCATCCAAAGCAGAAGGCGCACGAGAGAATTAGATGTTAGAATATTCTTTAGCACTAGATTCTTATATAAGGTAAAGATCCAAAATACCTAAAAGATTGGAAAAGGCTATGAGTAAACGATAATTCCTTGTACTCTTTTGAGTTTATGCTTAAAGAATTTGCGGCCGGTTTCGCCAAATCTTTTCTCTCGTCGTGGTTACTTCAACGTCATTATTTTGATTCTCTTACGAGATTTTTGATATTATACATGCTTGAACCATGTTTCACAAATTGTGATATGATACAAAGGCTGCTGCATGTAAGCATATAAGAAAGGATATTACACTGTAGCAAGGGTGCATATAGAGACGAGGGTATGGTACCTTGTATCTGACCCCCACCGAAAATTTGTAGTTAAGCCCTTCTCTGTACTACGAGTCATTTACAAACAAGCTTGGACGACGATGTAAGAAAGGGAACTAGTCAAAATATCTCTATAGCCAACGGACCCCACTGCAAAATAATTACACCGGAAAAAGCCCCCCGCGTCGCGGTCGCAAGCAAACACCGACTGTAAAGTGGGTCCCTGGGACGACAAGCCTTCGCGCTGAAGAAAGTGGATTACGCATAGCAAATTACACGCGTACCATCATCACACTATAGCCTAAATCACTCGCTAATCTTGCTGCTTGCAAGCTAAGCAACTCAAACAAATCGCTCGCTAATCTAAAGAGGAATATTCCCACGTCCTGAGGGAAGGGAATATTCGAGCTCGGGTGGCAAGTAGCGGTAATAAGCAAGCAACAAAAGGACCCATTTTTTTAGCCTATGCCCCGCGGGGCCCACCCACCCCACGGAACTCAAATCCCGAGCTGAAAACCGCACCCTAAACCCACCCCACAAATCCGCATCCGAGAAGTCCAAACAATAATATATTAATATCCCCACTCAAACGGTGCAAAGCGGGGCCGAACGAATCGGATTTTCTTTTTTCCCCATCTAAAGAAACAAGCACGCTTAATTGAAGAAAATTAAACTAATCCTGCGTGCTAATCAGGAGAGTAAAACGACAAGGAGGCATGCGATGTGATTCTGAAGGATGGTTACCTCGGCGGCGACGGCGGCGAGCAGCTTGGCGAGGACGTCGCCGGCGGGAGCTGCCGCAGGTGGCAGGGGCGCAGGCATGACGGTGTCCATCTGCACGGCTGCCAGGGTGAACACGTGGACAGGCACAGGAAAAGAAGACCGTCAGATTGGTTTACCGTTGGAGCCATCCAGGAAACCTTAAAACCTCCGTAGCATTTTACTTTCCCGAGGCCAAGCAAGAAAATCTGGGATTTTGCACATCTAATTTTGGTGGTTTGGACCGAAAAAAATTTGCTTATAGCTGAAAATTTATTGTAGTTGACTAAAATTATATTGAAATTAGGTAAATTTATACTATAACTAATGATAGCTTATTTTACATAATTAAATTTAAAAAAATAGAAAAATTAAAAACATATATTAGTCCATCACAGAAAATACAAAAGAATATAAAAAACCGACAAAAAAACTCAAGAAAACAAAAAACAAAAAAAAAGACAAAATTAAAGAATATTAAGAAATCAATTAGAAATCAGAAACTCAAACCGAAATGAATGAAACCTTTAACAAAAATCCATCCTAAGATTTACTCGCAAGACAAAAGTACGTGCAACTATCTGTCAGGTAAAGAGAGAACACTAAGACTTGGTGAAAAAGGAGAGAGGAGGGATGAAATAGTAGTGCTTTTTTTTCTCTGAAGGAGAGAGCATGAAATGCTCATAAACATCCATGGAAACTCTCAACGCAGCATAAAGCAGGCTCAAAGACTCAGACAACAACATCTGAAGGGGTAACAGAGCATTAACAGAAGGAACAGATATGATAATCCTTACCAGTTACCAGCAATCACACAAGAAGCAATCCCAGATGGGTGAATAAAGGTCAGATAAAAACCAAGGGAGAGAAGGTTACCTTGCGCTGAGGAAGAGAAAACTAGGAGCCACAGATCTGGAGTTCTCAGGACGATATATATTAGCGCTCAACGGGTGCAAACTAGGCGAACGCCATGGGAGTTGGGACTTGGGAGAGGTGCAGGGGAAGGAGAGAGCAGAGAAAGGAGGAGACTTTTTTCGCACAATAGAGAGAGAGACAGAGGATAGAGAGCCGGGCAGCACGGGCAGGAGGGGCAGCGCTTGTGGTGGGCGCAGGATAGGCCGGCCCACGGCGTGGCTTGGGCGCTTGGCTAGTGATGGGTGGAGGGCAGATACGTAAATTATTCCTTTTCCCGGGGATTACAGAGAAGACTTTGGTGGTCAGTTCAGAAAAAAAAAAACTAAAGGATAATCAAATGGCTAACATTTAGCACGAATTAATTAGCCCACGCTCAATCTACACCACTTCTCGATCACCACCCGATGAGCGCGGCCGAACCGCGTCCCTGCGGAGCCCAGAGCACACCGGATGCCTCGAAAGAAAGAAAGAAAATTTCTAGCCCCGTTCCAAATAGTTTTTAGTTTCTAACTATAGAATCTAAAAGTCATTCAAAACACGTTAATTTTTTAACACAGCTTTTTTCTCTTTACATTATTCACAAATATATAACAATGTTTTTAATTAATTTATTTATTTTAATTAAATATTTTAAGAAAAGCTACAGCCACTATAACTACAGTACTATTTTAACTAAAAACTAAAAGTTAAAACCCACGTCACTTTGTACGGGCCTTAATCTTCTGCTAGTGATAGGGTGTGAAGAGACTGACCGGCTGGAGGCAAGTCGTCAGCAGCCTACTACAGTAGTACTACTGCTACCAACTTCGTAGAGCTGCTGTTTGGTGAAACCGGCTCACGTAGACTAGCGAGGAAATTTCACTGCAGAAAACATTGAATACTAGCAGCTCGAGTAGGTGAGCACTAGGGAGCGAGGGCAAAGCCGTTAGAGCTACAGCAACAAAAGATGAGTACGCCGTTTCTTGGGGAGACAAGAGAGTACATCTTACCAGTTAAGGCAAATTCTGAAAAAGATCTAAGCCTTCTTTTATGCTGCAGCTAAAAGCTTACGACTACACTTAATACAGTGCTGAGCACTATATTAATCATTTATACGAAGAAATAAAAAATCGATAAACTATTGTAAAAAAATTAATCTCGATAGACTGTCTGTTTGGTTGAAAGCTTATGACTATGATTGATATCTTACCCTCACATTAGCATTTATACAAATAAATCAAATACCGATAAACCAATAAACCGTTTTAAAAATATTATCTCAATAAATCATTTTAAAAAATAATAGAAAAATTATTCCATTTATTTATTAAAAAAATCATAGACCATAAACCGAAAAGAAAGTCCCTATATAGCGTCAGGTGAACACCCACCTGCTTCGTCAGCAACACCACCCGTTCGACTGTTCGAGAATCCAATCCCCGCGCTGCCGCGCAGTGCCAAAAATGCGGTCTCATTCCTCGCCAGCATGCCCACAGACGACCGCAGTTAAACGAGCTTGGAAGGACTGAAATGCACGGCTCGATAACACCGTAGGATTGAACGACAGTGCAGGTTTAACGAAGTTTGTGTTGATAAAACATAGACTCTATTCTTTTCAACTTTTCTACAGTAACTAGCTTTTAAACGAATTATCTTTTTAAGATAAAATCTACTAGTTAATTGTAGTACATACTGTACCAACTTCATTTATATCAGCAAAAACCGCATATGAGTTTCTGTTACTCTGTAATCTCTCGCACGAACAGTCCAAAAGCCATAAGATTCAGCCAAAAAGAATATGCCTTGCCAGAAACTACTGAGACGTGAGAAAATAAGGAACTGAAGGCAAATAAGGCAGAAAAATAAAAGTGAAGATTAGCAGCAACAGGAAAGCTTCAATCAGAGCATCAGACTACTTGTTTGCTGGATGCTTGCAAATAAAGAGGGGGGAGGGGGGGGGGGGCAAACTAGTGGGCAAACGGGAATAGGATTCCTTGGTTGGTTCTATTTGGCTAAAAAATTTCCACGGCAGTTGATAAACGTTCAAAGTCCGGATCATTTATACTTGGCTGAGTCCATACCTCGCTAGTTTGGGTTATTTGACGGTAGATATCAAAACTTCACTTTCCTATGTTAAAAAAATTCCACTTTCCAGTACTGCTATAACCCAAAGAATAAAGGCACATCGAGCCTATACCCATCAATAATTTAGCACTACTGAATTTAATATAGATCCTGTACCTATTATTGTCCAGTCAACTCTTTGAAGTAGTTTTTAGGTAGCATTACTTCTGTTGGGCATTCATAATAAAATTTCCATAGCCACCGAGCTGTGATCGTTTTGGCTTCAGCTTTTAACTTCCGGCTTATTTTTCACTATTCATAACTTTCGTCTTTTTCTGAACTTTTGACCTTTTGTTGAGCTTTTTTACCGGTTCTTTTTTCCCGTATTTGTTTGTATTATACGTAATGAGCTAACATATTTTTTATTTTTTTAAATTTAATTATGCTAAATAAGCCTCTGTCAGCTACAGTGTTTTTTCAACCAACTACAGTACTTTTCAGCCATAAGCCGCCAAAAAAAGTCCAAATGATCGCCACCGTACCATCTCTGGTTCAACTCGTACATGAGTGCAGTAAAAATCCAGTCGTCTCCAACTCGTACATGAGTTGGAGTTTCTCAGGGAAAAGGTGGTTCAACAAACAGCAGCTTAAAAACCAAGGTAAACATCAGGCAAAACCAAACAATCTTTCAGCTCTAATCTTCTCCCAAAAATGACACACAACTACAAAGCAGGCATAGGCATAATACTGTTTCTGCAGGGCAAATGAATCCATAAGAGATCCCCTGTACTTAATCGACCTATCCAATCTAAGAACATCCTAACCCCATGCTGCCAATCTAAGAACCTAGTAAGTCGAGATTTTGTGGTTAAGTTACACTGAATCCACTAAAGCACATATGAAACAACTTCCTAAACAACCACAAAGACATGAAGCAATAGAACCTGCTACGACATGAGCATACCTCCTATACAAAATTTCTAACCCCATACTGCCAATCTAAGAACCTAGTAAGTCAAGAGATTTTGTGCTTAGGTTGCATCATAGAATAAACTTCTTTTGCTCAAGAGGTTTCCAAAACTTTTCTAAATGGAAAGGATCAAATAAGAAAATGGCAATTCCTTTTAAGTTTCCAAATTAGCTACACAACATTTTCAATATATCAAGACAGAAACTTGTATAACAGTAAGAATACAAACATTATGACATGGTAAAGAGAAAACAAAGACATCAATGGAGCATAATGATGAAAGGGGCAAGGTTTTTTTTTGAACTTTCATGCAAGGGACAAGTTGTTCACAGCAATATAAATCAAAAGACACAAAAGAATGACGTGATAGTGACAGGAGATTTAAAGCAACATAGTCATTATATACACGTAAAGGTATAATCATGAAAGCAATCACTAGTTGTTTCTACCTACAGTGAAGCAAGACAACTAGAAGAAAGCAACAACACAGCAACAATTACTCCATTTTGAAGGGGGGGGGGGGGGGGGGGAAAGAGAATTCCACCATTCAATTTTACCCTTTGGCGCCATTAATTAAAACTGTAAAGATTGTTGCCACTAAATAGGAAATAAAAGGATAGTTGGTAAAAAATGGTCCCCATCATCTTAGTTTTCACTCGCAAAACTTAGCAAGAAGAAATCTGACAGTTAATCAATTAGATCAAAGGTTTGTTGCCTGTGATTTTCCTTTTTACGGAAGTTTCCTCTGGTCAGCCTGGCAATCTTGCAGCACCGGTGTTTAGTAATTACTACTACATGGTTGAAACTTAAAAGTCTTTTTGCGAATAGCAAATGCCCAGTTAATGTTGCAATTTTAATCCTAATGTCAACAAATTCATATCCTAATACTAGCCAAACATTCATCTATGGGTAGAAGTATTCATGAGATACTTGCTAGATCTAGACAGATTCACATTCTCAAGGCATAAGCATTGTTAAATCATATTGGGCACACCATCAAGAGAATAGAAAAAAAAATTGTACACTAATCCAAAAGAAAAGGAACAAAAAGAAAGAAATATTTTTTTTGGCATAGATCACAGTTGTACTACTGAAGGACTAATAAAAGCTCACTGCTGCCTCCATAACTAGGGCCCCTCCAAGCGTGTTCCAGAAAATGTGATTTGACAAACCATTTTCGAAAAGAAATTAATGTGTCAACTGCATTATTAGAAAGATAGCAATAATTACCAGACTACTAAGACAGCACATGCATTCAACTTCAACACTAATGTACAATAATCAGCATAATCATTCTATAGCTCATCAATAGTCATACTACTTTTTATGTTGAAAATCGTATCACAATGGTGCAATTAAATGTAGATGGAATAGAAAATACTTCATTTGAATTCACTTAACTATTTTCGGATCTGCCTAGCCATCACCATTAAATTTAAAAAACAACAAGCAGCCTTGTTTGTACTTGCATTCCATGAGAGAAATGAGAATAGCAGGTTCAAAACACTTTGAAACTTCAAAAGGGTGCAAATTTTGGTGGGTAGCAAGAAGTGGAGGACAGAAAAATCTAGCAATGTAAAACTAATCAGATATGTTTTGACCTACAGCTGTAACTTGCTGTTCTCACAACAAAAATGGAAAGAACAGAAATCTAAGTACCAACATTCATCATCAGATCTTCAAATACAATGGACAAGAAAAGTTTGTGTTCACAACTGTCATAGAAACGACAAATATTTTTCTATGACTGCCTTACACCTCAGCACAGAGCAGAGCAACACATCACAGCACTGAATCCAAAAGAGAACCTTGATCTAGAGAAACTTCCCACAATTTCCAAAGGGGCCAAGCTTTTGCAGCAGATACAACAAGCTGAAAGATCATCCCAAGTCTATGACAAGATAAATGCTCCTTACTAAATACTATACTCTTCAATCATCACAGTATCCATCCCCATACAAAAATAAGTGGAAAAAGGTACTACATATGCCCATAGCCTAGAAGATGCTCCCAGGTAAGTCTCACCTTGGATTGGAAGGCAAGGAATTTGTTAATTTCTACAGCTCTAAAAGTTCAATCCAAATTAGCTTTACAAACCCTAGGACTACGTAACATTATTCAACATTAAACTTCTGGTGATGTTTGAAGGCTTAGTTAAGATCAAAGGCCAGCGGCAAGAACAGTGAGGCAGAAAGAATGATGGAAATCTTGTTGAGATTACTGCCAAGTTAGCAACATATCAATAAAGAGACCACTCAGACCAATCATTCCATCCTAAAATTTGTCTGCGGCTAGATGTGCCTAGATGACCAGCATATCCTAACACAAGCAATCAGCCTCATCTAAAATCTGATTCAGGTACAGTTGTTCCTAAAAAATCAGGTAGTCAAAATCAAGGTATGACTAGTTGCACAGAGTAAGACTGAAGCACGTGAAAGAGCTCCTAATGATATGCTTAAACTTATAGAAATGTTCAAGATACTTACTCTGCGAAGAACATGCCTTAAATCTCCAACAGAGAGGTCATGTTGCTTATGAGCACAATCCTTTACTGCACACCCTCTCTTTCAAGTGAGTGTATACAGCACAGTGCGCTTTCAACCTGTTTCGCATGGCTCCAGTAAAACATTGGGCACATTTAGAAACAAACTTCAAGGAGAATAAAGCTCCTTATCATTCAAGATTTTAAAGGCCACAACTGCCGAACTCATCCTCAAACCAGAAATTTCCAAGATGAACGCAAAAGCTATGAATATACCATTGTTCCAAATCCCACCGCAACTGCAACCAAAATGCCTTCAAGTGCCCAGAAAACCATTTGACATAGTCAATAAGACTGGATAACAGCCAAACTAGTCAAAATACACACATGAAACCGACTACAGAACTCTAAAGTACATAGTAAAGTTGCAAGGGCAAAACTACATAGTAGGCAATAAAAACAACATAAATTCTTCAAGAAAGCTCCTTCTGCAAATACTGCCACGAAGGTATCTGATTCAAAAGCCATCTGATTGTAAAAGTCAACAGCAGGAACCCTTTCGCAATACTTTGGCACCAACATAGATTCAAAAGCCGTCCGAATGCAAAACCACACGAACGAACCACGACCCGCAGATGCCAAACTAAAATATAGGGAGAAACAATCAGAAAACTATACAGTAAAATCACCAGATCACAAAGAACGCATAGAGAATGAAAGATCAAATCAATAGTAGTAAATGTGGGCATGAAGAAATGGAACAGGTTGTGAGTTGTTATACCTAGTGCTGTCAATATCCACCATGAAAACCAGTACCCCCAAGCTGAGCACCAGGCACTTGGCCCTGCCCAGCAGCCCCAGCCTGATAGCCAGCAGCACCAACAGCAGCGGCGGCTGCAGCAGTACCAGTTTGGGAAGCTGCTTGGCCAACCTGAAACCCAGCAGAACTCTGGAACCCGGGTGGCCCCTGAAAACCAGGAGGACCTTGATATGCCGCAGCAGCTCCCTGAACACCTGCTGCATTTGGAAAAGTGGCACCACCAGCTGCAAACCCCTGTGTCCCAAAACCTTGAGCTCCAAAACCTGGAATGCCAGCTGTGTGCTGGCCCCCAGCACCCAATGCGGCAGCAGCAAAAGCAGGGTTTAGCGTTGCGAGCATGGCTGGGTTCTGCATCGCTGCTGCCATCATGGCGAGCATTGCAGCATTGGGCTGTGCAAACGCCTGCTGCTGTGCACCCATCCCCAACATAGCAGCTTGCTGTGCAAACCCCAATTCAGGATACGCAATTGCACCGTATGCCGATGCATCATACGGAGTAATGGCGGCACTAGCAGGAGCAGACATCTGTGCAGCGGCGGCGGTGGCTGCAGCTGCAGAGGCAGCGGTGACATTAGGGTTAGAATTTGCGTTCATCCCAGTTGTGTTCTTTGTCCTCCCATCTATAGCCTTCTGCACATTGAGCATCTTGCCAGCAAAATTCCTCACCGGCTCCTCCAGTGCACGGCGGGCACCCTCCACGGACTTATAGACGAACAGAGCAAACCCCTTAGGCTTGCCGGTGGTCTTGTCAAAGCCCAATGGTCCCTCCTCAATCTCACCAAATTGCGAGAAGTACTCGTAGAGGCGGTCAGCATCAACATCAGCATGCACGTTGCCAACGAAGATTTTGCGGAGCAAGTTGTCAGGTTGTGAGGATGAGGTAGCAGAAAAGTTGTTGGCGGTACCGGAGTTGGCGTTGGAGCTAGTGTTCTGGGACTGGGAGGCAGGGGGCACAGGACCTGAGGCGGCGAGGTGGCACAAAGCAAGACGGCCGCCGATTTGGAGCTGGGGGCCGCGGAGGGCGCGGAGGGCGGAGCGGCGGGAGCGGAAGAGGACGAAGCCATAGCCCTTGGATCTGCCGGATTGCTTATCGGAGATGACGCGGCAGTCCTCAAGCTCGCCAAAGCGGGAGAACGCGGAGCGGAGGTCGTCGGCGCCGGCGCCCCAGCCCAGGCCGTGGACGAAGAGCTTCCTGCTCGCGGGGTCGGCCTCCGCCGCGCGCCGCACAGCCGCCATGGTCGCGGGGCTCGCCTCCGCGGCCGTGCGGAGCAGCGACACGAGCTGCTCCCGCGACAGCGGCTCGAGCAGCTTCGCGATGACCTCCTCCTCATCGTCGTCGGCGCCGTCCTCCTCCTCGGCGGCGGCGGTCTCAGCGGTGGGTTCCGGGGGGTCGTCGGTGATGGGGAAGTAGATGGTACCGCGGGGCTTGAGCTCGGAGGAGTCGGGCTCCTGGTTGTGGTTGGTGGCGACGGGCTCGGCGGCGGCGGCGGATTCGGCCGGATCCGCCTTTCGCTTCTTCGGCGCCATTGGTAAGCAAGCTAGGGTTTTGGACGCAAGTTCGGCGAGGTGGAGATCGGGATTTCCGAACACATAGTACTAGTATAGCAGGGCTGGATTAGCGGCGGCGGGCCGGCGACGCTGCGCAGCCCATGAACTGTCTACCCATGGTTTCAGCTTCGGCTTCTGGCTTATTTTTCACTATTTCTAAATTTCGTCTTTTTTTGAATTTTTTAGATTTTTTGAGTTTTTTTACTGGTTCATTTTTCCTGTATTCGTTTGCATTACACGTGATGGGCTAACCCATTTTTTCTATTTTTAAATTTAATCTCTACTCCTTAAAAGAAGGAGTTCAAGGTGATGGTGCATCCTACACTTCAAAAAGGTAGTCTGACGTGTGGGCCCACCTACCCCTCATCGCCCGTGAGCCTGCCTCCCCCCGAACCCGTGTGCTTCTCCCCATTTCTCCGCCGCCTCCTCCCCCGCCCTCCGTTCCGCCGCTGCCTCATCCCCCGCTCCTCTGCTCCGCCGCCGCCTCCTCCTCCCCCCACCCGTCCGCTCCACCGCCGCCTCCTCCTCCCCCCACCCCTCCGCTCCGCCGCCGCCGCATCCTCCCCTCCCTCCCACCCCGCGCCACCATCGCCTCCTCCCCCACTCCTCTGCTCCGCCGCCTCCTGCCCCGCTCCTCCACTCCGCCGCCGCCTCCTCCTCCCGCCACCCGTCCGCTCCACCGCCGCCTCCTCCCCCCACCCCTCCGCTCCGCCGCCGCCTCCTCCTCCCCCCACCCCGCGCCGCCGCCTCCTCCCCTCCCTCCCACCCCGCGCCACCATCGCCTCCTCCTCCCCCCACTCCTCTGCTCCGCCGCCTCCTGCCCCGCTCCTCCACTCCGTCGCCGCCTCCTCCTCCCCACCCCGCGCCGCCGACGCCTCCTCCCCCTACTCCTTCCATTTGTGTGGTCTCTTTGCCTTTATTTGCTCCTCAATTTTTACTTCGAGATCCAAAGGTGGCTTGGTGTCATGCATGTCATGTGTTCGAAGAAATGCCTAGGAGAAGCAGCACTGGCTTGGAGAATTGATAAGATCATAACATTTTCTGTCTTGCAGTTTTTCAGAGATGTTTTTCAATACATCAATTAAGTGTTTGCCGATGCTAAGAAGCGTGACTAGCTTCATCCTGTTATAAATGTACTTTTTATCATTGCAAACTAATCTTTTCTTTAATTATGTTTTCAGTAGAAAGATCAATGCTTTGTTGGACTGTTTGAGTGATCATCCACCCTATCAAGTAAGTTGAGCCGCCTTTGCTCTGTGACTGATAGGAGCTGCCACTGGCCAGTGATGTTCATCATTGTGGTGGATTAGCTAATACCCCATACAGAATTTCTAGAAATTTATGTATTTTTAAGCATTTATGCATGTAATGTTTATGTGATTCTTACAGAATGATGGCATGAAGTCTAAGCAGTAAGATCAATGTACACTTTGTGGTGGTTCCATATATCCTTAGGAACTGAGGTTTGGTTTCAATCTGTGGATCAAAATGAAAGGAAGTCTTCAGTAGAAATGCCATCTGTTATACTCTAGCTTAATATTTCTCCTGGGACCATGAGGGTATTCATTTTGTAATTTTTGGGAGGGTTTCCAATTGGTACCGAACTGTGGTGTCTTGTAAACCAGAATTGCAATATTGATGAAAATATGTGGAGTTGCTATCTAATTGAGCTGTGAACAACATCGAAGCTTTACTACTAAACTCAGTTCTATACTGACGTTTTGACACTTTACGAGCATGTTTAGTTGAAGATATACTGTCTTGATTTGCATAAGTTGAAGACGTATGATATCTCTGTTGCTGTCTGAATTGGGCTTCAATTCTTTAGTTCGCCGGTTATTATGCTGAAAGAAGTGTAGTTTTGGTTCCTTGACTATAGAATCACCACACTAGATTCTTGCAATATTTTTACCCATTTCTACTTGTGTAGATGGATAAGATTGCTGAAAGTAAGTTCTCATCAAACATAATTATTGCAACGTATGATCAAGCATCATGTAATCTTCATTTTTCTATTGAATTTCAGGGCATCTTCAATTGCTAAAACACAATATTCCATTTCATTTTTCTGAAAATCTTACACCTATTTCCATTTTATTACTCACAAGCCACAAGTGCCTTCTTTTCTTATATCCTGTAGATTGGTTCAGCAAATTATCGATGTTGTTTTGGTTCTTAACATTGATGATCCTCCCTGCACTATTGCTGCAGCAGCTCTTTTACTTGTTTTGGCAGTTGATGTGAGTACCTCTTAATCCCAATTGATATGCTTCTGTGCATCCTGCATTGTTTTATGCATATTAAATATATCTATCTCACATGTCACAAAGATAACCATGTTGTGACAAAGTTATTCATATCTACTATATTGAAAGTTGAAAGTTGAATTAGAATTTAAGTGTGAATTTCAGGTAGTGTTGATATTTAGCTTTTCATTAGCTTATATATATCTCGCTTGTTGAATGCCATTTAATTGGCTAACAGTTGCTATTCTTTTAATACCTTCGATGTTATATTCCTGCAGTTTCAATTTTGCTTATTTTCAATCTCCCCTTTTCTTGTTGTTATGCAGGTCCAAGACAATCATTTTTTGGATTCGGAATCTTGTATCCATTTTCTTCTTAAATTATTAAACCCTCCAATGAATGCTGTTGATGCCAAAGCGCCATCTATAGGTTCCAAACTTCTTGGAATCAGTAAAGTTCAAATGCTTAATGGCTCACATAAGGATTCCGATTTCAGTTCAAATGATAGCATTTCAAAAGTAGAAGAAATCCTGTTAAGCTGTAAAGAGATCAAGCCACTCAAGAGGGATGACAAGGTTATGTAGTTGCCTTTAAACTTTGATGCACCGTATGACTACGAGGTGTGATCGACGGCTTCCGACTTACTTGACGGATTTAAAAACTTTAAAAACTAAAATTTTTTACCATCTGTAAGTTTTAAAATATGTAATGTGATAAATTTTAAAAATCCGTAGCAACGCACGGGCATTCAGCTAGTTATACCAAATAAACCACCTTCATCTACAGTGCAATTTCAGCCAGCTACAGTGAAATAAGCCATAAGCCACAGCCCAACCGATCACCACCGGGCCCGTTAAATGTGAGCAGAGTTCAAAAAAAGAGTCCATTAAGGTGAGCAAGTCTAGAACTCTAGATATGATCCATGCAGCTGCTCTTATTTAGGGTGTGTTTGGTTGAGCTGTGGTTTCTGAAAAAGCTGCTGTGAGCTATGGGCTGTGGAAAAGCTGCTGTAGGTTGTGGGCTGTGGAAAAAATGTAAGCTGTTTGGTTCAAACAAGTATAAAACTTACCTCCTATCTCTATTTTCCTTGAAACAACTGTGAAACAGCTCTCTATTTTCACCATTTCAAAAAACAGAAAGTCAAAAGCAGGGTCCAAAGTGCTTTCAAAACTGTACTACCCAAAAGTAGCTGCTTCTGAAAAAGCAGCTTCTGATTTCTACCCCTTTGGTTGGCTTTTGGCTTTTTGGAAGCAAAAGCAACTTCCAAAAGCTCAACCAAAGACACCCTTAGGTGTTTCACTGCGTTCTGTCAACCTACCAAAAAAAAGCTTTTTGATTCTTTTTTTTATATACATATTTGAACATGTTCTTTTATATTACGGTTTATGACTTATGATTTAAAAAATCATCGAGATGGCAAGACTTGGTTTGGTATTGCGGTGGAGGCGTGCAGCAGCCTTCTACCTGTGGCTACTGATAATTTAATAAACTCAAAGCACATTAAGGTGAGTTCTAGCAACTACTCAATGAAATGCAGTCATTAAGATACTTTCTAGGGAAAAGTTAGCTGATTGGAGTTAAGAAGTCCATGTCGTTACTGTGCTCCGTAACCTATCTGACTCACGTACAGTCCATAACTCTGGCAGCAACATCTCATCAACTTGTTGAGACCAACATTCATGCGTACATTTGGTTGTTCCACTCCATCGATGATCTCTGTTGCAGAGCTCTCAATTTCAGGCTTGAGGTCTTCAGGGGATTCATGTGGCCCAAAGGAAATTCCCAGCTTCAGAAGTGGCAAATCTTTCAGACCTTTGGTTTTCAGTAGCGGGAGATTCATGTTTTTGCCACTCTTAAGATTGGTTAATTACCCCTGTCACTTACATGTGGGGCCGCCTGAGTCACTGACAATGGGTCAGGGTGGCAAATATGATGCCACTCACCTTATAAGAGCAACTCCAACCGATTCTTTATCCTGCTCTTCATTGTATATTTACCTAATATGACTCAAGAAATGGACTCCAACCGGTTCTTTATCCTCCTCTTCATTTTTATCGAGTCGCTATTTTCTCCCGGCCGCTAGCTAGATTTGGCGAGCGCCTCCTCACTCGCTTCTCAAATAGCTAGGCCATTGGAATGCTAACTCAAATAGAGAGCTGAAAATAATAGCTAGCCTCTTCATCCTAGGAAATAGAGAGGGAGAAATGACTAATGGGATGGAGTTGCTCTAAGGGTGGCAAAAAGTTAAATTATCTTTCAGTAGCTTGCTCCTGGGAGTAGTAATCCAATGGCGACATAGGCACTTCACGAGCACTTGGATAACTGGTTCAGGAAACATACTTGACAATCTTAAGGGTGTGTTTGGTTTGCTGAATATGGACGGCCGGATCCCAGCTCCACCGTATATTGCGAAAAATTTGGGTGTTTAGTTGGACGAATTTACTGTGGAAGCCTGGATCCGCTCGTCCCCGCATGTGGTCTCATCCGGGACCGGGAGTGAAGGTCATTTCGACCGAATCTGCCCGTCCAGGACCGAGGGAGTCGAGCAAGACCTTCATACAGCCTACCAATCACATACTCATTCAGCCTGTATCCACAGATACATCGAACCAAATACTCTTCTTTTTCAAAATACGGCTCTCCTCATCCAGCTTTCCCTCATCCAAGATATACGATCCCACTACCCAGAAACAACCAAATACACCCTAAATGTATTTGTGGTGCTAACACAAGGTATGAGCTCATGTTCTTTGCAACACAGTGCGTTCGGACGAAATCGTTCGGTTAAATTGCTGTGAATATTGTTCAGATGTACTTTATCAGCATGGGGAAAATTTGGCAATGCAGAAATTTCTTGAGTGGACAGCTGTGTGAGCTCTTTCGCTAGAACTTTGGAAGTAGACTACTGCGACCTCTAGCCCACGGTCAGAAAAACTCGTAGGCCGTATGTAAGTAACGGTATTGGCTTCCCCTAAACGTCTGATACGTCAGAGTTTTGCCTTGAAGAAGGCGCCCAAGAAGTGGATCAAAAAAACATGTGCTGGTGTGGTGTTCCTCCAAACTGCACAAATTTTTATGAATTCGCAGCCTCGCCTGCAAGCTTTTCGAATCTTCGAACCACGAAGCTACTACTGCTTGATTCATCGTCTTTGCAGCCGATGAAAGATGAGACGAAGGACTTGGTTGCATGAGCAAAGCGTCTGGGAAATGGTGACCGCCTTACCCCCCTGCTCAACCCCTTCGTCTTCCATGGAGCGCCGCTTGCATCTCCGCAGCGCGTCGTCGCACTCCTCGGCGGCACGCTTCAGCATCTTGCGCCACCGGAGCAGCGCCACGTCGGCGATCTGCCACTTGTCGGATGTCTCGAGTGCTAAGTGCAGCCTCCATCTTGATGTGTGCCATCTCCAGCCTCTCGATGTTGCCTCTTCCGTCCGACTTACCCTCGTGATTGCTAATTAGGCCAGAAACGACTCTCAACTGTCTCGCCAATAACCGCAGAACCAACTATGTCTGCCATTAGGACTCAGCAACAACTTGCGGAATTCTGATCAAGAAATGGTAATTTTAGTACGGGAAGAAGGATTGGGGGCAGAAAATTTTAATGAAACGCTTATACCTTGCTGTACTGTGGTACTGAAAACGGAGAAAGGTCGAACAAAGAAATCTAGAAGGCAAGGAGGAAAACGGAGAAAGGTCGAACAAAGAAATCTAGAAGGCAAGGAGGAGGTATACTGGAAGATAGTTGTGGAGGCATCACGCACAGGCACAGCTGTGAGAATATCTACAGCGAAATCTAAGAAATTCTGCATGTGTTGAAGAAAACACCGCAACCCACTCACTCGTGATAATTCTCTCTTCCAACTCCAAAGTAGCAAACGTACAGGAAGTAGCAAAATGATCTAATAGTTAAACATCATGAGAAGTGAAAGGAAGCAGATTGTACCTAGTAACTGTATAAAGATTTTTCAATCAATTCTGTTTCTCCATTTCAATTTTGATTCAAGGTTGAAAAACTTCAATCCAGATATCACCAAGTCTGCGGTAACCTTCTTCAAGTGCTCATTCAGCATATCCTCATAAACAATAAAATTGGCTTCTGAAATAATATTTCGATCTTTCATAACAGAGAAAACCCTTCTTGCCTCAGTTGAACTTGCATACTTGCAGAAGCCATAAATGATAGCAGAATAGATAATCTCTTCCAAGGAATAGCCTAATTCAATCATCTCATCCACCACTTTGATGACCTTCTCCGGGCTTTTCGATCGGCAAGCTTCAAGAATAGTCAAGGTGTACTTGAATTCCATTGGCCCGTTTTCTACATTTCCTAGGCAATCCTTAACGAGTGAAACAGCTGCATTTATCTCCCCAATCTTGCACAGCCCTTTCACAAGAGCACAATAGGCTGAAATACTTGGCATCCAATCTGCCTTCATCATGGAGTTGTAGCACGAGCAAGCCTCTTCGATATTTCCTTCATCCACAAAACATGGTATCATATGACTATATGTACATGAATCCATCTTGCAGCCATCTGAACCTTGCATTTCCTCAAACAGCAAAAGTGCTTTCTTCCTCTCCTTGATCTTCAGCAGATTCTCAATAAGAATAGTATACATGTTGACGCTGCAATATCCCTTTCGTCTCAAAGCCTCAAACACTTCCATAGCCTTCAATTCCCTACCATCCTTGCATGCAAAGAGCTTCAGGAAGTCTACTAAAAAGTCAACGACAGGCAAGCTCAGCTCCACCAATTTGTCAACCAGTCCAAAAAACTTAACCATCTCACCCTTCTCAGCGTAACAAGCTAGCAATGGTGAAACAGTCTCAGATCTTGGCATGAGCTCCTCCTGAAGGACAATCTGAAACATCTTATGTGCCTTATCCTCCCGTCCTATGCCACACAGCCCACCAATGAGTGTGTTGTAGATACCCAGGTCAGCACGGTAGCCAGCATCCACCATCTCCTTCAACACTCTACACCCATCCCTAATCCTCCCAGCGGCGACATACCCATCCACGAGAGATGCATACACCATCCTGTCCACCAACAAACCCTTCCTCCTCATCTCCTCAAACAACTCTGCAGCCTTCTCCACCATCCCCGGCTTGCACAGCCCCCCAACCATCGTGGCATACGCCATTGCATCTGGCTCTACACCATCCCTCCCCATCTCCTCCCACACCCTGATGCAACCGTCCATATGTCCCTTGCGCACCATTGTCTTGACAAGTGCGGTGTATACAAACACGTCTGGCCGGCAAACCTCATTACGCATCCTCCCAATCATCTCCAAGAGCCTCTCCGTTATCCCCGCCCGCGCCAGAGCACGCACCATGATCGCAAATGTCACCGGCATAGGCCTCACACCATCCTCTGACATTTCATCGAACAGCTTGAGCGCGTCGTCAACATGCCCTGCTGCTGCCAGCGCACCCAAGACGCGGTTGCAAGCGTGGACCTGGGGCTGGACGGAGAATTCGTGGCGGAAGCGGCGGAGGGCGTGGAGTGCGCGGAGCGGCCGGCGGGCGGCGGTGTGGAGCCGGACGAGGAGGGTGAGCTGGGGGTGGGAGACGGGCTTCCCGTGGGCGCGCATGAGGTCGGGGAGCTGGTCGGCGGCGGCGGGAAGGCCTGCGGTGGAGAGGAGCGAGGCGAGGGCGTGGAACGCCGGGAAGCAGTGCCGGAAGCCCTTCTGGCGGCCGGCCCAGAGGAAGAACGGGAGGGCGAGCGATGGAGGCGGGGGCGGGCGGGCGCTGAGGACCTCGGCGACGAGCGTGGGTGGCACGCGGCGGAGCTTGGAGAGGTCGGCGACGACGGGCGGGCCCCAGCGCTGGTGGCGGCGGAGGGCGTCGAGGAGGAACCGGGCGAGCGGGGAGAGGCGACGGGAGGAGGCGGAGATTGAAGACGACGGCGGCGAGGCACGGGAGAGCGATGGGGAGGAGGGGTCCCAGTCGGGGAGGCGGAAGGGGGTGGTGGTGGTGGAGGGGGAGGGGTGGGGTCTGGCTGGGGCGGACATGGGGGTTCAGCTGAGGCGACGGGAGGAGGCGGAGATTGAAGACGACGGCGGCGCGGCACGGGAGAGCGATGGGGAGGAGGGGGAGGGGTGGGGTCTGGCTGGGGCGGACATGGGGCCATGGCCCATGGGGGTTCAGCTGAACTGCTAATTGTAATCCACAACGCAGCAAGCAAATTCACCATAAATGTAGCATCCTCAAAAAAAAAATTATAACCGATCTCTCTCTCCTATCTCCAACAGCATGTCTCATGTCTACCTCTTTTCTCGTCTATTCCATACCCTCTCTCTCTCCCCGAAACGACAGGTCACGGCAACAGAGGCGACAGGTCACGGCAACGGAGGCGGCCGTGGTGGCAGCAGCGGCGAGCATGCGGAGGCGCAACACTGGTGACGACGGGCGGCGCCCATGCCAGGTGCGGCAGCAACGGGCAATGGGGGCCGGCCACAGTGGTGGCGCATGGCGCCCAAGCGATGCGAGCCAAGGTGGCGGCGGCTGCTGCAGCGGCGCGTAAGCGGGCACAGCGACGCAAGTGGGCGAGCAGTGTGGCTGGTCGAGGCGGCGTTGTGCCAGGTGGCTCTGTTAGGCGATGCGGCAGGCCGAGGCGGCGTCGGGCTGGGTGGCACGCAGGCCAGAGGCGGCGCAGCCGACCGAGGGGCGGCGCCGGTGGCAGACAACGTTGGCCGGAGCGCGGCGGTGCATGAGCAGGCCATGGCGCGCGCGGCTTGGAGGTGGTGCATGGCCGGCGAGTGACGTGGCCTGGAGGCGGTGCATGGGGCTGGCAAGCGTTGGTCGAGGCGCCTTGGCCGGAGGGCGGCGACGGTTGGCTAGCTGAAGGCGGCGGTGGCCGGCCAGAGTGACCGGTGACTTTTTCATGGTCACGTGGTTCAGATGCGCAGTCGAATAGTGTTTCGCGTGGTGTTTTTTCTAGGCCGTGTAGCTGGCTGTGGTTCGTTTGGCCGAATAGCGAGTCGCCCGACAGAACAGCGATTCGCACGACGAATCCTTGCTAACGTCACACGTGGCTTTCGAGGGAACGTTCGGACAGTTGCGCACCCCCGGATCCTTCGTGCAACGAGTTCGCTGAACGTGCTCAAGGCAAGTACCTCGCGGTCGCGGCCATGACCTTTCCGTTTCGTAAATCATATGTTTTCAATTTACTTGTCACCTTGTCATGGAGTATAATTATCATGTCACTTATACTTGCTTGATTAAGATCATATCATTTAAATTACCTGTCTGATATCATACCATTAATGTACCTGACTAATATCATATCGCTTGGCTAATATCATATCGCTAAGTTACCTAGCTATTAGCATATCACTAAAGCTTATCTGGTTAATCTCTTGTCACTAATTCTGTCTGGTTATTATCATATCGTTCTTGGTTGCTTGGTTATAGATTTTAATATTGTATTTATATCATGATGTTCTAGGTCAATTTATTTCACCTGCTTTTATGTTTATTAGGATGCCCAGTTAAAATGTCCTAGGATTAATGCTTTTAATTAGTGTTTTAGAATCTATGCTCAAATCGTTAATGGGGGTAGTATATGAACATGTTTGACTTAGGTTTAAATTATTGACACTTGTTTGATATTAGGACTGCTATGTTTTAGTTCCATAATATTATGTTTCACTAATTGTACGATGTTGTATTTGAGCCATGAAAGATGTATGTATTAAACCTGTTAATCTGGCTAATATTCACTTATCACATAATAAAACTTGATTGGTTGATAACTTTGCGTGAGCTATATTATAATACCTCTTTAAGTTAATCCCTATATCACTATCATCTTATCATTATTCCACATCGCCCTCATATCAGAGACTATGACTCTCCATTTTCAACCCTAGCACCTCTTTTCACTTCTCATAACTTTATCATGGCATCATCCTCGCCATCTCTTAGTTTCCTCAAATTCATACTTTATGATCTGTCTATGATGTATCAGTTACCTTATCACCAATCCTGATGCGGAGGATTGCCCGATCTTCACGGCATAGGATCGATGAAGATAGTTTGGATCCGTGCAACCTGACGAATCGATGGCGCCAACCACTGTTAGAACAGCACCCTGCTATAAAAGAATTCGCCCAACCACACGCTCATGATCGCGTCTACCTGACCACCAAGTAGACGTGCCGTTGCTCCGGCAAATCACAAGGAATCACAAGAACGACGGGGAAGAACTCCCGATCCCCTCTAGATTGCAATCATATGCCAAACCTTAGGAGGAATAAGTAAAGAGCTCTCTCAAAATAATAAATCTATTTTCTATGGTCTATTTCTCTTACAACGAAAAATGCCAGATACTTATTTAGCTAGGGCCGGAGCAAGTCTATTCGGCCACGGCAACCAGAACAACCCGATACGGCCTCAACTCAATCCGAAGCCAGCAATACTAAAAAAACAACAGCACGTGGTCCCAAAACACGTAGTCACTAATCACACATCTAATCAATGTGCTTAATCACAACTTCGGCCAGACCGGATGGATGGCAGGGGCGGATCTACAGTAATTCATGGGTGTTCAGTTGAACACCTAAATTTTTTGACCAAAAACCTAGTATATATGAGGTATAATACATATATATATGTGTAGTTGGGCCAAATACACTGTTTATAGCCACAATTCGCCAATTCGACCGCCCGCAGCAGCCCGCCACGGCGTGTCCGCGCGTGAAGCCAGGCCCAACCCATTTTTTGTCCGCGCAGCCGCAGCCTGCCTTCCCCCGGTCCCGGTCCCCCCCTCCCCCGATCTCCATTGTGTTCTCGCGCGGACCCTAACCCTAGCCTCGCCGCCTCCGCCCTGCGCTCCTCCGGCGACCGCCTCGCCGCCTCCGCCTCTGCTCCGCCTCGCCGCCGCCGCCCTCCGCCTTGCCGCCTCTGCTCCGCCGGCCGCCTCCGCCCTCCGCCTCGCCGCCTCCGCCGTCCGGGCTCCAGCTAGATCTGGGCTCTCCCTCTCCGGGACTCCGGCTCCGTGCCTGCGCCGGCGCGCCGCACGACCGGCGGCAGCGCCTCCGCCCTCCGGGCTCCGGCCCTCGGGCCTCCGCTCTGCCGCAATCCACGACGGCACGACTGGCAACCCGCGACCGCACCAGTCACCAGGCGCGCCTTCAGCGGTTCGGCCATCCGCTTCACGCCTCCGCCGGCAGCCCGCCGAGCTCGGCACGGCGGCACCGCGGCGCACGACCGGCCAACCGGACCGCGACACAGCCAGATCCCAGATCTGGCCCTCTGCTCCGCCGGCACCGTGACCGGCGACCGCGCCTCCACCCTCCAGCTAGATCTGGGCTCCGGGCCTACGTCCAGCAGGTGGTAGTGGTGCTCCGCCGCTCCGGCTCTGGGCCTCTGGCGACCGGTGAGTACTTCGGCATTGGTAGTTGAATTTGCACTTTCATGAGGCTGAGTTTTAAGCTTTGAAGAGGAAGACACCTATTATGATGCTTAGTTGATGTATTTCATTCATGATGATTAGTAGGTTCACCCTCAAAATGGCTTATGTTCTCTGAAAATGACATTGTCATAGAAGATGAGCACGACATGATTCCAGAGTTGTAAACATGCTTGTGATAACTTTACTAACAGCAGTTGTTGTAGCATTCTTTTAAGAAAATTTCCTTAGTTTCCTCAACACCATATCACTCACCAACTGGTATAGAATATGCCTAAGTTTATCTCTGCCCCAAGGTCTCCCTAATGTTCCAATCTGTTTTATAGAAAACAAAAACCAATTCAAAATGGCAGCTCCCTAAGAAGTTTTTTGCCTGCAATTTCCTTGAGTTTGGTTGCCTATGTTCCTAATTAGCTAGACACAGGAGGACGTGTGTTATATAGAGCTTAGCCTTGCAGGTTAATTACATTAGGAGAACAAATCACTTGGGCGGTGTTGTCAAACAGAAGAGACAATCAACAAAAAATACACAAATAGCTTCTACTCTATGGACTTGTCCAAAAAAAGGATTAAGTATTGTTTCAATTAGCATTATATGAAATCTGATATATCAAGTTTCTGACATTATATCACGCTTTCTAGGCATGAAGCATCGCTGAGTTAATTTGTGAACTTTTGCAATTGTTTTGTAATTTCTTTATATTATTTGAGATATTATCCCTAGTACGAATAATTATATGTTAACTATTGTTACCGTAGATCTTTATGTTTTGTATTGAAAAATATTTTTACAACTTTGAACACTTATTTTAAAATTCCTGCGTCCGTCACTGATGGATGGTTGTGGGCCTTCTCTTGAACCGCAGCATGCAGCACCCATACAGTGACGTCTTGACGAGGTAATCATGTGTTTTAGCCAAAACATTTATCATTTCTTTCCTTATCTTGCATGCAAACCTTCTGTTTATTTCTTTCTTTAACTCACATGCAATCAGCCATGCATGGCTGCATGCATGCATTGCCTTTTCCCTTCATGTTTTTTCTCATCGGATCTGCACTAGTCCTTTCTTTATTGCTTGTGTATGGTATGGATGCATATATTTCTTTTCTTCCCTTCGTGAAGCTTCTTTACAACACACAGCATGTGTATTAGCTTCCAAAGTCTCCTCACCTATAAACCTGAGAACAATTAAAATACTAATATTAGATAATAGTCAGTTCTCATGTAATTTAAAATCAAATTTAATTAAGAGCGAGTTCACCTGTTGATTAATCTTTTTAGCTCGCGCACGCGTAACCGATCCGATTGGAATATCCTCATTATCTTGTACACTTGAAGTGATGGATGTTGCACTAGTTTCGACGAGACCTTCTAAACGTATCTTTACTTTAGACTTGTACAGATCGAGTATGGGCCTGATAATATTTAATACGGTTCAATAATTCCTTCCAGTTAAATAATATATTTAACTGAGAAGTGCAAGATATGAGCGTATCCGCGTCATCCTCCACTTCTTCAAGAAAAGCTGTCCTCGGCTTTTGATAGCCTAAAATTGTACTAAACAGAGAATACAACGTATATACATGGTATATATATTTGTCGTCAACACTTCTCCTGTTTAGCACATCATGAACATCTAAAGGCGTAGTAAACAAAAAGAACAACACATATGCATGGTATATGTATGAATCAATTATTGTGTCATTCTTATTGTTTTGTATAAACCAATTAGTACAACAGCAGCCATAAGATGTATATATTGCAATATTGTCATTCACATCATTATCCCTTCCATGAGAAAAAGTCGTCCTCAATTTTGCTAAGTACATGGACAAGTCATTAATGGGCCAAACCAAATTAAGTTGTTCAAACATGGGGGTGAAAATTTTTAATACCTTCCATACTTCAACTGCGCTACTTTGATTATTTGTACATGATTATACATTAAAGAATGAACAAATAGGCTTAAGAAATCTTTTAAAACATGAAGTACTATTGTTGAAACTCATCTCATTGTGATCGTGATATGGCACAAAAGATTGTTTATCCAAAATATGCAATTTCAATTCAGCAAGATTATCACATGTAATGCATATTCGACAAACATAGAACTTGTTATCTACACCATAATCTCCGATCAAATTGAACTTATATGTGTAGGCATATGTACTAACTAGTGATTTTTGACATACAATTTTAGAAACCTTCTTAATCGCACTAGAAAATTCTATACGTTTATCAAACATGATATAATACAAAGAATCACTAGGAGATATTTGAGTAAGGACTTCCTTATGAGTAATTAATTCCACATTATGTAAATTGACACAAGAAATTTCAGAACATGAAATTTTTGATTGAACACATGAGTTCTCACAATTACTCACCTTTTTCCAATTAAATTCTGCACCAATATGGTTACCTTTATCATTCTATTCAGTTGATGTAGGTGTTGTAGATATCAAATCATCAGGATGTAACAGCGGGGCAGCAAGTACTTCATCTTCAACTGTGGTTATCTTCTCATCGATTTTCTCCAGTGGTACCGGTTGTGGGATATTCGACTCCTTTCCTTTAATGTCAATCTGCACAATGTGAGAAACAACACTAGAAGTAGATATTAATATGTTAGTTTTATAATCAACCTCACTTTGTCTATCATCTACTTCTCTCTTTTCTTTCTGTGTATATCTCTCACTCTCAATTTAGATGCTCTCAGCCTCACATATAGTGGAATCACGCAACTCACTTTTTTATCACTCTCACTCAATTTTGCTATGTAGCTCTCATCCTTACATGGGTTTTGAAGCATCTCATCCTTTATGGGTCGTGGGCCAGCAATGGCATAATTACCACCAACCATGATCTCCTCATGTAGCAACGGGGCAGCATTATATGACACCTTGACCGAAGGTCCCTCTTTGTTTCGCCGCAAACCCCACCTGCTAACTCCTCTTCGTTTGCACGGAATACCAATGTCAACCTGCTGGTCGCTGAAGGTCTTCTCTGCCGTGTTCCGCCACCATCCGATGTCTTTTGGCTGAGCTGCCCATACTGTTGAGTTCACCTCGACACGTTCTATGCCATGCTTTCATCGCCATAGCCTGAAGATCCCCGAGTGCTCGTCAACCTTGTCGAGGCTCGACACTAAAACTGTGTCTATGCGTACACCACTTTTTCGGTGAGATATTTGATTTTTGTTTATGTCACATCCTGTCCTAGTCTCTAAGCAATTTATCCACTATTTTTATGTAATTTTTCGTGAAGCCAATTGTCAGAAATTGAGATTTCCGCAGAAATGGCCGTTTTCGACTTCCGCCGTCGATGGTGCTGTCTCTAGTGGATTTCTGGCTTAGCCGATAATTTTCCGAGCTTCACCATACCGTGTTCTACCCCGTGCTCACCCTACATCTCCACGTTCCATATCCGATACTATTTCTTTCCAACCTGCCGTTGTCGCTACCATGCCATCGGTGATTTCCGCCATTCCTCGCCGCCGTACCCATGTCACCACCTTTGCCTCATCACTTGGGACCCATTTTGCTCGTTCACCAGCCACCTCGCAGCCAACCAACTTATTACTTTTCAAAAAGTAATTCTCGGATGTTATTATCATTTCATGTGATATCCAAAACTTCCAGATATTTTGTTCTCTCTCATACAAACTCCGAATCCGTTGATTCTTTCTCCTAAATTCATCTAAAATAATAATCTATCCCTCAATATATATTTTTATAATTTTTGAATTTTATTTGAATTTTATTTGAGTTTATTTTGTTTGGTTCTTCGCGTGTAGACTACGACTATTCCGGAGAGTACGCTTTCGACTTTTCACAAGATCAAGACTTTAAGTAAGGCAAGTTACACCTTTGATCATGTTGATCCCAGTAATTTACATTATTTATGTTGTTTTTAAAATTATTATGCATGCGTACTTTTATTCAATCTAGTTTAAATTCGATTTAAATTCTAGTTATATCCAATTCGTTTGTTTATGGCCAAATTTGACATTGAACACAATTATGCCTTGTCACCCTAGATGAAAACCTAGTTAGTACATTAGTATTAACTAGAAATTTTATAGAAATGCTTAGCCATGCTTATACTGATTATGGTTTGGGATAATCTTTCGCATAAAATGATAAAATTTTATCGTGTATTCTTGACTTTGGTGAGTCAAGAATGTTTATGAAATTATTTCGAAACAAAATATAAAACTTGGTTTAGACTTAGGCACTGCCATGGTGGTGGGTGCTTGCTGGCATGCATTGATGTTTGGTGACTCAATGTCGATTGTCAGGCACAAGAGATAAGTGGTTAGGCCTAAGTCAAGTTAAGGACCGGTCTGTGAGCTACTGTTGCAAAGCTCTGTCGTACTACCTCAAGTCTGGTATGGGACAGACCTGGCCAAATAATTTGTGAAGTTCCAACTTGATCTCGCTATAGGCTGAATGTGGGCGCGGCATAGGCCGTGAGAAGTCTCACATGGCACAAGAGGGCACTCTAACATGTGGATTCATGTTGTGGTGAAGCCTTAGTGGCGGCCTGATTATTTTGACAACAGATCATTGTAAAGGCCTTGTCATGATCTCCTCGCCGCACACCTAAGGAAGTGTGTAACTCGTGTGGCAAAAAGGAATGATCATGTCTTGTGGGTAAAGCTGTACAACCTCTGTAGAGTGTATAACCTATCCTCAATAGCCGTGCCCACGGTCATGGGCAAGCTGAGTGAAGTTTTTCACAGATTAGACTTTGCTTTTGAAAATAGTTTATGAAAACCTTATGGATAGATAGAATCCATGAGAGATTTTGAAAACCGTATGGATGGATGGAATCCATACGAGTTCGTTTGGAAAAGATGGTCCGGGTGGGATACCCCTGGATAGGTTGGTGTGGGGGATGGACCTGCACTAACGATATTTATTTTGATTACAATGTTGTTTTTACATACTGTATCAAATTCAGCTTTTGTTATACTTATGATGTTTACTTCAAATATTGCCTTTTATGCAAATTAACCATATTATGCCCTCCTTTGACATTTCCCTATGCATGCATTAACTCTATTAAATTCCTGGTGTAACTTGTGGAGTACTTTTTGTACTCATGTTGCTCTATCTAATTCTTTCCAGAGGAAGCCTTCGACGACTTCGGTGAGGATTGCGAATAGGCCACGTCTTATAGTCATTCGCCTTGTGGGAAGGCTAGATGGTTGCTGCTATGTTTATCTTCCACTGTCTTCTTTTGCTGTTATTGTAAACTTTGGCAATCAGGCTTATATTAGTTAAATAAAGTGTGTCATTACGCATGATATTTGTCTTTGTAATTACTGTGTGCACTAGTTTTTCCTGGGATATTGCGATTAACACAGTGGGTTCTGGAGTTGTTGCTCTGGGTCTCGACAGAAATTTTAAAAATATCATCTACTAGATAATTGTAGAGAAATTCGATAGTTTTCTGTACAATATTTATTTATGTTGATCATATCAATAGATTTTAAGCTATGAATTTTGTAATCCGGCTATCTGGTAAATTTATCATCTTCTAGTACCATATATTAATTTGTAGATTAAAATTACTGGATGGAATATTGGATGATTTATCTACATGAAAGATGTAGATAATTAAGAGTTCTAGAGATCCCATGAACATGATCTTAAATCTGGATAGTTTCCTAGAAATATCTAGATATTTTAGATGCTTTATTCGAAAGAATTTGATGGTGCCAATTGTCATAAATCTAGTGGTCACAAGAATCTATATAATGCTTTCAATCCAAAATATACATCATTTGGGAGAGTTGGTTTCAGTTTATAAATATTTATATTTCATTTTTCGGAAGCAATATGTTCAAAGTGTCCATGTTAATTGTTATTCTTAGTGAGAAGTAAATCATAAATAGAGATAACATATGTCAAAAACAAGAATATGTACTACTTCTTTTTCTATGTGTGTGAAAAACACCATTTAATATGCTAACATAGAAAATAAGAAAAGTGAAGTGGGTTAAAGTTAATATTTATTTAAAAACAAAGTGCACACTTGTGTTGTCAACTAAAGTTGTAATAGTTTTATTCCAAAAAGTTGTAATTGTGCTGCCACCAAATAAAGTGTTAGTATTAGTTTATTATTTCAATTGTTTTAGTGTTATTGACTATCAATAGACTTATAAATGTGACTTTTATCTTCAGTTTTTATAAACCAATATAAGTATATATATTAAAAAATGTAACACAATGTAATTAGCGAACATCCATTCATAAAATCCTAAATCCACCATTGGGGTCTGGGATAGGTGGCACGGAGGTGGGTGAAGAGGCCATCGCGAACGGTGGGGTGGTGCGGGGACGCGCGGCGGTGGCTGTGGTAGATCGTGTGTTTGCGGTGGTCGGCCGCCGGACCGGGAGGGGACAGCGAGGTCATGGCACAGTGGTGCAGCCGCAGCGTCATGGTTGCGGAGGAGCATGAGCAGAGCAAGGTCGCTACTAGTCCTGGCCAAACAGGCGGCACGACGGGCTCATAACAATGAGATTTATTAATGTTTAAATAATTGCCTCGCTAAAATTTTTGCTAAGTAAAAACTCAACTTAGAAAATCTTTAAAGAAAAAAGAATACAACCAATAGCTCTACAATGCATGTAAAAAATAGAAAATGTATAATGTACATCAATGCTCTAAGTGTCATCGTCTAGATAAGAATTATTGAACATGTCTGCCAATTTTGTATTCTCTACAGAGTGTTGAGTTCGCGAATCGGCTTGTTCACTGTCTTTAACTATTAGAAGTATTTCCACCATCTCACTCATGAGATTTGTTCTTCTCTTGTCCAATACTCTTCTAGCAACATCGAAAGCAGACTTGGACGAAATCGTCGACACATAAACAGTTAACACACTCCGTGCTAATATGGACAACATTGGATATGTTATATTACGCTCATGCTACCATCCTAAAATATTGAAGTCCTCTTCGTAGTGATCAACGGGATCGCTATCCAGAAAGGCGGAGAGTTCCCTAGTACTAAGGTGGTTGTGTATTGCTCCAGTACTTGGTATTATAGAATTTGATCTTTCGAAGGAAACTAGTGCACCAAAGATTATGCCACACATAGTATTTGAAACAACCCAGCTGTTTATTTCTAAATTCTCCGTGAAAAAATAAAAATTTAAAATAATTTAATTTAAAATAAAACAAGTGTTCTTTGGTTGCCTAAATTTTAGAGATTTTATTTTGTCTGTTTTTAGCTTTTAAAAGGCTTTTGTTAAAAGTAATTTACCTAAAAACATAAAATTATTCTTGAATAAAAGGTTATTTTGAACTTTTATAAAAATTCTAGTTTAAATTAATTATTTTAAAGCACTTGGCTTTTATTTGCATTTTTTGGGATTTTTTGAGATTTATTTGGGGTTATGCAAATTTTATTACAAAGCCTAAGAGTTATAAAATGTATTTTAAATATTTTATTAAAGCCAAAAAGAGTTTATTTTGCTTTTCCTAAGCTCCCCTGAATTTTATAGGATTCTTTTGAATTAAAAATAAAATTTTAAAGTCAAAAGGTATTTTATAAAATTTTTGAAGTCTAAATTTAAATTAAAAATATTTTTCCTAAGTCTAAAATAGCTCCAGGAATTTTCTATAAATTTTCTGGAATTTTGAGACATTATTTGCTATTTTTTAGGTGTTAATAAAGCTTTCTGTTATTTTTGAAAGATTTAATAAAAATTTTAATCCGGATTAGTCTCGGGCTGACACGTGTCGCGTCTAGATTAAATCTGTCTCATTCTTGATCTAATCTCAGCCGTCCACCATAACTTACCCCTTCGTTTCATCCAACGACCGAGATCTTTCCACCGATGGCACGTGTCTCAAATCCGGCCGTCTACCCCTTCATCTCCTCTCCTCTCTCACGGACGGGTGGGCCCCACCTGTCATCTCCTTCTTCAACCTCCCTTCATGTTCAACGTCAAGCCGCCGCCATTAATGCTCCGCGTGAGCTCCGAAGCGTCACCCCTCTTCCCGATGACCGCCTCCTCGGGCTCTCCCACTCGCCGTCGCACCCCGCCGCCCCCTTTATTGCGTTGCCGCTGCGTTCACACCGCCGAACCGCCTCCCTCCCCGCGGTTTTCGGCGAGCCGCGCGCCCCCCTTTCCCCTATAAACCCCCTGGGGCGCTCATTCCGCACCTCTCCCACCGCCGCCCCTTTTCCCCTCGGCTGAAGCCCGTGACCACCGGAGCCGCCGCCCCGAGTGCCGCCGCCGCCTCCCTCTAGCCACCCCCGAGCCCGACGCCGGTAAGGCCTGACTCCCCACCGCCTCCTTTACATCCACCGCCCCATCCGCTCGGCCGCGTCAGCCGGCCGTGCCCACATGGCAGCCACGTGTTATGCCACGTCGGCCTCGTCAGCGCATCTTAATTAGCCTTTTTCAGTACAAAAATAATTCCATAAGTTAGCGTTTTTCATTTTCTCTCTTTTTAAACTTCCGGAAGCCGGTATTTCTTCATTTTAACTCCGATTGGACCCGTTCAAATTTCTAGATTCTTCTAAAATCCTAAATTACTCATTTCTAGACTATTTTTTTAATTTTATCTGAATTTTGTTTGAGTTTGATCTCGGAGAGCACGACTTCAACGACTCGAACCAGGACCCTAAGCAAGGCAAGTTATACCCTTGACCATGTTGACCCTATTATTTTAAATTATTTATGTTGTTTTTAAATTATTATGCATGCTTACTTTTATTCAAGTCTAGTTTAAATTCATTTTACACTCTAGATATGCCTAAATTCTTTGGACAGCCAAATTTGATATTGAACACAATTATGCCTTTCACCCTAGATAAAAACCTAGTTGGTATAATAGTATTTACTAGATATTTTGTAGAATTGCTTAGCCATGCTTAAAATAAATATGGGTTGGGACAATCTTTCACATGAAATGATAAACTTTTGAAGTGAATTCTTGACTTTGGTGAGTCAAGAATGTTTATGAAACTATTTCCAAGCAAAATATAAAAACTCGATTTAGACTTAGGCAAATGGTTAGGTGGTGGGTGCTTGCTGGCATACATTGTTGTTTGGTGACGCAATGTTGATTGCCAGGCACAAGGGGTATGTGGTTGGTGCCTAAGTACTGTTGCAAAGCCCTATCGTACTACCACAAGAGTGGTATGGGACAGTCCTGGCTGATTAATTTGCAGGTCTCAACCTGAGTCTCGCTGTAGGTTGAAAGTGAGAGTGGCGTAGGCCATGAAAAGTCTCACTCGGCTCAAGAGGGGGCTCCAACTTGTGGATTCAAGTTGTGGTGAAACCTCAGTGTTGGCTTGGCCAGGTTGAAGGCTTTGCATTGTAGAGGCCTCGTCATGATTTCTCCGCCGCACATCTAAGGAAGTGTGTTAATCGCGTGGCAATATGAGATAATCATGTCTTGTGGGTAAAGCTGTACAACCTCTGCAGAGTGTATAATCTATCCTGGATAGCCGTGCCCACGGTCATGGGCAAGCTGAGTAAAGTTTTTCAATGGATTAGACTTTGTTTTTTAAAACAGTTTATGAAAACCTTATGGATGGATGTAATCCATGAGAGATTGAAAACCGTATGGATGGATGGAATCCATATTAGATGTTTTTGAAGAAAAGATGGTCCGGATGGGATGCCCGTAGTTAGGTTAGTGTGGGGGATGGATCTGCACTAACGGTAACTATTTTGCTTACAACGTTGTTTTACTTATTGTATCAAATTCAGCTTTTGCTCATACTTTATGATATTTACTCCAATGTTGCCTTTTATGCAAATTAACCTTATTATGTCTTCCTTTGATATTCCTTATGCATGCATTATCTCCGTTAAATTCCTGGTGTAACTTGTGGAGTACTTTTTGTACTCACATTGCTCAATTTAACTTCTTTCCAGAGGAAGTCTTCGATGACTTCGGTGAGGATTGCGAGTAGGCCACGTCTTACAGCCTTGTATTAGTTAAATAAAGTTTGTCATTACGCTCGATATTTGTCTTTGTAATCACTGTGTGTAGGACCGAAATGGCAACAGAGGGGGGTGAATGGTGCCTTCAAACCTCCCCAAGTATTCACACTATCTTTTTCTCCAATAGCTACAGAAGCTACGAAGAGATAAGATGGATGCTTACTAAAGAGCCAAAAACCGATCGACAAAAGAGCTAAAAACAGGCTCGGCCGAAAAGGCTATGAAGCTGTATGTTTGAGAGCTCACTAGAGACAAAAGCAAGAACACAGAACAGAAAAGAGTTTTGCCAATATTTATGGAATCTCTTTCCAATATTTAGTTTTCATGGCACACGCGGACCATGAGGACCAACTGCTGATTGTTGGCGCAACGGGGCAGCGAGCAGGGCGGGGAAAATCAGTGTCAATCAAGGGAGGAAAAGGTGGAGTAGCAACGGGACATGAGCCGGGGAAAAAGGCACGAGGAGATCGTGGCTTTCTCGCTCCTCGCTTGGGTAACGATTTGGTTTTATCTATGTTTGTTAATTTAATTAGATATTAGAGTTGAGGTTAGAGAGAAAGTGAAAAGTATTCGTTAGGGAAAAGACTAGTATATCGGCTAATCTGCTATATTGTTCTCCTGGAATTTTGGGTATTGTATGAGTGTAATTTAAAAATGTCATTTACTAGATAATTGTAGAGAAATTCAATAGTTTTCTGTACAATATTTATTTATGTTGATCAGATAAATAGATTTTAAGCAGTGAATTTTGTAATCTGGCTATCTAGTAAATTTATCATCTTCTAGTACCATATATTAATCTGTAGATTAAAATTACTGGATGGAATATTGGATGATTTATCTACATGAAAGATGTAGATAATTAAGGGTTCTAGAGATCCCATGAACATGATCTTAAATCAGGATAGTTTCCTAGAAATATCTAGATATTTTATATGCTTTATTCGAAAGAATTTGATGGTGCCAATTGTCATAAATCTAGTGGTCACAAGAATCTATATAATGCTTTCAATCTAAAATACACATCATTTGGGAGAGTTGGTTTCAGTTTATAAATATTTATATTTTATTTTTCAGAAGCAATATGTTCAAAGTGTCCATGTTAATTTTTATTCTTAGAGATAGGTAATCATAAATAGAGACAACATATGTCAAAAATAAAAATATGTACTACTTCTTTTTCTATGTGTGTGAAATACTCTAATCTCATGGATTTAATGGAATTCTGAAAGTGCCCATGTTTTGGTGAAATTCTGAAATTTCTCATAGGAAAAATATAAAAAAAATTCATGAAGAAAAGTAGAAAACTGCAAAATACAAAAAGAAAACTACATTATTACATGTTTTAATCATAGCAAAGAAAACCAGGAACAATAAAAATTTATAAAAATTAGTATTGTTACCTATTTTCTTGACTATAACCAAATTTCAAAATTTTAGATTTTTGGCAAAAATATTTTGAATTTTGCCAAATTATCACAAAGTGGCTCAAAATTTTCACAAGAGAATTCGGAGAAGAGAGTGGAGGTTGGATGGTGGTTGAATGAGGGGGATTTGCTGCCTATTTTGGTGGAGCTGAACTTGCCTGTCATTGAGTTTTTAGTAGACTTCCTGAAGCTCTTTGCATGCAAGGATGGTAGGGAATTGAAGGCTATGGAAGTGTTTGAGGCTTTGAGACGAAAGGGATATTGCAGCGTCAACATTTATAACATTCTTATTAAGAATCTGCTGAAGATCAAGGAGAGGAAAAAGCACTTTTGTTGTTTGAGGAAATGCAAGGTTCAGATGGCTGCAAGATGGATTCATGTACATATAGTCATATGATACCATGTTTTGTGGATGAAGGAAATATCAAAGAGGCTTGCTCGTGCTACAACTCCATGATGAAGGCGGATTGGATGCCAAGTATTTCAGCCTATTGTGCTCTTGTGAAAGGGTTGTGCAAGATTGGGGAGATAAATGCAGCTGTTTCACTCGTTAAGGATTGCCTAGGAAATGTAGAAAACGGGCCAATGGAATTCAAGTACACCTTGACTATTCTTGAAGCTTGCCGATCGAAAAGCCCGGAGAAGGTCATCAAAGTGGTGGATGAGATGATTGAATTAGGCTATTCCTTGGAAGAGATTATCTATTCTGCTATCATTTATGGCTTCTGCAAGTATGCAAGTTCAACTGAGGCAAGAAGGGTTTTCTCTGTTATGAAAGATCGAAATATTATTTCAGAAGCCAATTTTATTGTTTATGAGGATATGCTGAATGAGCACTTGAAGAAGGTCACCGCAGACTTGGTGATATCTGGATTGAAGTTTTTTAACCTTGAATCAAAATTGAAATGGAGAAACAGAATTGATTGAAAAATCTTTGTATAGTTACTAGGTACAATCTGCTTCCTTTCACTCCTCATTTGTGATGTTTAACTATTAGATCATTTTGCTACTTCCTGTACGTTTAATGTTGCATTATTTTCACGAGTTTTCTTTCTTTGTTCTACTCCTGACCATTCTATTCCCCCATCTCCTTCGGTCCCTAGACTACCACACACTGAATTTGCACAGTACAAAAGTCTTTTCTACTTGTCTTAATTTGTAGGACCGGATAGGCAACGGAGGGGATAAATGATGCCTAGAAATTTTTTATCTAAATATTCGCAAATTCTTTACTCCAATAGTTACAAAGCTATGAAGATTAAGATATGAAGTCTCCTTGAAAAATAGAGGAATACAGAGCTCAGTATAACCAGATCAGAGCACTACGTGGTCGAGTTATGACCATTAGTCAGAAATCAACGTGGTTGGTTACGACTACTGGTCAGAAAACACCGGAGAGCCAAACTGAACACAACCAGTCAACAGACAAAAACAACGTGGTCAAAAGACTGACGACGTGGTCGAAATTCGACTACCAGTCGGAAGTTCAACGTGGTTGAAGCCACTGTAATCGAAACCAACGTGGTCTAAACCACAGTGGTCGTAACCAACATGATCGAAACCAATATGGTCGAAATCAGCGTGGTCAAAACCGATGTTGTCGAAAGCCAACGTTATCAAAGACCGACGTGGTCGATGACCAGCGTGCGGTCAAGAGACCAGCGTGGTCGAGGACTAATGAGTAGTCAAAAACCAACGCGGTCAAAGACCGATGTGATTGTAACCTACGTGGTCGAAGACCAATGGATGGTCGACACCTCCTTAGTCGATGCCCAAAGTGCGGTTAGAACACAATGTGGTCGAAAACCAGTGCGTGGTCATAACAGTTCAGAATTTGACCAGAGTGATCTACGACCATTGAGCGATCGAAACCAAGGTGGTCGAACCAAGCCGAACATCGACCAGTGAGGTCGATTACCAATTAATGGTCGAAATCAAAGTGGTCAGAGAATAGGAACTGCGGTACTACCACTACAAGACTTGCGGTACCACCGTTTCCAAAGAAAGAACAGGGGAACAGGGTTTTTCAGCCTGACCGCAAGATCCAAAATTCACACAACTTTTGATTGAAAGATCCAAAAGCCGTGAAGCCAGTGTACACATGTTTCTTAAAGTCTCGGAATCTATTCTATTCCTAGATCAAAAAATACATGACAAATTTGAGACCTTTTTACAAATTAAAGTAGCGTACACCAACCGAGATCTAAAAATAATGAACAGATCTTGCTCATGGGTAGAGAATATCCAAGATAGTTTTGAGCACGATCCCACATGTCACAACAAGAAAGAACATTGAAGAAATCAAATCAAAACTCTTGGATCAAGAAAAGATTAAGAGAGGAAAGAACAAAGTCAAAATAGTGCAATCGTATGACTAACGTGGTCGAAGACCATCGAGCACTCGTAACCAACTATGGTCGTAAGCGACTCGAAAAGTAGTGGAGGTGCACAACCACATGATCTAAGACCATTGAGTCGATCGAAATTAGATGCGGTCGTAAATGACTTGAAGTATCAGAGGAGGCGCACAAAACAGAGACTTGAGATCGAAAAGATAACCAGACCGTGCTCGTGGGAATAGAATATCCAAGGTGGCTTTGAGTATGATCCCACAATATCCAGCAAGTCAGATTATCAACAAGATCAAGTAGAAATAACCTCTCAGATCAAGAAGAGAAGGGAGCAGAACTGAAACATAGAACTAAAGAGAACAGAGAAAGAACCAAACCAAATATCTCAAAACAGAGCAAACTCAAACAAACAAAAATACACAGATGGTAGATCAAAGATTGTTGTATTTTCTCACTTGAGATGATTGGTTTTACAGCCACTTCACTCAGGAGGACAAAGCTCTAAAGCCAAAGCACACACCCACTCTCTAACCTAACTCCCACAGAAGAGAGAGGCGCCAGCCACTAAAGGCTTAGCCAGCCTTCTCTCACTCCAACCTAGCTCTTGCCTCTTCTCCCCTTTTACATGCTCACAACCTGAACCCAAAATACTAATGGATTCCCCATTAGGCCAAACCGGGGATAATCCATTAACCCCACCTAACACCGGGTTTTACTCACGCACGTTTCTCTGGTATTGGACAATTTTGCCAAAATACCCCTCTATCGCTTTCCTCAAAACTTCCTGCTTCCTTTGCCATGAAGCATCATCCATGCTTCACTATCTTCCATGTGACCCCAATGACTTGTCATCAAGCCTCTTACACGTCTGGATCCCACCGAACCATCCTCACTTGCAAATGACCCAAGTCACTTGGCGCACCACGTGCTTCTCCTCGCGCATGATAACACCCGACATCCTCAACCATCTGGACCTCGACTCCTCCCTAAGCCTAGTCCTGGTCCACCTCACCGTTGCCCGTCATGTCCACCACCGGTTGCTCCCGCTCTGGTTCCTCGTCATCCCAGCTTGCAACCACCCTGCAAGCCTCAGTCATCTTCGGTGTCTCCCCAATCGTTCTGGACCTCAACACCTCTCTGTGCCTAATCCCGGTCCTTCTACGCCTAACCATGACCTTGCTCTGAAGCCCTGCAATCAACACCAACAAGCAAACCATTACGTAGCACTGCACAATACTCAAATACATCAATTGGCATAATTTATCCATACAATGCATAATGCAAAATATATGGACCCAAATACTGATTCTAAACTTAGAACCAAACAATAAACACAAGTGCACACTAGCAACAACACCCTAGTCAACCCTGATCAAAACCCCAATATTTCTAGAGAACAATCTCAGACCACCAAGATAAGTCAGCCTGATCGTCTGCTAGACTGACACGAGTACTCGAATGCTCAAGAAATAAAGCACTCGAAGCCAACGAGTACCTACTAGAAGCCTACGACCATCACAATAGACCGCTACGACCATCGAAGACATAGGCTACAACCGCCACACAGATCGCTACGACTATCGGTCACACAGGCTATAACTACCACAACCGATTGCTACGACCACCGATCACACAGGTTACGACTTACCACAACAGATCACTAGACCGCGCTCACAAAAGCTATGACTATCGATCGCTATGGGTTACGACTACTGAACACCACAACTCATGACTACCGATCACGACCAGGCAGTAAGTTACAACCATCGATCACCAGGCTATGACTATCAGTCACACATGGTCATTCAGGCACTGAAGCTTTCAACCACCCTCTGGTCGTTCTGCCGATCTCGCACAAATGTCGATCAGACTGGCCGATCTGACTGATCAACACACAATCGATTGAACTGACCGACCACAAAGTCATAAACAGCGAATACTCCAGTAGTCATAGGCCAGACTAACTCGTAAACCAAAAAAGCGATCTTTTGCAAACTCCTCAAAAATCAAACTCAACCTTCGTATATACTCTAATCTAAAAGTCAATTGCTCATCACAATCATGGGTTGACCTTCACATGGTCTCACATAATTAACTCTACTGCTAATTAAGAAAAGTGAAATATTTGTAACCTGCAAGGATACCTCCAAACGGCTTTAGCTTTTAGTTTATTTTGGTTTTTGGCTTATTTAAGCCAGAAGCCACTTGAAACACGTCGGTTTCTAATTTCATTTTATTTAAGGTTTTTGGGCTTTTTTCCTTCTTATTCCTTTTGCATTGTCCGTGAGGATATAATGATATTTTTTTATTTTTTCCTATTGTTTTAGAAAAAACTAACAATCGTTATAGTACAATTTAAGCCATAAATCAAAAATCACAGCGAGAAACTTAAATTGTAAGCCAGTTGGAGCGAAACCTAACCCATAGCTAGGCAAAATTAAAGTTCAGCTAAAGCACCTAGTCAAAGTCTTCAAGGTAACAGGGAATAATGTGTGTTTGTATGCATAGTCAAAAGCACAAGGAATTTATCTACTCATAAGCTGCATTGGCCATTAGCCACAGCTTAAAGTTGCATCAACAATTGAAGGCCAGCCTTGGTGACGTACATTGTGTTCTTCTCCACAGGTTGAGGTTTTCTGTCCCAGCTTCTGAAAGCAATGAATCCATGGGAGGAACCTGCACACCACAAGGGGAGCCTACCAACCCGGCCTTGTGCTGTGCTGGTCCAAATAAACAAAATGTGAGGTAGAGATGACATTGGCTGCTCCATTTGCTGCATACGTTGTCCAAATTATTGCCCTGAGTGGGACAAAGGCTCTCATATTTGAAGGAAGGTTGCCCCCACCAATCCACAGTTTGTTGGAACCTCCCTTTCCTGTCCTTCCATTTGCTCTCCCTTTTTTTTTAAGAAAAAAAGGGTATGCTTCCAAGATTCGATTATTGATCCCAAAGAACTCTGTAAATTCTGGGGGAAAAACTATACTGAACTTTAGAAGAAAAAAAACTACTGACAGAAGGTCCTTTATTCAGATAAAAGGGTGAACTAAACATCTAATAGGTTTTATAGAAAAATGTTTGATTCCTTGCTTACACATGAAAATAACATAAGACTTTGCCAAAATTTGTTTACCTGAAGCCACTAGCTGCTAGAACCCAATATTTTGGAATAGAAAAGGTAGGAAAGGATCCTACTGAGAAAATATATTAAAAAAAAGCAAAGTTTACAAGCGATATTTACAAAAGAGAACATAAAAGAAGAAAAAAAATCAGTCCTGACTATTGAACCAATCCTCAATGAATGGTTTTTTAGTTTTTTGCCCTATGGATAACCATAGCAAATTCGTGCTTGAAAATATTCCTCCAACTTGAGAATTCTGGGATAATTTGTTGAAAAATCATATTATTTCTTGTTTTTCAAATTGTTCAAGCAGACAAAACTATAATTTCTATACAAAAAAGTTGAGCAATATTTTGTTTTGAGTTCCATGATGGACTCATAAACCGAAATGCATTGAATTCTTGAAGAGCAGATATAATCCTAGTATGGCTGTACAAACGGACAACTCTAAAAGAGATGATACATGTTCCCCCTCGTTCTTTTGATCATATAAGACAACTGTAATCATTTAGACTGAATTTTTTTCCTGTATAATAAACTTCTTATGTTGAGTCTGTCTTTGATTAGAAACCAGAAAAAATCTTATGCCTTAGTTGACAAGTTTGATTAGAACCCAAAATTGTTGGTTCCAGCTCCTTTTGATCACCAATAAACCAAGTCACTACCAATGGCCCATTCATATGTCAGTGTCAAGAACCATTTTGTATGTTTGTGTCCAAACATGTAGGTAGGATTGATCATATTGGGCCTTGCATAATGTTAATGCTGTCCATAATATTTTGTAATTAAGCATACCTAGCCGATCTCAACATCTAAGTAAGATGCATCATGCATGCACCATTTCAGTAAATACTGAACCTCCACTGCAAGCATGATAAACATGTTTGTTCAAAGATATCAAAAGTTTGGCTCTCTTAGACCGACACGAAATGCGTTCCTTCGTCCAGTGATCTAACAACTCTGTAGCTAGCAAATTAAGAAATATATATAAAGCCTTTGGCTTTAACAAATGGGGTATAAAGCAACAGCATATGCAGTTTATCCAAAACGAACTTGCGTCTCCCTTTGAAATGCCAAGCCTCATCCGATTCCCTCCGTGCTGAGTAGAGTTACGTGTATGACTGATGTGACACTGTATCATCTTGGCACCTAGTGCAAAGGCGTTGCGAAGCCATGTAAACATGATGCCCTGAGAAATAGTGATTTATGACTAAAATTGCACTGCAGTTAAAGATAATTTATTTAATGTAATTAAATTTTAAAAATAAAAATAAAAAATATGTTAGCTCATCACGGACAACGCAAACGAATATAGAAAAAAGAACAGGCAAAAAAGCCAAAACTTCAGAAAAAAGATAAAATTTATGAATAATGAAAAATAAGTAAAAAACCAGAAGCTCAAGCTAAAATGAGTAGGGCGTAAAATATCTGAAAGAGATAGTGACAATCGCTGCGTTGCGTAGTTCCACGGTAATCTTTGGTTGCTTCGTCCTTGATTCATATCTTAAGTCTAATAGGATTAAGATTCTAATTTTACTGGAAGGAAAACTAGTGGGGTACTGGATAAAAGTTACGAGGGATAGCCATAGAGAACCTAAGGCATAAATCAATTCATCCAAAGCAGATGACACATGAAAAAATTAGAGGTTATGTTATTTTTTAGTACTATATTTTTGTTTAAGACAAGAATACGAGGGTCCTAAAAGTTTCAAAAAAGTTATGAAAAAACGACAATTTCTTAGTACTTTTTTGATGTTGTGCTTTAGAAATTTATGGTTAGTTTCACTAAATCTTTCTCTCTTGTTGTGATTATTTTATCGTCATTATTTCGGTTCTCTCTACGGAATTTATCTACTTTGTTCTTGGTATATTGTATGCTTGTGTTATATCTTGTAACTCTGATCTGACTTAGAAGTTGATATGTATAAGAAGAGGTATCAGAGTATAACATATATGGTGTTCTTGAAAGTAGAGGGTGAGAACCAGTGGCGGAGGACCCGATAGGGCAAGGTCTGGCGTGCGCCAGACCTTGAGGCGGGCGGGCGGCGGGCGGGCGGCGGGAGGCGTGCGGGAGGCGGGCGGCGGGCGGGAGGCGGGCGGCGAGAGGCGTGCGGCCGCCGGCCGGTGGGAGGCGGGCGGCGGGAGGCGGGCGGGCGGCTGGCGGGCGATCCGCCCCACCTCATTTTTTCCCCGTCCTCCGCCACTGGTGAGAACACGTGATCTAAGCCAATCGATCAGCGTAGGAATAAATTAAAGCTCCATGGATCAACCACGATTAAACATACGATGCTTCTTCCCAACCTGATCAGACATTTTTAGGAGTCTGCGTTCACACATCTTAAGAGTTCTTGGCTGCCTGATGCATTCTCTGGAGTATATCATCACCGCTCGTCTTGTTGCATGTCAAATTTGAACGAGACGTACACAGACGCCTTGAGTAAGACCCATCGACACCAACACCTGCCTTTCAACTTTCAAGCCTACGAATATGAATTGCTAAATCATGTCGGCCATGAAGAGCTTTTTTCTTGCAAAAAAGAGGCACCAACTAGACCTGGATTGGCGGTCAGTTTATAACGCATGGCCAAAGGCGTTTTCTCAAACCAAGAGACAGAGAGATACATAGCCAAAAGCAGAACCATGTGGGCCTCACCTCATGCTTGTTTATCATTCACTGAGTGCACAAGATGTCATGGATCACGTTGCCCTAAAAAGTAGTCTAAGGGCCTGTTTGGGAGAGCTCCACCAACTTCAGATTCACGAAAAACATGGATCTGGAGCTGGATTCACCGTGGAGCAGCTCCATGATGGATCTGGGATTCGTCAAAGTGTTTGGTACAGCTCCACCTCCCTCTCTATCTCACTTACACCTGGGCCCCACGCGTCAGGGGCAAAATGAAAAAAAACCCACCTGGCCCCACGCGTCAGGCGCGGCAGCGGCCGGCGGGCGCGGCCCCAGGCGGCGCAGGCGAGGCGCGGCGGACGCGGCGGCCGGGAGGAGGCGGTCGGAGGCGGGGGAGGCGGAGGCGGAGACCGAGAGGAGGCGGGGGCCGGGAGGAGGCGGGGGAGGCGGAGACCGAGAGGAGGCCGGGGAGGCGGAGACCGGTCGGAGGCGGGGGAGGCGGAGGCCGGTTGGAGGCGAAGGCCGGGAGGAGGCGTCGGAGGCGGAGGCCGGGAGGAGGCGGGGGAGGCGGAGACCGAGAGGAGGCCGGGGAGGCGGAGGCGGGGGAGGCGGAGGCCGGTCGGAGGCGGGAGGAGGCGTCGGAGGCGGAGGCCGGGAGGAGGCGGGGGAGGCGGAGACCGAGAGGAGGCCGGGGAGGCGGAGACCGGTCGGAGGCGGGGGAGGCGGAGGCCGGTCGGAGGCGGGAGGAGGCGGAGGCCGGGAGGAGGCGGGGTTGGCGGAGGCCGGTCGGAGGCGTCGGAGGCGGAGGCCGGGAGGAGGCGTCGGAGGCGGAGACCGGGAGGAGGCCGGGGAGGCGGAGACCGGTCGGAGGCGGGGGAGGCGGAGACCGGGAGGAGGCCGGGGAGGCGGAGGCCGGGAGGAGGCGAGAGGAGGCGGAGGCCGCGGGAGGAGGAGGGGAAAAAATAGAACGAAACGTTTTTTTGTGTAACCAGTGGCAATGGTGGGTAATTTTCCCCAACTCCACCAAATTTGAGTTGGTGGAGCACCCCTTGAGGTGCTCCACCAAATCCATGAATCTGGGGGTAGATTCACCATTTTCGTGGAGCAGATCCATGGTGGAGCTGCTGGAGCTAGAAGTGTTTGGCTAGGAAAATTGAATCTGGATCTGTTTTTTGTGAATCTGGAGCTGGTGGAGCTCTGCCAAACAGGCCCTAATGCGAAGCAACGAGGAGAGTATCAGGGAATCCGTCAAGAGATTTTACCAACTATTTACTCCTTCCATCCAAATATATAATATATTTTTATCATATAAACTAAGAAAAAAAGTAAAAATTGCTAGATTGCCTCTAATTATTATCCTTAAGCATTATATTCAATATATGCATGTAGAGAATAGCAAATAAAGCTATATATTTACTAAGTGTATAAAGAGAACTTCACATAATTTTGCATTAAAATATAAAATACGTTTTACATTTATAGACAAGATATTCAAAAAAATACGCTCTATACACTTAGACGGATGGAGTAATTTGACAACGTACCAGTACCTCCTGATAATTTTTAAAGATAGTAAAAACTCTCGGCCAATAGAGTTCGGTCCTTCTTAACCCCTGCACTTTCCCTGCACAAAGATCGTATCGAATTGCACCAAAGCCACCACTCTCCATCAGCCTAGGCCACATCTACTCACTGGTCAATACAAAGATAAAGCCAAGATCCATCCTTGCTTTGAGATCCAAAACTATGTTTAACCTCCAGCTTTGTAATTGAATAACTTATCGCTGTGACCTCTCACTGCCTCATTGCTTGGTTCTTTCGATCGTAAGAAACAATGACAAGCACAAACACGTAGGTAGCAATGTAAAGGCGAATACTAGCAGGTATAGGGATCAAGCACTGCTCACGTGAGAATCATAGTCATACACCATTACTCGTTTCACTTGGTGAAATGCAATTGAACACCTCGTGCACGGAGAGCCAGCCTCTCCTTTCCTTGCTTTTGGTAGTGCTCTAGCAACTTTAGTTGGTTTTTTCCCCCATGAGAGTTCTCTTCACATCAGACTGCTAGGCTACCGAGTTGATCCTAATATATACTTTAAGAGCTCATAGCTAATCACTTATCAGACTCAGAGATCCATCATCAAACCGACCAAGTTACTAGTTCCTTGGTTCACTAGCCTAGCCAGTGGTTTGCCCAAAGTCTAGTACTAGTGCTACTAGCAGTCGAAGATGCAAAATCTTCTACTTTGGATGCAAAAAAAATGATATTGTGTAGCAAAGAAAGGATAGTGCTAAACTCTAATAGATGTATATATATATCCAGATTACCCGATCATCAAATCTTGCAGGAGGATTTGGATAAGAACTTTTCATCTGAACATTTTTTTTCTCTGTCAGAATGGATATCTGAATCTGGCTTCAAATAGTTACCACTCTCCAACCTTTGTCAGGACCGTTTACCTACCTAGTCAAAGCCAAGACTAGTTTGGCCCACTAGGGAAGTACACGTACACATTTGTTCGACCCAGCGTTGGATGCAGTCAAGTCCAGTTCTTGTTCTGTTCCCCAATCTACGGATCTATTCTTTTTGACGGTAGTTTATAGCTTTTAACTGCGGTTTATGGTTTTTAGACTGCTTATACGAGAGATTATAGAGTAATAGAAACTCATGTGCGGCTTCTACCGATATAAATGAAGTTGGTACAGTATGTACTATAATTAACTAGTAGACTCTATCAAGAGACTCTGTTTAAAAGTTAGTTACTATAGAAAAACCGAAAAGCAATTTATAAAAGCTGAAAAGAACCGACAATTGCAGAATTGCTATCCTTGGTCAGGTAAGTAATTTCTTTTTCTGATCAATCTACAGTCTTGCCTGTACTATTAGAGTTTATAAGATTCAGCGTCCCAAAGAACTCTGGGAACAGTAAAATTTCCCAACTTTTTACCAGATAATTTTCCTGAAATCGTACAGAACATGATGCAGATTGAAATGGGGGCAAAAGGGAGGACGGAAAAGAAGGGCGCAAACCAATCAAACCAGAAAGAAGGCGAGGCTACGAAGGAATCGGCCATGACTATTGCAACGTATTCTCACCAAGAAAAAAAGAAACCGCAGCGCGATGGGGACATGCATGAACAGCTTTAATAATTCTGGCATCAGCAAGCAAGCAGGGGCCCGTCCCGTTTGCATTAAGGTTTTTAGTTAGCTCGCATATTAGCTAGGGTGCATTTGCTGGGGAGTAGCCTCCATCTTGGTCTAGTCAGCTCATTGCCTCAGTGGAGCAGACGTCTGATCTGACGAAGCACCTTAGACTATAGAAATAGCATGCTTAGCCCCATAAATATAGGACCAAATAAGGATAGTTATATAACTCCAAGTAGAGGAAATAATATATTTGCCGCTGTAAGTATAGACCTAGGTAGGGATGTTTGAGCCTAAGAGCTTCTCAGACGTCTGATCTGACGAAGCACCTTTTTCTTGTTGTCGTGTACTTCTCAGTGTTGAGACTTTGAGCCTAAGAGCTCGTGTATCTTTTGCCTGTGTATATCCCAAGTGGATATAGAGGCCGGATATTATATCCTTTATCTAAAAAGGTAGGGATGTTTAGTTAACAAGCCCCCTATAGGCATATATATGTATCTATCAAGACATTATGGGGGCAAAACTCTCTTTTTGAGGCAAAAGATAGGTAACATAAACTTTTATCGTACTTGCACAGACTACTATTTCCATCTCCATGGTGTGTAAGGCTACAGGCAATCTCTCTACAGTCTCTCTGTAGCCCCATTCTTTCACTGTTTGGTACGTAACCATAATACCATCATTGCTGCTTAATTATGCCACTAATCAATCCCTTCTAGTGCTTTATCTTATCTTCTTCTTTAGGTTTAGCCGTCGAAAGGTTCTTCTTCTTTTGCGCCTTTATGGCAAAGGAGAATTCTTCGTCGTCACGCACCACCGTTACGCAATTCGCTGAAGAGTAGGTGCCCCCACTAGGCATAATAGTATATATATTCCTCTTCGTTTTATTTTAAATTGAAAGTAGTATTATGAAGTGTAATTTCTTCTTACTTTTGGGAAAGATACAGGCAATGATTGCCCAATAGTGGGACGACTTAGACTTAGTAAATTCTAATACATCGTTATGCGAAATCGAATAAAATTTTGAACAGATCTGTACATCGATTCGACTGAGTGTCATGGTAGTCCAGCTTCTTGTTACCTATGTTATTGCAAATTTCATAGGAAATTCTACTGTTTAACAATTATAAAGAGGAGTAACAAAATTGACTTCACTATGAAGTGTTCTTCTTGAGAACGAACTCATCAAGACGATATAGCTGATTAAAGAAAAATGATGATGCATCACAGAAAAAGCAACAATAGCATAGGAGAAAAAAAAAAGAAAGGTGTAACGGAGGCTTCTTTTTGGGAAGGTTGAGGGGGTTCAGTGATCAGGAGGGGATACCCCCGAAATGGGAAGTTCCACCATGCACCAAGTTGATGAATCTAGTGATGTCCCTTAATTGGCAATTGCATCATGGAATATAACATAAGCCCCATTATAGGCTCATCACAACATGAGTATTACTTAAATCCTCCTTGCCTTCTTGAGGTCCCAAAGGCACCCTAGCAATAGAAGTACAGATAAAGATCAATTTACAATTTTGTGTGACCCTAGTGCTGTAAGCCTGTAACTAGTAGTGTCTGTAATACCTGTGAGTAAATTCAAGGGGCTTTAGCCTGTGGGAGTTCTTGTGCCAAAGCTAGTTTCTTTTGCACCCCAAGTATTCTCAGTTAAGACTTGTGAGCAAGTGTTGCCTTGTCTGCTTAGTCTTCTTGCGTGCAACTTTCTGCCTAATCAGTAGGTGGCAGTGGATGTGGTGTATTTAGCCATCTTTGCTTTGTGGTGTTGCGGTACAATGTACGTGGAAACTACTTGGTGTCATGCTTTTCCAGGGCAGTATCAATCATTTGTGTTATCTGAAATTATTGAGCAGCTAATGTGTCGATCTGTCGAAGTAACCAAGTGTGTGCCTGCAATGCAGGCTTAAAAGCATGCTTCTTTTACACCTGAAAGTTACCGTCTTTCTTCTCTGTCAGAATCATGTGCACACTTATCTGGTTCTCACTGGTTAGGTGATGGTTGTGTGTATGTGTGTATGTATTCCTGTGTGCAAGCAACTTTGCACATATCCAACTAGTTTACGAAAAGAATAATTAGTGCATCCTAAGCAGGAGGCCCAGGTGATAATATTAGATGCTGAAAGCTCTTTATACTTAGCTCCTCCTTTTGAAGGGAAGGCAGCTGGCTCTTTATATAACCCTGCATCACTTCATCTGGCCAACTGGTGTCATTTGGAGCTGAGCTAGAGCACATCTGTGGAGGCCCTTGTGTTCAGGAATTCGCCGTTCAAGTGCTTGAGTGCTTTGTAGGCCATCCTTAGTCGACGAAAAATCCTCATCCAGGTACTAAATTTCTCAGCTTATTTGATTCATTCATTTTGTTTGTTCTGTGTGATCTTAGTGAAGAATAAGTAAATCTTACTATGTTGTTCATGTGGGCTAGAATTGATTGTAAGTGATGTTTCTATGGGAGTTATTATCTGATTGACAAGAAAGATCACACTGCAGCTTATCATTCATGGCTTGTTTAACTTTTCATCCCTGATGGAGGGAAAGGAAGGCATAATTCTTCTTGGGGCTCGTACGGATATTAGCTTCTGATGAATAGCTGTGGTCTCTAAATTTTCATGATTATTGAATTTCAGTTAGTCTTGTCTAATTTGTTGTTTGCTTTTTTTGTTCTGAATGGACCTGCAAATTGCTGCAATGGTACTAGACTGATCATGTTCGCTTCTCCAATAAGTCTGGAATAGCACTCCTAAAGCATATGTTCATGACAATCTTTATATTGTCGGAATAAAGTGCCTTGAGCAAGTGATCAAACACCTATATTTTTTCAAAGAGCATATCTTTCTCAGAGTATTTTTTTTAAGACCATATCATCTTTCATGTTCATGCAACACTAGACAACCTAAAGCAACTGTGTAGCTTAGAATATTTAAAAATGATACAGCTAATATTCCCCTTTTGGTAAATGAATTCTTGTTTTCCATTTGATAGATCAATATGAGGTGATCAGTTCAAGTATTAGTTCAAGGAAGACCTATTCAAGTATGATATAATGGAGCTTTACCCTGGCTATCTCGAAGACCATTTCAACATCCACAAGCTTAGGTGTGTATTTCCTATAATCAAATCCCTTTTTTCTTCTGAATTTTTCCATTTGATTCTTATCTAATGCAAAAAAAGGGGATAATTACAACTGTTGCATTGGTACCGTGTATATATGCAGTAGATCAAGAAGGCAAACAGAGATTAGAGTCGACAACTGTATGCCATTTACACACACTAGCAGTGCAATTTGCATATATTTTCATTACTTGTGGCGCAGCATGATGTAAACTGAATAGATCTTTTAGTGGAGCAAGTGGACTAGTGCGTCCAAAGTGAGATCATGTCAGCTAAACTAAACAAAGCAAAAGTGAAGCCTAGAAGAGTAGCACGCTGTTAACCACCTTTCAGAATCTCCATTTAGGATCCAAGTGCTACATCAAGAGATACCTTGTGCTAATTCTCGAGAAGCATAAGGGAGATGCCTTGCTTTGCTCTCTGCCTAGACAACCATACGCACTCGTATTAATCAACTAGAGTTGATGGTTTTTGATTGGAGCTTTTTCTTTTGGATGAAATAGAGTAGTAATGGCCGGAAGAAGTAGCTATAAGAACAAATTTAGAAAATGATTTTTAGAAGACACGGAAGCAAAGGAGAGGTGATGGAGGTTGGCCAGCGGCTTTTGAAATCAGCTTAGAGAAGCCGTTTTTAGAAGCTAAGGTGTTCAAATCAGCTTCTGACTTCTTTAAGCAGAAGCCGAAGCCAATTTGAACACTCACTTATGCCCATAGGTTACACTGAATTTACATTCCACATACCTGTTTCTTAATAGGACACGTCAGTGGTCAGTACCATTATTTTTAAGAGCCATGAGCTTTGCATCAGGTCTCCTTAATAGAGGTTCCTGATAGTTGACTCCCCAACGGAAAAAAGCCAAGGTCCTTATTTGGCAAAATAGTGCGGGGGCACTAGGGGGGAAAAGGCGTTTTGCATCATCGCCAACCCAGTATATGACAAAGGAGAGGCTACTGCCCACCTCAAGTGCTGTTGCTGGTCTGAAGAAGGTGATCACCGATGCATCAACATTCACCACCAACCGACTAACCAATCAAACATTTCTTTTTTCTTTCCATCATCTCTTCTTTTTTCATGTTTCCTAGCAATGCACTGCTGTGCACAGCATGCACGATTTCTTATTTCCATAAAAAAGCATGATTTCTTGCAGAATTTTCATAGGCTCAGGTCTAATAGGAAATTAACCTTATTTCATGCCATCTTTGTGCTTGTCTCTCTCTCTCTGTTTCATCGTCAGCTCGATGGATTTGCACCTTTGATGCTATAGAAAACGATGCATCAACTTCAACGCTAACATAGTCCACGTGGCTACACACCTTTAAACCTTCATCTTTCATGGTACAGAAAACACTGTACTGAGACCTATCCTGTCCGCACTGCGGGGAGCGAGTGCGAGGAAGTTCGGTGAACATGGCTATGCACATCAGAGCACTGCTGTTCCTGATAAGTGAGGGTTTGAGCTATCCAGGGTGGCTAAGCTAGGGGTGTTGCACAGGGAGCCGACAGATGAGGCCCACCGATTTGCCCTTGTGCGCGCTGGATCGGCCGATCTAACCTGCTTTACTGTAAAAGCAAAGTGGCCGCGCCAATAATTGGAGGACAGCCATCCAAATCCTCCACTACGTGCGGAGCTCCTGCTTTGGTCGAGGACGTAGTAGCATCCCACGGAAAAACGGCTAGATTCATGAAGGATGAACCGTAATAGTACTGGCATTAGAATCTGGATTAATTCGTCCCATGGACTTGGCTGGCGTCAAAGGTAGGACCAGAATTTCTGAACCCTTGTGTAGCCCCTTTTTTTTTGTTAAAAAAAACCTTATGCAGCTAGACTTAGGGCCTGTTTGGATCGCCTAGAACTAATTATTAGTTCACTAGTTGGTGGACTAACAATTAGGTGACTAAATTTTAGGTGACTAAAAATTAGTCAAGTGTTGTTTGGATACATGGACTAAAAGGTGGTGGCTTTCATGGGCAAAGACACTTATGCCCCTAGATCTATTAGTGTGTTGCATGTGGAGTCGTGGAGAAAGGATAGCGGGGGCATTCTCGTCTTTTGCTATTTGGTACCACCTTTTAGTCCACAATTAGTCCACATTTGCCAACTAATGAACTAATAGCTAGTTGGGGATGAACTAAAAATTAGTCCAGGTATTAGTTCACCTGTTTGGATAGACTAGACCTAAACTTTAGGTGACTAAAAATTAGTCCAGGGATCCAAACAGGCCCTTAATAAATCAAGATGATGAAAAACGTAGCATGAATTGAAGCGGTTCAACCTGTGGGTTTATAAGCCGAAACCAAGGCGTGTCATATATGGGTACGGTTAAGGTCTCGGTACGGTTAAGACCTCGAAGGAGTGCTCGTATTGATTTTTATTTGAAGAAATTAGAAAATAATATGAACATTTGGTCTTTTGAAGCGACTTTTTTACTTTTCTCGTTTCCCATCTAACTTCGATAATAAAGCAGAGTCACGGGTGTATCACGCACCACATCCCTCTCGCGCATACATTTCTTATTTTTGCATCACCTGTCCTGTTCTTCTAAAAACTATTTATTTTGATTGCTACTATTTATTTTTAATCAAAAACTATTAGCCACAATCAAAAACTAATAATTGCTTGAGCTGTACTAAGAAATGGATGTTATACCTAGACACTCCCTATTCTAACACAGTAATACCGGCCGGTACGGTGTAGTGACTGCCCGTGTCAACCCTGGTAAAGAAATGGAATTAGCCGCGTTGCACACCGCCCAGGGATCCGTCAGTTTACAGCGACGCACGCACGGAACTGGACCTTTGCACGACGCAACGCCGAGCAAAAGAGCAAATCCAGCCACAAGAACACAACGACGTAGTAGAGGCAGAGACCAAGCATACAAAGGTAGTGCTCTAAACAGCTGGAAGCTTCTAGCTTTTGATATTTTTTTTATATAGCGGCGGTTAATTTTTTTAGTAATTAAATTTAAAAAACAAAAATATCCCATTACAGATAATATAAAGAAATAATAGATAAAAATAAAAAAAAAAGCCTAAAAAGAGCTAAAAAGATAAAATTAAAGAGCTGATGTGTTTCACAAGTCAGAAGTAGAAATTGATTAAGGTACCGCTCGGTTTGAGTGAAATTACACTTAGCTGATGGTGGTTTATTTGGCGTAACTAAATTTTAAAAAAAAATAGAAATAGAAAAAAATAGGTTAGACCTTCAAAGACAATACAAACAAATACGAAAAAACTAGTAAAAAGCTTAAAAAATACAATTTAAAAATAAAAAAAATTTAGAAGTCATAAGCTTAACCGAATGAGCCGAGCCTAAAGCGGGACCAAAAGGCAGCGTTGCTGCGTGGTTTGTCGTGGAGCAGAAACCTTTGCAAAAGCCCACCCACTCACTCGCACCGTTGCACGTACACTTCCCGGATTCCGGATTCCAGGTTCCACTCCAACTAAAGCATCCACCCACTCGCAGCCAGCCACGCGGTCGCTCAGATTCTCTCCTAGTATCAACCCATCTCATGCGCCCGTCCGTCGACTAGGAAGCACAGGTTCCCGCATCCTCCAGTGAGTCGCCCGCTAGCTAAGCCGCCCCAGTCGGTAACCCTAATTCCTAGCCACAACTCGTGATCGCTTACGTGTGCGTATTTCGCGATCTTTTTTTCTTCCCAGGAGATCACTGTGTGTCCTGTTCGGTTGACGAGTAGACGTATGATGAGATTTTTTTGCTTGACGAAGGTGCGCAAAGTGGCCGTCGTCTCGGCTTTCAGATCATCGGCGCGATCCATCGTCACATCACTTGTTGCGTACATTGTCAGCCTCTTCTCCGACTTTGGCGCCTTTTCCAGTGGTTTTGGGCTTAAAAGCTATATGGGCATCTGAGCGGAAAAGCGTCTTTTCCGGTGATGCTCTGAGTTTATGATTTTTTTTTATTATAGCGGTTGTAAGTATATTATAATTATGAGCAGTTTTTTCAGTGAGACTAAATTTAAAAAATAAAAATATCACCACATGTAATATAAAAAAAATAAGGAGGAAAAGAAAAGTAAAAAATCAGACATAAGTTCGCTCGAATGAGCCGCGGCTGCACTTGGAGAGCATATTTTTTAGCTTTGCAGCAGCTACCTTTGTGCTGTGCGCCTGTGCTGTATGCACATTCCATTCCCAGTTAAAGAAAGCCTCGACTTTCTCTCTCCCCCTGGTTGCAAGTTGCGGTGATCCTCAGTTTGTACTTGCGGTGCCCCTCTCCTTGATATTTTCTTCTTCTTCTCCTCTTGGTTTAGCATCAGCAGCGCCTCCCCTCCGGAATACATGACATCGGTGTCGACGCAGTTCGCGGCGCCCGTCCGAATGGGGATGTACGACCGACCGCCGCCGCTCGGCATGTGGAACAATGAAGCCTTCAAAGTCGACAACAACCAGGCCACGAGCGGGTCCACGATCATGGAGGCGGACACGAAGTTTGACACTAGGGTGAGGAATTCTGGTCGTTACCTTTGATTTGTTCTTTTCTAGCTTCTGTGATCTATCGGTCGCGTGAATACTCATTTTGGTGAGCTTTGCAGATTGAAGTTCCACAGGTAGCGCTGGAGCCAGCAAGAAGTATTGATCAGGAAGCAAGCAAGCAGCCAGACAAGGTGACCATCACCGTAGTACAATCGAAGCATCTTTCTCCTGTTCTTTTAACTGATCAAGTGCTACAGTGTACTTATCTCTTAAATACTACATGCTGTAATGGAGATAATTCTCTAAATTAGTATCTCAGTTAGTCCATTCGTAGGAAATTTGATTCGTTCTTGCAAGATAAAAGCAACGTTCTACTTACAAAATTGGAACGATTCTATTCAGGTCCTGAGACGACTAGCACAGAACAGAGAGGCTGCTCGGAAAAGCCGCCTTCGGAAAAAGGTAAAGTTAAGAACTTAACCAATCTCCTGTTGTCATCGTGCAATATTTGTAGCCTATCACATTATTGACGCCATTGTTGTGTTCCATAGGCTTACATCCAGCAACTGGAGACAAGCCGTATTAAGTTGGCCCAGTTTGAGCAAGAGATTGATCGGGCTAGACAGCAGGTACAAGGATATACATCAATCTGTTTCCTGGCCATTTCATCAGTCTATGTTGCATTTACTGATTGCGTTGCTATTGCTCTGATGCAGGGTGTATATGTAAGTGGGAGCCTAGGAGACTCAACTCTCGGATTCACAGGATCGATAGATCCAGGTTAGATTTTGCACCAATCATTCTGAAGCATGAACGATGCTACTGAACGCAATGCCCAGGACAAGAACAGCATCCGGTGTATCTAATCGAACTGCCGGTTTGTGTGGTTTCACGTACAGCTGTTGCCGCTTTCGAGATTCAGTACAATCACTGGGTGGACGAGCAGAACAGGCACACGGGTGAGCTGAGGACTGCTCTCCAGGGGCAGACGACGGAGCTGGAGCTCCGCATGCTCGTCGATACCGGGCTCAGCAACTACAACCACCTCTTCCAGATGAAGGCGATGGCCGCCAACTCCGACGTGTTGTACATCATGTCCGGCATGTGGAAGACCCCTGCCGAGCGGTTCTTCCTCTGGATCGGCGGGTTCCGGCCTTCAGAAGTTCTAAAGGTGGCTCACTGACACTGAACCGTACATCTTGAGAACTACTAGTACTAGGCGTAGCTAGCACTGTCTCCTTGGACTGTTGGTCTCACATGGCGAATCTTCTTGTGTCAGATTTTAAGCCCACAACTCGAACCTCTGACGGAACAGCAGGTCGGCGACGTCTGTGCCCTGCAGCAAAACTCGACGCAGGTCGAAGACGCCCTTTCGCAGGGCATGGAGAAGCTGCAGCAGACGCTCGCGGGGGCTCTGGTGGCGGCCGATCCGTTTGGCTCTTCGGACATGGTGCATATGGCAAACGCGGTGGAGAAGCTGAAAACCCTCGCCCGCTTCGTAGCCGAGGTAAACCAATCGCCATGAATCTCAGCAGTCGCATGGCCAAAACACATGCACACACCGCATTATCCTTAATTGCTCACAGCGGCGCCTGCCTGTTCTGGCCTTGTGCGTTGTGCAGGCAGACCATCTCCGGCTAAAGACGTTGCAGCAGATGCACCGAATTTTGACGACGCGGCAGGCGGCGAGGGGCCTCCTCGCCTTGGGGGACTACTTCCAGCGCCTCCGAACGCTGGGCTCGCTATGGGCAGCGCGTGCGCGCGAGCCGGCGATAAGCTAAATGTAATGGCGAAAACGCTACAAAAATGACTAGTAGTTCGTTGTGTACTTCGCTCCCAGGTCAATGGTCAATGAAGAATGAAGAAAGCTATCTCACTGGGGTTCGGAAGAAGGAGGATTCATGGCTTTCAGCTGGAAGTGGTGTACGTTCGCCAGATGAAAGAATAACGAAAGTTAGGTCTTCAGATGGGCAGAAGAGAAGATATGTAAATTCATGTTTTGGTATCATGACTGAGGCCTCTACACTACAGCCGTATAAATTTATGATGATGATGATGTTGTTAAGTAGTGATGAAATTGCCGGAAAAAAGTGTAGTGATACGGTATATATACGATGTAATTATCTGTAACTAGTGTTGCTTAATTCCTCTTCCTTACTACGGCAGTCGCACTGCCATTGTATTGTATGGAACAAGATAGTTCACATGATAACCTGAAAAGATCTATAGCAGTTCTCATTTCTCAGCTTCGTGCGCGGTGTCTGGACGGTTTTGCTTGCATCAGTTGCAGTTTTCAAAATTAGGGAAATTTTACCATCCTTGAGGGGGAAGAGGTACCAAATTTGAGCCGTTGATCACACTGATCGAACGGCTGAGATTTGGCAGTACCTAGTGGTACCGGACGCGAGGTACCAAGAGGTACAAGGTACCAAGAGGTACCAAATTTTGAGCCGTTGATCACACTGATTGAACGGCTGGATCTAATTTGGTACCTCTTGGTACCTTGTACCTCAGAATTATATTTATACTTAGTTGCATGGACATGATGTTCTTGTTAATCTTTGCACAAGTTTAATGCCTGTGCTTCCTAAAAAAAAAGAACCATGTTCATGTGTTGAAGAAGGAAAACATCATCAGTTCATGATCCACTCTAATTTACTTCGCGATGTCTGGACGGTTTTGCTTGCATCAGTTGCAGTTTTCAGAATTATATTTATACTTAGTTGCATGGACATAGTGTTCCTGTTAATCTTTGTGCAATTCTAACGCTTGTGCTTCTTTAAAAAAAAAGAAGCATGTTCATGTGTTGAACAAGGAATACATCATCAGTTCATGATTCACTCTAATTTAGTGTTTTGAATAGACGGCAGTACGGCACGGTGAAATATCAGTGGAGAGAGAGAAAAGATTCCTTTCAAAGAAAAGGAAAGGAAAAAAAGATCCGTTTGGATCGGGGTTTTGAACCCGACGTGAATCGAACACGCAACCTTCTGATCTGGAGTCAGACGCGCTACCATTGCGCCACGGATCCGTTGGTGACATAGCTTTCCCTGGAATTTACTTGACATTTGGCAGTTCTACGCTGACGAGAGGTCACCGCCGGTCTTCCTGGTGTGGCCACCGTGCAATTCTGTTTCTTTCGCTTCAGGTTTTGACACACGGGTGTAACTGTGTAAGGATCAATAAAAATATTTGCTTGCCAGTTAGATCAGTAGAAACCATCGAATCCTGAGGTGTTTTCTTTTTTTACTACTGTTCATACAGAGAATTGAGACCAGTTACACCCTGGTTTGCCCCCCCCCCCCCCCCCCAAAATAAAAGTTAACTACTGATTCGTCACGGGCGATGGGACCAGCGTCCAATTCGCTCGTCATCAGAAATCAAGACGTAATCTAGGTTAATCCACCGAGTCGTGTTCCCATAACGTTATCACTTGCCCCACTTCAGTTCTTGAAAAAGGAGCACTTCTATTGGACAGCTTCTAGCAAACATGATCAAATGGGCTGTCCGGCATGGTAGGGTATGAGTTGGATAAGACTTCAGTACAACTGACTCGAATAAGTTACCCTGTTTCTATAATCTAGGTTAATCAACCGAGTCCTATACCCATAATGTCATCACTTGCCCACTTGAGTTCTTGAAAACGGAGCACTTCTATTGGATGGCTTCTAGCAAACTTGGTCAAATGAGCCATCCAGCATGGCACAGCACGGACTTGGATAAGACACGATCTGATTAGGTCCAGTACAACTGATCCAAACAAGTTGCCGTGTTCTTACAATCTAAGTTAATCCACCGAGTTCTATTCCGTAACGTCGTCACTAGCCCATTTTAGTTCTTCAAAAAGGAGCACTTCTATTGGACGGCTTCTAGCAGATCTGGCCAAATGGCCATCCGGTATGGCAGGCACGGACTCGAATAAGACATGATCCAATTAGATCTAGTATAAATGATCCAAATAAGTTATCATACTCCTATAATCTAGGTTAATCCACCTAGTCCTGTTCTGTAAAATCATCACTTGCCCACTTCAGTTCTCGAAAAAGGGAGCACTTCTACTGGACGGCTTCTAGCTGCACGACCGGACAGGTTCAGAAGTTGCCACACACGCACAGGAATACAGGATTCCAGGACGTGAGCTAGCAAAGAAGCAGCTGGGCCAGAGCTTGGCGATAGGCAGAGCTCATGTAGGTCAGTAATTAATGGCTCAAACTCCTCGGCTGTAGGATCACTCGCACAACGACACAAGAAGAATAAATGAGCGGCTTCATTCAACGCAACAGCAGGCTCCCCCCACTGCCACACCTCACCTCCTCTGCGGCGCGTGCAGCTCCGGTCACGGTCACCTCACGCTCACGCCCGGCCGCAGCACACAATTCAAACGCAGCGCCGTGGCCATGTCCATGCGTGCGCCCGTAAATGAAGGCGTATCTGCAGCGCAGAACGGCCGGCTGAACCCTTTAAATCTTTAGTAGGCTCTTGTCGCCTGCGAAAAGTTCCAGGCAGGCATGCGGCAGCGGTGCGCAGGGTCATTGAATCCATGTGAGGCGCCGGGCGTTGCCGAGGATCATGTGAAGCACAATCAAAGATCCCGCGCTGCCGCTGCGTCTCTCATCAATGGCTGCATGCGCTCTCGCTTAGCAACAACCGGTGCATGCAAGCACGCGACGCGAATATATATATGCGCACGGCGTGCATTCTCCATTCCCGGCAGCCTCTTCTTGCTCTTGCGTTGCGCTGCTTCATAGACATACGCAGCCCTCTTAACTAGACATACGTACACTGAGCTGAGCTCTCCTACGCATTCTTGGCTGGGCTGATGAGGAGGCACGCTCTCGCCGCTCGAGTCCACTGCGTTCTTCCTCTTCTTGTCGCGGTCGTCTTGCTGCTTGCTGCCACGAGCGATGGCATCAGACCAGCTCCTAGTAAGTCTAAACTGCAGCACAATGTATCGTTTGCCCGTTTCGCTTGTGGAATTAACTAATGCTCTGACCATGTTATACATCAATGTGCTAACCTTGGGTCTCATTTCAGCAACTGGTGCAAAAATGCCGCACGGACAGGGAAAGGCTACCGCTCCATTACAACTAGTACGTTCTGTCAACCACGTCGCCTATACTCTGTACAGTATTCACCTTCAGTGGCTAGGCCACCTTGCTAATTGATTCTGCTCTGCTCGATCTCTTCTTGTGCTTGAGCGTAGCAGGGGCGGGGTGGCGGGGACAACGGCTTCCTGCAGGAAGAGGTGTACGCGACGGGGTCGAGCCTGCCGGACTGCTCGCACGCGTGCGGCGCGTGCTCGCCGTGCAACCGCGTCATGGTGAGCTTCAAGTGCTCCGTCGCGGAGCCGTGCCCGATGGTGTACCGGTGCATGTGCAAGGGCAAGTGCTACCCGGTGCCATCCAGCTGAGCTGCCGTCGAGCCAGGCCAGCATCTGATACTGATCACGCTGATGCAAAGGGCACCATGCGTGATGTTGGAGTAGTATGCCAGGGTAGGATTCTTGTGCCGGTGTTCGCTCACCATGATGTTTTGTACGTCGCCGAAGCTTCTACAAAGTTCGGCTGTGTGTCCTGGAGAAGGGCAGGGTCTTGTGATTATGCTGGTGTTAATTACGAGGAAGTTTGTAAATGATGAGTCATTAGCTAGTCTCTGTTTGATGTGAAGTTCATGATGAGCTAGCTAGTGTTTTTTTGGGTTTGGGATATGAAGAATAGTTGTTGTGGGGGAATGCTGTCTCCGAGACGCGCCAAGAAACGCTGTGCTCTCTGACTCTCTCTCTCTAGTTTGATGTATGAGAATTTTCTTTTACCAATTTTTTCTACGCATGCGTTGAGAAGTTTGTAAGCTTACTGTTTGAATAACATCAGAATAGAAAAGGTATCCCGTGACGATGAAGTTAAATTTCCCTAGGATGGGCTTTTTGAGTGTGGCTTATAGCTTTTGGCTTGTGACTTTTGAATTCTGTTTGTTCACGAAAGAAATTACGAAAAGAGAGACAATCGGATGTGATTTTAGTCGATACAGCTGAACTCGGTATAATGTCTACTACAATTGACATGTAGACTCTATCTTATATAAACGTGTCGTTTAAAAACTAATTACTATGACAGAGTAGAAAAGCAACACACATGAAGATGATTCGAGCCCACGCTAGTGTGATACACTGATACTTCGATGAAGTGGAATTTCTTCCTTATATTAGCGGTGAGGATATGCCAGGTAGTTGAGTGATGTGATTTCTATCCTAATCTTAATAGGATTTTAAGATTTAGAGATGTGTGTTATAAGAATTCCTAGATGAATCTATATTTGATTAAAATTCCTATTTTACTTTGAAGAAAAACTCAGGGATCTATATAAAGTTATGAGGGATGACCATAGAGCCCCTAAGTCACAAATCAACTCATCTAAAGCAAGAGACGCACGAGAAGATTAGAGGCTATGTTATTGTTTAGCACTAAATTCATCTATATGGTAAGGATTCGAAGATCCTACAAGATTCGAGAGGGTTACAGGAGAGCGATAATTCCTTGTACTCTTTTGAGTTTGCGTTTAAGGAATTTGCAGTCGACTTCACTAAACTTTTTTTTATCATGATTGTTTTTGTATTGTTATTTCGGTTCTCTCTACGAGATTCATCTACTTCGTACTTGATACCGTGTACACTTATGGCGTATCTCGCAACTTTGATCTGATTTGAAGACTATTGCCTATAACAAGGGGTATCAAAATATAACACTAATAAATACTAATAAATCATGAAAGACAAAAACAATTGCTTATTTGTCTATAAATGCGGGCATGACCAACCCTTTGCTGATGCTTGAACATATTTCTTATATGCTTATCCATCCTTTTATCAATTGCCAGTACAGACTGCCACTTATACTTCCACGTTGATTAACACCGATTTATTATTCCTAACCGGTATGTTCCTAAGCATATTTCTGAACTCTATGAAAAATTCAATCCATGTTCATTTGCAACTTTGTTTGTAGTCTTTCGTAGCCGGAAGATGACGCAAAACTCTAAATTAAAATATATGCTTTGTAAACTTAAGACGTTCCAGCAAAGAAATCACAAACCTCCAAAGTATCTCACCTTCTCATTCCTTTTGGAAATTTAAAATAGATTAAAAACCGACCAATCAACAAAACACTTCCATCCCACGATCAGAGGGTGCACCAACTAAATTAATGCTCCAAAACCATCCACTACAGACCCACTAAAAAACCATAATGCGCATACCAACCGATGTGTACACCTCAAGAACACACAAAAAGATCAAGATCGTGAAACAAACCGGTGCCGGTGAGCGTGTGCACGTAGGAAAAAGGCCAGAACTCCAGCGCTCACACGACCACGCTGACGCTGTCCACCCTTTCCAGCCGCGCCACGGACAGAGGCGCACATGCAGATTCCGCCGTTGACGTAAACCCTAATCTCTCCTATCCCTGTAGCACCCTACATAACTATATGAGATACTACTATGAACATCATCGCTAAAGTGAATAATAATAATAAAAGTAATAATAGAAATCACGTGAAAATTGAAACTTTAAAAGTACGTTAATAGAGAACCAACAAAAACTGAAATAAATGTTTGGAACACAGGACTGGTTCACTTCTAACCAAATAAGAACAAGTAAAACAACAAATAGTGGCAAGCCATGGCGCTAAAAACTCGAGTACTCCTACCTATGCATGATGCTATCTTTACACTGGTTTTTACCTGAGAATGGAAAGAGCAAGCGTGAGATTTGAAAATCTCAACAAGTACCCAACAATGATCGTAACACAGTGAGTAAAGGACAAGTAATGCAAATAAGATATGTAAAGGACAAGCAAAGCAAGTAAGCAAGCAATTGATACAGATTAAGTGCAATAAAGCTAGGTTATCGAAAACGCTGATACAGATTGGAGATAGAGATCACAAGAACAGTGACATTAGAGATAGATATTATTTAGCAAGTTATGGCGGTGACACCGGCAATCACTTCTCACATACCCAGTTATACGAGAATAGTCAGGCACGCCATCGTCCTTGACTGTATAACCGCCGACGGGGTGTAATATCCTGAGTAACGAAAGTGTACGATCTCCCGTACATTACCAAGTGGGTGGAAATCTCCCCTATATGTGGATGACCCCAAGCTAGGTAACCGTCATCTGGTCAACCGGGATAATTGTTATTTAGCAAATTGTGGCAAAGGCACTGGTGATTACTCCCCACATACCCGGTTATACGAGAATAGTCAGGCACGCCATCGTCCTCGATTGTATAACCGTCGACGGGGTGTAATATCTTGAGTAACGAAAATATATGGCCCCTCGTACGTTACCAGGTGGGTGGAAATCTTCCCTATATGTGGATAATCCCAGTTCAGGTAATCGTTCTATTATTAACATATTATATAGTGTGAATTTAAATAACTAAGAGAAAGTTAAGATAAAATTAGAAAAAATGAGGGGATTTGCTAAGGTTGGAAATGAAAACACATAATTCCCGATATGAAGATAATAGGGGATGATAAAATGGTGATAAGGTAACTGATACATCATGGACAGATTATATAGTATGAAATTTAAGGAAACGAAGAGATGGCGAGGATAAAGCTACGATCAAGTTATGAGAAGTGAAAAGATGTGCCAGGATTGAAAATGGAGAGACATAGTTCCCGACATGGGGCGATGTGGAATAATGATAAGGTGATGGTGATATAGAAATTATCCTAAAAAGGTATTATAATATAGCTTACGTAAGGTTATCAACCAATCAAGTTTTATTATGTGATAAATGATTATTAGCCAAATTAACATGTTTAATACATATATCCTTCATGGCTCAAATACAACATCATACAATTATTGAAATATAATATTAGGAAACTAAAATATACCTGCCCTAATATCAAAAGAGTGTCGATAATTTAAATATAAGTTAAAACATGTTCATATGCTACCCCCATTAACAATTTAAGTATAGATTCCAAACACTAATTAAAAGCATGAATTCTAGGACATTTTAACTGGGCATTCTAATAAACATAAAAGTAGGTGAAATAAATTAACCTAGACATCATGGTATAAATATAGTATTAAAGCCTATAACCAGGCAAACATGAGCGATATGATAATAACCAGACAGAATTAGTGATATAATATTGACCAAATAAACTTTAGTGATATGCTAATAGCCAGGTAATTTTAGCGATATGATATTAGCCAAGCGATATGATATTAGTCAGGTAACTTTAATGATATGATATCAGACATGTAATTTTAATGATACGATATTAGTCAAGCAAGCATGAATGATATGATAATTATGTTCAATGACAAGGTGACAAGTAATCTGGAACACATGATATGCGAAACGGAAAGGTCACGGGCGCAAGGTACTTGCCTTGAGTACATTCAGCGAACTCGTTGCACAAAGGATCCAGAGTGTGCAACTGTCCGAACGTTCCCTCGAAAGCCGCGTGTGAACGTTAGCAAGGATTCGTCGTGCGAATCATTGTTCGGCTAAACGAACCACGGCCTAGCAAAAACACCGCGCGAAACGCTATTCGGCTGCGCATCCGGATGGCCGAACAACGTGACCGTGAGAAAGTCACCGGTCACTCCGGCCGGCCACCGCTGCCTCCGACCGGCCAAAGCGCCTTGGCCAACCGCCTGCTGGTCCCATGCGCCGCCTCCAGGCCACGCCGCTCGCCGTCCATGCGTTGCTTCCAAGCCACGCCGCGCATGGCCACACGTTGCCTTCAAGCCACGCCGCCATGGCCTGCTCGTGCACCGCCGCACTCCGGCCAATGTCGCACCTCGGTCGGTCGCGCCGTCTCCGGCCTGCGCGCCACCCAGCCCGACACCGCCTCGGCCTGCCATGCTGCTCACCCACCTGCGCCACCGTGCCCACCTACGCGCCGCTGCCGCAGCCACCGCCGCCTCGGCTTGCATTGTTTGGGCGTCATGCGCCACCACTACAGCCGGCCCCCACTGCTTGTTGCCGCCGTGCCTGGCCCGCGCGCCGCCCGTTGTCGCCGGTGCCGCGCCTCCGCATGCTAGACGCTGCCGTCACCAAGGCCGCCTTCGTTGTCGCGACATGCCGCCCCCGCAACCGTGGCTGCCGCCACCAAAGATGAAGGAGAGAGAGAACGCGAGAGATAAAAAGAGAGTTCGTTTTGGAGAGAGAGGTGGGAGATATATATAGAGAGAGAATAAAGTTAGAGATAGCGATGGGCCTGCTGTTAGTTTCCCCAATTTCAGGGTGCTACAATCCCCCTCCCTCCTCAACGCCAAACTCCAAAACCAAGCTCTCCTCGCAATCAGCCTATCAACACGGCAACATTGCCAGACTCAACTAAGCCGAACAGTAAGCCGCGCGCTTCAGCAAGTGTGGCGGAATACGGTTCTCTGCCTCTGGTACCCCTCCGTTCCTCGGGTCGTGCCACTTGCTATGCTTCAGCATATCTCCTTAACTTGGCTGGTGCCTGAATGAAGGCGCGATTCACCGGCTCTATTCATATCGGCCAGTGTCTGAATGAAGATAAGCGTCTGGTGAACTCCATATTGAAAGGTGATGAAAGTCACCTGCAGAAAATGGCCGGACACCATACGTCGCAACAAGAGGGTCAACTGCAAGTGCTGGAAAAAAGACATAAGAGTGGCAATGAGCCAAAATGATGGGGAAAAAAAGGAAAATTAAGATACGATCTTTTTAGAGCGCGCCATAGGAGAACTACGCCGCAAGTATATTGAGGTGTCATTTGGTCAGGCTCGGCTTCTCTCTTTTGGGCTTCGAAGTCTAGCTCCAAAAAAACTTACAAAATCCGGACTTCAAATGCATAGTTCATTTTAGACTCGACTTCAAATTTTTAGTTCTTTTTGTTTTTTGCTTCGAAGCCTGAGCGCAAGAAAACGGCTTCCAAGACCAAAAAAACTAAAGCTGAGCCCGGCCAAACGTCCCTAGGATTTGGAGAAATTTAGAGATGATCATGAATGTGAGCATAACGATAAACAGGCCAGTAAAAAATGTTGCTATCTCACAGAATGCGAACCAACAGGTCGCAGAAATGTCATAACCAAATGCTACTACTACACATTGGTTCGGCGTACGCTTTTGCTCAAAATGAGAAACCTTGCAACAATCTCAGTCTCTGAATGTCAAACAAGACACGTCACACAAATGTCAGAACGAAATGGTGAATCAGTGATTCAGCCTTCTAGCCGTGCTTAGGAGGATACAGTTCGAGGAGCTCAGGCAACTCTTCTTTGTACTTGAGTATGTACTTCTCCACAAACCTGTCCTCCGGCAATCTCACTATGTTCGTCATGTTCATCTTCCCAATGTCCACACCTTTGGACTGCAAGGTCTCGATGGCGCGGCACCGCGGAACCATCCGCTTGTTGAGGCTGAGCGTCAGCATCACGGGGTTCCTGACGAGGTACTTCGAGCTGCACCCGACCGTCGCCCTCAGGAACTCCACCTTCCGCCGCAGTAGCTCCGCGGACACGAACATGAAACACGGCCCGCGGCGGAACATGGCGGCGAACTCCTCTTCCGTGCACCCGGCCGCGCGCATCACGGCCGCCTTCTTGGCCCGGAAGGCGCCTGCGCTGACGTTGTGCAGCGCGAAGAAGCTCCAGATGTACATCCCGGAGCTGGGCCGGATCCCGCACGCCTCGACGCGGTCGAGCAGCGCCTGAAACTTGGCCGGCGCCTGCATGATGAGCGTCGGCTGCAGCCGCACCGCGGCGGTGACGCGGCTGTCTGGGACGCCGTGGCTGCGGAGCGTGGAGAGGTTCTGCATGAGCAGGTCGACGCTGTACTTGAGCAGCCACGTCTTGTTGAGCCATTTCATCAGTAACCTGGTGGACCCGAGGAGGTCGAGCCAGAAGACGAGGCGGGGGAGGAGGTTGGTGTGGACGCCGTAGGTGAGCGCGGGTGGATACAGGGCGAAGAGGCGGGCGGCCTCGGCGCGGCCCAGGCCGAGCGCGCGGACGGCTTGGAACTTGGGGGAGAGGGTGGCGTCCACGTCGCTGAGGAGCAGCGAGGGGTTCCGGGACAAGACCGCGCGGACCTGAGCGCGGCCGAGGCCCTTCGAGCGGAGGAAGGCGAGCGCGGCGTCGGGTCTGGCCAGGGAGCTGAGGTGCGCGAACCGTGGGGCGGCCTTGGCGGCCGCCTCAGGCGAGAGGCCGCAGGTGGAGACGAGGTACTCGACCATGAAGTGCGGCGGGATGGACGAGGAGGTGGAGAAGCGAAGGAGGAGATGGCCGCGGGAGTCGGAGGAGTGGAATGCGAGCGGCGGGGGCGGAGGTGGAACGGCTGCCGCGTGGTGGAGGACGAGGACGCGGCGGGCAAGACGCCGCAGCGCCATGAGTGCGCAAGACGGAGAAGGGCCTGGGGCAACAACACCACCCCACCAATCCGTCGCTCTCCGTGCCAGCACGCGGGCAACCGCAAACCCAATAAGAAAGAAACGGGCCACAGAAACGCAAACAAACAAGACAAGGGGAGACGGCCGGCCCATAAAAAGGAGGGCCAAGCAGTGAGCGCAGGCTCACACGGCACACCGACAGCTGTACGACCGTAGGCACCCAGATAACACAAGGCATCACGCGGACTAACCAAGGGCGTGGCCTGTTCAATTTCAGATAGCCAATATGAGGCCGCGATCAACTGGGCTGTGGCTGCGGGCTGCCGGCTGCAGGTTTTTTGGAGCTGCTACAGTAATTGAAATCGAAGCCGGCCGCTCCATGCGAAGCCACCGACGGAAGCTGCGAGTGTATGAAACGGGAGGCGTGAGGCTTTGACCAAGTCTCCCCCAAATCTGTCTCCGCTGGAATGCGCCCGCCCGGTCGCCGCCACCCGCGAGTGCCGTCGGCCCGCGTGGCGACCGAATCGCCGGTGCCCAGGTCGCCCCTCCCCCCAGCCGTCCCACCTCCGTAGCCGTGCCCCTCCGCTGCGGCCTCCCGAGGCGGCGCACGCAGATCCGCGGGGACCTACTCCCGCGGCGGATCCCAAAGGCCGGCGGGTCGTCCCCTTGCAAGGTCGCCAACAAGCGGCCCCGCTTGAAGCTCCGGCCGAGCCCCCCCCCCCCGCCTCTGCGCAGCAACGACCGCCGTGTCGAGGTATGGTCCTAGGCAAAGAAAAGTAGCAAGGTTCATGACATGGTACGGGTTGCAAAACCGAAAAAAATTATGTCTTGTGGTAGCATTGCACCTCCATGTGATTTGGTGGTTAGGGTTTACGAATTTGGGGAGCCCGGTTTGTTCCATGTATAGAATTAGGGTTAGGAATTTGCAAGGTTGCAATGGTTCGGAATGGGTTGGACATTGGCATTGGAAGGGATTGTTGTTGCATGTAGTATGTGATGGATTGCTACCTCTACACATTTTGTGCTCTGGGCTTGCAGTCAGACACTTCATATTTGATGTTTATATTTGTAATATTGTTCATGAGCCCGAATGGAAGTTGACATGCCAAGAGTTTTGCGACTGCGGCGAGTCCTTAATTTCTTATGATATTGCAAATGCTGGCTGCTGAAAATGTATAGCTGCAATGGGGTTTCTGATTTGTCCTGCATATTCCAAATGTGGAGATAGTTGGTATTTCAGTTTGTAGTAGCATAGTAGGCAAATAGCATCATTGGTTACAAAGAGTTGCAAGAATTCAAAATCCTTTGGTTGGTATTATGGCAAATGTTTTAGCTAGTGCCTACCCAGTTAAGTCTCAGCTATGGACATTAACCATTAGGGTTTGGTACGTTCTTGATAAAACGAAGTAGGTGAGCACTGTTTGAGCTAGCTACAGAGAGAAGCAAGATGACATGAACTGTATGTGGTGCATATACACATTAACCATTAGGGTTTGCTGCACTCTTGAAGTTACAATTACAACATTGTTGAGGCTGAGATGTTTGCCTTGCCCGCAGATGGCGCCGGCGATGTGGACCGATGAGAATACGGAGGTGCTCCTGCAAGTATGCGCCGAGGAGGTGGACGCACACAACCGGCCGTTCTCACGCTTGAACACGCAGGGCAAGCAGAACCTTCTCCGGAAATTTGAGGAACGAACTGGGTTGCACTACACAAGTAAACAGATGAAGAACAAATGGGAGCAATTTTCTCGTGATTACAACAGATGGAAAAGTTTGAAACTTCGTGCCACGGGCCTTGGGGTCGATCCATCGACAGGCAACATTGATGCAAGTGACGATTGGTGGGCAACTGTGGGTAGAGTAAGTATCGATTTTGAAGTGCGCTGTTTCTCGCATTACACCGGTGATATGACATCGTGCATTGTAGGGAAAGTCCGAGATGAAGAAGTTCCGGGCCATTGTCGACAGATACGAGGACCTCCTAGAAGTCATGTTCGGAAACACCACCACCACGAGCGAGTACGCATTCGTCCCGGGGGTGGATGACCGCGACGTCGACATCGACGACCTCGACGACAGCCCAACAGGAGAGGGCAGCAGCATGCCTTCCCCTTTGCAGACCCCTGGCAGCGGTGCGTCGGGGTGTTCTTCCGGGAGCAAGAGGTCATGCCCTGCACCGTTGCACCCGAGCAGCGGTCGCGCAAGTAAGCGCACTGAACATGACGTGCATTTCAAGCGCATGCTTGAGCTTTATGAAGCAGAGCTGAACCTGCGGTCCGGAAGCCAAGGCTCTGGCACGAGTGTGACATCCCTACGCTAAACCCCGAAAGGGAAGACTTCCAGCGATTGATGAGACTGGTGGTAGAAGCAGGTGCGCACGAAGGAAGCGATGAGCACTACTACGCTTCGCAGCTTTTGATGAATCCCCAGTGCCGCCACAGCTTCGCCTGCATGACCACGAGTGAGGGTCGCCTCAGCTGGATCAGGCGTACTTGGGAACGACTTCGAGATAAGATGTGAGGAGATGATGTGAGGAGTACGTACTTCGTTGAGTATTTAGTCATATTGTTGCGCGTTCTTGGTTGAGTGATTAGCCATGTTGTTGAGCGTTGTTGGTTGAGTGATTAGCCGTATTGTTGAGCGTTTAGCCATATTGTTATGTGCATACACCTGGTGTATTGAACTTTTTATTATGCTACCGTATGGATCTTGTTGTATTGAACCTTATGTCATATTGTTTGTTGTCGGTTGAACTTTGTATTAATATTGTTTGTTTGTTGTCGGTTGAACCTTATGTTCCTTTGATTGCATACTGCTGCTGTCGTGATTTACCTGCAGATTGCATGTTGCTGCTGCTCCATGTGCATGCCCGAATGCATACTGCTACTATTATGCCCGAATGCATGCTGCTGCTGCTGCCGTGATACAACTGCTGCTGTTGCCTGCCTGATTGCATACTGCATACTGCTGCTATTATACCCGAATGCATGGTGCTGCTGCTGCCTGCCCGATTGCATACTGCTGATATGTGATGTTGTCATGTGTGTGCAGTGATGACAGACGCCGGCAGCAGTTTCCCAAAGATGCTTGTAGCGACTGCCATCTACTACGACGACGATACAGACGATGATGATACACACGATGACAAGAGGCCGGTCAGGTCCCACCAATGCCTGGAATTACTGGTTTGCAGTGGGTATCGGCACAACTAGCGGACAGCCGCCGATGCCTCGACATGTTCAGGATGTGGCCAAATGTTTTCCATGCGTTGCATGATAGGCTTGTTGGAAATTACGGTCTTCGCTCAGGACGGGAAATGTGCTCGACGGAAGCACTGGGCTTATTTTTGTGGACTTGCGGATCACAGCAATCGCAGCGCCAAGCTACGAACAGATTTGAGCACTCTGCGGGAACTATCTCGACGAGGTTCCACGATGTGCTTACAAGTGTGGTGTCATTAGCGGCAGACATAATCGCACCTTTAGATCCGACGTATGAGGCGGTGCACCCCAGGCTACAACACCCTAGATTTTCGCACTTCCACAATTGCATAGGAGCTATTGATGGCACTCACATCGAAGTCATTGTTTCAAATGACGAGAGGGCACGGTATTACAACAGGAAAGGCTTCACTAGTCAAAATGTTCTCGCCATTTGTGACTTGTACTGTCGCTTCACATTTGTGTGTGCCGGGTGGCCGGGGTCAGTGCACGACGCTCAGATCCTACAGGACACAATGGACAAGTACGGTGACCGCTTCTCACATCCCCCCAAGGTTGTATGCCAGTTCTATATCCGAATAATACATGCTTTCGGAGTCATATACTAACCAATATTTTTTGTTGCAGACAAATACTACCTGGTCGACTCCGGTTATCCCAACCGGTTGGGTTACCTAGCGCCATACCGCAACACGCGGTACCATTTACCCACTTCATCAATGGTAGCGATCCGCGGGGGATGCACGAGGTTTTCAACCACCGTCACTCGCAGTTGCGCAATGCCGTCGAGCGTGCGTTTGGCATGTGCAAGGGCAAATGGCGCATTCTGGAGAAGATTCCGATGTACAAGGATCGCAGGCAATGCAAAATCATCACATCTTGCATGGCGTTGCACAACTTTATCATCGACGCCGAGTCTGGCGCAGGGCCTCCCGCCAACATGGCAGCGCCCGCATACCACCCGTCCGGGCTGCCTGATGCCGTGAGCGCTGACCTCATGACCATCACACGTGACTTCATAGCATCGTCCCTCGTGGTTTAGAGCTCCTAGAAGTCCCTTGTATGTTTCATGCAGTTGTTCGTTCTTAGGTCGTGTCATACGAAATTGTTGCGTAAGGCGTTTCGCTCAAATGAATGTCGTCATTTTGGTGGTGAACGTCACTAGAAAAAGGCAAAATGTGGCATCCTCAAGTCTCAGCTTATTTCAGCATTACTTACATCATTTCAGCTGCTACAGTACTATCCTTCGGCCGCTACAGTGATTTTTTTTCAGCCGCTACAGTGTTTTCAGCCATAAGCCTTCAGCTTTCAGCCCAACCGATCACCACCTAAACCAGTTTCACCACTCCTGTCAATTCAATCTCCATCTCGTTTTGAACAAAAAAAATAGGGTTACAAATGTATCACACATTCTACTTCTCTCGTTTCTATCTCACATATATATCTCTATCTTATTTTCACTACCACTCGCCCCCTCATTCTAAAAACCATTCTTTTAGTCATTACTATTTATTTTTAGCCAAAACCATTAGTCACAGTCAAAAGTCATCAGCCACAATCAATATGAACAAGCCCAAACTAATAGCGCTACTAGTCCCAGCCAACGCAAAGGAGAATGCAAGGAACCTTAATATTCGGATTATACATATATTAGAACTCTTAATGGCGAAAGAATTTCGTTCACCAAAGCGATCGGCATCCTTAATGCCTAGTCGCTCCATGACATTTGTCCTAGCCTTCTCTGCATAGGAACCGGTGACCCAAGCGAACCCTGGACAGAGAAGTGCCTACGAGCCATCAGATCGTGATCGTATGGTCTATATTAGGATTTTGCAAAACCGTAGGATCGTAACCATCCGAATGGACAATCCAGATCCATTTTCCCACCTCCACCACGACCAAAACCCTAGCTACCTCCTTCTCGAGCCCCACGTAGCCTCTCATTCACCCTCGCACAAGCACGTCCACCGCCTCGCCTGGCCTCCTATGCCTCCTCCTCCTCGCCGCCTTCTCGCCACCCTCGCTTCTGCACCCTAACCCACCTCTGGCCCCGCACCGTCCTCTTCTTAGTCTCCCCTCCCCTCCCCTTGTTTCACGCATGGCAGGCAGGGGCGGAGCCCAATGGAGGGGAGGGGGTTCCCAGGAACCCGGGTCCAAAATTGTTTTTAGTTATTACTAGTAAACATTCACCCTTTGTGCACCCCCCTTGGTCCAATATGGTGTATCCCTAGTCCAACAAATACCCTCACTCGCCCTGTCCAGCCCATTCTCCCACCGTCCTATGCTCCCACGCGCGGCCCGTTGCACCCCCCTCCGTTTTGCTCTAGCTCCGCCGCTGATGGCAGGGTCCGTCAGATTGTAGTGATTCTAGGGATCGTCTCGACGGGCAGGGTGCGTGCAATGATGGTGTCACACATCGGCATCAGGTTCCGCTTTGGGTATCGGCATTGACCCACATATCAATTTAATGGAAATTTCCTGAGTGGTCTTTGGTTTGGAATTGGTAATGACTGAGTATATACTTGAGGTACTTAACTAAAAATACTGTGGCTACTATAATTAATGATAGAGTATTAATTATAGGTATTTTAATCCTCGTCACCTTAGGTATTATTGCTTCTTGACTCTCCTATGCTTTTTCTCATCTACCCTTATCATTTGTCTTAGCCTAAATAAGTTTCGTTATCGGCAAATTTTTCACCTGGTGATCTCTTCTTCTTCCAAATTCTTTGTTTCCTGTCTCCCTCCTTAGTAGTGGATAGATTTTTGCCTCTTGATTAGATGATATGTGGTGATAATTAACCAAGTTGTAAGTTACATCCTTCAGAATTTCTACTCCATCTTGAGACTAACATTATCTTTCTTTGAGTGTATTATTTTTAGCTCTGTATGCATCATATATTAAAAAGAATGTATTTCTTCGATCTTTCCATCCCAAATATACTCTACTCTATTCTTTCCATCACGATCTTACTCTGCTCTATCTTGAATCCCCTGTTTCTCAGTCCTGCGTCGGCTATATGAGCGGGATCAGGAGTGCCATCGATGAGCTCACGCGCGTCGATGACCGCGACGCCCCAGTTTTGTATGACCGCGTGGTCTTCGAGTCGGCGTTCCTCTTCACATGGACCGAGCCATGAGAGCCTTCCAACCACGAAGGTTGCACGCACAAATGCCTCTCGATCCAGCTGTGGCCAGTTGAAGTGGGATTTATCCTCAACTCGCGTCCTCTGTCCGTGTGATGCAGTGTTTGAATGTCTTCGTGAATTTGCTTCTGTAAAGTCAGCAAAAAGTTGTCGCACTGTTCGATGCTTTGATATATGTTCTGGGCCTAGTCCTGGTCCACCAGCACACTGATTCATTTGTAACGTGTTTGGTATCATACACCAGCCACGGTCTGGTTCTGTGCATGCAAGGCCGGCATGTTTGGTATCTTGTATCAGGCCCTAGCCCAGTCTGTAGCGATGCAAAGCACACGCATGCGCCTGGCCGCGCGAAAACGAGAATTACTTTCGTTCCTCCCTGACCTGGCTGGCGGGATCCATTCTGGCTACACCCTACAGGGAACCAAACGTGCCTGGTTGCAGTCCTTGTCCATCAGCAATTCAGCATCTCAGCACACTGATTTTTTTTTTGTTTCTGCAGGAGTGTTCGTACATTCGTAATCGGCCAGCTATGCCTAAGCTTGTGCTGGATGCAGAAAAAAAGGGAATCAGATCCTCTAACTTTATTAGATTAATAGCAGAGTGACTTTGGGCATTTTAACCGTTGAATCTAGATTTGGATGGATAGAATTGATGTGAAAGACTTTTCAATTTCTCACGACATAATCATAATTTTCCTTCCACATCAATCATAACCATCCAAATCTTGATCCAACGATTGAAATACCCAAAGTCACTCTGCCTTTGCCCCAATAAAGTCAAAGGATCTGATTCCGAAAAAACGGGGCACGCGAAAGCCCCTAGTGAATGTCGGCCCATACGGTATCTCTACATGTTTAGCCAATAAACAGTAGGAGCACCACCCACCGGCCACCGCAGCCCGCACGGACTGAGAGCGGCCGAAGCGTACACGCCCTGGCCTCGCCGGCAGCCGCGCATGGCGCACGCACGTACTGCGCAATCTGCTGGACGTTGTTCTCGCAAACGGTGCGAGCTTTCACCTGAATGTTTTATTTCTAATTATTATTTAAATTTGTAATATTTGAATTAGAAATCAAAAGATCCATTGTTTTTAAAAGGAGAGGTTTTTTAAAGAGAGCAAAATTCAAAAGAGAGAGGAGAATTCATGGTCATTGAATCTTTGATACAATGGTTCTAAATATGGATTATAATTAAGAAAAAATATCCAGATGATGTTTAACAAAATCATACATGTTCATGGTTGCTTAAGTATTACATGCAGACGACAAATGCAGAGGGGAAAATACTACAGTTCTACCATGCGTACAAGAATGTATCACCTGTCAACCGAGTAACTGGAGGAACTGAGACTTGAACTCGTCCATGTGCGCCGGTTGGAGCAGGGAGACTGACACCTGCACCCCGTGACCGTCCTTCGAACGCATCAGCGCCACCTGCCCGTCGTGGTTCATCCTGATCGGCTCCGTTCGTCTCGGCTTCCCCCACCCGAAGTCGGCGACCTCGTACGCCCGGAACCCCGATGACCCTGACACGTTCATCATCCGGTCCAGGGGGACCTTGCTCGCCGTGGCCATGAAATCCCACCCGGCGACCGGATCCTTCACCATCTTGCGGACCTCGTCCTGGACCGCCGACGCCGCGGCCGCCAGGGCGCACTCGGCGTGGAGCTCTCGCGCGGGCAGTCTCGCGAGGCACCCTGTCAGGCACACGCCGAAGTAGCCCGCGTCGACGGGAGGGTCTAGGCGCTCGCGGACGTCGGCGAAGAAGAACAGCAGCACGTCGTGGTCCGCGGCGATGGGCTTGCATCGGGCGAAGGACGTCCAGGCGAGGGCGACGACGGCGACGAAGCTGGACGGGGGGCGAGGCAAGGGCGCGCCGTGAGCTTCGCCGAGACTGACGATGCGCTGCTTGAGGCGTTGGATGTGCTGTGCGTCCACGGTGAATGTCCGGCGGGAGAACCGCATGCGGTCTTCTACAATCGACGGCGGCGTGGATGCCTGCCGCAGAGGGCGCAACCAATATTATAGATGGAAATATAGGTCTTATATTCACACACATTTTTGGACAGTACATTTAGTAGCGGAACAGTGTGTCAATGATTTGTCACGTATGATTTGTGCAGTGCTATCGATCTATGCGTGAAGTAGAAACAGAAGCGTTCGTCTTAGAGGAGCGTACCACGGGCAAGTTGGGCGCGTACTTCCGCAAGACGCTCCTAGCCAGCTCCGCACCATCAGGCAGCCTGATTACCGTGCGGTCGAAGCACGGCGCCGGGGCCGGCGCCTCTCCTCGGCACGCCGCGGCCCACGCCTCCACGAACTTCCACAGCGACCGCCCGTCGGCGATGCCGTGGTGCACCGTCACCCCGAGCGCCACGCCGCCCTCGAAACGCGTGGCCTGCACAGCTAGCACCGACGTCGGCAGTTCTCTCATGTCGACCTCCGGCACAAGCCGCTCGAGCACTTGCAAGTCGTGTTCCTCGTCGTCGGCGAGGCGGAGAATGTCGGCGTCGGACTCCGCGACGACGAACCTGACGCTGTCGGAGGCGGAGCAGCTGATGGCGACGTCGCCGGTGTCCGCGAGGTGGACGAGCTTGCCGGCGAGCGGGGCGAAGCTGGCCAGGGCCGCGCCGAGGGAGAACTGGAGGGACTGGAGAACGTTGTCGAAGGGCGGCAACTCGGCGCCCTCGAACAACAGGACGTGTTGCAGCACCGGGATGATGACCCACAGTGCTTCCGCAGCTGTGAGCTTGATCGGCTCGGGCGGCAGCGCAGCCGTAGCCGGCACAGCGACGTAGCTGACGTCCACAATTCTCACCGGAGACATGGCGGCTGAGCAAGGAGTACTGTAGTAGGAATTGCGTACTAGTGATAGCCCTGCTGGTGCGCGTGATACTGGAAGGAGCACGTAGCTACATAATGCATCGACTTTCATTGAAAGGAAATGTCGGAGGGCAGCATTACACGCACCTATCACACAGTGACTGTCAATCATAGCCTCGGATTCGTCGAATTTTGGACACATATGCCCCCAAACACCCAAAATTTCAAAAGTAGCCTCTAAAGCAAAAAAAATTAAATTTGACCCTCTGCCCGACCGCGCGACCACCCGGTGGCGACACGTGTCCGCACGACTGCACTGTACATTGCTCCGACTGCACGTTTTGTTCTTCCGACCGCACGACTCGCCGGTCGGACCGCGCGCTTTGTTCTCCCGACCGCACGACTCGCCGTTCGGACCGTCTGGAGCAATGCACAGTAGAGTCGCCGCCGGGTGGTCGCGCGGTTGGGCAGGGGGCCGAATTTAGAATTTTTTTTGCTTTAGGGGCTACTTTTGGAATTTTGGGTGTTTTGGGGGCCACATGTGTCCAAAATTCGGATTCATCGAAGGTTAGCATTACACGCACTTATCACAGAGGACTGTTAATCATTGTCTGAATTCTTTAAAATTTGAAGTTGATTTATACTTATACTATCTACAGTAACTAACTTTTAAACAGTGTTTTTTAAGACGGAATTAATAGAAAATTATAGTAAAAACTGTATTGAGTTCAGTTATACTGACCAAAATCGTATGCGACTATTTTTCTATGCGTACTGTCTCTCGCGAATCGACAGAATTTAAATATTTAAGCCATCAGCTTAAAAGAACCCACCCATACACCCCGAGTGTGATTTCACTGCAACCACTTATGCTACATGCATTGCCCTTGTTCTTTTTAGCCAATGGTTTATTTCTTATCGCTTATGGCTTTTCACAAATAAATAAATAGGATAATTTCTTCATCACATTTCGAAGTTGCTTATCGGGATAAAATTTTCAAAGCGGCTTATCGGCATTCACTTCGTTCACACAAGCGCTTGCTCTAGGGTCAAAAGTCATCACCTAGGGCCATGTTGTAGTTACGCGCCAAACCATAAGGAGGGTTTTGGGGGTCCAGGAAAGGTACTTGGAGCCTACAAGTCAAGAGAGGGGAGAGGTGTAGAATGGGTAAGCTATATCAAATCCGACAAGCGTATATTCCTTTTAAATACTTTTTTTGTCCCCCTTGTGGTGCCCTATGGGCCAGTATAGCTATGGGATAGTATATTTACAAAATTGCCCCCATGGTGCTTCTACCAACAAAGATATACATATCCTTGTTATGTCCTACATGGGCTTGCCTTTAGGCCACATACATGATTGGTGGGCCGGTTGGGCCAGGTCGAGGCCACTCTCCCAACAGTAGTCTCACATGGGCAAGGGCTTTGTAATCATGTACTCCGTGCTTTGGTCCCCTCCGTCCCATTGGCCCACCATTACGATCCATCAGATAGTCTATGGTTTGGTTAGCATGCCCTGTCCCGAATCTATCAAGCCTACTGGATGCTTTTGTCCCTAACAATTGGGTTGGTGCGGGGTCTCGACACCGCCGGTCATCGAGATGAGTGATGATGGGCAGGCATTGCTTGGACCCGGCTCAGGTGCAGGGGCCCCTGCACTTAGCGCCGTGCAGGGGTGCCCAGGAGGGGGCACGTGTCCCCCAAAATTAAAAAAATACTTAAAAATCTAAAAAATTGTAAAAAGTACTTTTTGTAAAAAATACTTTTATTAAGTACTTAAAAATACTTTTTAATAAAAGTAAAAAACAAAAAATTGAAGTACTTAAAAAAATACTTTTTACAATTTTTTGGATTTTTAAAATATTTTTTGAATTTTTCGGATTTTTTTTGAATTCCTGGGCACCCCTACACGGCACTAAATGCAGGGGCCTGCACCCGAGCCCGTCCAGCTTTGCTTGCCTTCGGTTGGCAGGCACCAACCATCCCTCGTTTCATTAGGCGGACTGACGGGGCTTCGCTCTCGGTGCTCGATCAGTGCGCGCTTCGCCCTTCTTGCCGTCGGGAGGACCGAAAGGCTCCATCGTTGGCTGCTGGGTTGTCGCATAGTCTTCATCCTAGATGCGACCGAGGGGATGGGCGGGCTTCACTCTTGGACTTCAATTAGTGCGTAACCTTTGTGTCCGTGGCTTCGATGCGAAGAGCTACGGCCATGTTCTTTTTAGCTTCTAAAAGCTGCTTTTCGGCTTTTCTACAGTAACTAGCTTTTAAACGGAGTATTTTTTTAAGATAGGGTCTACTAGTTAATCATAGTACATACTTTATTGACTTCATTTATCTCGGTAAAAACCGTACGTGAATTTCTGTTACTCTGTAATTTCTCGTGCAAACAGTCCAAAAGCCATAAACCACAACCAAAAGTCACAAGTCGCAGCTAAAAAGAACAGGCCGGATCACCAATTGGACTCACATGATTTGTCCTGAAAGCCTTCGAGTCTGTCCATGGAGGTCCTATCCGTGCTGTCCAATCGTGGCACTATATGCCATCGCTTGGGATACTGTGCCAATCTTGTTCTTTGAACTGAGTAGCAGCGATCTCGATTACATGTTGTCGATCTTGAACATGCGGCCATGATCTACCAACAGGGACATGGGCAATTTTCCCGAGTATGGGGGCATGCATGTCTCCTAAAAAGACAAGCCTGTCCCGCCGATGTAAAGGCGTACGGGTGGCCCCTATTTTGCGGTGCCCCAACCACATCGTCTTCTTAACTTTTAGTCAAACTTTCCTCGCTCGTCAGCGTACCTTAGTTCTTGCCCTGTGTTTTTGCTAGCACCCTTATTCTTCAGCGATTCTGCTCATCTACTTGCCACTCGCCTACATGGCGACCAAGTGCTATCACCCATCATCACCTAAGGAGGACAATGTGGACCTCGTGCGAGTCACGAACTCACGTTGACCGCTCCTACCACACAGTGCTGCACAACAGTCCTAGCTATAGTAGGTCGACGAGGCGCGTGAGGGTCAATGTGGCTCCTGCCTTGTAGAGCCATGCCAGTGGTGCGCCCAATGGTGGGTCCCCTGAGGACGCACAGTCCGAGGTGCCCGCCAAGAAGCATTGGAGAGGGGACGAGCATGTTGGCTCATTTGTAAACACGCTCAGTCGCTCGTTGGTGATGGATGAGTTCTTGAACATCTTGTTTCAGATGGCAAAGTCTCCGATCAACAACTGGTTCACCGTCTGAACACGGACGAGGTGGTACACTGGTCGAAGGATGCCAAGGCTTTTGTCTTCGTCACGTACTTCGACACCAACGTCTGTATTTTGTGCGCTCGATGTCTCGATTTGTGGGCGATGTGCTCCTGTTATATGACTTGGAGTTGGCACAGTTGACTACGAACACCATTGTGTGGCTCACGGTGTTCTCGTAGGCCACTCAATCGAAGACTACTCCGGAGTTGGCAGCGCCGCTACTCCGGGCACGGATGCCTAAGACCGTGCTGCGGCCGTCTTCGGGCAGCGGTGGTTTCGAGCGCGGGCAGACAGCCAGGAGATAGAGCAACGGTGGTCAGCGGAGCCAGTGGCGGCCCATAGGGGGCTAGCGGCACTAGAGCTGGCGGCCGTGTCGGCAGATGCCGAGCGGAGCTCGATCGGAAATGAGCGGCGACCGGTCGGTGCCTAAGGCAGCGTGTGCAGTGGCCGACGTGGCTGTGGCAGCTCATGCGGGCGGCTGTATGAAAAACCCTAAAATTTCAACCCCAAAAATTTTTGTAAATTTTTGTGAATTTTTGAGTGTATTTCCGAAACTTTCCCTTTCGGGAAAGTTTCCTCTCAGCCCGCTTTCCCCTTTTGAGCAGTGCGCCTCCCCTCTCCTCCGGCGCCTTTCCCTTTTCCGCCTTCCCCCTCTCCCTGACGCCCGCGCCCGATCTCTTCCTCCCCCTCTCCACTGGCGCCCCCGATCCTCCCCGCTTTCTCCCCGCGCACGCGCGCTAGCGCTGCGCGCTGCGCCGCCCAGCTCCACCCTCCGCACCGCCCCTGCGCTCGCCTCGCGCCTGCGGTTTTCCTCCCCGCCCACAGTGTCGCCTCACCCCACTGCCGTCAGCAGCTGCGGACACCCCGCGCCACGCGTCGCCGCTCTCCTGCGCCCGACCCCACCTGGCAGCGGCAGCCCCGTCCCTCCCCGCGCGCGGACGCTTCCCCGCCCATGCCGCAGCTCCACCTGCCCTCCCGTGCCGTCACCTCGCCATTACGGCCCTGCCAGCCCCGTCACAGCTCCATTACGCGGAGAGGACCTCCTGCCAACTCCTGTTGACCCCGCGCCACCGCCCGTTGCCTTCTCCCCGAAGGTTTCTCCCCCTCCCGCTCGGGTATAAAACCCCCTCCCGTGGCTCCCTCTCTTCTCTTTACTCTCTGAGCTTCGCCACTGCCTCAAACCCCTTCCACCACACCCGTGCATCTCCCCGAGCAGTGGATTGCAACCCCATCGCCCGTAGCGCCGCCGCCGTCCTCCCCTGCGCCGGCGCCCCCGCGGAGTCGATCTCCCTCCTCCTCCCTCCGTTTCTCAATTATCCTCGCCCGAAGCATCCCCTCCACTTGCTAATCATTTTGACATTTGCCCCTGGACAGGAGGATCACCGAGGAACTCCGGCACCGTCGACCCTCTCCGACCGCCGCACCCCCCTCCGTGGCCAGCCTACTCCGGAGCTTCCCCGCCACAACCACCACCGCCTTTGTAAGCCCCCGAACCCCCAGATGGTGTAGCCGCAGCCGATTGGCCTCCCTCGCCGCCGGTGACCCCCTCCGCCACCATCTATCCGAGACGCCTCCCTCGGCCTCCCTCTCTCCCCTTTGACCCCCACAAACTCTAACTCCCCAAAATGGGATCCCCTTGCCGTAATCTACCCGTTGATGCCCCAGCTACCGCCGGCGAGCCCCCTGGCGCCCGGGCCGTCGTCGCCACCGTGTCCCTGCCGCGAGGACACTGTAGCGGCGAGAGGAGGAAGAAGACAACCTCCCCGGCGACGTGGCCCCTCCTCCGCCCTCCGATCGTCATAAGTTCCGTCCTCCCCGTCCGTTGGATCCACTCGTACCGATTCGCCGCCCCTCCTAATCTCCACCGTCGGATCGTCATAAAGACTCCACCTCCCCTCCGTCCGATCCGATCCATACCGCTTCGCCCCTCCGTTCTATCGCCGCCGTTCGATCTTCATAACTGCACCCCTCCCCGTCCGTCGGATTCCCCCACCGTACCGCTTCGGCCGCCGCATCCGGGCCGCATCGCGGGGACGCGCGTCGGCCATCCCGACCGCAGAGGCGCGCGGTGGACTGAGCTGCGGCCTCCCGGCCCGTTTTCCCTCCCGCGCGCGCGCGATTCAAATGACGGGCTGGGCCGCACTGTAGCAACGGCTGGGCCGGCTACTGTTATCTGAATATCCCGAGTTTTTCAATTTCCAAAATGCCAGAAAATCCAAATAAATCCTAGAAAATCACAGAAAATCCCAAAAATTCCCAAACTTCACCACCTTGCTCCAAATAATATCCTGGACCCATTTTTTGGCCTCCATTCCTCCAGCTTCATTCCAGATAAATTCCTAAAATTCCCCATTTGGAGATTTATGCATTTTACTCCTTTTTAATAGTTTATTTTTCTTCACTTGATTAGTCTCAAGCTGGATTTAATTATTTTATGTGTTTGCGCTAGTCTCGAAGATCCCGGAAGTTCAAGTGCAGTTGCAGGATCCCGGAGCTTCTACGTTCGAGCTAGCCGAGTTCGTCCAAATTGCCGGCAAGTTCCAAATCCTTTGATCATGTTGCAACCCATGTTATTTAATTATATTATTATGCTATTTGCATTGAGCTAATTCTGAAATGTTAATCCGAAAATAAAATAAAATATTTAGAATGACATGTTATGTAGTTAAACCTACCACCGTTAAATGCCCTGTTAAATTTGTTGCCATGCCTTTGTAACCCTAGAAATAATTATCTGTTAATCTAGATAATTGTAGGTTATTACTATCATGCAAAATGTTACACTAATAAGGTCGTGGCAGCGAGCCAATAGAATTTGTAAAATCCGACTCTAAGGTAGGGTGGTATGGGACACCGTATCTTAGAGCGGAGAGTGCCGGCGTGCACAAGGTAAGGTAAGGGTGCGTGGGGAAACCGCAAGACGGTCCTTGCCCAATCTCTTACCTTAGGTTTGGAGTAGGGTAAGGGAGTTGTGGGGAGTCGCGAGACGGCCTTCGCCCACCGCTTACCCTAGGTTGGGTCGCGTACCTGGCGAGGTTGCGGACCATGTGAAAATATAAGGACTGAAACCCTTACGCTGAGCAAATGTCACAGTGATCGCTCAACCACAGGAGTTGACTTGTCAACACTGGTCTAGTAGTTGCTCAACTCAATTGAAACTCTACAGGAGGATTAGCAGTGAGGTTAGGCAAGGCGGGTTACGGGTGCCTAACAACGGTAGAGTTCACTCGAAGCGGCCACTATTTTCTCTTGTGTGTGTGTGTGTGTGGGCTAGACCCGAGTGAATTCTACCGGGTAGAGCCTATATAAAGAGTTGAGCAGTGAAACGACCTGACTTCCTTAACTCAGTCATGAGGGTTAAGGGATCGTGTGGGTAAAGCTGAGCAAACTCTGTAGAGTCAAATAAATGGTATTCGAATACGCCGTGCTCCCGGTTATTGGAGCTGTGTCACTTGGGTGATTCCAGCAGCAAAGCTTAAGTAGTTTTGTACATGTTTAATTTGGATTAGGTTGGTTAATGAACTTTTATTGAAAACCACTGAGATCTTGAGAAGTAGTTTTGGGTCCATTTTATAAAATGCTTGCAAATAAAACTGCATCCACCCAAATTAATAAACCAAGTATACTCCCTTCCTTTGATATTCCGTGCATGTAATAAGTTAGGGTCCCTTTGGGACTTGCGGAGCCGGTTGATTGGCTCACGGCTTGCTTTTGCCCTTCTTTAGATGATCAAGACGAAGGTGTTTGCCTCCCCGTTGAGGAAGTCCCGGAAGGTCGCTTCTTCGACGAGGATCCGTGGCTTTAGGTCTTGGCCGCGCTCAAGCGGATCTTGGAGCTTCTGTAATGTAATTATGCTTTGGGCTTGCACGCCCCGCTGTTGAAAAATGGATGTTAATCCGTATGTGAAATATATGCTGGACTTTTGTTGTAAGCATGCAATGGTATACTCTTGCGCGACACTCCATAACTGTTCATGCGTGAATAGTTGCGGGGTGCCGTGTCCGTACGCGCCCCTGGAAACGGGGGCGTTACATGTAGGCGGCTAGCTCCTCAGGCCAAGCGATGGTGGCTCACTGTGCGGAGCGAGCGGCGGCAGCGACCGTGTGGGGCTAGCGGTTCGGGCGGCGTGGCTACAGCCATGCGGGGCTCCGACGACGGCTATGTGGGTCCCCGGGGTGGTCCGACGTGATGGCAAGCCGACGCGCTCAGGTGGCGGCGTGTGCGGGTGGCGCTCGAGCAGCCGCGTGCCACCGGGTAGCGCAATGACCGAGTGGTCGGTTGGATGCGGGCCAGTGCATGTGGGGTGGCAGGCCGGTGGTTCATGCGATGCATAGGGGCGGTGCGTGTTTTTTTTTCAATTTACAATGCAATCAATCTCTACTCTTTTGCACAAATCTACCGATCGGCTTGGCCGACGACTTCAAGTCTGCTCGTGGTAGATTTAAAGCGTATTTGCACCATAGAAAATAATCTAAAAAGCGAAATTTACAGAATTTAAAGCGATTTAGATAGACAATTCAATGTAAGAGTACTTCAATATTTACCTTTGATCCACCAGAGCGAATTGTGCTGATAACGTGTTGAGAAAACGTCGCTGGTGAGCCCAGTCCAATCGATTACTCCTAGACAAGGGAGATGGATGAAACATAGATAATACAAGAAAATATATAATTGAGTATAAGAGATGGAGAAACTCCTTCTTTCTTTATTTTCTTCTTCAAAAGATACAAGTGATGATAATTAAAAACCCATATTTACAAACTACACGGTAAGGTATAGGCCCAGGCCGGTTTCCCAACAATCTTGACACGGACAAGGTTCACAAGCTTGGGAAGGGGGCTAGTGCTGCCCGGCCAGTCTACCCTCGATGACATGGCCAGGTTAATCAGGACATTAACATCCGAATGATAACACGAATTCGTACCAGTTTTACACTCTTTAATAATATCACCCGAGTAGCTGGAGGAACTGAGACTTGAACTCGTCCATGTGCGCCGGATGGAGTAGGGAGACTGACACCTGCACCCCGTGACCGTCCTTCGAACGCATCAGCGCCACCTGCCCGTCGTGGTTCATCCTGATTGGCTCCGTCCGTCTCGGCTTCCCCCACCCGAAGTCGGCGACCTCGTACGCCCTGAACCCCGATGACCCCGACACGTTCATCAGCCGGTCCATAGGGACCGTAAGCACCATGCTCATGAAATCCCAACCGGCGAGCGGGTCCTCCATCATCTTGCGGACCTCATCCTGGACCGCCGACACCGCGACCGCCAGGGCGCGCTCGCCGTGGAGCTCCCGCGCGGGCAGCCTCGCGATGCACGCGGTGAGGCACACGCCGAAGTAGCCCGGGCCGGTGGGAGGGTCGAGGCGGTCGCGGACGTCGGCGAAGAAGAACAGCAGCACGTCGTCGTCCGCGGCGAATGGCTTGCACCGGGCGAAGGACGTCCACGCGAGCGCTATGACGGCGGCGAAGGTGGACGGGGCGCGATGCAGGGGCGCACCGTGGGCTTCGCCGATATGGACGATGCGCTGCTTCAGGCGTTCGATGTCCCGCGCGTCCAAGGTGAACGTCCGGCGGGAGAACCGCCTGCGGTCCTCTTCTTCTATCAACGTGAGCGTCGACGCCTGCGCGCGGGAAGGGAAACAAGTCAAACGACCAATATTATAGCTGCAAATGGTTTTTTATGGAATAAATGCAGATGGTTATTTGTTTTGCTGTACTAATTTGATTCATATGTGCTCACAAGTCACAATCAGCTTAGAGATGTTACAATTACAAAGCTCCTGGTGCGTCAATGGAACTAGTGTTTGGTTGCCAGCCACAGTTTACCACGCTTAAGGTTAGGCAAGTTTGATCAACTTTAGGAGCTATTTGGTTGTAACCATAGTTGTGGCAAGATTCTCTTCCAGCAAACTAGGTCCCACGCGTCAATGACTCAAAAAAGTGTGGTAAGATTCTCTTAGACTTGCTAAGGTGTGGCAAAGAATTTGAGCACGTTAACTTAGGCAAGTGTGGTAATTTTTGTTGGCAAAGTGTCGAACAACGTACCACAGGCAAATTCGGCGAGAGCTTCCGCAGGGCGCTCCTAGCCAGCTCCTCGCCACCAGGTATCTTGATGAGGGAGCGGTCGAAGGACGGTGCCGCGGCCGGCGTCTCGCCCCGGCACGCCGCAGCCCACGCCTCAACGAACATCCACAGCGACCGCCCGTCCGCGATGCCGTGGTGTATCGTCACCCCGAGCGCCATGCCGCCCTCGAAACGCGTGGCCTGCACGGCCAGCACCGAAGTCGGCAGCTGCCTCATGTCGAGCTCCGGCACAAGCTGCTCGAGCACGTGCAAGTCGTGCTCCTCGTCGCCGGCGAGGCGGCGGATGTCGGCGTCGGACTCCGCGACGACGAACCTGACGCCGTCGGAGGCGGAGCAGCTGATGGCGACGTCACCGGTGTCAGCGAGGTGGACAAGCTTGCCGGCGAGCGGGGCGAAGCTGGCCAGTGCCTCGGCGAGAGAGAATCGGAAGGACTGGAGAACGTTGTCGAAGGGCGGCAACTCGCCGCCCTCGAACAACAGGACGTGTTGCAGCACCGGGAAGATGACCCACGGCGCTTCCATCGCGGTGAGCTTGATCGGCGCCGGCGGCAGCACGGCGGTTGCCGGCACAGCGACGTAGCTGACGTCGACAATTCTCACCGGACACATGGGGCCTGAGCAAGACGTGGCCAGGTAGACAAGTGCGTCTTGGCTTGGCTCTGCTGGTGTGGCGCCCCTGGCCCTACTGGTGGTGTGTGGAGGATAATAATGCCGCAATTGTGATATGCGCGGGGGCAGTTTTGTCGTCCCTTTCATAGGGTTTGCTTTGTTGACTTATGATTTTTATTATATTTTTATAGGGTTTTTATGTTTTAATATGATAACAGATCGTGAAGACATTAGATGATATATAATTTTAGATTTAGAAAATCGTTTAAAAAATCATCTTTAAGAGAACATCTTATTTCAATCTTTAACCTTTTGATTTGAGGAGAAACCAAAAACGTAAAGAAAAAAACAAGAATTGAAAGAAAGAGAATTTACGGCCAAATTGGCCCCTCGTATGTCGTACAATCATGTCACGGTGGAAATGGCACTACAGTACGAGCACAGCGGTAGTACAACTAAGATCGGTGGACTCCGATCTTGATTGTACACGTAGGACCATGATTCATGACGAGGTATCACTGTATGAAATAGTGGCTTGGACTTCATAATCCTTGGAGTTATGATTTTTGAGGTGCTATCCTGTGTGCAACTCCAATCTTAGAGCTTCTCCGGTGTGCGAAAAAATGATGCTAATTAAGCAACTCATTTGGCTCTCTAGAAACGGTGCTTGCTAGTAGTCAAAGAGTGATTAGGAGCGGAACGACCACACGCTGCAAGCTGGAGCCCGGCCCTCCCACATCCGCCGTGCCGCCGCCGCCGCCGCCGTCGATCGACAGCAACCAACGACGACATGAAGTATCCCCGTCGTATCCGGGCCCCGTATCCACCGCACCGCCGCGGCGGCCTCCAGCTCCGCGCCACCCGCCCCTGGTTACAGCCCCAGGATGGCGGTCGACCTGGCGCCACGCGCAGCTGGGCGCCCTACTCGGCGGCCGTCGCCACCCTCCGCTCCCTCTCGATGCTGCCCGTTCGCCGAAACGATCGCGTGGATCCAGCTGCAACTTGCTGCAGCCGGAGGTGGCGTATGGGTACATGTGCGACATTGGATTCTTGTGGGAGATTGGATCCCGCCAAGCATTCGTCAGCGGCTGCGCCGGGTACGTGTGACATTGCATCCGGTCAAGCACTCGTTGTCTGAATACTGGGCGTGTCGTGTACGCCTGTCCAGACTCAACATGCCTCGTCCAGTTGTCCTTCATCGCATAGGTTAAAGGTTTTTGTCCCGCGTACTACGCTGCCACATGGTGTTGTATTATTGTAATAGCGTTCCCTGTCTTCCTGACTCTGTACTCCAGCGAATAGGAATATGGTCCGGTAATTTTACCTAATATTTTATGGTTTATAATTCGTATTTTTAGCTAATATTTTATGGTTTATAATTTTTTCCGTAGATTTTTTTATCATCATTTCAAAATAACTTATTAAAATAATCTTTTTAGAACGTTTTATCGGTAATCGAGTCATTCGTATAAGTGCATGTGCATGCTATAATGGAACAGAATGCACCCTATCTTGATATGTGCGCAGTGAACCCGTGCTAGAGGATTTGGCACACGGTGTTGACAGTGTATAAAGCTTTAGGCCGCATTCTAAGGCCCTGTTCTTTTTGGCTGCGGCTTATGGTTTTTAGCTGAAATTTTTGAATTTTGACTGTTTACAGAACAGATTATGGAGAGACAGATACTCATTTGCGATTTTGACTGGTACAGATGTTGGGCTTTTAACGTGTAGATCGTTTAACTTGTAGACCCCATCTTGAGAAAATACTCCGTTTAAAAGTTAGGTACTGTAGCAGAAGCCAAAAGCCGCTTTTAAAAGCCCAAAAGAACACCACCTAAACAGTTTCGATTTCTATCCTCTAGTTTCTAGAAACTAAAATCTATTTAGAATACGCTAGCTTTTTAACACAAATTTTTTTTATTCGTAACGATATAATAGTGTTTTTATTTTTTTATTTCTTAATTGAATATTTTGCTATAATTTCATCTTAGTCAAAAGTCAAAGAAAAAAAAACGAAATGAAGGGGGGCCTTAATATGCCACGAGAAGAGGTCACCAGTGTTATGCCAACTAGGACCGCGGGAATCTGTAGCAGCCGCGCATGCCGGTAATCGGTTCATACCTCATGTTATGCAAGAAAATTGATAATATGCCACTCCTTTGAAGTGGCTTCGATAAAATGCAACTCTCTACATGGCAATTGTTAAAATGCCATCTAATACATGTTTAACTATATGATTTGCCCTTTTAGGGGTTTTAGCTATTTCTTTTTTCTTTTTATTTTTTTCCACCAAAATTCCACGGGAAATGACCCTAATGCCCCTCTTCTGAATTCCATCTCTCCTCTAATACCGAGTCTCCTCTAATACCCTGCTTCTGAATCCATTTCTTCTCAAGTTCTAGGAGAAGGCCGAGAGGGAGTCGCCGCCGCCGCCACCACCTGAAGGGTTTCGTAACATGACCGACTCCTCCTGAGTATTACTGCAGAAATGTGTTCCTTCAAGTTCTATTAGATCCATAACATTTTGCTATTAAGCTCATTAAATCAAACCACCAACCTTAGTATCCAAAACTAAACAGAATACCCTGAACTATTGAACTTAAAAGTTGTTAATGAGCACCAACGAAAATTTCTGAAATTTGAACACGCCACGACCATGACATTGGAACTTCTTATACCCAGTTCTGCAGCATTGTACTACTACATTGCAACTTCATACATCTAGTACTACAGTGGAGATCCTAAAGTTCAATTCGACAACAAGATAACTAACATTTTCAGCGCAATAACCAAATTTTTGGATAAAACGAACATTAATCCAGCACATATATCCATCTAATCTCTAAATGCACAGGCTCAAATCCCCCATGCCTGGCGGGCGGCGGAACCCGTGCGGGCGGCGGCGGGGTCTTCCCGTGGCGGCAGCCCGTGGCGGAGGCGGCACCTCGTGGCGGCGGGCCTTGCCGGCGGCCCGTGCATGCGTGCGGGTGGAGGTGGCCCGGGCGTGCGGGCGGCGGCGTCCCGTGCCGGCGGCGACGGCCAAGACCTCGAGCGGGAGCGGCGGCCCCGTCCATGCGCGCGGGCGCGGCGGCGGCCCATACCGGCGGTGGCGGTGGCGACTGCCGGCGGTGGCGGCGGCAGCGACTCCCTCTCGGCCTTCTCCTGGAACTTGAGAAGAAATGGATTCAGAAGCAGGGTATTAGAGGAGAGATGGAATTCAGAAGAGGGGCATTAGGGTCATTTCCCGTGGAATTTTGGTGGAAAAAAATAAAAAAGAAAAAAGAAATAGCTAAAACCCCTAAAAGGGCAAATCATAGAGTTAAACATGTATTAGATGGCATTTTAACAATTGTCATGTAGTGGGTGGCATTTTATCGAAACCACTCCAAAGGAGTGGCATATTATCAATTTTCTCATGTTATGCTGCAGGAGCTGAAACACTTCGGTTGGCATCGCAGAAATCTTTACTCATTTGAACCTTTCTTTTTAAAAAACTTTAGCTCTACTAGTATTTTAATACCGATCTTACGTATAATTTATTGGATTCGAAGAATCTCTCTGAAGACTAGACTATGTTCATGCTGAGAGAAGACACGGGAATTTTTATATAGGTTCGAGCATTCTCCTAGGAGAATAATAACCACACTTTTTGTGTGCCTATTACTCAAAGAAATTGATTACAACTAAGAGTAATACGAAATGCCTAGCACTATCTCCTGATTTGATGTGGTTCCATCTCTCTCTGTGGTGTTAACTTTTATATAGTTGACGAAGTGATGATCGTTGTCCTTCGCAAAAAGATGTATCAACGTTTCAGGAGATAACCGTCTGGCGAAAGTTATTATCAGAGACGTGTGGTGGCCCGTTCGTCATGCGGCGGTTATTGTTAGAGAGAGATCATGCACATTTATTAGGATTAAGTGAACATTCTAATTGCCTTTGTCAGGCAGATTCACAATGTAGTAAGTCGTCGTAGACAAGCCAATTGGAGATGGAGGTGGTCGCAGGAGAACTCATGAGTTATATAGTCGTAGAAGGACTTACGACTAAGTGGTCATAAAAAGCTTTACGACTAAATGGTCGTAGAAGAATTTACGACTAAGGAGTGGTCGTAGAAAGACTTACAATTAAGGAGTGGTCATAGTCTCATAAAAATACTTACGACTACCCTTGAAATCTCTCCCTTATCGATAAGAGGTATACTCAGAGAATATAATGATGTAATAATTAGAGAATTATTATATCCTCGTCAGGCCCCCCTGAGTTTTTTTTTTTGCAAATCTAGCCTCCCAAGTGTGAAATTACCTGAGCATGACATATGGTAAATCCGCGCTCGGGGAGCACGAAAATAGAGTTTCCGTGGTACTTAAGGTGGTCTTTGAAATTCCACGTCAAGGGAGCGTGGAAAATAACTTTACCGTGCTACGGTATATTGTAGATACAGTACAAAAGCCGCACTACAGTACCATGGATTTGGATTTCCGTGCTACCCGAGCACGGATTTTTCACGTGTCAGACTCAGGTAATTCCGCGCTTGAGAAGAGGCTAGATTTGCAAAAAAATACTTCGGGAGCTAAAGTAAAAAAAATGCCAGGCGGCCGAATGAGTAAAGATTTCGGCATCGCATTAGTTTGGTGGTTTCTGCAATTTTGTTGAGCGGTGGAGCCCAAGTTTGTACTCCGGTTGTGCAGCCCGCTAGGCCCACACGCATACTTGCATGCTGAACGTTGACACAAGGGCCGGCGGCCTACACTGAAACGGTGAAACCATCGCGGCCATGGGTGTCCCCAATTCACATGGGCCCACATCGCGGACACAATACAACCCAATAGAAACCTCAGAAACCAGGGTGTCTCCTCAGCTGCTGGCCCCTAGATCCAGAGTCACCGTCTGCATTAGGCCTATGGCCCGACCCACCACGGACAGCGCGTACTACAAATTAGGCCCGGTTTAGATCAATTACAGCCCAAGTAGTTAGTCACCGCGGGCTGATTCGGCCCGCCGCTACTTGAAGCGTCGTCTTCCTTTTCCGGCCGGGAACCCGCGACCCGTAACGCTTTCCATGCAGGCGCGCCGGATTCGGAGAAACCGACACCTGCACGGCTGCGCCTCACCGTCGCGCTCCCCGTCCGCGAACACCACTCGCCGTCGCGGTGGCTCATGGACACCGTTTCGGCCTCGATTTGGCGAGAGGCGTGTGCCAAGACGGGAACGACGGCCGGCGCGCTGGCACGGGAGGCGATCGGGGTGGTAGCCACAGGTACGTGCGGGGGGCGATGACTCACGAGCCATCGTCCAGATTAGAATCGTTTTGTGCTTGTGCATTCCGTATCCGTATGTATTCACAGCCAAGGTTCACAAGCCACAACTACGGGCGTGCGAAGGAGAATTGATACTGCCCGATCTACCCTGGCCTCGATTTGGCTGCTGCCTTTGCATATTTATTTTCAAAACCTTATGTGACTTCGTGCATTGCCAAGAAAAATACAGCAATCTGAACTTAGTACTTCAGGTTCACGAAAAAAAGAAGCACGCACATATATATGGTGTTTACCAAGCGTTGTTCTTGGCGACGTTTATTGACTCTCTAACATAGTACATTTCAGCTTTGCAAAACAAGGTTGTTAACTTGTAACGGTATATTTGTTAATTCAGAACTAGTACATTTGCAAACGTTATTCTGCAGCAGTGTTAATTCAGAACTAATAAATTCCATTCAATATTTTTTCGAGGAACTGAACATTGTTACTATACAAAGAAAATGTTTGCATGCTGCAATATTAATGCTTACAAGTTTCAGGTTCGAAAATAACAACAGGCAGAAAGAAGATAAGCACAACGCATGAAGAGTTAAGAACATATTAGTAACTCGGTAGATGCTGCAACTGCAAGTAGCTAGAGGCAGCTAGCGACGTACGCGAGCGTCTATAGATCTACTAGTCACTCGATCCATGCTGCAAGCTAGTCGACCAATCCATATCACATCAGAAATCCGACATCATCATTTTTAGTTCGTTGTTTTCCTGGTGTATCTGCAGCGATCTGAGCTTTTTCCCCTCCTCCCCGGCGCCCAAGTGGCTGACATGCAATCAAGCAGGTCAATCGGATCTACATCGACTACTTCAATCCCATGAACAACGTACTAACGCTCATAAGCAATGTACATGGGCGATGATTAGACCAAGTACAGGTTACGTCTTACAAATACAAGAAGACTCCCAACATACAAAATAGTACAGACTACAATAACACACAGTTTTTATCGAAAGATGAGATCAGAGAACTCTACGTAAACTTCAGCTTGTTTAGCCACACTTTTTATACAAACAAGCTGCTTAGAAGTAGACAGCAATATATACTTTTTCATCTCCGAAAATAACTTAGTGGGGGCTGCAGGCGCATCGCCTAAATCTAACCGGTTCGCTCTTTCGCCCAGATTGAGAAGACGCAAGCTAGCGCTAGTTGTGCTGTCCTCCATGCCCACCGCTCCCTTCTTTTGGATTGTCTGGTTCCCGTGGCTTCGTCCTTGCCTCCAACGCGTGAGGGGTCACCTCCTGCATGTAGAAATATTGCAACATTTGCATATGGTAGGCGAGCTAGTAATTAATTAACCGATCAAATCACCAAGAAATGCTTGCACAAATTAAGTGCACATCTACTTACCCTAGGCGTCTTGTCCTCTTCCTCCCCTTCTTGAGACGAATTAGCAGGTGCAGCAGGAGCATCGCTTTCAGCGCTTGGCTTCGGGTCGCTGAAAGAATCGCGAAAGCCCATGCAGCAGGCGCAGACCCGGACTATGTATTGCAACAGCGAGCAGGGATGCGCGAACAGTGAAGAGGCCGCTATGGCTTCTTCAGAGCTCTCCTCCTGCTTGCGCTGACCCGTCAGTTCTTCAGAGTTGTTCTCTTCATCTCCCTTTCTCTGGTCCACAGATTCTTCAGTGTCCTCCTCTACCTCGTGCCGATCCGTTGATTCTTTGGAGTTGTCCTCCTCCCTGTGCTGATCCATTGCTTCTGTGGCCGCCTCTAGGTGCTGGGAGCTTCTGGAGAGGGGGGTGTCTAGCCTGCCTAGTGCTACTGTTTCTCTTTGTTCAACGTTTTTGTGCCCTGAGGATGCCGTTGATGCGTTCAAGGATATTAACTCCTCTCTCTGTGCCCGATTCATTCGGAAATGAGCCATTTATTTATTGCTGTGGGACTGGAGCAGATGGGTCCAGAAAATGTTTCCAAGATTGCCCCTTAAGGATTGGACTACGAGGTAGCCTGTAGACTTGGGTGTGCTCTATACGTAGATTCGTTGGTGAAGTGAACAAAAAAGGGTATCTGTTGGATTAGGTATCTGCGACATCCTTTCCTTTGAAATCAGAGTTAAGTTGCCGACTGCAACTACAGTAGAATAACTGGCAGTCTCCATCTAGAGTTCTACACTTGGACTACTGTATCAGCAAGACGCAAATAGATTACAGATCCATTGTAGTAGTATGTGCAAGCTAGAAATAGGACTCAGCAACATTTGCTACTGACTATTTCGTCGCATCTTGGGTCCGTAGGTATTGACTTTGGCGGCTAGTTTTTGCTTAGAAAATCCGAAGCTAGTATAAATGTTTTAATTTCTATAAATCACTATTATTCATCGGCCACTTTATGTTTTTGTATATTATAATGTACTATATATTTTATTATATCACAATTCTGTAAGTCGTATACACGTATGTCAGTCTAAATATTGTAGTACATTGTGTTGTACCGTGTTTACTCTCTTTTTTATATAATACACTTAGCAAAAAGCTATAAACTAATATAAATGCTTTAACTTTTATAAATCGCTAAAATTAAAAGGCATTAACTAAAACTGATATGCCTCTTAGAGCATCTCCAATAGTGACTTATGAGCTAGCTCTAAAGCATATTATTTCATATTTTAATAGAAGAGAGAGAAAAGCTAGCTCTTGAGAGCAAGTACAATAGAAGAGGTGGCTGCCACCTCTAGAACTAGCCACATAAGCAAAAAGAGTACATGTAGCTCATGTGGAGGTGGCTAATACAATAAGTTGAGTAGATGTTACCTCTACTAAAGCACTCAAGCATTTAATATTTCGCTAGAGGCGACCCTAATCCTTATTGTACTTGCTCTAAGAACTAGCATCGCCTCCAAGTCCTCGTATGATGTGCTAGAGGTCACCTCTTGCATGAGGGGCAGCTTGCCTCTCTTTCCTCTTGTCTCTCTCTTCCACATAGGATTGTGTTGACGTGGATTTCACTAGAGTCGACCTAGTCAGCATCATTGTACTTGCTCTGATCAAGAGCTAGTCTCATACACACATTCCAAGATTATGTGAGAATGTCATGTGAGGCTATTTATGTTATGAGCTATGTGCTAAAAGTTAGTACTATTGGAGAAGTTGTCTCAGAGCTAGTAACTAGCTCATATTGTTGGAGATGCTCTTATATGTTCTTATCAGCAGATGGGTAGGCTAGGCTTGTAAATGAGTCATGGTCGTCTTAAGGCCAGTCTCAGTGGGGGTTTCATGGAGTTTCATGGGCATTAAATACGCTGACATGACACTGTATTGATGAAGAGAGATGATAAAAGTTTCATGGGAGTAGAGAGTTTCATGTGGATGAAACTCTTCTGCACTGTTTCCAAAATATGGGTGTGTTGGAAATTGGGACATGAAACCTCCACTAAGACTGGCCTAAGAGCAAGTACAATAGTATAGTCAACTAGTGGCTATAACACTTGTCCATTTCATCTATAGCCTTCAAAAAAATAGTTCATACAATAAGGTAGCTATTACAATAACTATTTGGCCCCACGTGTAAGAGAGTGAAATGCATATTTTTACGTGCTATAGCTAGCTGTAATTTAGTAGCCAGCTTCCTTCTCTCTCTTCCTTTCTCTCTCTGCCACGTAAGATTGTGTTGATATTATATTTGCTATAGCCTGCTGACTAAGCCTTATTGTACTTGCTCTAAGAGCAAGTTTAATAGTACAGATAGCTGCTACCTCCAATACATTTCCATGTCATCAAAAGATAATGATGCAGTCAACTCATACAATAAGCTAGCTATAAGTTGTCTCCACAAGAGCTCTCAATCATTTAATACATACATGGGTATTGATAATTTAATACATGCATGGGTATAGAATTAGTTCTATGGGTACATGCATGGATAATGCATCTTTTCCTGTGTTATAGCTTGACTCTTGCATGGGAGTCGGCTTAGCTCTCTCTCTCCTTTTCTCTCCCCTCCACATAGGACTATGCTGACATGGATTCCCTTGTAGCTAGCACAGTCAGCCTTATTAAACTTGCTCTAAGAGCAAGTTTAATAGTACAGATAGCTGCTACCTCCAATACATTTCCATGTCATCAAAATATAATAATGCAGTCAACTCATACAATAAGCTGGCTATAAGTTGTCTCCACAAGAGCTCTCAATCATTTAATACATACATGGGTATTGATAATTTAATACATGCATGGATATAGCAATTAGTTCTATGGGTACATGCATGGATAATGACTCTTTTCCTGTGCTATAGCCTGACTCTTGCATGGGAGTCGGATTGGCTCTCTCTCTCCTTTTCTCTCCCCTTCACATAAGACTATGCTGATATAGATTCTCTTATAGCTAGCACAATCAGCCTTATTAAACTTGCTCTAAGAAGCCGTATGTCCGTGTCAGCAGGGAGGCCACCTGCTACTGCAACACGAAAATTAACGGAATGTCGATGCGGAGAGAAGCTAGTTAATAACCTGCCCCGGCTCGGCGGCCGCCCAAACCAGCTGCGAGGCATTGAAGAACGCATCCCCAGCTCTACCGCCCCTCATGTCATGGACGATATCGTTCTTGAGATTCTTTTAACATAAAGCACCGGTAAAACGCCTTGTCTCCTCAAAGCTTTTTTTCTCTCCTTTCGTAGAGTTGTGTGCGGAGATCCGAACTCCCTTGAAGATCTCGTGCGGTAAGGGCTTTTTCAACGTTGATACTGCATATTAATACCTACAGATTGTTATTTTATATAGATATCAGACTAAATATCATTCTTTCAATATATAATATATATCGTTAATCAATATTGTAATTTAATATTTCTTTCTTTCCTCTTTAATGCACCGTTTAATATAGTAGCATACCTATATAACATGATAGACATCACTTCCGTCTCCAATAAATATCTTAACTAATGTCTTCGTGTTAGATTGTGTGCTCAAGCAATATCTTGTATAGAGATGGCAATGGGTACCCGAAACCCGATACCCAGTGGGTTTTTACTCTATTAGGGCATGGGTCTGAGTTAATTTCCTAACCCGTGGGTCTCTTAATGGGCAAAAAGCCCAACCCATCGGGTCTGCCGGGTTCGGATACGTTCCTATAGTACCCAAACCCGTAAACCCATGGGTAATATAAACCCGATCCATAGGAGTAATAAACCCAGGCTCCCAGCCTCCCAGGCAAACCAGCCCAGCCCATAGCCCATTAGCCCCAAGCCCCCAATGCGGCAATGCCCCATACGGCCATACGGTATAACCCTAGCTAGCACTCAGACTCACTCTGTCACTCGGTTACTACTCACTCCTCCACATTGTGGATTTGTCGTTGCTTGTTTCATGCATAGTAGCATATAAATTGAACTTATTGTTGACTTGCTAAGCACTGCACTGTCTGCAATCTGCACGCTGTTGTCGGGCACGGGCGACCCGTGGGTACCCGTTACCCGAGTGGGCATGGGTCTGGGCAAAAATCTGCACCCGTCACGGGCATGTGTTTTTTAGCGGGCACATCCAACTTTCATGGACACGGGTTTGGGATAGTAAAACCCAGCGGATTTGTGCCCGTTGCCATCTCTTTTCTTGTATGAGACACTGCTTCCTTCTCTTTCTTCATTAACTTTCTATCCACCTCAGCACTAATGCTATAGACATTGTTTATGTATGATTATTGGGAGTGCCCTAAGTTTTTGGTGCAGTTAAACTCCGAGTAGTAATTGTATTTCTAGGTCGACGATATACTTTTCTTAAACAGCCGTGCATAGTAGTACATCAATGATTTTGGGTAGATGGAATATCTATACTATATGACGTATAAATGAACATTTGAGGTGAATTTCAGACAGTCCATGTATAGCTCATCACTAGCACCGCCGACACTGATCTCTTTCATTTGGAAAAACGTCGATGTCGATAGTAGTGAAACAGTACTGGTATACTACTCGCGGTATGAATTGATGATCTTTTCCCGGAGGGAACTGGCGAGTGGCGAGTGATGACCTATGTACCTACCAATGTATGCGGTTTCAAAGTTGTTGCCTGACCAGTCATCATCTCCTCTTAATTATTGTTATTTGAACATGGGTTCTCTAATAATGTATGCACTTATCCTCTCGACCTGAGAGTTTGTCCAGCTTGCTTGTGTTTTCTAGCTTGAGAATCCGGCGTACAAGATCGATCTAAGCAAGCTAGCAACCTGCAATTAGTTCGTGAGAATGTTATCTGCGGAAGTATTGTTATTCCAAATTTCGAGAAGGCATGTGAGAGCTACGCATCAATTTTGGCTCCGTTTATTTCAGCTTGAGTTTTTGACTTTTAGTTTATTTTTCACTATTTCTAATTTTCGTTTTTAATGACTTTTTAGCTTTTTTGAGCTTTTTTCGCCAGTTTTTTCCGTATTCGTTTGCGTTGTCTGTGATGGGCTCACATGTTTTTTCTATTTTTAAATTTTTTAAAATTTAGTTTCGCTAAATAAGTCACCATCAGTTACAGTATAATTTCAGCTACAAGCTAGCTTATTTCAGCCCAACTGAGTAACACCTTTGTTGTGACTTGAGCCACCCCAGGGGTATTAGGTACCCTCCCCCTTAGGATATAGAACTAAGAGAGCTAAGCCAATGGTGGAAGAGAGAGCGCTAGTGAGTAAAATAAGTGATTATATCCCCCTTCATACCTCCTTTAGAGGTTTACATACATGAGGCATATAGGATGTAATTTTCTATCCCACCTCTCAATAATTACAATTGGTAATTAATGATACATGGTTCATTTCTTTATATATTGTAGGACCAAATGGCAATAGAAATGGTGAATTGTGCCGACTAAAATTTTTCTCTAGGTATTCCTAATCCTATTCTTCAATAGCTACTGAGCTACTTTGAATTGAATCCATAGCCAAAATCTCAAATCAAATCGATCAAGATATCAACCTCAGAGAAAAACCAAGGCCTAGAAGTCTAACCTCCAACTAGGGGGTGGTTTGACCTCCCCTCGGGTGGTCTGACCGTCATGAACAGTTAAATCAAGCAACGCTACAACAATTTCAACACTGTTGTGAAACTTAAAATCTACATAACTTTTGAATCGATGATCCAAAAGTCATGAAACTTTGTACACACTTTGATCAAAGTCTCAGAAACCTATTTCATTCATGGATCACAAAAAATCCACATCAAAGTTTAGACCTTTTGAGATCTAAGTAAGCTTGCACCCAAAAGGAGCAAAAACCAAAATCGATGATCCAAACTTGCTTGTAGTTAGAGCATAGCCAAGATGTCTTTGGATATGTTTCCACATGTCACAGCAAAAAAAACACTGATTAAATCACTCAAACAACCTCAAATCAAGAAACCACTTGGAAAATAAAAAAGTATAAAAATCAAGTTTCTTGATGAATTTGCTACTAAAGTACCTAGATGTATGAAGAATTATTTCCAGATGTTATCTCCATTTCTTATACATCTTTGACACAGCAAGATCAAGAAAGGATGAGAGAAGAGAAAAAATAAAACAAATCAAGAGCAAATTAATCAAGAAGAGATAGCTATAGAGAATATCAAAGATTGATTCTATTGCTATATGAGGAGAAAAGTTTTACAGCTACTTTAATTTGGAGGACAGAGAGCACACCAAGTACTCAACTTTTAAACTCTAACCCTAAACAAGAGCACAAGAGATAAAGGCTGGATGGATAATCACAAGCCTCCATCCCCAATCCCTTAAATAGATGGGTTAGCCAGCCACATCTAAACCTTAATAGATACTATCCACTTAGCACAACGGAGAAACCCAATAACTTCACACATACGGTTTTTACCTCACGCATTACACTTATGCATACTTTTCAAAGCGCATAAATTCGAATCCGCTAAGTCCTAAGTTTTAATCTATCTTGATCATACTAGCTTCTCCATAAACTAAATCACATTCTCAAGCACCGCGGTTTTCTTCCAAAGCCGTTTCCAGTATTTTGGTCAAACTGCTACAATATTCTTTCTTAACTTAGTCATCTCCCCTTCCATTACAAGCAATCGCTATGTTTACCATATGTAGATGCACCACTAGCTTGCCGAACGTTCGCAAGTCTCTTCCGTTCTAGTTCCATCAGACCATATCTCACTTGGACAGACCAAGCCACATGGAGCAATCCACCCTTTCGAACTTGACTTCAACATGTCCCGTCTTTCTCATGCAGTGCTTGAGCTCACTGTCTCACCCAACATCATCGATCGTTCTGAGCCTCGACTTCTCCATGATCGTAGCCTCGATTCTCGCCGTTGAACACGGTTGACTCGAAATGACCCTGCACATTAAAAGACAAAAGAAATCGTTTCCGGACATAGATTTTTCATAACTTGATCCACGTTAACTGAAATTATCTTATACAACATAAAATCACTAATTTTCATCACCAAAATCTATTCCGCGGCTCAAAAACTAAAATGCAAAAATCTTTACCGAAATTCCCAGATCAGCCGGTCACCGATCCACCCGATCGGTCGGTCCGATCCACCCGTCCGGTCGTACCGGACTGCTGTCCCGGTTGGACTGCTGCGCCAAGCCACTAAGGGCATCTCCAATGGTTCTAGCTAGCAACTAACTATAAGAGCAAGTACAATGATGCTGACTAGGTTGCCTCTAGCGAAATCCACATCAGCACAATCCTAAGTGGAAGAGAGAGAAAAGAAGAGAGAGAAGCAAGCTGCCCCTCATGCAAGAGGTGACCTCTAGCACATCATACGAGAAGTTACAGGCAGCAAGACGCGATGCTAGTTCTTATTCACGCGTTTTGTGGGCCTTCGCTGCAATCTTCTCGATCCCGTGCGTCTCCCACCTACCTCGCGAGTCCATCTTCTTTCCGCAGAAAATTTCCCCACCACGTACGGCTGCCGCGCGCGAAATCCATCCCTCCTCGCGCCAAAACCATCCTCTCGCGCGTGCGCGACACGTCCGTCCTCTACTCCAGTCCTCCCTCGGTCCCTTCCCCAGTCCCCACCGCGCCCTCCCGGCTCCCACACCCTCCCTCCCACGCGCCCAGCTCCCCCGCCGCACCTCCCTCCCTCGGCCTCCCCCACCGCCTCCCCCTCCCCCTCCCCCTCCCGCCGCCCCCTCCTTCCCCCGCCACCCCTCCTCCTCCGCTGCTCCCTCCTCCCTCGGTCACCCCCGCCTCCCCCAGCACCCTCTCCTTCCCGCGCTGCCCCTCCTCCCCCGCCGCCCCTCCTCCTCCGCCGCTCCCTCCTCCCCCGGTCGCCCCCTTCTCCCCCAGCACCCTCTCCTTCCCCCGCCGCCCTCTCCTCCACTGGCTCCGAGCGACGGCGACCTCGACTATCACATCTCTCCAGATCCAGTGCCTAAACTCTCCAAATCCCCCAAACCATCACATCCAAACAATACCTATGTCGTCTCACCGGTTGAAAAGGGAGGTCGCACCGTCGCTGCAAGCCATCCCGAGCCCTTCTTGTCCTAGCAATTGGCTGCTTGTGCCTCCGCCGATGGTGCAAGGTGTTGCTGGCTCCTCATCTGCTTCAGGCGCTTGGAGGGATGCTGCCAGTGCATTTCCTCACTCCACTGATCTGAGCTCTCACATGCAAGAATGGTAAATACTAGTATATGTTGCTGTCAGTTCTTTGATTGAATTTTGGTGCATATGCACATATTAACTTTTTACTTATCTGTACAAGCATCTTTATTTATCTTTTGCCTATTTCATTTCAGGTGGATGCTATGCTATAGGTGGTGGCTCCTGAAGTCGAATAACACAAGTAGGTTGAATCCTAAACATGTGATGTCTCCCTCCCTTTTTCCTGCTGCAGAGTACTCAGAGATTGATGACAGCAAAGAGAGAAGATGGCTGATGCAGTGCATTTTGGTGCAGCTGAAATAAAATGGCAAAGGATTTTGATGCTTTTTTGTCTTTAGGTTGCTGTATTGTCAGCTAGATCAAAAACCTCTATATCACTTGTTGCAGAACTTTTTTTTGCGGGGACACTTGTTGCAGAACTTAATTAGTCCTACTTTAATTTAATTTCGTATTGTCATCGTCGTTAGTTATGGAGTAATGTAACCGTTTGATTTATCTAATTCTATCTAGCTTGTTTTATTGGAAGCATATCCGGTTAATGCGGTGATATGTATTCAGTTGTTAGTGGTGCACCACAGATGGCCACAGAGATGGCAATTAGCGTTGATCAAAGTAACTGATATATTTATGCAAGTATTAAATGTTTGAGTGCTTTAGTAGAGGTAACCTCGACTCAACGTATTGTATTAGTTACCTCCACCATGAGCCACTTGTACTCTTTTTGCTTATTTGGCTAGTCCTAGAGGTGGCAGCCATCTCTTCTATTGTACTTGCTCTAAGACTTCCACATCATTTATATAGTACACACTAAAGCTAACATTCTAAAGAACTATCTATAAGGATAGCTATTTGATGCTTACATGCACACACAAAATTTATAGAGGCTGTCTCGTTTAGCGTTATAGACTAGTGCTTAAGGAAGAGCTGGCTCGATTTTTTTTGCATACTCTCTTTCCTCCATATAAGATATATACAGATATGTACATGTATATAGCTAGCTGACTCAAACCATTGAAGATGCCCTAAGAGACAAGCGAAGCCAACTCTCATGCACGGCATTAATTATGCATGAAATCATCTGTGTAGACATACTCTATCAAAAAACCTATCACATCACAGCATGCTTCCGGTTTGCTCAAAACTCATGCAAAGCACAACTCTCATCAATGCTTGCATGTACACGGAGGACAAAAACCGATTTGTATTCCGTTTCTTGCACGCATAACTACAGTAATCATGTATGGCTTAATTAGCAAATATAAGCATTTACTTAATTAGCAATTAACTCTATAAAAGATCATTATAGTGCTTTATCATAATAAACTCTAGAACCCTCTCACATGATCCTTTATACATACTCCTATATTAGGGTGCGATCAACATGGCTGCGCTACAGTGCTGCGGGCTTATTTGGCACTATTCATAAGTTTCGTCTTTTTCTGAAATTTTAGCTTTTTGTTGAGCTTTTTTGCCGGTTCTTTTTTTTCCCGTATGTGTTTGTGTTATACGTAATGGGTTAACATATTTTTTATATTTTTAAATTTTTTTAAATTTAATTATGCTAAATAAGCCTCTGTCAGCTACAGTACTTTTTTCAGCTAGCTACAGTGTTTTCAGCCATAAGCCACGAGCTTTTCAGCCGAACCGATCACCCCCTTAATGGATCTACTCTAAAGTCCAACACTCCTCGAGGCTGAGAAAGAAAGTTACAAATCATGCTGTAACAGCATAGAGCTGCAGCAGCAACGACAACGGGGAAGCAAGAATGCAATCTGCAAAGTTATCCTACCCTTCAATTCGTTTTAGCGCCCGGCAATGTTCGACGTGTCCCATTTGTACCGTCGGTACAACATCCTAGCCTTGATGGTTTTATCCATTGGATATCGAATTTCGGGTATCCATTGCTATCTCTATTGACGCTTAGATGGTTTTGCCCATCGATCTTGGATGGATTGCGATTTGCGAGTTTGCAAGACCCTACACGAGTACGACCTCTTAAATCGATGTCCCCCAACAACTAAGCTCACTGATTTGACTTGATTGCCGTACAACTATACCACTAGTACAAGTTTAGGCTACCTGCCCGTAGTGAGCTTCGTCCTCGTGGCAAGAGGCGAGTTAATGCGGTCACATCGTCGTCTGCAAGACTGCAAGGTAAAGCTGGCAGTTGGGCGGGATTTATTTATGCCAGCCGGGCCGAGGTTTGGCACGGTGTAAGCATAACTCGGACTCGTTGTGTGGCGGACAGTGCAAACACAGCACAAATGATGGGTTCAGCGTTCTAACTTGATGTGACTTATGAAAATACATTTAAATCTATCTTGATCATTATCTATTCAGGAGTTAGTTGTATTCACTGAGTTTGATTTTGAGTAGATTTTGGTACAGTCCTCCAACAAAATGAAAATGATCTCAACTTTTGCTATGATTTTCATGATCGTTTATTAGAATATGTTCACAATACCTTAGAGAAAATCTCTGCAAAGTTTCATATCATTTGAATCTACGGATTAAAAACTCTCTCGATTTTGGTTTTTGAAATCAGGCTAAAAATACTATTTATTTACCTAATTTTACTGTAGCATGGTCAGACCGACATTTCTACGTCGGTTAGACCGTTGGGAAGTGGTTGCTTCAAGGTTTTGTATTCTTGAGTCATTTATCTTGAATTATTGGTTAAAAACTGTATTTTCTAAAAATCTTTAGTTACGTGAGAATAGAATTTTAAATACTTAGAAAAATACACTACGCGGAGATGCCGCTGCCGCTGTTTACCCGTACCCTTTAAGGCTAAATAAGCATTCTGCGTCCATGCATGCATGAATGACTCGCAGGGGTACAACTTAATCTTAAAGTGTCATTGATTAATGAGGTGTTCCACCGTGGTGCTGACTGTAAAGTGACTAACATCAACCACTCCACTAGCATGCATGAAGCATCAGTAGCTAGCTGTTAGAAGAATGGCTTGCAAGTTGACCATGTGGGAAATCTGTGGATTGCACATTGATCAACACATGGATGCACATCAGCACAGCTTTATGTCTCTGCAAAGTTCAACGTATACGTAAGCTAAAATTACTAATATCTTGCTCCATTCGGTCGGTTGTATCACTATTGTTCAAACTTCAGAACACTAACACTAGTGCCTGGTGTAAACTGGTTTGTGTTGGTAAAGAAAAAAGGCATGCAACCTACTAACATACTCCATGCATGCATGATATGATCCCCCTCCGAGCCAGAGCTCAGGGCATTGCATGGCTGCCCATGCTCCTGCAAGCTAATTAAAGAAACGACGAGCGAGGCAGCTAGCCATCCACTATCTCCCATCTCCCCCTGCTTAAACTAATCCAGTGCTTCTGCGTGTTGCATAGCTGCTAGTATAAAATCGCTCGCGATTCCTGTGGCGAGTCCTCGGGGGACCAAGTGGGTCTCCTCTATTCTATCCAAGTTTGAGCAGATATACTTACATACATTCATGCATATGCGTGGACATCTACTGCATGCATGGCTGGTTACGGCATCGGCATGTCCAGATAGAGGTTTTGATCAGCCGGTAATAATCCGGTATATATACGCTGATTGCTTCTTTGTTTCTGCTCTTGCTTTCAGTCATGTTCTGAACTATTATCTATGATTCTCAGGTTCTTTCATGCATCTGCGTGAAGGATAGATCAGGAAGTGATCAATGTCCACGCAGCGGTGGCGGCGCAGTCGGCTCTGCATTGCGGAGGCGCACGAGCGGCATTGGCGCCGGAGATCGAGGCCGTCGATCACCAAGCTAGGATAGAAGAACAAACAATGGGTCATGTGGCTAGCAGCTTCTGTTTCTTTACCTTTTGCTACTCTTTCTGTCGATTGTTGTACTTTGTACCCTCCTTTTGTAGTTGTAGGCATTACACTTCGGTGTTGAGATCTGCGGAACTCCTTTTTACGCGCTGCATCTCTGTCCACCGTCCTTCACAAAGTTTTTCTTTTTGTTGTCAATTGGGGTCTTGTTTTCATGCTTCAGTAGTACTCTCTACTATGTGGGCAGTCTTGTACGTCATTTCTGTATTCCTTTATTGAGTTTGCAATCTGTAATTTGAAACGAGGGTATGCATGCTTCATGTTTTTACTAATGCAGAAACTTAAGTTATAGAGTCGAAAAATATAATACAAGCTTAGAAAAAAAAAGCTCCATGTACGCAGATTGGACAGGGTGCAAATTAAATATGAGGAAGTTGATGTTGGTGTATTGCACCTTCATGCACGGGAGAACATTAAGATATGGCTGGCTGGCTGCAGACTGATTGACAACCGAACCATAATACAGATCATCTGCATTTTTCCTTTTTCTTTCTTTCTTTTCTTTTTGTGCGTGTGTTTGTGGAGAGTACGTACTGAATGCTATTTCAATCAGATCAATTATTCCGGTTGCCATATAAAGGTCCCCTTTTTTAACTTATAGTTTATATCTTATATCTTTCCTTAAATAAATAAATATAATAGTTTTTCTGTCATCTTTTCAAAGTGGCTTATCTGCATTTGGTTCGTTCACATAAGGACTTACATTAGGGCAGTGGCAAAGCCAAGAATGAAATTAAAGGTAGGCTGAACTATTTATAGGTTTAAACTAAGTTGACGCAAATTTAGTCTTTTTACTCTTATGAAATTTCAAATTCATACAGAAATTACACAATTGAATACAGACAAACAATGAAAAATAGAGAATATAAAGTAGGTATCTCGATAATAAAAAGCGCATATCCAAAAATATATAATTATTCTACCATAAGTGCAGAGTAGCGATAAGTCACATATGTATGAAGCATATCAAGATTAGTGATATAATAAAAAATTGTGAATGGTAATAAAAATTTAGATAATATGAAATATACAATAATTAAGCTAATTTGAATCACGAGACAAATTTGAATCACGGAGCAAATGCATTCTACGCAACTTCATGCCTAGGAAGCAGTTTATGATTTTATCATCACCAATGTTTCTGAAGATATCTCGCTCGGTGTAGCATACCATTAAGTCATTGAGCCACTCATCTGGTACCTTATTGCGCAAATCTGTTTTGATAATATTCATTGCCGAAAATATTCTCTCAACAGATGCCGTTGCCACCGAAAGTATCAATGTCAACTCAATGAGGCGATATACCAACGGAAAAGTTCTATCTTTTTTTTGAACCGTTAATTGAGAAAGTTTAGATATATCACGACGTCTGTCGAATTTTTCACTTCTTCTAATGTTGAGAATGAAAGTTTGGAGTTGATTCCTTAACAAGAACCGATCAGCATCCGTGAAATCATCAGCATAAATTTCAGCAAGTCGAACAAGTTTATCAACATTAAACTTGGAGAATGAGTCATTTGGATCAAGACAAGACATGCATACCAATAACTCTGGTGAAACTTTATTGAATTGATGATTCATCTCATTCATATCAATAGCAACATTGAAAATATCAACTTTGTAATAATGAAGTTGACTCACTTTATGCTTCTGACAAACTGATTTATCCATAACTCCAATAGGATCTTCCATATTTTACACATCAATCTCATAAGTTTCACAAAATATTTTGACTTGGTTGAATAATGGCTCCCACCCGTTGTCCCTCATTTGTTGATAACATTGTTTCACATCCTGTAACAAGCCTATAGCTTCGACAATATCTTGATGCTTCCTTTGTAAAGAAAGTGGTAGCTCATTTGTAATGCCCAACATGGTTATTAAGAAATGCATGATGAATACAAATTCAAAGCATTCCATCTTTTTTTTAGCAAACCTGCTACTCCACCATGACTTGAGTTTTGACAAGCATCTTTATTTACAAGCTCAAGCACATCGACCATTGCCTCCCATATTTGGTATATGCAAAGTAAGGTTTTGAGATGTGAACTCTAGACCCAGCCGACGGGCCGAACCGCCGAACACTAGCTTCATTTAATCTGTAGACCGCACGACCAGTGAGTCATTGGCTCAGCAATCTCCTATTTCTTTCCACTGGATTCAGGATCCCCGACGGGCGACTCCCCCTATTTCACTCTCCAATCTCCTCTCGCCTCTCAGCTCTCTCAATCTCACAAACTCACACTCTCGCTCAGACTTGGTCACTCCTCGCCTTCTCTAAGCGACCAGGCAGGCAGCAGCGCAGGGCGCAGTCACGCAGCCTACCCGGTGCTCCTCCGCGGCGCTGCCCACACTCGTCGGCGGTGGCTTGACCTTTGCCGCCCCTGTTCGGATCCCCTGCCGCAGCTAGGCCCCTCTCGTTGCCCTGATCCAACTCTCCCATGGACCTGACCTCGGATTAGCCTCCCCTCGGCTGACTCACTGCTAGATCTGGCTCTCCCAGCTTCGGTCCAGTTTTGACGGCACCCTCTTCTGCGCGTGCCCTTGCCTGGTGGCCCCCAGCCTCCCTTTGCATTGTGTTGTATGCCGGCATGCCTCTCCGCTGGAAATCCAATTGCTATTGCTAAGTTTATGAGTTGGAGTGGGTGTCTTGGTGGGCTAATGAGATGAATTTGTTGGGCCTTTTAAGGGCAGCGGACTGACCACTTGACCAAGCTTTATTTTATTTTTCTTTGCAGCTGCGTCTCTCCATGGGTCAAAGTTACCGCGGGTTTTGCTGGTCGCCGTAAGTCTTGCTACGACAAGGTAAGTCGTAAGCACTTCTGCGACCACTTAGTCATAAGTATTGCTACGACCAGGTAAGTCGGTCGTAGACTTTTCTACGAGTCATGTATTTCCGATTGACTTGTCTAATGATGTCCTGCCATATTGTGGGGGTGTTTGATAAGGCAGTTAAAACGTGTGTTTATTCCTGATAACCGTACATGATCTTTCTCTAACAACAACCGCTACATGGCAAATGGCTATAGCGTCTCTCTGACAATAACCTGCGTCAGATGGTTATCAGCCAAAGCGTTAAGGCGTCTTCTGGCGTGAGACAATGGCCGCCCCTTTACCAACTATATAAGGGTTAACGTCAGAGAAGGATGGGATTAGATCCTCTAGGAGATCAGTAATAGTGCTAGACACTTCATCACTTGTAATCAGTTCTTCTGAGCAATAGCCACACAGGAAGTAGGGTTGTTATTCTCTCAGAAGAAAGCTCGAACATGTATAAAAATTCTTGTGTTTTCCTTCTGCATTATCAAATCTTAGTGATAAGAGTTTTTTCTGAATCTGAACAAATCATACGTAAGATCGGTATTAAAACACTGACAACACTGATAATTCGACTGATGTCCCCCTTCAAATTATTGTATTTTAATGGACCAAAAAAGCACTCCGATGACTTGAGTCGTCGTCTGTATATCTATATATCTGAAGATGATATTCAAATCACCTCGTTCCTTTTGAAGATGATATATCTGACGGATTAAAAACTTAAGAACGCGATTGCTCACATAGGCTAGAAAACCATGCGGCGTGAACGAGAAATTGTTATTCTGCTGCATGCGGATCTGAAAGGTAAAGTAATATGAATATCGATGATCCCTGCACGCGCGTGGGTCTTGTCTGGTGAAGCTGACGTGTTTGGTGGCCGGCCACGTCGTGTATAAATCGGGCGCTCGGTGATCGCTGCGACCACGCATCGTCACCACTGAAAGCTGCAGTAAGCACCTCAGAGCTACAGGCAGTAGCAAATTAGCAGCACTGTTTTACTCCATTTATTAGCTCCAGAGACTCCACAGCTGCACATACTAGCTAGCTAGCTCCCATGGCCAGCTTCGCTACTCAGCTCAAGGACAGGTTCCTCGGCCTCGTCGAGCGCGTCGCCGGCTGCGGCCGCGCCGGAGACAAGGACGTCAAAGAGCCAACCAAGTTGTCCACTGCTGTTCAGGTTTGCATTTTACACGAAACTGCCTCTTTCAGTTGCATCGTAAGTATGCAGGTAATCTACACGATTAGTGACTGACAATACTGCCGCCGGATTTACTTTGCAGCGCGTTGAGATTAGATCAAGGAGTGGAGATCCGAATGTGCCGGGAGGATCAAGGCCTGGGGTCAACGCCTCCGACATCTAAAGATCATTAATTACTAGCTACGCCTGCATGCGCTCGTGCTTGCATGCTTCCCTTTGGCTTGCCATGGAGCTTGCATGGTCCTCTTGTTTGTTTCGTTTGTAACTCCTACGAGTCGAGGGTGCGAGTGTTTTTGTTGTAACTTGCAAGGTTAATAAAAACAGTAATTTGATTGAATTGAGATTTCCTCCTCAAGCACAAGTGTATATTTTCAGAATTTCTCTTTCGCATTTTCATTTTTTTTTGTTGGCACGATTAAACAGCATTTTCTGAGAGGAAGAAAAATAAAAGAAGCTGAAGCAAAAATGGGCCTGTGACTCGAATATAAACTAACAAAAAAGATGACGCGGCGGTGACTGTCTACGAGCTGTCGCCGCAGAGGGGTGCCGTCTCCTCCTGACTCTGGCCTGTGGTGATAATATGAATAAACTGCTAGTACAAATTCACATGAAACTCCAGTTACCAGCCATTTGTCTGTTCATTCTTCTCATTTGAAAGACCAAGTTCAATACTAGTAGTTGTTGCGTAACTCCAGTTACCACCGAACCACGGCTCGTCATGTGTTGCCAAGTCTCTCCCGTTCTGGTTCCACCGAACCACGGCTCACATGGCCTACGCAAGCTATTGGCGTCATCCCACCGTTCGATCTCGTCTTCAACATTTCCTGACTTTCTCATGTCATGCTTGAGCGCACCGTCTCACTCGGCATCCTCGATTATTCTGAGCCTCAACTTCTCTATGAGCCTAGCCCTGAGCATCACCATTGACCATAGTTGACTCCAAGGAACTCTGCACATCCAAAAATAAAGAAATCATTTTCGGACATAATTTCTTTACAACTTGACCCATATTAGTCAAGACATGCATCCTTAATCTAATGACCCAATTCATCCCAACTCAATCCATGACTCTATTCCCAAAAACCTATTTTCTAGGAATATCAGTAGTACTGCTCATAACACGTTGGTACAACTGCGCCCCTAGCTGGTACTACCACACGTGGCTAGACCTCTCTAGTAAAAATGTACCGTTGCTCCGTTGGTACTACCGCCTTGCAGTACTACTGCAAAAACACCTGTGGTACTACTGCACTACATACAACTGCGTTTATACCTGTGGTATTTTCGATTTTTTTGGAACTTCCAGAATTAAGTCTAAACCAAATGCAATCTTTACAAAATCATTTGACCACTCACAAAAATTGTAATAATTCATCATAATAATATATTGGACCTTCTCACAAGGTCCTTCATCGAGGCATGGTCGGACGGTGGTGGGAGATCCCCATGGATGGACCCGATAAAAGTTATATCCAAAGTTCCAAACATGATGCCCCCTGCTAGACGATTGCATGTTTACGTTCCATTATAGTATTGTTACTACCATGTGTGGTGTCCTCAGCAGTAAGCATACCATGCAATCGATACATTGGGCAGTGGGTAATTAACAACTAGCAACACTCTTTTTTAAAGTCCATCTCACTTTTCACGCATAAAAGAGAACGCAAGTAATCAGAACCTCACCAACCATGCACAAGATTTGTGTGGTAAACGCGCGAGGCATTGTGATTCTGTCGATGAGCTGAAGAGTGAAAAGTAGTTCTAAAGAAAAGTGAAAAGTAAAGTGATCCGAATATCCCTGCACGGCGCGCGTGTGGGCCTTGTCGAATTTTTTTGTCCAACTAGCCCTCGGGACTTTTTTTTTACAGATATGTACGGGAGACACGTCTTTGTACAATTGGCCTCTCTCGATCGTGCAACTATCGGCGGTAGAACACATAACAATTCCGCGGCTGGGGGCGCAAAACAGTGGCTGGGAGCGCAGGCTTTTGCCTCCCTAGACGTGCGCGCGTGAAACGGGGGCCACCTAGGAGCTGTAGTGGTTGAAGCCGTGATCGAAATGATATGATCAAAGTGCTGTGGTCGAAGAGTGTCGTGGTCGAAATTATGGTCAAAACGTTGTGATCGAAGCGTAATAGTCGAAGTCGTGGTCAAAGTGCCGTAGTCAAAAGGTCGTGGTCGAAACACCATGGTCGAAGCACTGTGGTCGAAACGTCGTGGTCAAAACCGTGGTCGAAGTGCTCCGTGCCCTAGTCGCGGAATTGCCATGCATCGGCCACCGGTGGTTCCACGGTCAGGAGGGGGTCAATTACACAAAAATGTGTCTTCCCATGCTATATCTATAAAAAAAAGAGTCCCTGTGGGCCAGATGGGCAAAAAACACTTGGCCGTGTCTATTGAGGCTGACGCGTTTGGTGACCAACACCGTTAATAAAAATACGGCATGTAGATCGCGAGTTTTTAGCGGACTTGACGCTGTTTGCGACGGTATTTATAAAACTAGCCGTATGCACAACGTATTTGCAGAAATGGCGTTGTTGCCGTCTAGTGGGCGGGCGGCAGCGCGGGGAAGATGACGCGTGGCACCTGCTGTCCCCTGAGTAGACGACAGGCGCCTGCCACCCGCCCACGGGACGGTAGGTGATTAAGCCACTAATTAGCCGGCATAATTACTTCCTAAATTCGTGATTTTATATTATATTTGTTTAAATTTTAAAATATAGCAAATGAGGACAAAAAATTATGAAATTTTACACATAGACTCCAGACAAAACGTACTTCATTGTATATTTTTTTACAATTTTATCCCTTTTTAATATTGCTTGAAAATTCATACAATTTCGATATTTGTCGGAATTGTTACATATAGCAAACGAGCTCCAAAGATTGTAAAATTTTATGTGGAGCCTTCCAACACAATCGTTCTAATTGTGTATTTTTTTGAAAATTTTATGTACTCTAAATTTACTTTGTTAATTCATAATAGTTTAATCATAATTAGCGATATACGATGCTCATACATCTTTTGAAGTGCGTGACCTCTGTCCTTGGCACATATGTTGACCCGTTGCTGCTATCTTTTCTTTTTCACTGTGCCCTTCACACAATTGTCACTCTACTTGTGTCATCCCCCCTCGCGCGCTCCCTCGTCTACCCTGATGTTGTTATGTCCGTACCGTCCACCCTCGCCCGCTCTCTACATCGGTGCCAAATCCACGGGGGCTATCCACACCAAAACTACCTGCACCGGTGTCAAATACACGGGGGCTATCCACACCAAAACTACCTGCACCGGTGCCAAATCCACGGGGGCTATCCGCACCAGAGCTACATGCACAGACGGAACAAGGGTGCAGTGCATCTACATCTCACGTCCAGTCGATTACTGTGAAGTCGACCTACAGCCGAGGCGGTAAGAGCAAACCGAAGAAGACCAATGATGAGATCCCCTGCTTATTGTTGGCCGAAAAATTCATGCTATGTCCATTGGTTCGCTTGAAAGAGCACCTCCTACTCCTAGGACTAGCTTGCCAGAGATTGCATGCATAGTACATGGAATATGCCAATAAGCCATAAGAACAACGACACTTAGGTGTCCCTGTCAAGTTCAGACCAGATCATCTTCAGCAGAATATTCATGACTGTGTCTTCACGGTGACCTTTGAGAACTTATTCTTTGTCTTCACACTCGACACCCTCGACGCTTTACTCATTCAATACTGGACACTGTAAGTGTGTACAACCACGGTCTAAATTCATGTAATACTGATAAATGTCATATATAACTCATTGATTTTGTATGTGTGTATATACATGGTGACTGAAGCCAAATTAACAAAATCACCGGTTGATTTTCTCGACCCACGCTTGGTCTCCATGGATATCATCGAGGAGGATGCATCGTTCGTTGGGAATTACATGATTAATGCATTGGAGGCTCACCGTGACAAACAATTCATACTTATGCCCGACAACCAGGGGTAAGTGCTGCACTAGTGGCTATACTTATTAATTTATACTTTATATGTAATATTAACTTAGGTTTAATGACCATGCCATAACTGTGTAAGTTTCACTAGATTCTAATTATAATTATATCAAAATGGAACATGGTAATATGCTTTGATTCACTAAAGAAGAACAAAATCAACTACACAGTTGTATAATAATTAATCAATTGGTAAACATATTTCCTCCATAAATAACTCTATTGTACTCTTTTCTTCATTCCCAATGACAAGGCTAACATTTTGAAATCACGTGGGTCGTTCACCACGTACGTTGCAAAGGTAGGGAAATCCAATGAAGAGATCGACGCTTTGCGACATGATCTAGATTTTCTGGTATTCACTAGTATACATTAATTCTATATAACACTTCGTAGTAATGCCTCTCGAATTAATAAATTCTATTTTTACAGTGCCACTAGCGGCCATCAGGCAGCACCTATGTATTCTTTGTTTGCCACAACATGCAACCTCTCATCGATTTGGCGAAGAACAATATTGATCCTTAGGTTTGTCAATCATACGATAATTATTTCATACTTATCAATTTATATATGTATGCACGATATTGATCTTCCTATCGACAGATTGTGTCCATCGCTACAACTCTGTTGGAACAAGCTGACGTCAAACTGATTCGAGGCCAGTGTGCGTACATCTTGATATCTAAAGTCATAAAAGAAGATAGGGAGTTCCACAGTTTTGAAATGAATGAATGTCAATTATATATATATATATATATATATATATATATATATATATATATATATATATATATATATATATATATATATATATATATATATATATATATATATATATATATATATATATATATATAGAAATAGAAATAGATTTATGAATAGAAAAAATATCACAGATGGTTATTAACTTGTAATCGTCTGTAATAGTCAACTATCACAGATGATTTTTAGTAGAAATTGTCTGTGAAAGTCTGCATCACAGACGGTTTGAAAGCTGTCTATGATGACATCATATCATTACTAACCCATAAAGTCAGACAGCTCACGAACCGCGTGTGATGACGTTTTTGAACCGTCTATGATGACCTTTTCTACAGTAGTTCTAGACATGCAACAGTGAGAACAAACCAGCCACCATTCTGTTTTTTAATGGTACAAGATAGACGCATACACATAAGTCATACTCCACTCACACCATCACGGAGGAGCATGGGCACACACTTTTTCATTTGAAGAACACACACATATATATCCTATTCTAATTATGTAGGTTGGGCGTATGGATCAAACCTGAACAGACTGGGCAAACAACATCATACCTTAGCCAACCGAGCTACCGCTTGGTCCTCCCACCACTCTGTTTTTGAGAGTGAGCTAGACTTTTGGGGCCACTCTGTTCAGTTGAAATAAACTAATTTATGACTGAAATTACGCTATAGCTAGCTTATTTTGCACTGTAATTGATGGAGGTTTATTTGGCGTAATTAAATTTTAAAAAATAAAAATAGAAAAAATGTATTTGCCCATCACAGATAATGCAAATAAATACGAAAAAAAGAAAAGACAAAAAGTCTAAAAAATAAATAAAAACTAAAAAAATGAAATCAAGAAACAGTAAATTAGAAGTTAGAAGTCATAAGCTAAATACGAAACAAACGGTGCCTAATTCAGCCTAGGCTTAAAAAATTGGGCCATACCGAGATGGGCGGGCCCAAACTTCCTCCCAAGTCCCAACCCTTCACAAAAACACATCGCCATGCTTCCTTCCCCACTTCTACCGTTCTACGTACGCTTTTCTTCCTCTGTTCCACCAAACAAATAAACGCACCAGATCAGATGCATGAATGCATCCATTACTGCAGTACAGGCCTGACGCAGCGTATCATCAAGTGTTCCAATCATAACGATAAGCACGCAAACTGTACGATCATCAAGATCGAAAGGACCATGAATCATATCACATTTATCACCATGGGCATGGGGACCTGGCCTAGTTGGCACAACGCATGCTGCATGCATGCGTGTCACACGTGGAATGACGAACGTTCCTGGGTGTTCCGGGGTCATTCCTAGGGATGACAGTGGGACATGTTCCTGGTTCCGCTAAGTTAGACTAAAATAAACTAGTATATGGTTAAAATTATATTATAGTTGATTAAAATTATATTATACCTGATAGTAGATTATTTGCTGTAACTAAATTTTAAAAATTTTAAAAATAAAAAAAACATGTCAGCCCATTATGAACAATGTAAACGAATACGAAAAAAGATCAAAAAACTAAAAAGTCAGAAAAAGACGAAATTTATAAATAGTGAAAAATAAGCCAGAAACTCAAACCGAAATGAGCGAGGCCTAAGAGGATATCTGTCCCTCTGATACCTTATATAGGAATGGGATGGCAATGCCTGCTCCATCTCTGCTTCCTGTAATATCTTAGATATACATTTATATACACATAATTTGATATATCTATATATCTAAAACATATAAATTTTATCTTTATCCTAATATATTTTGATATAATCTATAGTATAAAGCTTATTTACTATTATTTTATTATCTCATGTATTAATAAATTTATGTATTTATATATAACTATATGATAAAATTACAAAATTATCTTGATACCATTCAAATTTAGTTTCTCATTGGCGTTGTTCCCGTCAATTCTCCGGTGGGGATGGGGACGAGAAAAAAGTTGCCCGGATAGCTAAATAAGTAAATAGGGAGCAGAGATAAGAGGGCGTTCCCTGGGATCAACGACAGGTTGAAGACAGAATACGAGATCGCTCGCTTGACCCAACGATTTGGGGGGAACAAGAAGATGGCCAGGCCCAGATTACTGCTATACAATGCAATTTGCTGTTTGATATTCACGCTCGATTCGCCGTCATATCATAGAATGGATAATAGTGATAACCAACAATTCTCCCCTCTCTCTATACATATATAGCTGATACAGTCTCTTTGGAGGAATAAAAGAATGCGATTGAAAACTCGAGAGATGCTAGCCAACCGTATGATACACATGCGGGGTAACCGAGAAAGTCTGATGCTGTCGTGGATCTGAAACACAAAGCAATTTGAACTATTGTTCTGAGTATCCTCGCACGGCGTGGGCTTTGTTTGGTAAAGCAAAGCTGACACGTTTGGTGACCCGCGTCGTGTATAAATGAGGCGCTCGGCGATGGCGAGAGGACTCACCAAGTCGCCAGTCACTGAAAGCAGAAAGCAGCTAAGCAGAGTAAGCAGTTCAGGAGAAAAAACTGAACAAGTAGCAGTTGTGCAGTACTGTTTGAGGAGAGGTAGTAGGGTTAGCACAGCTTAACTGGCTCTAGCTCCCATGGCCACCTTCGCTGCTCAGCTCAAGGACATGTTCTTCGGCCTCGTCGAGCGCGTCACGGGCTACGGCAGCGCTGAAGACAAGGATGCTGCAGGTAAGCATGCATGCCACTCTGAAAATCCCAGCTGAAAACAGTAGACTTGGAAACCCAAGAACTACAAGCGGTGCATTGAACTCCACTAGTGGCTAGCTAGTAAGGCACTGAGGGAAACATGAAAGAAAACGTCAGATTGATGTAGAGGTATTGTTGATGCATGTTGCAATGGAGCTGCTAATAATGTGTTGTTTGTGTTTTCTTCTGTCTTTCTGCAGGCGCGCAAGAGCCAACCAAGTTGGCATCTGCAGAGGTTTCCCGGACTGAAGAAGTTATTGTGCTGCACAATGAGATCAGATCTAGAAGCGGAGATCCTTTTGTGTCAGGAGGCTCAAATCCTCAGGTCAATGTTAATGGTATCTAGAGAAATATAATTGCCGTGTGCGTTCCCTGGCCTTGATTGAGATGATGCTTGCTAGTGTGTTTAAGCACGGGTGTGTCCCAGTAATCTTTCTTCTATCCTGCGGTTGTGATTAGCTCCTATGCGTGTGCGAGTTTGCTACGTACTACCGATCTTGTTATCTTAACTTCCCGATCGAGTTTGTGTGTGCTGTTCTGTCATACTTGTAAGGCTCATAAAGCAGTAATCTGATGAACTTTTTCTCCTCAAGTGTGTGTTTTTTTTTCAAAGTTTCTGTCTCTGTAATGTGTTCTATATATTTACACGGTGAAGCAATATGAAAGGATGGTTGAAGCAAAATGGGTCACTGACTGAGGCGAGGCTGTGTCAGGGACGAGTTGGGAGTCACAACTCGCGAATTATTAGCGGCAGGCTCAGATCAACGATGGCATACGCATAGTTGCATCAAATGAAATATTTGATTTTGCAACGTGCGGGGCCATATCATCGTATTCCCGAGAGATGGCAACCTGTCATCCAACTAAACCTCAGTGTTCATTCTGTAGTGGCAAAATGATGGGCAAGCATGAAAAAAATATTTTTCAGAAGAAACGTGCTTTTGAAATGATGTAATACTAGGCTCCTATGCGCCAAAATTCGATTAGAAAAATCGACTATTTGTCACCACGAGGTCACACAAACTTGGAAATCGTTCCATGGATGATGGAACACCCCACCATGGTATCGCGTCTTTTGGAGCTATCGCAATACAGAGTGGGCACCGGCACCGCAGCAAAAATGGGCTCGGCACGATCCGTTTCGTTCCAAATGGGTTTCAATTTATTTAAATAAAAACTAAATATATTAGCTTTTAATTTCAATTTATTTTGGTTTTTGTTTTTTTCTCCTTATTTCTTTACTTGTCCATGACGATATAACGGTATTTTCAATTTTTCTCAATTTCTTTTAATTTTTTCATATTTTTTTCTTAGAAAAAGCTAATAACCGTTGCAGTGTAATTTCAACCAAAAGTCACAAACATAAGCTAGTTGGAGTGGGGCCTATAATCTGTGGCATGTAGTAGAGAATGGCAACCGGCAGGCTGATGCAGCCGTCTGTCTCGCCGAGAGAGGTGGAAATGAAGGCCCTGGTGCGTGTGTGCGGAGACGTGTGGAGTCGTGGAGAGTTGGTCGATTCCCAGTGATGGTTTTCTGTATTGTTGGTGTTAAACACCAGTTTATTCTCAACTGCAATGTACAGTTATAACCAATGTGCAGATGCCTTTTGATAAAGGCACATTTTCTCCCACCCTCTCATCTTGTATAAATACTGTACATATTCATAATAAAGTGGTTGGTTCTTTTCATTTGTCTCAATCCTTCACAATACGTTATCAGCACCCGCTCAATTCCATCCGCATACACACAAACGACATCCAACAGAGACAGCAACAGAGACAGGTAATGGCTCTATGCGACAAACACAAAAAAGCATTCCTGGATATCCTCGCTTTGGTGGAGTCTTTGCACGAATCATTGCATGTTCTCCTTGCTTCTGCCCATGAGAGGCCACCACTGTCACCGGCGACCACCGTCATCGCCACCGGCCACGGTTCTGTGCCGCGTCGTCGTCTTCCATGGGAGTCACACGGCGTCTTCCCTCCGGCGAAGACTCCACGCTATGGACCGCTCCGGCGACCGGCGCACGCCTCTGCGGCGGCAAACCGCCGTCCCGGCCTCCGACTCCGCACCCCTCCACCGGCCTCCTCCGCAGAGGACGCCTTCTCCTCAACGTAACCAGAGAAGAAGAGGGGGAGGGGGCGCGGCGCCAGGATGGCCGGCGGGCTGCACCCGAATCCGACGCAGCCGATGCGGCCGGCGCTCGTCGCAGAGGCACCAGGACCACCGTGGTGGTCGGCCCGGACGCACGGCCGCAACCGGCGAGCCCAGTGCACGGTGCACAGCCGGCGAGCCCGACGCACGGCCCGTTGTCCGCGAGGCTGGCACTCGCCACAGCCGGCGCGAAGCACCGCGGCGCAGCCCGACGAGGCCGGCCCGAGCCCATGGCGGCGCCTGCGCTCGCGAGGACGCCACCCAAGGCTGCGCGGCCCGAGACCGGCATACGACGGCTCCCGAGGCACGCGGCGGCCAGCGCTCGGTGGGAGGCGGCGCAAGGGGCCGGCGCTCGGCGCCATGGAAGCAGAGGCGGCGCCCAAGGAGGCCGGAAGTGGAGGCGGCGCGAGGAGGCGCGGCGGCTTCCGGCGGCGGCGCCCGTGCCGGACGGCAACGGCGAGGAGGCGGCGGCGCCCATGGCGCGGCAGGGCTCGCATGGTGCGGCGGTATGGCGGCCGGCGACGGCGCGTTGGCCAGCGGCGGCGTGTCGGCCAGTGGCGGCGGCGCGTTGCCGGGTGGCGGCGGCGCTCCAAAGCATGGCCGGCGGCTTGGCAGTTAGGGTTTGGGGGGAACCCTAAATCCCCCCATTCCTTATATATAATGCTGCCCAAAAATGGGCTTTGCCCCAAAACCACCCCACCATTCCACATGGGCCTAAAGGCCAAATGGGCTTCAGCCCAAGTTGCCGAAAATATGCATTTCCCCCCTTAGTTTCTATGTAAATTGCAGAATTTTATATCAAATAAATTCATGTTGTAATATTCGCAATTTAGTCCTTTTTGCTTGTTTCTAATTGTATCTGTTAATTTTTACATTTATAAATTAGCATTTCAGTCCCTACAGGATCTGAAAAATATGTAAATATTTCATTTTACATATGTAGGACTACTACTTTATTGCAATTTATTTACAATAGGAATTGCGACCATATTTAAATTTGCTATCTTTCGCTAATTTCAAATTTAAAAAAAAATTCCTATTTAGTAAGTACCATTGTACTTATTCATTTGGAATTTTTTGCAAAATATTATGAATACATACCTACAACAAATACCATAAAATCACAATTTATGGCACTTTGCTACATGTATATGTACGCTATGCCATACAATAAATTGGTGTTCACCACCAATATTGTGATTATACGGTATTATAAATATAACCTCATGTTATATTTAATTTAGGTATACATTCTTTTGGATCACAATACTCATATTGTTTTCCACATTTTTTGCATTTCATTACAACATTACCCTCACATTAATTTACCTCATGTAAATTAATCATTTATGTTGTACTTTATATGTAGGCTTTCATGGCTACCAAAGATTTTGAGCCACTCGCTCTCGATGGTGCCAATTACCCTACATGGGCTATGGACCTCAAAATCAACCTAACCACACGTGGGTTACAAATGGTGATATTTAATCCTCCAGAAAATCAAATTCCTCCGGATATTGTGAAATATTCCGTTTTAAGCATAATTCGGAATCACATACATCCAGATTTAAAGGCGGAATATCTGTATGAGGAAAATCCACTCACTTTATGGTTAGCCCTCAAAAATAGATATGAACAGCAGAAAGCTGTTATTCTACCTGAGGCTAATCATGAATGGGCACATCTTAGACTCCAAGACTTCAAAACTGTTGGAGACTATAATCATGCCCTTCATGCTATTTGCTCTAAGTTGCGATTTTGTGAAAAGGAACCAACAGATGCGGACAAAATAGAGAAGTCTCTCTCAACTATGCTCCCATCTGACAGGGTCCTACAGCAGCAATGGCGTGCTGCAAATTACCAAACTTATTTTGATCTGATGCATACTATGCTTCAGGCAGAAAAGCATGCTGAACTTCTTTTAAAGAACAATCAGCAACGTCCCATTGGGGCTGCTCCACTTCCTGAAATACATGCTAATCAAAATAACACCAAGTTCGGTAGTTCAAAAGACTACTCAAAGAACTTCAAAGGTAAAATCAAACGCAACAAGAAGCAAAAACCAAGTGGATTCAAGAAAGGCAAAGGCAATTCTGGTAAGAAAGTTGACAAAACTGACATTTGTCAAAAGTGTGGTTGCTACAACCATCCTACCAAGAAATGTCGCACCCCGAAGCACCTTGTAAACCTCTACCTCCAGTCTTTGGCTCAAGGCAAGAAGACTCAAGAGAAGAGATATAAAGCACACTTCAATCTCACATCCAACAATGATGAAGCCGGCTGCTCTCAAAAGTTCATTCAAGAACTCAAAGACACATGTGCTTCTCCAAAGAAGGATGATCTTATGTGCGTTGAGGACACACTTGAAGAATTTCATTCTCAAGACATGTTTGGAGATCTCAATTAGACTCCTAGTTCCATAGCTAAGTACTATAGTGTTGTAATATAAATAATGTTGTCATCTATATTGTAAGCTTGTATGCTACAATCATATATCGAACACATTCGGTATTGTAAAATAAAGTTTGTATGTATTCTATATATCCTATAAGAATTTCATTAAATTCTTATTTTGTGTATATAGATTTTTGGAGTCAATCCAATGGAGGAGGAATTATGCCTTGTGGATAGTGGTACCACAAACTCTATACTTAGGGACACAAAATATTTCCTAACTCTTACTAGGAGTAAAGGAAATGTTCTAACTATCGCTGGACGCGATGCAACAATAGTAGGCTCTGGTCGCGCCTCTATTACTCTCCCTATGGGTACACAATTGGAAATTGCGGATGCACTCTTGTATCCCGATTCAACACGTACCCTACTCAGTTATAGAGATATCCGTAAAAATGGTTTCCATGTTGAAACCCAAAATGACAACAAAGAGGAATATCTCCTCTTAACCAAAAACAACGGATATGGCAAACAAGTACTAGAAAAAATTCCATCTTTAAACTCTGGATTGTACTATACATACATCAAACCCGTTCAACATATTGCGTACAAAGTAATTTTCCAAAACACTAACACATTCCAAACATGGCATGATCGCCTTGGCCATCCAGGCATTGGAATGATGAGGAAAATTATTAGCAATTCAATTGGTCATACATACCAGAAAACAAAATTTCCGGAATCCTCAGATTTTGTATGCACTTCTTGTGCTACCGGAAAATTGATTTTAAGACCCTCTTATCTTAAAATCAGAGCTGAACCACTTAAATTCCTTGAACGCATTCAAGGAGATATATGTGGTCCTATACAACCATTATGTGGACCATTCAGGTATTTCATGGTTCTTATTGACGCATCTACTAGATGGTCACATGTGTGTCTATTATCCACACGAAACCATGCATTTGCTAAGTTAATTGGTCAAATTATCCAATTACGAGCACATTACCCTGAATATCGAATTCAATCAATTCGAATGGACAATGCTGCTGAATTTTCATCTCACGCCTTCAATGACTATTGTATGGCTCTTGGGATACAAGTTCAACATTCTGTTCCATATGTCCATACACAAAATGGTTTAGCAGAATCTCTTATTAAGAGAATCAAGCTCATTGCAAGACCATTACTACAGAATTGCAACTTACCAACATCATGTTGGGGTCATGCAGTTTTACACGCTGCTGACTTAATCCAATTGCGTCCAACTGCTTATCATAGCACTTCCCCGCTACAATTAGTACGTGGAAATCCACCAGATATTTCCCATCTGCGAAAGTTCGGTTGCGCTACATACGTACCGATCTCACCACCGCAGCGTACCTCAATGGGACCGCACAGGAAACTTGGGATCTATGTTGGGTATAAATCTCCGTCAATCATAAAATACCTCGAGCCCCTCACAGGGGACCTGTTTACGGCCCGGTACGCTGATTGCATATTCAATGAGGAACATTTCCCGGCATTAGGGGGAGACAACAAGTACCAAACTGAATGCCAGGAAATTAATTGGAATGTTGAAGGCATTCCTGCCTCAGACCCACGTACCAGAGAGACTGAACTTTAAGTTCAGAAACTCATTCATTTGCAAAACATTGCAAATAACCTGCCAGATGCATTTACTGATTATAAGGGTGTCACAAAATCCTATAATCCTGCCAGAAATGTACCTGAAAGAGTGGAGGTACCGCAAAATACCACTCAACTCCCAATTCAAAATAAGAGGGGGAGAAGTACGGTACAAATGGCAGATACAGCTTCTAACAAGCGACAAAGGAAACAAAAGAATGTAAATGCAGATCAACCTCAAGTTGATAGACACCAAAGGATCCTTGAACCCAGATCAACAGTGCACTCAATTACTGATCCTGGGACATCGGAATACCCCGACTCAAATGTTTTGGGAAATAACATTGAGTCACCAGGGGTCCAAGAAATTTCCACTAACTATACTGATTCTGGAGAATCATACGATCGTAAGACTACAATTGTCGACATTTATTTCTCCACAACAATTGCAAACAACCTTCAATATGATCCAGATCCCAAGACCATGGCAGAGTGCAAACAGCGCTCGGACTGGAATCAATGGAAGGATGCAATTCAAGCGGAGTTAGTCTCGCTCAAGAAAAGAAATGTATTCACCAATGTGATACATACACCTCCCAAAGTATTCCCTGTCGGTTTCAAATGGGTTTTCGTCCGCAAACGGAATGAAAACAATGAGGTGGTGAGATACAAAGCAAGGCTTGTAGCACAAGGGTTCACGCAGAGACCCGGCATTGATTTCAATGAAACTTATTCTCCAGTAATGAGTGGAATAACATTCCGATACTTAATCTCATTGGCAGTTAAAAATCATCTATCTTTTCAGTTGATGGATGTAGTGACCGCATATCTCTATGGGTCACTTGATTCGGATATATACATGAAAGTTCCTGATGGAATTTCAATTCCGAATCCGAACGCAAATCGCAATATGTATTGTGTAAAATTAAACAAGTCATTATACGGCTTGAAACAGTCGGGTAGAATGTGGTACAACCGACTAAGTGAGTTCCTAACCAAAAAGGGATACTCCAACAATGATGATTGCCCATGCGTGTTCATCAAAAGATCCTCAACAGGATTTTGTATTATATCTGTGTATGTTGATGATCTTAATATCATTGGTAATACACAGGATATAGATGAAGCACGTAATCATCTTATGACGGAATTTGAAATGAAGGATTTGGGTAAAACCAAATTTTGCTTAGGTATACAACTTGAGCACCTTCATACAGGCATACTAGTGCATCAATCAGTCTATGTCCAGAAAATATTGGAGAAATTCAATATGGACAAAGCATATCCATCGAAAACCCCCATGGTTGTTCGATCTCTCGACAGGGACAAAGATCCATTTAGACCCCGAGATGACAATGAAGAGTTATTGGGACCCGAGGTTCCATATCTCAGTGCCATCGGAGCGCTTATGTACCTTGCAAACTGCACCCGGCCGGATATTGCATTTGCGGTAAATCTACTTGCTAGATATAGCGCTACTCCAACCAAAAGACATTGGGTGGGAGTGAAGAACATCTTTAGATATCTTCAAGGCACTAAAGATCTCGGTCTATTCTTCCAGAAGAATAACAATGTGGATTTAATAGGATATACAGATGCTGGCTATTTATCAGATCCCCATAATGCCAGATCTCAAACAGGCTTTGTATTTTTACATGGTGGAACAGCCATCTCTTGGAAGTCTTCGAAACAGACTCTAGTGGCTACATCCACTAATCATTCTGAAATAATTGCATTATATGAAGCATCACGTGAATGTGTATGGCTTCGCAGAATGATTAACCACATACAACAATCATGTGGTATAAATGCTATTGCATCACCTACCATTATCTATGAGGATAATGCTGCTTGCGTTGTTCAAATGCAAACGGGTTACATAAAGAGCAATATCACAAAACATATTGCACCTAAATTATTTTACCCACATGAATTACAAGAGAGTGGGGAAATAAATATTCTGCAAACTAAGTCTTGTGATAATTTCGCAGACTTATTCACCAAGTCATTACCAACCTCCACATTCCAAAAATGTGTTCATGGAATTGGTATGCGAAGACTACGTGATTTGCAGATGTCAGGGGGAGAAATCTCCTAAGACTTAACCCGTTCAAAACAAATATTGTACTCTTTTTCCCTTTATGAGTTTTCCCTCTAAGGTTTCTCATCAAGGTTTTTAATGAGGCAATATGACAACGTAATCATAAATATATCTCTCTTTTCCCCACAGGGGTTTTTAGGAGATATAATCAAATATATGTCATATCATTTTTCTCCTTAAATTTACCCACCGGGTTTTAAAGGAGTTTTTCATGGCATATCTATTCTCTCGGTTCTCCTCATATTTTTCCCTACAGGGTTTTTGGAGGAGTTTTTCCAAGATGATGAATCAAGATGATCATGTGAAGATACATTGGTTAAGGGGGAGTGTTAAACACCAGTTTATTCTCAACTGCAATGTACAGTTATAACCAATGTGCAGATGCCTTTTGATAAAGGCACCTTTTCTCCCACCCTCTCATCTTGTATAAATACTGTACATATTCATAATAAAGTGGTTGGTTCTTTTCATTTGTCTCAATCCTTCACAATAGTTGGCCTGGCGCGGGGCGGGAGGAAACCCTTGTGCCCAGCTGATTGCGTGTTCTCTGGCGTGTGCCTAACTAGCAAATCGCGCAGCCATTGCCTTAGTGGTTTATCACGGTGTGCGCATGTGCCGTGCCTTGCAGAGCGACCAAGGGGTGTGCGGCGTGGATGGAAAGCGGTATGGCCAAGCCGATCGTGCGGCCACCCAGGCAGTTGGCGGTTTCTCAAGCTGTGTGCATGTGCCTTTCGGAGGAGAAATTTTATTGTTTAACGGTTATATAGAAAGGTATGTGTAACAAATCAATGACACATTGACGCGAGCTATGTAAGGGTCTGTTCTTTTTTGCTGCGGCTTGTGACTTTTGAGCTGTTTGTATAAGAGATTACAGAATAACAGAAACTCACATGCGATTTTTGTCGATATAAATGAAGTCAGTAAATTTTGTAATACAATTAACTAGTAGACCCTATCTTAAAAAAATACACCGTTTAAAAGCTAATTACTGTAGAAAAACTAAAAAACAGCTTTTAAAAGCTGACAAGAACAGGGCCTAAGTATTATAGCAAGCACTATAGCACATAAACCACTGTAGCATATTTTTTGGGCATATTCCTTTGTATTTGGAATAGTCATATATTAGTTGTGGAAGGACAAGAGATCTAACTTAAAAGTGTAAGAGTCTCTTACCTCGTTGGCTAGCTTTTAGGGTGAGAATGCTCTTACGATCCAATAAGTGGTAGCAGACTCTGGTTCTGATATCTTTGGCCCAATAGACACTAATGTGTGAACACTTGATGAACTGTGACCCTGAGGGATCATCGGTGTAGGGTGAAGGGATTCTGAGGGACTGTCAGTATACGATGAAGGGCTGACGAACACAAATGTGTGAAGGGAGAAATTGTTAGAATAGTCCCACATTGATTGTGAAAGCATAAAAACCTAACTTAAAAGTAGGAGTCTTTTACCTTATTAGCTAACTTGGCTAGGTTTTAAGGTGAAAAGACCTTACGATCTAACAAATAGTTTTCCTGTTGCTACAGTACTCAATAATGTTTACTACAGTGGTCCTTGCCACGTGTTGGTGTGGCATTGGTTTGTTACACAGACCTGAGCGGGCGAGGCGTCTCATGCCGTGCGCGCCTGTCTGGCCTTGTGCACGTATCGGTGCGTCATTGGATTGTTACACAAACCTGAGCGGCCGAGGCGTCTCATGCCGTGCGCGGCTCCTGCCTGGCCTTGCGCGGTTGCGGAGCGGTTTGTCCGTCCAAAAGGGCAGCTTTCGCGGTGGAGCGCGCGGGTCACGGATGGCGAGGCGCCAGCGGGCCGCTTTGGCATAGTGGGCCGGCAGAGGGAGGTGGAGGCCCAGCGAAGATGGACCAAGGTCGGTACGGAATTATCTGAAACAGCGGTGGGGCGGGGAGTCGGATGACTCTTCTTCACTCTTGTGCAGCTCAGAGATCATGCTGATCCGATTCCAGTGTATATATATTGAGGAACATCAGAACAAACTCCTTTTGTAAAACGAGCTGAACATATCGAATCGAATTGAATCGAACGGACGAAATGAGCTATTCTCCGTTCCAGTCAGTTACACTTGCGATACTTTTTCCAAGATTACAATTGCAAATCGACCCTCCAAATAAATCAAATCCAACAAAAGACTCCTCCGATTTCAAAGCTCCCCGTGGATCCAATTCTTTCTCAACGGGGAGCCCCTTATTACACCCCTCTCAACCAATTCTCTGAACGATCCAATTCCAACTCCATATATCAAAAGCCTCATTAGCTCTCTTTTTTTTCCCGGTCTTAGACCCTCAAATTCAGCGTGTGCTTCAGGTCCCCGACGTGGAGCGTGTGGCTGCCCAGCGCCACCTTCCTGTTGCCCAGCTCGTCCACGACGCTCAGGTCCTTGCACACGTCCACCTTGAACGCCACCACGCCCGACTGCCCGGGCTCCAGGGACAGGTTCTCGAACCCCAGCAGGTGCTTCGCCGGCGCGTTGTGCACCGACGGCGGCGACGAGAACAGGAGCACTGTGTGCCTGCCGGCCATCTTGCCCGCGTTCCGCACCTGGAGGTGCACGTCGAGCGCCAGGTTCTCGCAGTGGTCGCCCACGGCCTCCACCGACAGGCAGTGCTCGGTGTAGCACGTGTGCCCTTCCGCGAGTGGCACGGCCACCTGCTTCGGTGCCGACAAGAGGTGGTGGGCGTAGTTGGTGTAGCTCAGGCCGTCCCCGAAGGCGTACACCGTGTCGCCGGTGTAGAAACGGTACGTCCGGCCGGGGTAATCGGTCGAATTGTCCGGCCGCATGCGCATGTCGGTGATCGGGACCTTGTCGGCAAATGACGCGGGGTACCACGTCACCGGCAACCTTCCACCTGTGTTCATCAAAACAATGTGCTCAGCCTATAGGCACTAGGAGACTTAACAAGTTCTTGAGAGAGAGAACAATGCAGAGATGCAAATGTGCAATGCACTCACTTGGATTGTGGTATCCGAAGAGGATGTCGGCGAGGGCAGCGCCACCGGCTTCGCCGGGGTAGCCGACCCAAAGAATGGCGGAAATCTTGTCACTGGACTTAGCGAACGAGATGTCGAACGGTCCGCCGGACATGATGACGAGGATGACAGGGCCCATGGAGGCGTTGGCGACAGCGGATACGAGCTGCGGCTGCTGACCGGGCAGAAGGAGGCTCGTCCGGTCCAGGCTCTCGCGCTCGATGGATTGGTCGGCGCCGACGACCAGCACGGTCACGTCAGCACTGGCCGCGGCCTGCGTGGCGGCGCTGAGCTGGAGGCTGTTCCCGCTGCAACCGACGTTGGTGCAGCCCGGCTGGTACACGGTGGCCACGTTGGCGCCCAGACCCTGGAGAGGCGTCGTGTACTTGCACGGCGTGCCTGTGTGGCATTGTCAGTAGACAGCCGTTAGTCCACGACTTCTCAGCTTAACTGAACAGATTAGGTTCTTAATAGTAGTAAGAATTTGTTACCTTCGTAGTTGCCGATCATGGTGAAGCTGGCATTGGCATTGGGGCCAATGACGGCCATGGACTTGATGGACTTTGCGGAGAGTGGGAGCGCGCCGCTGTTCTTGAGGAGAACGATGCCCTGGCGCGCGGCCTCGCGGGCCAGCTCCTGGTTGGAAGACGTGCACACGTCCTTGGGGCCGAGGCCGCCGAAGGGGAGCTCCCGCGGGTCGCCGTCGAAGAAGCCCAGCCGCATGAGCACGATGAAGTTGTTGGTGATGGCCCGGTCGACGTCGGACTCCGACAGCTTGCCGGCCTGCACGGCCGCCACGGTGTGCTGCGCCAGGAAGTTGCCGCAGTTCAGGTCCAGCCCTGCCAAAATTCGGCCATGCCACGTCAGAAAACATGTGAATCTTTTTTTTAGGGAACATGTAAAAGATTTGCACAGAATTCAAGAGGGAGGGGGAGAATTCATGGCCATTTGATCTCTAATCCAGTGGTCTTAAATTTAGATGATAGTTAAAAAGAAAACATCCGAATCATGTTTAACAAAACCCTTAAAAGAAAAGGAGAAACAAAAAATGAGAACGACAGAAAAGAAACGGAAGTAAAGAAATCCGAAGTACGGGTTGTCCGGGTCTCTAATCGACGCCGTAGGAATGCGAGGGAGGGAAACTAAGGGCTAACTCTCAAAGGCATGGATAACGACTCCACGCTTGCCCGGCGCCAGCATGTTATTTCTTGCATGAGTTTGGCCAAAAGCGCTTGCATATCCAGTTTGATGCTGTCGAAGACACGGCTATTGCGTTCATGCCAAATGTGAATCTGGAAATGGTGCAACACAGAACTTCTGAATTTTGATAACAGAGTATCAACAGAGCTGGTACTCAGTTCACAACATTTTTCTTTTGAATGATAAGGCCTCAAAAGTCATTAATCAGTTGAGGCCCATTCTTTTGCTGAATATCTTGAGACTAAATAACTAGATCAGCTAAAACAGTACCTAATAATAGCGTGGGCACACCGAAAGTACCGGGAATAATTTTGTCAGGTCAGGTTGTCAAGGCCCCTTAAGCTCAAAAGATGCTGCTAAGACCCCATCAGTTACACTGTACGCCCTGACAACTCGATGGCTACAGCCAACCTCGAGTCGTACTGATTGCCTAGCTCTTACGAGTCGCGCTAATAAATCAACATCCATCATCTGATGGTTTGAAGATAAAGGAAGTCGAACAGTTTGAGCTCGTTGGGCGATCAAATCCTGCAGCTGCACACTATCTGTACTCCATGGGGACTCCATAGTTAGATGTGCTTGTGACAAATGAACGAACCTGATTTTATTGTGATGGCAGCGGCGTCCTCGGGCGTCTTGGTGTAGTGCTGGTTATTGTGCAGAACGTCGACCGAGTCGCAGTCCGACACAATGTATCTGCAAGAACCACAGAGATATAATTAGAACAGCAACTCTGAAACTAGTACTAATTTACATGTCCTATTTTGGCTAATGCATGCACAAATTAAGGCGGTCAAAACTGACAAACTTGACCCATGATTCCCTGGCACATTCAGAGCCTTTACAGGCTGGGGAGGTGAGCTAAAGTAAGCTTAAAGACATGGCAAAGCTGTTCTTCTTTCAAGCATGAGATGCATGTCTGCAATTCTGCAAATTTTAGGGAAGAGGAAGTAGGGGAGTGACCCATTAAGCTTCCAGTCCCCTCTGATGACTCCTGACAGGAGGTCCTTGTCTGCACAGGTGGGCTTCCCATTGACCTTGTTGTAGGAGCACATGACACTGGCCACATTCCCATCGATCACGCAGCTCTTGAACGGGGGCTGGAACGTGTCGTCCAGATCCTGCTGGGACACCTGAATTCACAACACAAAATGGGACACCGATAACAATACTGAAATACTGGTATATTATTGAATCTTTTTTCCTCTTTCTGTAAAGCCTTGTTTCTGGCGAGGAAGGACCCTTGTTTCATTTTGCTAGTGATCTTCGGAAAACTGTACACACGTTACTACTTCATGACAGCAATGCTGGACTAATTAATAATAGTTGTGTTAGGACTGAATTGAAGCAAGCACGTGTGAACGATATCTAATACGACACCCATGATTAGATGCAACATTGTTTCAGCTTATCTGCTTAGTATTCACAAATCACGAATATATATGAAAAAAAAAACAAAAGGTCCCGTTCCTGTTTCTGTCCTAGCATGAATAGAATACCACAGTACTTTAACCTCGAAGGCATAGAAAAATGCAGCATCTGGGTCAACAGCGCCCAAACGCTGCCAACGAGGGGCAAAGGCAGGTTTGTTTATGTGTTTTGGTTGATCGAGATGGCCGAGATCTGCCATTTCGGGGAACTGCAACCACCAGAATTATTCTGAGGGGGATTAACAACTCGCAGCTTGCTTTTATCTATACGTGTTCAGACATCCCTTAATCCTTAGTTAAATACTCCATGTTTAATTTAGGATTGTCTTGTCTAATTTAAGTAGCAGTGGAGTGATCAGGGGCGAGCAAGAAATACACATGTCACTGTCCGACCAAGAAGCATAGTTTTACCGCCACGGTGCTAAAGCGAGAGAAATTAACAGTCCGTACGGCGAACTTGACGTAAAGACTCGACTACAAGAGACGGATCCAGTCTACGGCACTATTTGGCATTGATTTGGGACTATATAAAATTGTGATGGATCGATTAAATTAACGAAAGGGAAAGGTAGGTTGTTGGTGTTGCCACATGGGTCGCTCAACGACTTATCATGGAGTGGACGCGCTTTCATCAGTACAGCAAGCACACTCATTTACTCGCACGTATCGGCTACGAGCATGGCAGGCAGGCAGGCAGAGTCTATTCAATTGTGCAAAACAACTGCGCAGCAACCGCACGTAATGGTCTAGCTACTTAGATGGTAGTTAAACAACTGAGCAAGTGACAGTGAAATGAACCAGCTTACCACGGCGTCGAAGGTGTAGCGCTCGACGCCCTTCCAGTTGTCGACGTCGTACGCCGTGTAGTGCTTGCAGCAGGCGGCGACCTTGAGGCCCTCGCCGCCGCTGCTGCCGGCGTCCTGAAGGCCGGTGACGTAGCCGACGGCGTACTTGCTGGCCAGCAGCGGGTCCTCGCCGGGCGTCTCCTGCCCGCGGCCCCACCGCGGGTCGCGGAAGATGTTGATGTTCGGGCTCCAGAACGTCAGCCCCGCTAGCCCCACGTTGTGCATCGCCCGGGCCTCGTCCGACACCACCTTCAGACACCACACCACAACCCATCAGAATTTCGTCAGATCACATCTCATCATCATCAGAATTCAGAATGAATCGTTCGAATTTGTGCGATGCCAATGTGTGAAACATGCATGATGTGTAGTTGTGCACTACATCACAGTACTAGGACTAGCTACGCACTAGTCAAGCAGCAGGTATGGTGTAGGTGCAAGTGCAACCGAAGAAAAGATGCCAGACAGGAGTCTGAAGTGGTCAGTACTTGCTGGATTCTTACGACTGGTGAGGACCTTAAATATGGTCGGTAGGCTGTTTAATTCCAGCGTTCCATGTCCTCTAAGGGAATCTAGTGATTAGTCCATTTCAGATTACTTCTCTGATTTCTTGACTGCTTTCCCAAATGCAATCAAATTCAGACATGAAATGTACAAAGATCCTAGAAGCAGAAACGGCATTGCTTGCTGCAAGTTGGAATGCCGCTTTTCCAAACTCTAAGAGGACACGAGCTAGGTGACGAAGGACATGATGATTATTTGCACTTTGATAAAGTTGCATGGAGATTATGTATATCATGGACCAGCTTTTCAGCACCCATTTCTGAATTAAATCCCATGAGACAATGACGCCTCAACGGATGGGAAGGTAGGCAGGGAGAAAAAGGTTTGGCTCTTGACAGGCGATGTGCTAGCGTCCAATTAATGCAATCCACGAGACAGTATCATTTTGGATGGAGAAAAGAAATGTCCATGTCTGCATGCACACACATGGAGAAAGACTTGACTGTGCAGACTGCAGAGAGATAACTGGCCTAAACCGATACTTCAATGTGGTCCAACCTTACATTGCTGCTACTCCTATATGTAAATGTTCTTTTATCCTTTTTTCAAATATCAAATGCATAAAAATACTGGAATGCTAAATTCCAGTGGGGGTCCCAGCGACATCTGCCGCTAGAGAGCCCCACATGTTGCTACGCTGCTGCTACTTACAAATGCCCGTGATAAGGAACATCTTAGGTGTGTTTTTTCAGGTTGTGACTTGTAGATTTTGGTTTAAAATTTTGAATTCTGACTGTTCACGAGAAAGAGAGTACGAAGAGATAGACACTCGCATACAATTTTGACCAATATAGATGAAGTCGGTACAGTGTCTACTACAACTGACTAGTAGACCTTGCCTTGAAAAACAAACCGTTTGAAAACTAGTTATTATAAAAGGCTAAAAGCTACAAACCAATAAGAAGGGAGCCGATCATGTCCTAAACTAGCAAGGTGCCTCAGACATATGCGCAGGCATCATTCTTAGAATAAATTTAATTAGTTTAGTGGTACATATATGATAGATAATAAAAACTACATACGAAAAATAAAGGGTTGCAGATCACATGAAAAAATTCAAATATCAGAATATTTAGAACATTATCAATTCAATTTCATTTTCATGTTTGTAGAATTGGTTTCTTTGTGATATTAATGTATAATAGTATATGTTAAAACAAAGAATATAGATTATGTCTTTGGGAGGAAATAATTATCAATTATTTATAGCTAGATGTTGTTTGTAGTCAGGCCATCTTTGTCATCTTTTATAAGCCATCCTTATTAAATATATAAATTTCCCAAATATGTATGATTTATTTTTTATAATTTTTAACCAACATTTCCAATAATGAGACAATAGTTGTATTCATACTAATACAATTAAAAGAATGCAAATTATAATAGATATTATAGGCAAATTTAGGTTTCAAATTCGTTTACAAATCAAATATCTAATCGTCCTTTATTTTTTATTCGGAATTTGCATGTTTTTGGATCATACTTACCGTGGATTTCTTTTTAGTTTTAGGTTGGAATTCGTATAAAACCAATTTCTATTTTCTTTTACTTATTATTCCAAATTTATTTTTTAGGGATTTACTTTGGACTTCATATGGAAAGCAAATTGCTAATTCTCTTTTATTTTTATTTTTGTTAATTTGGATTATCCTTGATATGAACTTTCTTTTATTTGCTATTTTTTGTTTAATTATTATTGTGAATTTTAGTCATTTATGGATGTTACTTTAGAAGTTATATGGAAATTAAACTGGTAATTTTCTTTTTAAATTTTGAGTTTTTTTTAATTTGAATTGTACTTGGCATGGCCTATTTCTTTTAATCTAAGCCGTTATAATTCAAATCCACTCTGATTGATGGCTAGATCTCTCTCTAAGTGTATAATTAGTATAGATATAGATAAATTCTTATATCTTCAAATTAACTAACAAATTTAAGCCTTTAAAATTAGGACAAACAAAATTAAGAGCTAAATATTTTTCTTTTTTTTCTGTACTTAGACAGTGCAGAGCCTTGCATAGTTGCATTGCATCTCATCTTAACACTATAGTGGGTGTTGGAGCGTTGTACCACAGTACTAATGATGTTCACACACACACTCCTTATTACATAAGTCTCTTTTTCTTAAAGGGCAGGAAGGATGCGTGACGTGTAAAATAAAATATAGTATAATTGCGACTTATGAGTAGCTATCGTCTGTTCGTGTACTGGACCAGTACCTTTCTTTATCCTTTAGTTCTCCACATGTCGCCATTGTTTTGCCATTTGAACCGAGTAAAACGCGTGTTAGTGTGTAACTTTCACTGTGGAAAAAAAAAACTACTACATATCCATCACCATGGAAGCAACACAAGGCATGCATAGTTTCAATACTCATACCCATGCTAGATTCTATGCAAAAGTACAAATTGTTACGGCGCTTCTTTTAACCGTATTAGCGGCAGCGTAAATCCCTGCTCTGCGTCGCCAATCAGAAGACGCCGGCGAAAAGAGACGAAACGGAATAGTATAATCTAAAGCCCATCTCGCGTATCCAATGACGCGCTTTTGCTGCTTTTCTTGCCTTGCCACATTGCATGAATGAAAAGATGGAAAGCAAGGGGCAAGGCACGGCATCCTCTCGTGCTTGCGCCGAATCCCCAATCCACCAACCCGCACCGCGAAAGCTCGCCGCCAAATCGCCCCACCAAGCGGAGGAATCGCAATGCGGGTGGTGTGGAGGACAAAGATTGCATCTTTTGCCGCAATGCAGATCGAAATGCTATGGATAGGGAGCAGGGGAGTTGAACTGTTGCTGACCTGGCCGATGGCGCGGAAGAGGGAGACGTTGAAGGAGGCGGCGGTGAGAATGGGCTGCGGGAAGCTGGTGGCGCCGGGCACGAGCGAAGAGAACCGCGTGCCGGGGCCGACGTAGGAGACGCCGTGCAGCGCCTCGGACCACCACTCGTACGCCGGGATGCCGAGCCGCGGCAGCGCGGCCTGCTTGTTCACCAGGAACCCTGCCTTCTCCGCCAGTGTCAGCCGCCCCACCAGGTCGGCCGCCCTCGCCGCCGCGCTCGTGGACCGGTTGCAGAACCCGTACCCCGCCAGCGTCGCGTTGGAAGCGTCGCACGCGAACACCGGCGTCTGCGCCCGGGCCGCATTGCAGCACAGCGCCGCCGCCACCACCAGCACGGCCAAGAACGGAGGCGCCGCCATGGCCATGCCCGTCCCCTGCTCTCCTCTGCTTCTTGGTCACCTCCACCTCGTAGCTCTAGCACCAGCACTGGAGATATATACAGTGGCGCGCGCGGGGTAGGGTGGTGGTTGCGAGTGTGGGTGTGAGCTGGTAAGCGCGGCCACAACAGGGACGGCTGCGGCGAGAGACGGGATGGAAAGCCTTTATTTTCTGGGGAAAATTGAGTATATAGGACTGAGTTGGATGTGATTTTGTGGAATAGGACCAAGTTCTTTGGACTTGTAAATATAGGACTGAGTTCACCACCTCTTTGCAAATATAGGACTTTTCCCATTTTAATTTCATTTTCAATTTCCAGCCCCTTTTCCCCACGCGAAATGACTATTTTGCCCTCTTCTTCCTCCCTCGGCTGGCCGCGCCGCCGCTGGCCGCGCCGCCGCCTGGCCGCGCCGCCCCTCGCCTGGCCGCGCCGCCGCCTGGCCGCCCCCTCGCCCGCCCCGCGCCGCCGCCGCTCCCTCGCCTGCGCCGCCCCGCGCCGCCGCCACTCCCTCGCCTGCCCGCCCCGCGCCGCCGCCGCTCCCTCGCCCGCGCCGCGCCGCCGCCGCTCCCTCGCCTGGCCGCGCCGCCCTCAGGCGAGGGAGCGGCGGCGGCGCGGCGCGGGCGAGGGAGCGGCGGCGGCGCTGGGCGGGCAGGCGAGGGAGTGGCGGCGGCGCGGGGCGGCGCAGGCGAGGGAGCGGCGGCGGCGCGGGGCGGGCGAGGGGGCGGCGCGGCCAGGCGGCGGCGCGGCCAGCGGCGGCGCGGCCAGGCGAGGGAGGAAGAAGAGGGCAAAATAGTCATTTCGCGTGGGGAAAAGGGGCTGGAAATTGAAAATGAAATTAAAATGGGAAAAGTCCTATATTTGCAAAGAGGTGGTGAACTCAGTCCTATATTTACAAGTCCAAAGAACTTGGTCCTATTCCACAAAATCACATCCAACTCAGTCCTATATACTCAATTTTCCCTATTTTCTGCGTCCCTATGTTTGCACTGTGCTCGCACCTTTTTGGTATTCTACCGAGTCCGTGAGGCGATTCTTGGAGCCATTTTCAACTCTCTCTCACCTTTGCCTGCCTAACTTGCCTGTGTATAAGCCTATTAGGAGAGTTGGTGTGTATTAGTTATCGGTGACATAAGAGTGGTTGTTTCGACTGCGGTATATGATCATAGTTTATAGTTTTTCATTTTTGTGTAAGCGTTTATGTGAATAAACTAAATATCGATAATCTGCTTCAAAACAGATGTCCCGATAAACCGCTTTGAGACGGCAACGGAGAAACTGTCCTATTTATTTATTCGAGGGAAATTATAAGCTGAAAAAAACTGACTCTAAATGCATTGTTTTATGTGTGCCGAATTCAACATAATTCCTACGTTTCAAAAGAAATCTTTAAGTTGGACTTGGAACGATCTTAAAAAAGCATGCTCAGATGTATTTATTTTGGAGATATGTGGAGTACCTCAACGTGATGTCAGAATTTCAACAGGGAGAGGATAGGTGGTGGTAGATGGAAGCAAAGGGGAAAAAGTAGATTGCCTTGAGCGTGGATATGATCTGATAACGGAGTAGTTACCCAAGTAAAAGCAAGGAATACTCGAATACAGATTGCATGTATGGGAAACCTGTTCGACGTGAGCTTTGGGCTAGTCTCGTGTGTGGGAGTGGGGGAGATTCTCCAACGAAAAGCGTGGTGGTTGCCATGGAAAGGAAAAGGCGAGCGGTCGACAACAAGATGATTGTTTTATAGAAACGTACTGTGCGTATGAGATTACTGACACACTTGATGGTTGGGCTACCACCATATTGGGGATGGATCTCATCTGATCTGCCCTAATCTGATGAGAGTATATGAGCATCACACATGGCTTGAGAGGCTCGAATTCGACGGCGTTGGTTGCGGGCTTGCGGCTAGGCTAGGCTTCCCTCCAATGTGGTGTCGCTTCATGCGTGATAGGCACTTCATCAGGACCATTGGTGGTTATGCATACTGTTTTCGTCGATCACCCGTATATGTTCAACGAAAACGGGTACACGTCTTCATGTATTTATTCTGGAATCCGGATCCACAAGTTTTAGACCATACCTCTCACGCGAACCGACGCATCAACATGCAACACTCCTTTCTCCTTTTGCCTCCCTTGCAAACAAGAAACCAGAATCCAGCTGATTATTGTTTCGTTTTGGTTCAAAATGTGTGTTCACTTTTGAGAATAGCATGGAGACGTATTTTCCGAACTTCTGGTGTGAAGGTCCTAATCGAATCAAGGCTGCTCATTTGGATTTTTTTTGTGGCTATTGTGGCTACTGACCAAATAGCATATGAGGGGACTAAATAGAGATAGCCAACGACAGAAGAGAGAGTGCTCATGTATAAAATGAGTGGAGTTGGCCCCTTATACCCCTCTTAGAGGGGCTTATATACATGAATAGGATAGAATGAGAAATTTTCATTCTACTCCTTAATAATTACAAAATGTAAGGGCACATTGATACATTCCTTTATACTATTATGCTTATATTATTGGGCCTGCTGCAAGGCCCAGTCGTTTGGGGCTGGGCCACTCCACAACAGTACTCCTTCGACAGTAAGCGCGGAGATCCCAAGGGGCGAACTGACATGACTAATTGGCCTAGCCTGGCCTAGCCCTTTGTCCCCCGGTAGCAAGCACGCAGGCGCCGATCGACGAGCTGATGCGGTTGGTAGCTCCTAGCCCCCGAGGGTGTGGACGTTATAAATCTCACGGAGCAGGATTATTTCACCAATCTTGACGTGATCGTGGAATCTCCCGGCAGAGGCTGAGCTGGCACGCTTAGGTCATACCCCAACCTCGGGCGGTTCATAGACGCGGACGACGAAGCCCCATGCCAAAGGCCTGGGTGCCCCGTCGGGGGTGATGGCTCCGACGCAGTCAGCGCGCGGATGCGGACGATGGTGGTCGGATGACCACGAGTTGGTCACGAGGTGGTCGAAGAAGGCTTGATGAGTACATCTCTCGTGACGTGGTCGCTGAAGTTGCAACCACGAGGTGGTCGTAGATGTCAACGAAGTGTTGACGAAGTTGAAGACGGCGACGGGACAAATATGTTATTGGACGAGGTCTCGACTGTGAGGCGATCGAATGAAGTCTATGACCATGAGTTGGTAGGACGAGGTCTCGACCGCGTGGTGGCTGGACAAAGCATCTTCAACCACGTGGTCAGACGAATTATGACCATGGAGTGGTCAGACAAAGTCTCGACCATAATGCGGTAGGACGAAGTCTCGACCGTGAGGCGGTCGGACGAGGTTACGACCGTGATGTGGTCAAACTGAGTGTCTACGACTGCAAGGCAATCGGACGAGGTGTCTATGACCACAAGGTGGTCGTACGAAGTCTCGATTGCAACATGAGGTTCGGCAGAGGCCAGCGGAGGCCACACGAGGTCTGGCAGAGTCGAGGCTAGTGAAGGTAGAGGCACGGTGCTGAGGCCAACGGAGGTCGGAGGGTGCGAAGGTCGGCGGAGGCAATGTGAGGTCCAGCGGAGGACACGCAAGGTTTGGCGAAGGCGAGCGGAGGCCACGTGAGTCTGGTGGACCCAAGGGTGGTGAAGTCGAAGGCCCAGAGCCAAGACCGAGGGAGGCCGGAGGGCGCGAAGGCCGATAGAGGCAACGCGAGGTCCGACGGAGGCCAGCAGAGGTCATACGAGGTTTGGCAGAGCTGAGGCTGGTGAAGTCAGAGGCGCGGAGCTAAGGCTAGCGGAGGCAACATGAGGTCTGGCGGAGGCCAACAGAGGCCACACGTCGATGAGGACACATCGGTGAGCGTCGGTGAAGCTTTGACCCTGAGGGATTGGATGACATCACCGAAGGTGCAATATGTGCCGACGAAGTCAGTGGCGATGCAAAGGCTTCGAAGCGCATGCACTCCATCCCCACAGTTCGGACTGGTATCGACGAAGTCTCAACCACAAGGAGGTCATAGCTATCTGTGAAGAGTTGGCCATGATGCGATCGTAGATGAAGCTTTAAGCGTCTACGACCACAAAATGAGCAAACGAACGTCTACGACCACAAGATAGTCGGACAGAGTCACGGAGTCGAGGTCGATGGAGTCTGAGGTGTGGCACTGAGGTTGAAGAGGTCGGAGGTGCGGAGCCGAGGGTGCGAAAACTAGCAGAGGCAACATGGAATCCCCGCCGAAGACGCGGGTAGCGGGGCTCGACGTTCGTCAGTGTTGTTCAACCCAGAGGCCCGGTGCAGAGACTCACAGAGGCTCGGCACAACACATGCATGCATATTGATCGACGAGCTATGGTTGACGACTGTACTCCTGCATGTGGAGATTTCGAGCGGAGCGCGTGTGGAGGTCGAAGCCTGTCTTTGATGTGCGCGGAGGCCGACTCACTGGTGTCGAGGTGATGGCACAAGGGCTTGACGCGAAGGTGGCCAATGATGATGTGTTACAGATACCGTTGAGGTGCGAGCAGGCTAGCAGAACAACATGGATGAGAAGGTTGCTGAGTATGATGCCATTCCACTTCTGCAGCTTAGAGCTGGCTTACGCCCTGGTGACGTGCACAGAGGCCTATTCCCTGGTGTCCGGCGACTAGAAATGCCGCTCCACCTCTGCAGGTGTCATGGGGGCAGCCGTCGAAAGTAGCCCTAGATATGGCTGCATTTGGGTGCTCGCGGCACGAGCACTCTGGCGATAGCCTTCTCTAACGCCTTCCCTTGCGTAGCTTCTTGCGCGGTTCCCCACGGACGATGTCATCTGTTGTGGCTACTGACCAAACAGCATATGAGGGGGCTAGTTAGAGAGAGCCAGCAATAGTAGAGAGAGTGCTCATGTGTAAAATGAGTGTACTTGGCCCTAATACCCCCCTTGAGGGCTTATATATATATGAGTGGGGTAGAATAGAAAATTTTCATCACACCCCTTAATAATTATAAGAAATAGGGGTACATTGGTACATTCCTTTATACTATTAGGCCTGTTGTAAGGCCTCGTCGTTTGGGGCTAGGCCACCCCACAACAGTGGCTTATGACTTACTTTGCACTATAGCTGATTTATTTTGTATTGTAATTGCTGGTAGCTTTTTTGATATACTTAAATTTTAAAAAAAATTAAAAATAGAAAAACATGTTACCTCATCACAAATAATGCAAACAAATATGGAGAAAAAGAAAAGACAAAAAAGTAAAAATACCCAAAAAGCCAAAAAAAGATAAACTTAAGAAATAGTGAATTAAAAGGCAAAAGTCAGACACTGAAATCAAAATAAGTGGAACCAAATCTCCTTTTCTTTTTTTAACAATCGCATGTTGGATATCTACTTTAGCTCCATGGCGATACATGTCGGAATCAAATGGCAACTCCAGGCAACCTGTCCCACCAACCAAAAACTGCACATCAAAGGGATTTTCCCGGATAGAAATAAAACAACGACAGAATGCCAGGTCAAATTACGAGCAAGTTGCCCTCCAATGCCAGCTTATTACTGCCCCAAAGCAGGGCAATGCTTTGCTTTCGCAAGCAACAATTGCCAACTCTTACCGGACAATATACTAGTACTAGCAGCTGGTGGGATTTTACCTGCAGATCTGGAGATCTCTTGCGTCGGAGTGCGAAGGGCTTTCCATGACGGGAAGACGCAACGTAGCTTGGTGCCTACGAGACTTTCCATGCTGTAGAGCACATACAGAAGATGTCAGAATGTAGTCTTTGCAGAGACAGCAGAGTTCATGAGATGGTATTGCTTGTCTGCAGTAGTCAGTGCGGTGACGATGGACGGGAGATGTCAACGGAAAGCCAAAAATGCTCCTTTCCTTGTGTGGACCATCAAATCGTCGATGGCACGAAAAATAATAGGGTGCTCTGAGCCTCACACAGGAATGGGGAGGAAAATAGAATGGTGTTTATCAGTTTATTACTATGTTGGAATTATAACTTGCTTTAGTAAGTTATTATATAATATATGCTACTTGAGCTAATACGGTATGTGACCTTCAATCCCTTTATTCTCCTGATATCCTCTTGTTCTTTTTTTTTGTCTCCTTTGAGCAGGAGTTAAATAGCGTCAAACATATATCAGTTGCTTGTATGAACTAGCGCCTTATTGGTTCCATTTATCTGCTCGAGTGAGCTGTTGTTGTCAGTGGGAGAAGTTTGATCTAATCATTGACCGGTTATTGTCAGTGAAGGAGAGTCTTAGGAGACAACCACGGGGGTTATTGTTAGAGGTGTAGGGCCAAACGTGGAACGATTAAAGGGAATAGAAGCATATGTGTTCTGTTATTTAACTGCACGAGGCATCACCTAATGGGAGACTCGTATGTCGGGTTATATAGCTTCCGAGTAGTGGCTGGTTGGGTAGGCGAACAATAATTCTCCGACTAGAAGGTACTTGGGACGTGTTATAGTATAGGTCATTATAACACTGATATAAGGGTTTATTACGCTTAAAAACGACTCTTGATAAATTATTTAATCCTCGTCATCTCTATAATACCAACCTCCAGTTAGTACTTAGAGATGATCTTTATGGCCTTTTCCTTTACCAGCTATAGAAGATGCTAACTCGTATTGTTGTGAAGCAGACAAGATTAAATAGGGAGGTGTTTCTATACTTTTTTTAATAGTGATTTGCATAACTTTTAAAGTACAATCAATGGTGGATAGATGATATTATTTACCTATTTGTTTGCTTTGAGATTAATGTTACTCTTATCAGAAAGGAAAACATAGAACCACTGCTCAATCAAGTATTAGGCATGCCCATAAGTACATACTCCTAAACCATTTTATCCTCGCTGCAGATATGCTACTAACTGCAGGATACATCGTTATGCTAGAAACAATTTATCTGCACTCTCGGTTTGATCACACATGTAAAAGTGTGAATCTAGCTAGCTACGTAAGATAAGAATAAATAAACTGTGCTGCATCTGATGATCTGATCGTGGCATGAGCTCACACATAAATATGCGCCGCGACAAAAGCTCATACAGACACGCAAACGCACATGCTACTAGGACGGGAGACGGTCAAAACACGCGAGTCGAGCCAGCACGACACCACAATTTTCTCGGAACCACCAGCAGCAGAGCAGCGGGCGGGCAGAGCAGCAGCAGAGCCCCACCCCCCGGTGTTGTCCTGAAAGCCAGAAACGGCCGTGGGAGCTCGTCAGTCCGTGACTCCCTCACGCACGCCATACGTACGTGCGCGTACGCAGCCAGGGGGAGACCAGCCATACGTTGCCGCGGCCGGCCGGTCACGGGCGCGCGCGAACCCGGGCAGAGCAATCGCATGGACATATGAGGGAGACCCCACTCGCGTGCAACTTCGTGCAGTGTAACTACACACGCGCACGAACCTTTGAGTTGGTCTTCTTCTGAATTCTGATGGAGTGGTGGCATTGGCAGTTGATGTAGCTTACATAGCAGCATCAGTCGTAGGCGGCAGAGGATGTGAATAGTATCTTATGTGAATAGTATCTTAAAATTTTCTTTAAATATTCACTTATTCTTTATTCCGATAACTACAAAGTTATGAAAGTCGGATATGAACCCTACTGAAAATCAGGAAAAACAAAAAACCGAGCCACTGTGCAAAAACTGCAGATGCGGTACTACCGCTGTTGTTTCTGCGGTACTACTGCAACCGATCGGAAGACCGAGTGGTCAGAACGCGACTCGAGTGGTCGACGACCAGTGAACGGTCGAAAACCAATGTGGTCGAAAATCAACGTGGTCGAAACCAACGTAGTCGAAATTCGACTCGAGTGGTCAATGACCAAAGAGTGGTCGAAAGCCAACGAAGTCGAAATTCGACTCGTGTGGTCAACGACTAGAGAGTTTTCAAATTTTAAGTATGCAACAGAAATATTCGAATTTTCAACATCCACATGCAAAGACTCATAACCTACACATGGTAAGTGAGATTCCAACCTAGCAAAATCATCATCAAGCAATTTAGCATTCTTATTATCTAGGCATCTCACATCATTCCTAAAAGCAAGCATATTCATCTTGGACAAAGTCAAGATCACATGAGGTTTTACCTTACTCATGATGAGTCGAAGCTCATCATCCTTGTCAATATCATCATCATCATCATCATCATCCGTAGACTCTAAAAGCTTTTTCTCCTTGACACTTGAACAACTAAAGGTAACGAATGTACCACGAATCTCACATTTGTGGTTTTTGCAAATAAAATCACTCTCTAGTTGATTTCAAGTCTTTTGTCATAAAAGACATCATTTGCAAAAACACGCTAACAAGATACATAGAAACGCTCATAGGTTTTTCTATTAGTTGCCATGCTCAAGATCGATTAAGATCAAACAAAGAGCAAACATACCAATTATACGACCAGATAGGCAGCAGAGAAGGGGTGAATGGTGCCTTAAAATTTTCCGCAAGTATTCACTTACCCTTTGCTCCGATAGCTATAAAATTATGAAGATTTGGATAGAAACCTACTCAAAATCTGAAGAAACAAAAAGCCGAGCACTGTGCAAAAACTGCAGATGCGGTAGAACCGCTGTTGTTTCTGCGGTACTATTGCAAACAGTCGGAAGACCGAGTGGTCAGAACATGACTTGAGTGGTTGACGACTAGTGAATGGTGAAAAATCAATGTGGTCAAAAATCAACGTGATCGAAACCAACGTGGTCGAAATTGGACTCGAGTGGTCAATGACCATGGAGTAGTCGAAAACCAACGTGGTCGAAATTCGACTCGAGTGGTCAATGACCAGAGAGTGGTCAAAAACCAACATGGTCGAAGATCAATGAGTGGTCTAAAACCGATGTGGTCAATGACCTGAGTATGGTCACAAACCTGTGTTCGAAGCAAGTCGAAATCCAACCTGTGTGGTCGATGGTCGAAACATGACTAGAGGTCGACAACCAGTGAGGAGCCAAAAACCAAAATGGTCTATGACCAGGGATTGCGGTACTACCGCTACAAGGCTTGCGGTACTACCGTTTCCATCAGAAGAACAGAGTTTTCAGCTGACCGTAAGAACCAAAATAGATGAAACTTTTGATCCGTATATCTAAATGATATGGAATTTTGCTAGGATCTTTACTAAGGTATTATGAACCTATTCCAATAATCGATCGAGAAAATCATGTCCAAAGTTGAGACCTATTTCAGTTTGAAGGAAAGGCACACCAAAATCGAGCCAAAATCAAAATCGGTGAATAAAATTTGCTCATAGGTGAATGATGACTAAGATGGGTTTAGATATATTTTCACATATCACAGCAAGTTAGAACACAAAAGAAATTAAATAAAAAACCCTCGGATCAACAAATGGACCAAAGAGGCCAAAGTCAAGCACCGGGTTTCCTTAAGAACTTTCTCTAGACCATGCCTAGATAGATGTGATCTTGTCTCTAGGAGATATCTCCACCTCTTATACATCCTTGGCACCAGAAAAATTTCAAGAGAAGAGAAATCCAAGCAAGAAAGCCAAAAAAATTAAAAGCACATGAGGAGATTCATGACACAACTCACTTAGACAAAGTTTGGATATCCATTTTACTTGGAGGGGAATATTTTTACAGCCAATCCCTTAGGATAGCAGAGTTTTAAGCCTAGAATACACACTCTCTTGAACTCTAACCCTTGCCTCTCCTCCCCTTATATAAGCTCACAACCTGAACTAAAACTTAATGTCTCCCCCTATTAGGCCAAACCGGGAATAACCTGTTAACCCCACCTAACATCGGGTTTTACTCACACACGCTTCTCAAAGTGGATTACAACTAATAACCTATTAGTGAATCAACACCCGATCCACTTCATATTTTTAGCATATACAAGACCTAAACCACTTAGGCCAATGCTACGATTTCACGCACCTTTTCCGATATTAGGCAAATTTACCAAAATGCTCATCTACCACTTTTGACGAAGCTTCCTGCTTCCTTTTCCATGAAGCATCGCCCATGCTTCGCCGCCTTCTATGTGGCCCCAATGACTTACCGCTAAGCCTCTCACGTGCCCGGATCCCACTGAACCGTCCTCACTCGCAAACGACCGAAGTCACTTGGCACACCGCATGCCATTCCTCGCGCATGACGTCACCTGGCTTCCTCGACCGTCTGAACCTCGACTCCTCCCCGAGCCTAGTCCCGGTCCATATTGCCATTACCTGTCATGTCCACCACTGGTAGCTCCCGTTCCGGTTCCTCGTCGTCCCAGTTTGTAACCACCCCACAAGCATCTGTCATCTTCAGCGTCTCCCTGACCATTTTTTACCTCAGCACCATCCTGTGCCTTATCCCGGTCCTCCTACGCCTCACCATGATCTAGCTCCGAAGTACTACAACCAACAACAATAAGCAAACCGTCACGTAGAACCACACAATACACAAAATATTCAATTGACATAAATAATCCATACAATGCACAATGTAAAATATATGCAACCAAAATACTGATCCTAAATATAAGACCAAACAATAAATCCATTTGCACACAAGCAACAACACCATACCATGACTACATGGTCACCCTAACTCAATCCAAAACTCAAATCCCAAAACCACCGAGAGAACTGGTCTGAATGCCATGCACAGGTAGGTCTGACATGAGTACTCGAGACACTTAGAGATCACAAAACTTGAAGTATTCGAAGCCTACGAGTTCTGACCGAGAGGCCTTCGGCAACCTATCGCAAAGCCTTCGACTACCAATCGCAACACCTACGACTATCGATCGTGAGGTCTACGACTACCAATCGCAAAGTTTATGACCATCAATCACAAAGTCTACGACTGCCGATCACAAAGTCTACGACTACCGATCGTAAAATCTACGACTACCGATCACAAAGTCTACTACTATCGACCGCAAAATCCATGACTACTGATCCTAAAGTTTACGACTATTGATTGCAAAGCCTATAACTATCAATTGCAAAGTCTACGACTATCGACCGCAAAACCTACGACTATAGATAGCAAAGTCTACGTCTATCGACTATAAAGTCTATGACTACGACAACAAATCGTGAAGTCTAAGATTACCGATCACCGACCAAGCACTGTAGCTACGACCGTCCCATGGTCGTTCTGCCATCTTTGAATATTTGCTGATTAGACTTGTCGATTGGACTGTTTAACATAAGGTCGATCGGACCGTCCAACTACGAAGTCGTAAACTTTGAATACTCCAGCACTCAATCTAGACGAACTCGTAAACTACGAAGTTGTTAGATAAAAAACGATCTTTTACAAAATCCTCAAAAACCAAACTCAAACTCCGTAAATATTCTAATCTAAAAGTAAATTACTCATCACAGCTATGAGTGACCTCCACACATGGTCTCACAAACTGTCTTGTCGATTGAGAGGCATATGCTGCCTGGGATGCGTCCAACATCTTGCTTATCGAATTCGTTGCAGAGCGAACGGGCCATCTCTGTCCAGTAAGATGTGCGCGAGGTGTTCTACAAGACAAGCCGTTGCAGATGAGACTCGAGACTCGGAATCGCTGATCAATGGCACATCCAGAGTCTCGATTTCGTATATTAGTTTCGTGGCAATGCCGGCATTTGGGATGGGATAGTTGGCGGTGGCAGTGGCAGCACTTGCTCGTTTGGATGTCATTTTAGCGTTGAGATCAACCAAACCAACAGAGCTACTAGTAATCTATCAACTGTCGTCTTGCTGCGGTCGATGTCGATAACATGTTTCTCAAGACATACAGAACTTTCTATGTTCTTTTTCAGTGTTTGGCTTCTGCTTTTGATTTTTCTATAGTAACTAGTTTTTAAACGACGTGTCTTTCTCGCACGAACAACCTAAAAATCATAAGCCGCAGCCAAAAACCATAAGTCCCAGCCAAAATGAACATACCTAGTTGCTAGCTTTGATGGATCGCATTGTGCATTACATGATCATCTCATACACCTCTTGTTGCCTCCTAGCCTCCTGGGTCAAAAGGAAAGTTGTTAATTTGATCCTCAAACTAACTATAACACCACGTAAGACGAATTATATTTTATATTATTCTCACTTTTTAAAAATTCCGAATCTAAAGAAGAATTTAGTGGTTTTGTCATACATTTTCTGTTCTTAGTGCCATTCCAACCATATGTAAAGTCTCAATTCTTTTCGTTTCTGAGATGCTCTTTCATCATTGAATCAATAGGGGTATGAAGTAGGCACAAGATCTAGATATTATTGCATGGTGGGGCTCCCTTGCTTACAATAAACTCAATGCTAGTATGATCCACTCACGATCCTGTAACAACTTTATCGGTGTCCTGACTTCTAACCTTCAGTTCAGCATGGCCTGCATCCATCAGTGCACAGCTGTCTGGAAAACATCACGCACGCCATTCTTAATAGGTGATCGAGATGGATGTTCAGAGATATAAATAGCACTATGCATCTGCTTCCAAACCAGAGCAGGTATTTGATCCAGCATTCGCTCCAGTTGACAATGTATTGGTTGTCAAGCATTGGGAATACTAGCAGGTATCTGACAAATGCTAGCTGCTGCAGAAATAGGACCATCTGTCGATATTTTTCAGGCCTAACTTGACAATATATTGGTTGTCAAGCATTGGGAATTCCACTGGACGAGATCCAGAGAGACGGGGCACTAAAAAGTCCATGTAACACGCGTTGTTTGGTAATTCCTGGATGGCACTTCCAAAAATACAGGCAAAACAATCCATAAATATCCACTCGTATGCATGCCTAAACAAGATTGTCATCGGCATTGTCGCATGATATGAGGTGGCAGATTCTTGAAGAAAGCTACGTGGCATTCTTAGGCTGCATTATTTGCACCGCCACACTCCCCGTTGTATCATCCATTGTCATGGCATGCTGGCCGATCCAATCCTGGAATGTGTTCCAGCATGTTTTTTTGGAAGCGGGGGGGGGGGGGGGGGGGGGTTGAGCCTACTGAAAATAAATTTATTAAAAATTAATAAAGTATAGAAAAACACAAAGAAGAAAAACAACTGATCTCTTTAAAGAGGAAACTAAGTGCTATCCAACCAGATTTGCAAAGCTTCCAAACTAGTTGAAGATAATCACTTTCAACCAACTCAGGTCTAAGATTAAATCTCTCTTTCATCAGCCAACAACCCAAAGTGATTAACTCCTTAAAGAAAGGCTTTGAGCTGTCTGCTTGATTTCTAACAAGGTTCCACATGTCCTCGATAGGGAGAGGAGAGTCCCAAGACACATTTAACATATCCCAACATTGGGTGCTGAAGGTGTAATCAAACAGTAGATGCTTCCAATCTTTAATAATTTGGTCATTGCAAAGAGGACGAGGCATCCTCAACATTCTTTTTTTGCATCAGGTACTAATCTTCCCATGCATTAATATCCAAACAAAGACTGTGCTTAAGCATGTATTTATTTTTTCAAACTCAATAGAAGATAAGCGAAGTTAGATGAGATTCTAAAAGTACCAAATACATCTTTTTTTGTAGAGCATGAAGCTGAGTTCAGATAAAAGTCCAAATATCCTGAAAGTGTTCCAGCATGTCATGCAGCCAAAGTGTCGAATCTTGGAACGTGTTCCAGCATGTCATGCAGCCAAACTGTCACCGGAATGTTCAGTTCCCCAGAGAAGACAATGTTGGCACCTTCAGAACTACCAGCATTAATTCCAGTATCCCTGTCCTCTCGCCGCGTATCTGCTTGTTTTGTAGAAACTCGTCTCTTTGAAGGGATAGGGAGGCAGGCAGGGCGGGAGGGATGGGGGAGGAGGTGCATCTGGGCCTGCCAGGGCCTTGGGCGGAGGACCACCGGGAGAAGGCCGACCACTACACCACCAAGATCGGCGGAGTTCCTTTATGTCTTTGTTACTGTGGTTCTGTTTAGCTCTTCCTGATTTTTTTTGTTCTGGCTTAAGAGTTTCTCCCAGAGATGAAGCTATGCGCTTCTTCCGTTCTAACTTCTTGGGTAGTTGGAAATAAGCTGTTGTATTACTTATTCCACCATCTTTATCAATTTTAGCTCCTAATCCTCCCCAAAGGTGGAAACTTTTTCTAAGGGGAGGCTGTTATGAGCTATGATGCATCAATGTCAAGCTCTCTGTTGAGTCATTTGTTGAATCTTATGCAGGATTGGCCAACCGATGATATAGGCAGTAAACCTGACTTGCTCCAATGCAGCTTATGTGGAACCAAGCTCTGCCTTGTTGCTCAGGCGAGCTTTTACTATTTGGCAATAATTTAAGAGTTGAAACATGTCTTGATGAATGTTCATATGACGAAATGGAGTATTACGAATTTTTTTATGTGTGGACATAGGTTACAATGCCCTGATTTCTTGTGCGTAACGTGTTTCTATGATGGTAGCGAACGCTTCCATCTCACTACTAGTAGTTTTGCTTCATTTTTTTATACGTGGTAGTAATTTCAGGTTTACGCTCCTCTCGCAAAGCTGAACGTTGAGGAGAGGATAGTCTATGTGCTCAATATTATTGTCAGTTATTCAGATCTTTCGTATGATTTTAAGTTAGCTTGTCTTACTTTTGATTTTTTTTTCTTCTTATAGTTGGAGGGTCCTAAGAGTTCAAATGTGCGATAGTGGTATGCAAACAGATGGCAATGGTGATGAATTAGGTCAAAAGAAAGAAAAAGTTTGCTCGAATGAACCTTCTTCTACTAGTTTTCCGGAAAAACATAACGCGGAAAACAAGTGCCATGAGAGCAATGATAATCCACGTGTGTTTTCATTTCGTGTATACTAAATGCTTCCTCAGTGGTGAAGTTGTAAAACTGGGGTTCTGATGGTTTGACAGAAGCTCTTGGTCTCCGAACGGCACTTAAATATTTTTCTATCATAGTCCTACCTTATTTATATTAACCAGGATGGACCTTAATATGACAAATCTTTGGTTTCGTGGGGAGGAACATATAGCTGCTTCTTCATTCTCTCAAGCTGAACCCGCTGCAATAAATTGCAGGAATGAAGACCTAGCTGTAACAGCAGTTAACTTGGTTGCCTCGGCAGCTCAGAAGCAGTTGAGACTTCCAGAAAATCATTTGAGCAGATCAATAAAAGTTGTGTCTGTCTCCTCGCCCACGGGGCAGCTGCCAATCTCCATGAGCGGCTCTTCATGCTGTGTGACTTCTCACAGATGCACATCTGCCAGACATGTGAAAGGGTGGCGAATGTTATCATGAGGCCTGTCCCTGGAGGAAAGAAGATCCGAGGTCCATACTGTGGATTCTGCCGGTCTTCAGAAAACATAGTTAGGATCATTGTGCCCTATGGCGCTAAGCTGCTCTACCAGGAACTCTTCAGCATGGGGATCTGCGTCAAGTTTGAGACGGAAGTCTGCTAGAACTCAATTTATCATCGACGGCTTGAGAAGGAACTCCGTTGAAACCTTGTAGCTGTCTTCTGCTGTTTCACTGTGGCCTTTGAACTAACTTTGTCCAAGTGAATGAACACTCATTTCCCATTTCCTACCTGAGTACTGTTCTGTGTAGAAGCTTATTTTATGTCTTGTTGTTTTGGGCGGATCGTGTGTTTTGTGGAATGGATGAATGATGCTCCATGGGGATTAGGAAGTGTTGCTGTTGCAGGTTCGAGCTGAGCCAATCGAGTTTTGTGGATGTTTTGCAGGTTATGCATCATGATTCATGACTGTGTGCTCCGTTCAGAACCAAATGTGAATTACAGCATGCTATCGTAATCTGAATTGAACAGAACGGTGTAGGGGCTGCCTGCACACTGGAGTACGCCAGAATATGGGTTGTATATTGGATCAGAAACCGCTCCTGCGATGGTGCATTGGAGACTCAGGATTGCGATGCCTTGAAGTTCAGGGGGTCTGTAGTCCTATTACTGATTTGCGTACCTGTTGGATGTGCGATCTGTACAAGTTCTTACATTCTTCAGTCGGCCGTGACACTGCTTAGTCTTTAAGCATTCAAGTAGAAGAGGAACAAACAAAAAAAAGGGAACTTTATCTCTCGATTTCAGCGCTAGGAAACAGAGTACATAGAAGACACGTCTGCATTTCAGGAGGCGATCACAATTCACAAACAACGAAAGAAACTAAGTAACTAAAAGCGAGATAAGAAACTTCATCAACGATTTATTAGCCTTGATACAACCAAGCTACAACACGCATGAGGATGTCTCTCTCCCCATGCCCATGAACAAGATCATAAAAACCAAAATCCCTCTACCTGAAGGAACAAACAAGAACCAAGAAGTGAATGGGGGAACTCCATGCCATGCGAGACCTCTCCTACAGCTTGAGGAAGAGTAGTTCTTGATGCATCTTGCCCTTAGGAATGATAATTCTCCAAAGCTACTTATACTGCAAATATCTCCCTCTCACCCCGAAGTTCAGACCTGTAATTCGGACTCGCTTTGAAACTTGTCAGGTGGGGTTTGAAAGATGTCCGGCAATGACAGACAGGGATTGCATTCATTGAACCTGGACGCCCTCTTTACCTTTTCCTTAGAGCAAGTACAATAAGGCTTAGTCAGCAGGCTATAGCAAATATAATATCAACAAAATATTACGTGGCAGAGAGAGAAAGGAAGAGAGAGAAGGAAGCTGGCTACTAAATTACAGCTAGCTATAGCACGTAAAAATATGCATTTCACTCTCTTACACGTGGGGCCAAATAGTTATTGTAATAGCTACCTTATTGTATGAACTATTTTTTTGAAGGCTATAGATGAAATAGACAAGTGTTATAGTCACTAGTTGGCTATACTATTGTACTTGCTCTAAGTACATGGTCTTGTCATTTGGCGATACGAGTCATCGATTCTATGGTGGCACGGAAAATGTTGCCATCCTAGTTTCCCAGCTTTTTCCTCTTTATGCCGCCTGCCCATACGGTCACGCATAATGGCACAACTAACCCACTGGATTTGAACAAATTTTATAATAGAAAATACCAGATCACGTAAATGTGTTTTAGCATTGTTTATCTATATGATTGCTGCCCTCTATTAAAAAACTGATGAACCTTTAAGTTCCACGGTCGGCCACCGACATGCAAAGGACAACTGAATACGTCATGTATATTAGGGATGAAAACGGTCGGAAAACTCCTCAACCGTTTTCTACTTCTACATTTAAATACGAAAACGAAAGCGAAAGCGGTAAAGTCGGACACGAAAACGAACGCGAACTTACGGAATATCGAGAATTTCGAAAACGAACCAATTCGAGCGGAATTATGTCAAACACGGTCACTATACGAGAATTCAATACGGAATACCGACCTATAGGACTAAGTGCATAACAATTAACAAGTGACCAAGTACATAACAACTACCAAGTGCATGATCAAGTTCAAGTGCATATAATAATTAACAAGTGCATGACCCTTGGTCTTAAGTATTAACACAATAGCCGACACAAATACAAATACAAATACAATACAAGTCTAGAACAAGCAATTAACAGCTAGCAGAACATCTACAGTTCATCAGCATCATCCATGAGGTCAGGATCGCTTTCCATATCTTTTGCTTCCCCATTGTCCTCCTCAGAGTCCTCATCCCCCTCCTTGTCCTTTTCCTACAAGTTTGCAAAGTGAATTAAAATTAGATGTAGCAATAGCATATTTCAGAGCAAGCAGTCAATAAACATACACATACCTCAATTTTCAGTTTAGCCACAACATTAGCCAAAGCCTCAACCTCAAGATCACTCACAATTGATCCAACCATTTTAGAATCTGAAAAAAATTTTTGGTATTCTGTATTTCGAACCGAATTTACAATATGGTATATTCCGAATAAAATGTAGAAAAGTAGAAAACGGTCGGAAAACGCCTAAACCGTTTCCGCTCCGTTTTCGAATTTGGTATTCCGTATTTCGAACCGAATTCGAATTTGTCCGAAAATACGAATTCGATCGGCTCAAATGTAGAAAACGATGCGGTTCGGTACGGGATATTTCCGTTCCGTTTTCATCCCTAATGTATATACATGCTGATCTGACGTTCCCAAGTCAAGTTAACGAGACTAAATTCACAAATGGAGAAGCATGGACTAGAGTAGTAGTAGTACTACGTAGTAGGTCATCAAGTTACTGGACCAGCTAGCTGTAGTACATGTACACTGTAACAGGAAGAGTATAAACTCGATCGGTAAAATATTCTACTTGTGACGCCCGAATTTTCTCTTCTTCCTCCACTAAAGTTGCTCACCATGTTGTCAAATTACTGCACCACAGCACTACTGCTAAATGCGCCCATTGCAAAAGCATCACATCGGAAAGACTGATAGCATTTCCCTCCTACAAATTAATTAAGCAAGATTGCCCGGAATTCCAGCTTAGATGTTTCTTCCCTACCCTGCAATGGGCACAAGCTTTGGAACCCATCACGTATATAGCTCCCTGCAGCTGGCCCCCCTGCTGCACTCGGCCGTCGCCTGCGGCGATGGCTACCACGGTATCTGCCACCTATCGTGATAGGCGAACATGATGGTGATACATATCGTCTACCACTGCTACCATAATCACGAAAATACTAAATTTGCAAAATCATACGTCCAAGCACAATTTTTTTTTTAAAAAAAAATTGATATAGTGATATATATGCGATGACTTCCAAGCTTTACACCCATTTGGGCAAAGGTAATCAATAATTAACAAGAGTATAACATGATCTCTACATCTCGTCGATCTGAAAGAAATGTGCGTGGCCAGAAACCGGGCGACGACACTGAGCTATGTTAGAGATAAGGAATTTGCACGCTGCGCTCTTTTTGCTCCATGTGCTTTCTTCGATTCGGAGCTCTCAAATCTAGCTGAGTGCCACCCAAAGGCCACATGAGATTCCCTTCACTCTAGCTAGCTTCTAACCTAGGCTGTATCACGGCTAGGTGCATTGCCAAGTTCATTCAGTGCCAACTGCCAAGACCATGCACCACAGTCCACAAGAACAACAGCTTACTCTCTAGTCTAGACTTATAAATAGCAGCCGCCTCTGTGCTCATCAGCAGGGCAGACAAACAAGTGAAGTGGTCCACATGAAATGAAGAAGTCCAGTAGTTGATAAGAGAGTCCTAATTTGGTTGGTTGTCACCTGGAGTTCTCCTCAAACCACTTCAGTAGATAGCTAGCTACGTCTCATTGCATGCATTGGCACTGTTGTATAGCTGTGTGCATGGACAGAGAGCTGTACATAGTGAAGTGTTTGGGGGGAACTCTGGGTGGCAACCAGCAATTCGATAGGTTTGTGAGTGCGTGTACTTTAAGCGCAGGCCCACATATGCTATTCATATAAGATGATGAGAGAAATAGGTTTGGTGTCCCCGGGAGTTCCCTTCAAGCACTTCACCAGACACTATTTTAAGGGCTGTGGTGAAGTGTTTGGGGGAACTCTTGGTGTCATCAAACATTCAGTAGATGCTAGTCACAAATCACGAGAGATGTAGTACTAATAAACCACGTCTGGTATTACCATGAGTTCCCTTTAAGCACTTCACGAGGCACTGTTTTGAGGGCTATTGTGAAGTGTTTGGGGGAACTCTTGGTATCACTAAGCATTTAGTAGATGTTGATCACAAACCACAAGAGATTATTAGTGCAAACCACGTTAGCTATTACCTTGAGTTCCCTTCAAGAGCTTCACAAGGCACTATTTTGAGAGCCATTGTGAAGTGTTTGGGGAACTCTTGGTATCACCAAGCATTAATTTAGAGTAGATATTGGTTGTGATCAAAATGGCTGAAAAGCCCGTGGCTTATGGCTGAAAACACTGTAGCTGGCTGAAAAAAGCACTGTAGCTGACAGAGGCTTATTTACCATAATTAAATTTAAAAAAATTTAAAAATAGAAAAAACATATTAGCCCATCACGTAAAATGTAAACAAATACGAGGAAAAAAAGAACCGGTAAAAAAACTCAAAAAAAAGCCAAAAGTTCAGAAAAAGACGAAATTTATGAATAGTGCAAAAATAAGCTGAAGCCAAAAGCTTAAGCCATTTTGATCACAACCATTGGCTCAAGATCAGATGAGATGTTCTAATGATGAGCCACGTTTGGTGTTACCTAGGGATAAAAAATATGTTGTCCCAATATTTTGTGCTAGGTTTCCTCTGGCTTTTCCTGGTTTTTAGCGGGTTTCCCTGATTTTAAGCGGGTTTTCTGGGTTTTTTTTCCAAATTCAAATTTTGATTTATGAATTTCAATCGTTTTTTTCTCGGATTTTCCGGTAACAGTTACCGCCTGTCGGCCGGGTTTTGCACCAGTTTTGGGATTTCTATCCCTAGTGTTACCATGAGTTCCCTTAAGCACTTCACGTGGTACTATTAAAATTACTCTCTTTATGAGTTTTAGGTGAAATGTAAAGTATTTGGGTGAACTCTCGGTGACACCCAACATTTTTCTAGTGTCAAAGCAATGGACCTGTTCTTTTAGGCTGTGGCTGGTGAATAATAATAGCCAATAGAGAAACTGTGAGAAAAATAAGAGAAACTTATGTGTAGCTTTGGCCGATATAAATGAAGTTGCTATAGCATCTACTACAATCAACTTATAAATCCCACCTTAAAAATATACTTTATTTGAAAATTATTTACTGTACGTTGAAAAGTTAAAAGCTAAAGCCCCTCTAGGTGTTTCTCTGTTTTGACACTTATTAATAAAGTATGTAACATGTGGGCGCTACATCATCTGACTTGTATTTCCCTACCAATGCTCCCACTAGCACCATTTATACCTATGTTAACCTGAAAGAAACGTTGGTATTGTATGGTGGATTGGGGGTGATAATCAAATTCTGAACCTGCTTCGGAGCCTCACATCTCATGCATGTACTATTGCTTTAGCACCATACCGCTTTCCATCGTAGGGAACAGACCTCCTATAAGAGCAACTCCAGCAGACCCCCTACTTGAGCCCTCAAACCTCATATTTGAGAGCCAGAGCAAAAAATTGAACTCCAGCAGACCCCCTACTTGGCTCTCAAAAATAGGAGGCCTCTCAAATGAGGCCTTCAAGCCCTCATTCCCAGGGGGCCCTACTCTGGCTCTCATTTTCCGTTTTTTCCCCGCCTCGGTGAAAAATCCCCCGCCCCGCCTCCCAGCTTCTGCTCGCCCCCCCGCCTCCTCCGCTTCCTCGGCTCCTCCGCCCAGCGCCTCGGCTCGCCTCCTCCGCCCGGCGCCTCGGCTCGCCTCCTCCGCCCGGCGCCTCGGCTCGCCCGCCGCCTCCGCCCAGCACCTCCGCTCGCCCGACGCCTCCGCCCGGCGCTCGCTCGTCGCCGCGCCCGATGCCTCTGCCCGGCGCCTCGGCTCGTCCACCGCCTCGCTGTGGTGGTGCCGTCCGCGGAGAAGTGGTGGCGCGGAGGAGGATCCGGAGGCGTGGCGGCCGGAGAAGGTGGAGAGTGGCGGCGCCGAGCGGTGGGCACGGGTGGAGGAGAGAAGGAGGCGCGGTGGCTGAGAGGAGAGGAGGAGGCGCGGGTGGAGGAGAGGAGGAGCGCGGCGGCGGAGAGGAGAGGAGGAGGCGCGGGTGGAGGAGAGGAGGAGCGCGGCGGCGGAGAGGAGAGGAGGAGGCGCGGGTGGAGGAGAGGAGGAGCACGGCGGCGGAGAGGAGAGGAGGCGCGGTGGAGAGAGGGCCGGAGGAGAGGAGGCGCGGGTGGAGGAGAGGAGGTGCGCGGCGGCGGAGAGGAGAGGAGGAGGCGCGGGTGGAGGAGAGGAGGAGCGCGGCGGCCGAGAGGAGAGGAGGAGCGCGGCGGCGGAGAGGAGAGGAGGAGGCGAGGGTGGAGGAGAGGAGGTGCGCGGCGGCGGAGAGGAGAGGAGGAGGCGCGGGTGGAGGAGACGGGTGGAGGTGAGGAGGAGTGGATCCTACATGTCATTCTCAGTTGCAATGAATTTGAGGACCCTGATTTGAGGGTTTCTGCTGGAGTTCAACTCAAAAAATAGGGCCCTCAAAAGTAGGGGGAGCCCTCAAATCAAAAGTAGGGGCTCTGATTTGAGGGCTCCTGCTGGAGTTGCTCTAAGCATCTGTCTTGGCTCTTGCATTCCCCTTTGATCCGGTCGGTACAGGACGTCAACACAACTGAACCTGGCGGCCGGCGTGGTGTACCCGTGTATGTATGGTGGTCAGTCAGCTTTAGCCATGCTTTGCTCCTAGCCTGTCCAGCAGCAAGCTAAACCGTGCACGGAGAGGCGGGGCTGGCGATTTTTCGTACGCGTGCGTGCTGAACCCACACGCCTACACCTAGGCGTTCTGCCGGCAGGAGCAGTGCTAAGCTTGTCCATTTTTTCATGTTATGTTTTATACCATTTTTCAAATAAATAAATAAGACGGTTTCTTAGCTATCGTTTCGAAGCGGCATATCGATTTATTAATATTCAGTTCATTCACATAAACGATTGTACTTAAATCAAAAAAACATCAGCTATAATAAGCCGCAGATGAAAAAAACACACTATAAACCAGTCTAGTATATGGAAGCGGTGGGGCCAGTGCGCTACGCAGGATGGCCGGGCGGGCAGGCTAGTTGTTCGGCCAAGCGCGCGGACGACGGTAAAGCGACGAAGCGCGGGCAGTACGGGCCGTGCGGTTGTGACACCGCGCGCGCGATTGCCAACACAATGGTCAGGGCGGGCGCGCGCGGGCACAAGGGGGTAGAGGCGTAGAGCGGCCGCGGTGCTGCATGCTCGCTCTAGGGTTGTGTGGGGACTACGCAGTGGGGCGGGCGGTGTCACGGGTGTGGGACGGCGAGAGCAATGCGATTGCCAACAAAAAACGATCAAGGCGCGCAAGTTGGCGGCGGGACGTTGTCGGCCTGCGGTTACCTTGCCTACGCGGCACTGCCAACTGACTGTGGCACGGGAAAAAACAATCGGCGGGAGGCACCTCGCACTGGCAGACTTGGGCGATCGGCGACCAGGCGCGGCGCGCTGCACACACACACCCGGCTCCCTCGACTTCGATCACCTAGTTTGTTTCAAACCTGACACTAGTTTCGGCTTTTGCAGAATGGAATGCCCGAGCCGTAGAATGCGTACTAAAACATAATTAGTCATGCCGAGGATGCACCATGTGCAGCACTGTAAACGAGCCAAGATCGAGCGAGCTTTATCTTCCAGGCTCGAGCTTGGTAGAAGCTCGGATTGGGGTCCGCGCCTGGACTTGGGCTCGAGCTCGGCTCGTTGAAGCTCGATAGCAATTAAAATAATTTATTACACACTATTTTTTAATAATAAGAAAATTTTGAGTTCGAGCTCAGTTCTAGTAAACTCGATAACAGTTAAAATAATTCAAATATATACTAGTTTTAATAATATGAAGTCAAATTCGATAACAGTTCGAGCTCGGCTCTAGTAAATTCAAACATAGCTAACAATACTAATCGATTTTATAATATGAAGTCAAATCTATTTAATTAATTTGCGATCGAGTAATTAAGTAAACAAATTTAAGTACTAAACAAGTAATTAAGCAATCAACAGATTAGATGGAATACTCTAATTTGTAGGAAATCCAACATTTCTACGGAGTTCATTTTCTAACGTAAATGCCCTAGCTAATTCTTGAATAAATAATATTGTGAGTTCTTTTCACGTTTGCGCCATACGGAATTCTTGGATCTGACATTCCAGCCGAAGTCAAATAATATAATTATGTGTATATATATCTCAAACCCCAATGTACGTTTGTACCGACAAATCATATCGAGCAATTCAAATATATATATCCCACTAGCCAGTACTCGAACGATGCAACAGATTTTAAATAAATATAGAGAAAATCAATAATATGCCACTGAATAACTGTATGATATACAATATGTCACTCATTATAAGGCTGATATGTGGACACGAGCTCCACATGCTAGTGAGACATCAGTGATATATTGTAGTCATTCAAGGTTATTTAGCAGTTTATAAGGGATATTCCCATAACTATAATATAAGTAATAAACATAGAAAGTTTTATACATAATTGCATCCAATCAACAAGTCATATAGAATCTTATTACAAGTCACATGCACATGTAATCTAATTATTCACAGAAGGTCATTTAAGTAGCATATGCATGTGTGCATATATTTATTCACAAGAGATCTCATCAACTCAAAGAGGTTGGAAGCTAGATAGTAGACTCACCACCACAAGTTCTCCTTTTATAATAGTAAGAAAACATAAATATTTCTTGTATCTGGCGGATACCTCTCTCCCAAATTCGACTCTGGTTCTAGCAAATACTATCTGACGCCAATTATGAATTTGACAAAATCAATGGGATACTACTTTCTTTTCCCGCATTCGCTCCGAATGGGTTTGGTCGGTCGTGGAATATTAGCATGCTACACTAATAGACTTACAAAACATGTCTCAAAAAATAGAGGTAGGAAATGGATACAAATTGTTTTATCACCAATTTCGATAGGATGCAATGTAGTTTCAATTTTCTAATTGAATAGTTGTTTCATCACAAAACTTAGAGAATGGATTATCTCCAATCAGTTGTGTTCACAACCGATATCTATGTCGTCCATGTGCATCGAGATGTGTGATGGATTTTCTTTAGTAGTGCAAGCACCTAGAATATACATGATACAAATATATGGTAGGTCCCTTGCAAAAAATAAAAAATGTACCAAGCGCCCTTTCAGCCGCTCTCCTCTCATTCCCTCCCATCTCTCTCTCTCTCATCACGATATCTCCCTCTCCTAGCGACGATGTGGGTGACCTCGAAAGTGGTAGTCCACTGGCGTCCAGGGAGACGGTGCATCTCCAGCACCCTCCTTCGCGGTAGCCACCTCCTCCACCGAATCCGGTCGTGAACACATCACAGTGCCATATCTTGGCGTCATCCTTGTCACCGGTGAAGGGATGTCGCCATCCCCGGCTGCACTAGCGCCGATCCACTGGTCCTCACTCCCAGCCACGGTGGCGCCAAATCCGGCCTCCATGAACTGTGCCGCCATCCCTTCACGCTTCTTCCCCAACACTGGTGGCACCGCATCTTGCTGTCTCCGGCATGCGCCAATGCCTGATCCATTGGTCCCTAGCCACGGCACCATGTTGCCACCATCCCTGGCGGCCCTTTGCGCTTAAGCCAGCACATCTCTTTGCCTCAGCCTAATGCAAAATGTTGTCACCATCAAGCAATTCCCGACCAAATCGCCACTACCCTACATCACCATTGCTGATTTGCACCACCACCGGGACAATAGAACTTAAGTTCATACATAGCTACTCGATCCCGAGCATTCTCTCCACCAACCCCCTAGTGTTGTTGCTCCTTCGACACTGACGCCGACCACGACTCCAGCGACCTTCATCCAAATCCTCTCTATTCATCATAGGAACACACTTGAGGATGACCTTAATTGGTCTCTTCCTTCTCGCGATGGGAACGGTCGCCGCAAGGCTCGTAGCGGAATGGTGGAGGACCACAAGGATGTAGTCACTGGAGCACTCACGCATGTCTACCACCACCATGTTGTGCGGCTCTTGCATGATGCCATGCAAGCCCTGGTTGGTTGCACCCACCCTCATCCTTCCTGCCTGCTGCCGCTGTGCTTATCCACTCTCACCAAATTGCCGTCTGCTTCTGTTGTTGTGAGAAATGAGATATTAGTGGTGCCACCGTCATCATTTTGGTTCTTGCGGGGGTTTGTTAAAGGAACATGTTCGTGAGAGAGATGAGAGAACTGGGGCCTGAGTGCATTTAGTTGAGGCTTGAGGAATTAGAGGAATTTGGTTCAGAGTTACATTTTGGGAGAAAGGTAGAAGGAATCACATTCGCATGCTAGGAGAAACAAAATGCGAGGCGAAGGCCCACATAGCTGCACTTGTTTATGTGAGAGGGGATGGCAGATGAACTGGTGGGATAAACCAGCACTATTAACCCCTTTTGAGTAGTAGAAATAGGAAAGTATTGAAAGCAAATGTACGTACACATAAATCATAATTATAAGATGATGATGTTTAAATCGAGTTTAATCCAAAAAATATTGTAGGAATGCAATTATCAGGCTCACTTCTCAGGCAATTCATAAAGTAATCAACTAATCAATCGCGTCACAAGGTATGTTGCTAGCAACCACAACAAAAATTTGTATTTAGAACACTTCTCTTATTTAGGCCCTGTTTGGATCAGTTTCAGATTCTTAAAAACCAGCTATTACTTCTAGTTTTTAAAAGCTGATTTTTAAGCAAAAACTGATGGGGTGTTTGGATCCCCTAGTTTTTAAAAGCTAGTTTCATTTATGATTGGTGCTAATAGACTATTATACCCTTACATTTATGATTGGAAGTGTCTGCGCGTGGTCTTTAATGAGGGTAAATGGGTATTTGTGACAAAAAAAACTGGCAAAAGCTAGGTATCAACAGCTTCTTGGTTTTTAAGAATCTGGGTAGGTAGATTTTAAAAACTGCCCCAAAAACTGGTCTGTTTGGATCCCACCCAGTTTCTAAAAGCCAGATTCTTAAAATCTGGGTGGATCCAAACAGGCCCTTATTTAGAATGGAGGTTTTGGATTATGTGTATCAACTTTCAGTTACACAAACAAAATTAAGACAAGATTGAAAAACGCAAGTATCTTAAATTGTTAATCAAAGCCTGTCCAACTTCCATTCATTTCTCCACACATTTTTCTAAATTCATTAAATCCGTTGTTCTAAACAAATCAATTAAACCGTTCCTTCGTGCCAACCATCATCCGTTATTTATCCTCAACAAGGAAAATTTAATGCTTCAAGAAAAAATACAAGAAAAATAGGTGTAGAAATGGATGTACCGGCCGGCCGCTGGTCTCCCTGGCTTCACCTCCCATTTTTTGTCACCTCCGTACTTATCGTCCGCCCGTTTCATGGACTAATTAAGCCGAACTGTGAACTGGTTGATCCGTTTCTTCCTACAAAACCGCATCACCTCGAGGTTGCCACGACCAAAGAACCCATCCTTTTACTTGCCATTGGTGACATCGTCCAGCCCCGAGAGTTCTAGATCCTTGGTTCTAATTGCGACGCCGTTGATCGAGCCGTCCTTGCATGTGCATGCGAACAAGAACACAAGTTAGCGTGTACGTCGACGCAGCGCCGCCTTGTTCCGGCGATGGGGTGCACCGCCTCCACGGAGGCGCGCCGCGACATGCTCTGGGTCGACGGCAGACCGCGCGCGACCCGGAGCTTCTCGCTGCCCTCCATCGACCGGAAGAGGCTGAAGTCGACGGCCGCGTCGGTGCTGGGCACCCTCGGCCTCGCCCCGGGCCGGCACTCCGGCGTGTACAAGTACACCTCGTCGGTCGAGGAGATGATGAAAAGTGAAAATGACCACGCCAAGGAGGTGGTGCTCCCTGTCCAGGAGGCGGCGAAGCAGACTGTGAAGCCCCGCACGCCGACGCTGACTCCGCCCAACGAGCCGGAGGTGATCAACGCGTGGGAGCTTATGGCCGGGCTCGAGGATGAGGCGCCGACTCCGCGTGCAGCGCATGAGCCGCCACCGCCGCCTCCGTGGATGCAGGATGATATGTACATCCCCATTGCCTTGGAGTTCGACCCGGAGATACTGTCCGGCTTCCGGGAGGCTCTTGCGGACACGTCGCCGTCGCAGCCGACAGTTTGTTCATTCACGGAGAAAGATGAAACGGCGCAGCAGGAGAGGAAGGACGCCGACGCCTGTGACACGCCAATTTCGCCGGCCACCAACGACATGCCGGAGCTTTCCGGCATTGTCCGTGCCCGCATCAAGGCGTTCCAAGAAAAGATCGAGCGGAGGACCAGCAAGGGAGCCCGTGACGCGAAGTTGGCGCCCCTGTGGCCGCCGGGAGGCGAGCGGAAGGTGGTGTTGTACTTCACCAGCCTCCGCGGCGTGCGCAAGACGTTCGTGGACTGCTGCGCCGTGCGCAGCATCCTGCGCAGCTACGGCGTGCGCTTGGACGAGCGCGACGTGTCCATGCACGCCGTCTTCAAGGCCGAGCTCGCGGAGCTCCTCGGGCCCCGGTTCGCCTGCGCCACGCTCCCGCGCGTGTTCGTCGACGGGCAGTACCTCGGCGGCGCAGAGGACGTGCACGTGCTGCATGAGGCTGGCGAGCTCGCGCGCACGCTGGAGGGATGCGAGGCCGCGCCCGTGCGCAAGCTCGGGTACATGGAGGCGTGCTCGGCCTGCGGCGACGTGCGGTTCGTCCCGTGCGAGACGTGCTACGGCAGCTGCAAGATCTTCGTCGAGGACGACGGCGACGGCGAGTTCCGGCGATGCCCCGATTGCAATGAGAATGGCCTCATCAGATGCCCCGTCTGTTGCTGCTGACGCTTCTTGCACCGTGCGTGTACTGTAGATCACACACACTCATGTTTAGTTGTTTGCACTTTGTACAGTATGACAAGCATTACAGAAGAAATCTCTGTGGCTTAAAGAGATTTTTGCTTAGGCTCCCTACATTATTTTGTGTGCCTTTATTGTTCTCATATAGGTCGAAGAGATACATTTGGTTGGTGAATACAGTCGAGTGAAATTGCTCAACCTGTGTTGATAGTGTAAAACTGCTGAGACAGACAATCCATTGCTGTTCAGGCTTCTTCCCGGGCAGCTTTGAACATGGAATTTATGTTTCAACATTCGACGTGGGCAGAAGTGCAGAACGACAGTAATGTAGGATCAAATTAAAGAAGTCTCCAGCAGCTGCCAGCTGAAGCCTGAAAGTTGCCATTGTTCAGAAAAGGATCAACAGGTCATCACTGAAATGAATCATGAACAAATAAATAAGAGACATACCAGAACTCTTGCCGTTGCAGGAAAAAAGAAGTAATTTGGCAGGCAATGAAAGAAAGGAGGCTAGCACAAAGTCAAGAGACATGACTGCACGATCACTTGACTCAATTTGCAATACTTACGCTATCCTGCAAATTGCTTGTTCTAGCTACAGCTGTCTGCTTTTACAACACTGTTTTTATCACACATCAAACGGCATCATGTAAAATATCATATCTTGGAGCTCATCCTCATGTCTGAATAATTGACAGATGAACTGGGTGTTTATTTTCACTTAATTCTGCCTGCCATGAGCAGCCAAATCTGCAGCGGCCTTGGCAGCCCTATTGAGAGCGTCGGACACCATCATAGCCCCTGCAGACAGAATAACCCCAGAGAACGAAAAGAACTCATGAAGGTCACTTTCAGATGCCCTGTTTGAGAGGTTAGTGACTTCTACAGTATATCCTGTTCCACTCATGATTCTGGAAGCCATCAAACATAAAAAAAACTTAAGTATTTCTTGCAGATGGGTTACACGTGCCTCTAGAAATTGGATGAGTACTATCCAAGAACGGCGCATGGTACCTTTCAATTTACATCCTTAGATTATACAACAGCATAAGAAACATGAAGTGTTTGCAACTCGTGTATTTATATGTAACTGCTTTTAGGAAACTTGGACATGATGTTGATTCACCTTACTGTATTCTATCCATTTGTCCTACAAAGTTGGTATAGGTGTAAGGTCTCAATCAAAATGAAATTTTTAAATGAATATATGCTGATTTTCATCAGAGCCAGAAAATTAGTTACATGGCAATCAATAGCAATGAAACAAAAACGATAGATCCATCAGCTGGTTCAGCTGAAAATTCGTTTTCATAATAGTGTCCTCATGAAACAAGGTATAGGGCAATTGCATCACCACTACAATGACAATTAAACTAATACGGAGTAGCCCGAATAGTATCCCACCAACAAAAGGTGACCTGCGGCAAATTAGTGCAAATAATGTACTACCAACAGAAGGTGACCTCTAGCAAATTAGCAATGCATACTATGGTATACCATTCTCTTCTTTTCTCTCTCTCTCTCTCTCTCTCTCTCTCTCTCTCTCTCTCTCTCTCTCTTTCAGCATTACCTCTTTTTAACTATTAGATGACATGAGGTTGGACTTGTTATAAGAGATCAGCAAGGGGAAAATTTGTTCATGAGGTCAATGTTGGGTCAAGCTTTTAATATATTATATGCCCCCACATATTATTAGTCACCTGCATTTAGTGGTTCACTAAATAGCCCAAAAATGAGGAAGGCATGAAACTAATAGACTGTAAAAGTTACCTCTGATGAGGAATTCACGCAGCCTTGGCACCCTTCTTGGCACTCGTACTTACTGCTACACAATTCCCCCCAAACAGGGGAAACAGAAATATAAAACTTTGTTTTGTTGATTAATCAAATACCACTGCAGAAAAATACGGATCCAGAGAAATTGCTGCTATCAACGCAACAGCTTTTCATCTAAATGTAGTACCGTTTCATTAGTTCATGTTGTTCCCATGATCCATTACCAGTTCTTTTCTTCAAAATCCAACTACACAACATTTTTTTCTGCCCAAAGTCCTTCAACATTCATCGAGCAGACACCAGAACCACAGCAAGTGAACTTACCCATCCTAAACAAAAAGACGAATGGACGCATGTCAATCATCATCATTCGCTATGCATGCTACTAGTACAAAACTGATTCAAGATGACATAGAAAGCTGTATGTACAAACAGGAACTAAATTGAGCAATAGTGAATCAAATCAGCGCACATGCTAACTGAAGTACTACTCAACAGTCAACACACAGGCAGAAAAGAACAGCACATCACAAACGACCAAGGCAAGGAGGCTACAAGCCACTCCAGTAATCCTATTTCTTGGCGACAGATCATCGCAAGAGCAGAAACTGTCTAAACAATCAAACAAAAAAATAGACATGGATGAACAGAAAGAAAAGCTCAAGAAACCTTACCCCGGCCTCTCTTCCCCCCGACTCCTCGCCCTATCTCCGCTGCGATCACACACAGGCTAGGTTTGATGGCCACCACCCACCGCACAAGCGCATGGTGGGACGGAGCGGCCAAGCCGAGCCAGTCCAAAGCGCTCGAGGCCGTAGCGGTGGCAGTGCGTATGGCAAGACTTTGATCTCCTACCTACCTAATAACAACCGACGCTCTCTCTCTCTTTCTCCTCACGCGCGCGCGGTCGGATTGCTCGACTCGACGGTGGTCTTCTTTGGACATTCTTAGTGAAAGACATTGGCCTGTTCTTTTCTTCGAAGCTGACGATTTTTAACTTTTGTTATAGTATCTAACTTTTAAACAGAGTATTTTTTCAAAACGGAATTTACAAGTTAAACGATATACACGTTAAAAATCTAACATCTGTACCATCCAAAATCGTAAGTGAGTATCTCTCAGTAATCTGTACCGTAAACAGTCAAAATTCAAAAATTTCAGCCAAAAGTCATAAGCCGCAGCCGTTGCCAAACAGGCCCATTATCGCATAATGTGTATAAATTTCACATCACCTAAAAATAATTATAACATTTTTTCTTAATACATAATATCTTCAAGAAGACTCAATCAATAAATTAACGCATCATTTGATATTTCTCTCCACTCTTCTCTTCAATAGATATTTTAGCTAATAATATAGTAGGCATCATTTTCTTCTCTAATAAATATTATAGTAAATATCTTTATGTTAAATTGTATGCTCGAATAATATATTATATATAATACTATTTTTCTCTCACCTTTCTAACTCTAGTGTCACATTAGATTTTTTTTTATGTCACGCTCTCATAAATCTTAGACACTAGTCATAATAGATCATCAGAAGGTGGCATAGTGGTTCGTTCACACGGGACGTACTACCATGGACCATGGCTCGGGCTCCATTGTTCGGACCAGATGTCGGTAGGCCAATGGCTACGCCACGTGCCACATACCATCCGATTGACTCGTCAAAAAAAAAATTGATTAAAAGGGTATTTTTTGTTGGGCCCGAGTGTATACTGTCTTGGGCCGGATTTATAGTGGGCATCAAAAGAAGCCTTGTTGCACCGGCTACTCAAAGTAGCGTGGATGTGTTATTTTCAGCCGCGATTGATGATTTATGGTTACAGCTGATTATTTTTGATATTAGTGTGATCGCTCATACAAATAAACCGAATTCCTATAAACCAATAAATAATTTTAAAAAAAAGCTATCCTAATAAGCAGTTTCGAAAAGGTGGGAAAGAAGACGTCTTGTTTGTTTGTTCGAGAAATCATAAGTCATAAACCATAAACTAAAAGGAATAGAGCATATAACTGAGGACCAAGCTTTGCTTGGTTGGAAAAAACTTCATCGTCATGCGAACTGTTGGCTTGGGTTTGATTTCTAGATCGGCATCGGATGTCTTACCTTATACACACGTATGTGTTTATTTATGTGTTTGTTTAGTACATCCCGATAAACAAACATGCTTTATTCGCTCCTGGAAAAGAATTTGTCTTTCTCTCTTTGTCTCAGGAGAGCGGAATTAATTGGAGGCATGGCGCTTCACGTGGCTGTAGCGTGCGCGCCTATGATGTAATCTAGTACTAGTGTACTACCCATCCCATGTTCCAGCCAATCTATCTGGGTGCGATCGATGTTAACGTGATGTACGTGTTGGTGCCACAGGATACGCATGTGGAAGAAGGCGTGTCCTGTCACCAACAGGCGCCGCGGAGAGGCCAACGTCGCCCGGACAGTCTCTGCATGTGGCTGCTTAACTACTTGCATGCATAGCGTAATCATGGCGCTTAATTAAATTTGCGGGGCTTCAGCCTCGTGGGGCCCCCCGGTTGATGCCCTGATGATACTCTACTGTGGATTTTCAGGCGACCGTTTCCATAAGAGAATGGAGACGACGGTACATGCATGTAATTAGGGGTCAAGGGTGTGATATAAATAGTGCAAGTAGTTATTTAAAGGGCATGTTCTTTTAGTAACTTGCTTTTGATTTCTCCAAAAAATTCAAAATAAATTAAACTACTCTTGAAACGAATTCTTCTAATGATTTTTTAAGTATAAGGATCGGCAGTCTAAAAGAACATTGCCAAACTTGTGGTTAATTCAGCATTGCCTTTGCGTGTTAGATGCTCTTCGATCGCCTCACCTTTTTAACTCAAATCAATTCGATTGAGCTAGCTTGCATGTGTGTGTTTCTGAGTTTTTAGCCGATTTAGCGGTATTGTGAGTGGTAATTATAAAAATAGCATCCATCGTAAAGAAATAGCAGATTTGACAGAAAGTCCATATGGCCACCGTGCAGAAGCGCCTCCCAACCGATACGCGCCTCGGCCGCACGGCCGCTGTACAATGCAGGTAAATCCGCATGACCATTGTGCGGTGGTGCCCAGTCCCACACGGCCACCGTGCAGTGGCCAATTAGTTGGAGTCATTAGCTTTGTTAATTCATAATTAGCGAATTCATTTAGGTGTACTACTTGTATTAATTTTTATATATAGCAAATGAGCTTAAAAAGTTATGAAATTTTTTGTGGAGCCTCCCGACACAGCATACTTGATTGTGTTTTTTTCATAATTTTATACGTTTTGAATTTTACTCAAAAATTCATATAATTTAACAAATTTTTAAGTAAAATTTGGAATGGATAAAATTATAAAAAAAATACACAATCAAATACGTTGTGTTGGGTGGCTCCACAAAAATTTCATAATCTCTAAGCTCATTTACTATATATAAAAATTGCTACAAGCAGTACACCTAAATAAATTTGCTAATCACAAATTAACATAGCTAATGACCCTAGCTAATTGACCACTGCACTGCACGGTGGCTATGCGGATTTGCCTCCACTGCACAACGGCTGTGCGGCTGGGGCACGCGTCGGCCAGAAGGCGTCTCCGCGCAGTGGCCATGCAGACTTCCTGCCAAATCTACTATTTCTTTTTGGTAAACACTACTTTTATAATTACCGCTTGTAATACCATCAAATCGGCAAAAAAAACTCTGTTTCTCAGCTGTCTTTAAAAAGCCTAGCTGTGCCATCGTTGTTACATGCTAGTATGTATGAAACCGTGAGACCCTCTAATTAATTTTCCCAAAGCATTTACGATTATTAAGTACCACGTACATGCAATTGTTGCTAGCTAACTAGCTAGCCTCTCCAACTCGATCAAGTATTGACTTATTATCTATCGGCCCAATTAATACTCCAATATTAACATGCATATCATTTCTCCAACAGTACTAGCTAGGTAGTTAGTGCCACGTTTTTTTTTCAAGCAGCCGCAGATGCATGTGTCCTTATTATTCCGACAGCCACGCCATCGCCTTTCTAATCGATAGGACCTGATTCATGCATGAGGTACGTACATTACCTGCGTGATGGCTGTAACGCATGCATATATGTATTCATGTCTTGATGCATATAAATTTTCTCCAGCTAGCATTAGATGCATAGCTTGGTGCGTGTATGCACGTAATTAAGTCCGTACATACCTGAAGGGATTACAACATTGAAGAGAAGATCGAGATAGATCACCGAATTGCCGGGAAGATATATACCATTGATCTGTAGTTGAGTGGCGACTGAGACGGCCGTGCGTAAGAGTCCAAGCAGCCGCCTCAGCTGAAGCTTAATAATCATGCTAATTACGTTATTTGGGTGTGAAAATAGATTTCGTACGAGCACAGGTACAATTATGCAAAACTACACGTACTCCATTATTCCCAGCTATAGGCTATAGCCAAATTAAATGTGGTTGCTTTTTTAGGGCCAAATACGTATTTTCTACATATGCTAGAAAATTAAATGAAAGCTCAAACAGATTTTGAAAAATAGATACATACTTTTTCATTATATGTACATACGTGTGTACCAAAAAAACCAGGCGAAGGCACGCATCGCGAGAGGCTTGAACGCGAACAGGCTCGGAGCGACCACACGCTCTAAGCCAAGTGAGCTACGCTCAGTTGTCAAATATGGTTGCTTTTAACTTTTCATTGATGGCCGATGGGTACCTAAGAGTAGAGGAAAACTGGTCCGAAGTCTGAACCGACCCAAATGTTTGATTTTGTTTGGTCGCATGTCAACCGAACGTGACGGGTCCACCGGACGCAACTACCGCTAACGGCTAAATGAACTCGCTCGGCATCTTAGACCATCATCACTAACCTCCTGCGCTAAATGCATGCATCACCTACACCGTATGAAATGCTAGCTCTCCTCGACGACTTGCCAAAGATTTCGCTGGAGTTGTGGTTGGCTCCAGCCGTTTGCCTCATTTGATCGCCGTCGCGCGCGGTGTAATCGGATTATCGAGCAAAAGCTAGCCGGCCGACACGGCGACACGAGCGTTAGGAAATCTAGGTCTGGACCGAAAGCCTTGGTCCATGGTGGGTATCTCACCGGTAGATATAAATAGGGAGTTGTACCCAGTGGCGAAGCCAGAAATAAGATAGAGGGTGGGCTAAGACACTAAGCTTAATTGTCACAAACACAGTTATTTACTCTTGTTCAATTCAAATTCATTCATGAATAGAAGAGAAACATAATCGAAAAGACATAAATACAACAGAAGTACCTCAGTAATAGAAATCGCATCTTGAAAATATATAAATATGGTTCTAGTCATCTGCATATTAAAAATACCACAATCAATGATACAATATCTAATTGTAAATGATCGAGAGCATTAAAGAGAAACATAACATACCCTTATCACGCAAAATTAAATCACGAGGCTTCTTTGGTTGAGTTGCGCTCTCATCGGTTGGAGGAATACTGCTTGAATTAATTGTGAAATAGTTACACAAAGTTCGTTTCTCTATTATAGCAAAATCTATAAATAAATTATTAATTGCTGTCAATACAAAGGTATAAATATATAAATTAATTATAAGAACTAAACTATCTATATAAATTAAATGTGAAAGTATAAAATTTAAACTCTAAAATACTAAATTAATAAGAAAACAACTGGAAAAATCTTACTCTGTAGTCTCTAGATTAGGCCGACCCTATTCCTCTGTTGATCTGATGCCTCTCGCCGCTTGTCTCAGTTAATGACTTCTCTCACTTATCTCTCAGAGACTCAGACTCACTCGCTCAGACCTCACTTCGCTCGCTCCGCCCCATCACTCCTCGCTCGGACTCCGGTTACTCCGCCCCATCGCCCCTCGCTCGGACTCCAGTCACTCCGCCGTCTCCGCCTCTCCGCGACTCTGCTACTCCGGTCCGTCGCTCCTCGCTCGGTGCTCCTCCGCGTCGGCCCGCCGCTCCTCGCTCGGTGCTCCTCCGCGCCAGCCCGCCGCCTGGTGCTCCTCCGCGGCGCCGTGTGCTGCCCAGACTCGCCGGCGGCGGCGTCTCCGCTTTTTGTTTGTTTGTTGGGTCTCTGACTGTTGACATTGCCGGCCGCCGTGGGCTCTCGACGGGGTGGGGGAATTGGTTGGTTTTTTGTTGTTTGCCGTTTGGTCCTATGACTGTCGATGCCGCCGGCCGCCGTGGGCGCTCGTCGGGGCGCGGGGGTGTTGCCACTGCCGGGGGAGGTGAGGCTCGAGCCTTACCAAGCCCCCCCGCTGGCTTCGCCCCTGGTTGTACCAATAGATTTTGTACACATGCAATCAGAAAAACAATAAAGAAAGATCAGAAGTTCTCTCTACCTCTCTGTGTTTTCAATCTATTATTCTGTCTTCTGTGATTGATCATATTTCGTATTAAGCAAAGGAATTAATCGGACTGATCGTCAGCGACGGTTCCTCAATGACGAGCATGCGCGACACGGTGTTATATACGTTGCGACAGGCCGTCTCCTCTCCGGCCGCGGTGCGTGCATGGACGTCCAAAAACGATGTTCCCCCATGAATTAAGCAGGGCTCGACGACCCACAATTGAGTTGCGCGATTTGCGTCGTCCGTCGTGTGATTTAGGGGGCGTTTATACTGGCATCTGCATGGTCTTAGTTTTTTCGTGTTTCGCTAGCTCGTTGAGTACGTGGGTGGAGATTATCTGCATTAATGCATGGTTTACGTTCCGAATTAGGAGTAGACTTTATTCGCAGCAGTAGTAGTAGTGCGCAGTATGGTAAGACGGCATAGTGTGAACCGAATTAAAGAAAAGTCCAAGAGACAACGAGATCAACCCGATTAAGGGCCAGGCGGATCTTGTGGCCAAGACAGTACACATGGTTGTCCACATACAGGAATTCGTGTCCAGGCTCTCCCATGTTCTCTCAGACGAGCAAAAACGCTTTAGACTTTTAGAGAAGAGGATCAAATCAAATTAAATTTTTTATCTCTATCTGGAGGTTGCTCCAAGGCCATGGTGGACCAGAAATAAAATTTAGGTCGAGCCGTACGGACCAATGGTACTATCCAATAAAAAAATAAGACATACATAAATCTTATTGCAATCACACTAACAAGAGCATACAACACTACATTGTAATCACACTAACAATAGCATACGACACTACGAGAAACACGAAACTACAGTCCACATGTAACCAATCAACTAATCGCATATCACAATCCATTCTATTTTCAACTAATTTTTTATTCCCTTTGCTTAATTAGTTAAGGGTCCATCTTGTTGGCTTTGGCTTATGGATTTTGGCAGTTCGTGAGGGAGAGTACAGAACAACAGAAATTCTCATGCGGTTTTGATCGATATAAATGAAATCGCTATAATATATATTACAATCAACTTATAGACACTGTCTTAAAAAGACACTTCGTTTGAAAGTTATTTAATGTAAAAAAAACCAAAAAGTAGCTTTTAGAAGCTAAAAATAACATGCCCTAAGTTACCTTTGCCTTGCTTAGTTAGTTAAGTTACCTTTGCATTTGGACTGCCCCGTTCAATCCAACTTTTTTAGCAACTTCTGGATTTTAGCTGTTGGTTTTTGGCTCAAATTGCACTATAGCGTCTATTAGCTTTTTTGAGTCATTCAATTAAAAAATAAATAAAAATAAAAAATATCGTTAGGACAATGTAAAGGAAAAGGAGATAAAAGAATAAGCCAAAAAAACTAAAAAGCCAAAATTAAGAAAACAACGCGTTTATTTCAGTTTCTGGAGTCAGAAGCTGAAGCCGGATTGAACGGGGTAGCCCCATTCTAACCGGCTTCAACCGATAGCATCTAGTTATTGACTTTTGGCTAAAATTACACTGTAACTGCTATTAGTTTTTTTTCAAGTCATTAAATTAAAAATTAAAGAAAAATAAAAAATAAAAACATTGTTATATCTTCACAGACAATATTAAAAAGGCAAAAGCAAAAAAGGCAGAAAAGCAAAAAAAAGATAAAATTACAAAATTAATGCATTTATTTTGACTTCTAGAAACAAAAAATCAGAAGCTCAAGCCGATTGGAACTGAGCCGAGGACTTGAGGAGGAGCCATCTCCTGGGTCTCTGCCTTGCTCGCAGCTCGCTAGTCGCTGCTACAGCCTGCGACGGTGCGCCCAGCGTTTCATGCCTCAACTGCCCACCCCGCCTTGCCGGGTGTCGCTGCGCCGTGCCGCCTACACATGCGCGCCCCGTGGCCCAGCGCTTACGACCGCGAGCTGCCACACCACCCGCGTGCGACAGCCTCTCTGGCTACTCGCAGCCGAGCCCGCACGCGATGCCCCTCGGCCCTCGCCGCCGATCTTGCTTCTCGCTGGCTCGCTGACACCGCTACGCTGCTGCTCCGCGCGCCGCCTCCAGTTCTCCAGACCGACGCTACGCACCACGAGTCCATGAGGGAGGGTTAGAAAATGACTACGTGGGAGTCAAATTGCCTTGGTGGGCTGGGATACTCATCAGTAGGCCTCCTTGTTCAGTAGCACAAGAAGCGAGCTCTAAGCTAGTGCCCTGCTTCTTCTTCCTTCCTCGACACAGGCAAACATCACAGGACAGCACAACAGCAGAACTCCCGGTACTAGGCCACGGCCGAAGGAGAGGGGCACCTCAGGCGACCCCAAGCCTCGTTCGATTGGTGGGTCCGCCCCTGATTTAAGGCAACAGACATAATATTAACCCTTATGATTTTTACAACAGAGATATAGTGTGCAGGGAAAACAAATTCGGACTGATTCATGAAATTTGGTTTCTCAGCCTATCCCGACAAAAGCCCAATTTGGTAAAAAAAATTCAGCATGTTCTTTCTCATATCGAACTCTAATAGCCCATAAGGTCAAAGTCTTTGTCATTCGGTTGTCGGTTTTCCCATCACCGATATAGAGAGATTTACCAATACGTGAGCTATAGATGAACCTACACATTGTAAGCATGAGAATTACCTGCAAAGGAGGAGATGACCAGTGAACATACACATTACAAGTATGTGGATTATTTGCAAAAGAGGGGATTATTTACAAGTATTGGGAAAAATGTGAGGTCCAACGTCAAGGTGAAGCTGTTTTGGCGGGGAAGCCAAAATACCTAAAACGGTGATGGGACCAAGACTACGACGCTTGAAGGGCACTGGGAGAGCGGTTTAGGTCAAAGAGGCACTGAGGAAGCTAAGTAGATGGAAGTTTACTCTTTAGTGGGTTTGGGCTTATATGCTTTGAGAAGCATGCATAAGTCATATGTGAATGTAAAACGTAGTGTGTGAGGGGGTTAATGGGTTTCTACCATTGTGCTGATAGATAGTATCTAGTATGGTTAAATATGGGTTGGTTCCTCTATCTATATGAGTGGGAGGGGTTGGAGGCATGTTGTCCAAGGAAACCAAACATCCATTCTTTAGAGTTTAAGAGAGGTTTTCTTGGAGGGGAGGCTTTGGGTGTGTGCTTTTTGGGGAGAGAGTTTTGTCCTCCATGGTGAAGTGATTGTAAAACCTACATCTCTAAGTTACAATAGATTAATCTTATTCATCCTACATAGTGTGTTCCTACTCTTGTTGATTTTGCATTTGCTTTTGTTGATTTTGCACTTATTTTGGTTGGTGTTTTGCGCTCTCTCTATCCCTCTTAATCTTGCTAGGTTTTAAGAATGTGTAAGTGATAAAGATGCCTCACGAGAATATTATTTTATCCATCTAGGGTTCAGCTATAGCAAAATCTTAAAGGTTACCCGTTTTAGTTTGATTTGAAGCACTTCTATTGATATCTTGATTCTAGAGTTTTGGACTTGATTCTATGGGTGTTCTTACTTGTTGTGACATGTGGTAACTTATCTAGAGCTATCTTGTCCATAGCCAACCCACGAGAAGTCATATCTCGAGTTCTTTAGTTTTGCCTGATTTTGATGTAACCTTATTTGTCTTGAGGAAATGTTGAAACTTTAGCCAAGATCTATGCGATCTTTAGATGGATTAGGTTTCTGAGATACTCAGCAAAGTGTGTGCAAAGTTTTAAATCATTTGAAGATATATTTTAGATATTGTACTATTTTTTGTTTTGACTCAGACTAGTTTTTGGTTCTAAAATTAAGGGTGCGGTTAAACCGCCCCAGTCATGCTGTCCGACTGGTGTCTAGTCAGACTAACCTAAAGTAGTTGAACTTCATTTGTTTCTATGCTTTTTGGTGAGTGTTTTGTTGGTATGCAAATATGATCTTCTAGTTTCCATAGCTAATGGAGTGAAAATTTTAAAATATCTTTTGAGGGGAAATTTTACCATCCTTGAGGGGGAAGAGGTACCAAATTTAAGCCGTTGATCACACTGATCGAACGGCTGAGATTTGGCAGTACCTAGTGGTACCGGACGCGAGGTACCAAGAGGTACAAGGTACCAAGAGATACCAAATTTTGAGCCGTTGATCACACTGATTGAACGGCTGGATCTAATTTGGTACCTCTTGGTACCTTGTACCTCTTGGTACCTCCTCAAGGATAGGAAAACTGCTCTCTTTTGAGAGGTTAAACTTTAAGGTATCATTTACCATCTCTTATCGGCAAATAGGGTCCAACAAAAACTCCATTCTTGTGCTTCTAGAGTCCTAGTGTTGTTGTCGACCAATAGTTCAGTCTTCTCGACACCCAAAACCCAGTCGCTCTCCAATATCGTTGCATAAGTACTACGTACTGTCTCGCTAGCGCAATTACGGGGGACGAGCTCATCAACACTATGGATTTAATTTCGCAGCTGATCTGCATGGTCCTAATCACGCATAACTAGGGCCTAATTGAGCAGGGTCAGGAACTGGTGCGAGATTAGTTGCACGGTTGTAGTCATGGGCGTACGGTGTATCTTTGATTTCCTGCCTCCTGCCGCCCCACTTAGATATATCATTATATATGGTCCATGCATTAATTCCACATCTCTGCATCATTCGCAGTACGTACTCGCCTCCAAATATGTCTCCATTGAATTAACCATAAATGAAAACACAGAACGGCACTTGATTATAACTCCAATCTCGGCTTAAAAGAATATTGCTCCGGAGTGTAGAGCATGAATTTGTATGTTCATATTACGTATACCACTAAATATGTCAAATTAGTCAGTACATGCTTAATGAATTAATCTCTCTTTTTACATTTCTTTCATAATTGTTTGTTGGGTATTGATAAACATCATCCGGATATTTTCTTTCTAACTATCATTCAGATTTGTGACCGTTGAATTAGAGATCCAAGGGCCACAAATTCTCCCCACCCCCTCCAAAAAAAATTAACCCCCCTCCAACAAAAATTCTCCCCCTCCAAAAAAAGAGACCGTTGGATCTCTAATCCATCGATTCGAAATTTAGATGATTGTTAAGAAGAAAATATCTAGGTGATACCTATACACCTATTTTCGATTTTGGATTATCAAATTTAGGTGGGTGTCCACTATCCACCTCGATCGCAGGGAGGTGGGGGAAGAACAGAAAAAACAAAAACAAAAGGAACATGCATGGAACCGTACTGAAATGAAGGCAACAAATTGGACTCGGGAAAGCCACAATAGTATATAGTACGTACTGGTAGTGCTATATTTTATCAGCAAAAGATAACCAGCCATTTACTTGGGTGGATTCAATTCAAGTGCGTCCATATTAACTAATTAATAAGCAAGGGCGTACAAATCTTCGCCTCTAAACTCCAAATTTAGCTCAGATAAAACACAGGACACAGCAACACATCCAAGAGAGCAATTATCATGCGTGGCCCATCAAGAAAAGAACCGATATTAGAGTCAAGTAGCAGATTACTAAAGCACATGCATTAAACAACACGCATTAGCCTTTCAAAGTACAGCAACATGAAAAGAGATCTCACTAGACTAGCTAGCTAGCTAGCTAGTAGTAGTACACACTATTGTCTTCTATAATTAATAAAGCCGCTGAATACTGATCATGTTGTCCGACCATGCATCTGCAAATTGCGAACCTCTCGCAATCCAACTTGGATTAACTAACCAAACCGATCACAATGCAAGCTTACAAGAAGGTACAAGCATTACGTACTTACTAGCTAGCTAGCTACTTCAGTAAAAGAACGGAGAAATTCGTTACTTAAATTCCCCGGTAATTTAGTAGCCAGCCAGGCAACTAATAAGCTGCAGGCATGCTCAGCTCGATCGATGTGACGGCGCGGCCACGCATGCTCCGAGCTAGCTCGCTAGATGATCACATGAGGAGGCTTCTGATGATGGCCGCCTGGTCGCTGGAGACGTCGGCGGAGACGAGCAGCTCGGCGAGCGTCTCGCTGAGGTTGTCCACCTCCTGGTGCAGGCTCCTGATGTAGCTGCACGTCTCCTGCAACACCCTCTCCGCCGAGCCCTGCATTCATATAGATATATGTAAGCTTAATTCAGTAACATTAGCTAGCTATACATGGAAGTAGCTAGCGATGAAGTACTTACCCTATGCGCGCCATTGCGAGTTTGAGACTCGGGGAGCAGCGCCTGCAGCTTGGACAGGAGCTCGGCGATCTGGTCGTCCGAGATCGACCTCGCCGACGACAGCGAGCTCCCGGCGCGCCGTGGGCGTGACCTCCGGCTGCTCGACATGCTCACAACTTGCCTGTATATACTGAGCTCCTAAGGATGCCTGTATATCCGAGCTAGCAGGAGTAGCTTTGGTGCTGGAGAGTGGCAGTTGCAGGCGAGCTATATATAATGGGCGCATGTGGGGAGAGAAAGTTAGCGGACTGAGAGGCAGCCGCAACAGCAGAGGAGGATGGAAGGAGGGTGGGAGGGAGAGGAGGGAGAAAGCGAGAGTTGTAATTGTGCGACAACGAGAGTAGTAGTGGAGGTGGTGTATGAGGGGCAGGCAGCTGTGATGACTGATGCGTATGGACTGATGGACTATTGGCATTGGGTTTGGCTGTGGGGAGGAGTCGAGGAGAGCAACGATTGGTTTGTTTGGTTGGTTGGTTTGTACTTTAATCGTGCCCTCTGGATTTGTCTGTAGTATGTGTGGTTTTCCTATGCGTGTGTGGTTTTCCTGGATCTGCATCCCGGGCGTGCATGCATGCAGGGCATCCATGAATAGATTAATCGTCAGCATCTTGCAGTATATGATTGAAGGACATAGTTGAAATTTATTAAACTGCATAGTAGGTGTCATGGTAATATTTTACTAGATTTTCTTTCAGTTTTTGTATTTACGTAGGACCGGATAGACAACAGAGGAGAGGTTGAATAGTACCTTAAAATTTCCCCCAAGTATTCACTTAACCTTTACTCCAATAGCTATAAAGTTATGAAGAGTAGAATATCAATCCCATTGGAAAACCAGAGATCTCACAGTTGAGTAAAAATAGTCAGAAAAACAACGTGGTCAAATTTCGACTACGTGGTTGGAAGTCCCACAAATCTAAGTGCAACCTGATCGGAAAAACACCGTGGTCAGAATTCGATTATCAGCCAGAAATCAACGTGGTCAGATTTCGACTACCAATTGGAAATCAACATGGTCAGAATTCGACTCTAGTGGTCGACGACCAGAGAGTGGTCGAAAACCGACGTAGTCGAAAACCAAAGTGCTCGAAATCCAACGTAGTCGAAATTCGACTCTAGTGGTCAACGAACAGATAGTGGTCGAATCAACGTGGTCGACACCAACGTAGTCAAAGGCCAACGTGGTCGAAATTCGACTCGAGTGGTTGAAAACTAACGTGGTCAAAGGCTAAATCAACGTGGTCGAAACCAATGAGGTCGAAGGCCAACAAGTGGTCTAAAACTGACATGATCGAATCAGGTCGAAATATGACTACCAAGATCGAGATAAGTGAGTGTTCGAAAACCCAACGTGGTCGAAAGAGACAATGTGGTCGAAGGCCTAATCATAGTGGAAAATTTGAACGTGGTTGAAAAACTATAGAAAACAGACGATGAACAAAGGTTTTTAGCAAGTTTCAAAAACAAAATTTGATGTAACTTTTGATCCGTAGATCCAAATGATATGAAACTTTGTAGAGATCTTCCCTAGAGTATTGTGAACCTATTCCAAAAAAACAATCATAAGAATAATGGCCAAAGTTGATACCTTTTTAGTTTGTTGAAAGGTTTCCCCAAAACCGAGTCGAAATCAAAATTGGTGAATACAACTTGCCCGTTGGTAGATGATGATCAAGATGGGTCTAAATGTATTTCCATATATTACAGCAAGTTACATCACCAAAGAAATCAATTAAAAAACCCTCAGATCAAGAAATCACACTTTTAGCCCAAATCAAGCAAAAAACCCGAGTTTCCTCAAGAACTTCCTCTAGATTGTGCCTAGATGAATATGATCTTGTCTCCAAGAGACATATCCTCCTCTTGCATGTCCTTAGCACCAGAAAAACTCAAGAGAAGAGAAAAACAAACAAGAAAGCCAAGAAAACTAAAAGCGCATGAGGGGATTCATGACACAACTCACATGGGCAAAGTTTGGATATCCATTTCACTTAGAGATTAATATTTTTACAGTTAATCCCATAGGATAGCAGAGCTCTAAGCCTAGAGCATACACACATAAGGTTCCAACCCAAGGAACCCTAATCTCACATGGGAGGGAGGAAGGGCTAGCCACCACAAAGACTTAGCTAAAATCTTCAAACCCTAACTATTGCATCTCCTCCCCTTATATAGGCTCACAACCTGAACCTAAAACCTAATGGATCCCCCCATTAGGCTAAACTGGGGATAACACGTTAACCCCACCTAACACTAGGTTTTGCTCACGCACGCTTCTCAAAGCGGCTTACAACCATTAACTCATTAGTGAGTCAACACTTGATCCACTTCACATTTTTAGCACATACAAGACCTAAACCATTTAGACCAACGCCGCGGTTTCACATACCACCACTCTTCCAATATTATACAGTTTACCAAAATGCCTCTCTACTGCCTTCCTCGAAGCTTCCCGCTTCCTTTTCCACGAAGCATTGCCCATGCTTCACCATCTTCCATGTGGCCCTAATGACTAACTGCCAAGCCTCTCATGCATCTGGATCCCATCGAACCATCCTCGCTTGCAAATGACCTAAGTCAGTTAACGCACCAGATGCTTCTCCTTGTGCATAACGGTACCCGGATTCCTTGACTGTTTGGACCTCAACTCCTCCCTGAGCCTAGTTTTGGTCCACCTTGCCGCTGCCCATCATGTCCGCCACCGGTAGCTCCCGCTCCGGTTCCTCATCGTCCCAGCTTGCAACCACCCCGCCAGCCTCGATCATCTTCAGTGTCTCCCTGACCGTTCTGGACCTCAACACAACCCTATACCTAGTCTCGATCCTCCTACGCCTCACCATAACCTAGCTCTAAAATCCTGCAACCAACAACAATAAGTAAACCGTTACGTAGCACCGCACAATACACAAAGTCATCAATTGACACTTTCATCCATACATTACACAATGTAAAATATATGCAACCAAAATACCGATCCTAAACTAAGGATCAAACAATAAACCCATGTGCAAATAAGCAACAACAACGATACCATGGCTACATTCCAACAGCAATCTATGACTCAAAACCCAAAACTCTGTTTTTCTGGGAAGATCGATAGTACCGCTTCATAGACACCGGTACTAATGTACTATAGTATTACCGCTCCTTAAAGTGGTAGTTTTGATTTTCCTGACACTTCCAGAAAACAGTCCAATCAAAATGCGATATTTGCAAAAAAAAAACACTTTACTCCTCCACAAAAAATGATTCATCACAACATTATCCTGGACCTTTTCACATGGTCCTTCAATTTATCATGCTATCAGTAAAATTAAGTTGAATTTTCTGTTTGTTAGTTAGATGTGCTTAGAAATGCGTGTGCTTGAGCAGGTGGTGTCGATTCGATGGATGAAAATGTAGCTTATCCCTGTATGCCATGATATGCAGCTCTCCTGCGTATTAAAAAAATTATTCCATACATACAACGATCAGTTGTTTATATTTTAATTAGCGATATATATATATATAGTGACAGATCTAGCAATTTAGGGTTGATCGATGGTGCAAGCCATAGAAACCGAGTGTGACCAATGAAGGTGCCAATTAACAAACAAGCTTCTGCAATTAGCAGTTCCAAGATTATTAATATTTTTTTTAGAGTTGGGAGAGCTGATCAGAGCATGCATATACCTGAAAAACATAGGCACCAATGATGTTACGTGGTCAAGCCCCCAAGATTGTTGCCCCGCTCATTTTAGCTTTAACTTCTGGCTTCAAGTTTATTTTTCACTATTCATAAATTTCGTTTTTCTGAACTTTTTGCTTTTTTGAGATTTTTTGCCGGTTCTTTTTTCCCGTATTCGTTTGCGTTGTCCGTGTTGAGCTAACATATTTTTTCTATTTTTAAATTTTTTAGATTTAATTACACCAAATAAGTCACCTTCAGTTACAGTGAAATTTCAGTCGCTACAGTGCAATTTCAGCTATAAGCTACAGCTTTTCAGCCCAACCGAGCGGTCAGATGGATGCATTACCAGTTTGGACTAATAGTTGGGTCAGAGCTTAGGACATAGTAGTTTCAATATTGTTCGCATAATATTTGCTTGGTTGGTAAGCCTACTCGTGCAGGGAACATTTAGGGATGCTGGAAGATTTGTACTCTAGGGTTGTCGCAAAGCTGTGTGGGGAGAATATAAGACAATGTAATTTTTGCTAGGCCTGTATGGAGTAGTGCAGAAATGCCAAAATTCTTGAGCCGGGGATGTGGATTGGTCATGGTGGTGCCATGAACTGACTCCACGTAGGCCATGTTGTCGGCTTGTTGGTTCTGCTTGATTAACAAAACTGTCCACAGGGACACTACTCGGTACTGGTAGTGTGTCATGGCCATTGGCTAGCCTTGTGAGGATTATACAAAACGAGAAAACTATATCATTTCAACTGTCTAAGCACAGTACGTGCCAACAGTTCGCATTATAGGAATCTACCAACTACCATCGTTGGATCCATCCACCGCCTCATGATATATCCAATTATATAGGTTTGACCGGTTTTTGACATGTAATGATTCTTTACTAGCTATGAGTAATGCTTGCAGTGTAGAAGTTTTCCTTAAGCCTTCTTTGGTATATATATGGCGACAACAGAGATGGGCAAACACTACAAGGAACACGTACGTCATGCATAGTGATCAGCATTGAGCCGTATGAAATTATTGGAGTCAACATATACATTTCGTGATCTCGAAGGACGAAGAAGGGGCTAATACTATGTGTTCAATGCACCCAACAGCACCTTATGGGTATTCCTAAACTTTTTCTACAATGGTGACCCAAAACCATAACACAATAGTGACATGGGTGCAACAATTCCGCGTCAATCTTTTCGTCAAGGGCAAGCTAGGTGAACTGTATCAGTTGTATATCAAAGCGTCTGCAACTTAATTAGAAGCTGCTCTGTTTCCTTTTCTGTCTTCAGTTCTCGCCTTCGGCTAGGCCTGTCTGAAGAGTATGAATTGTATAGATGTTGGGTGAGGTCCCGCGCTACCTCAGATCCACGACCGCCTCGAAGCGACGGCACTCATTAAAAGGTCTATCCAGAATCAAATCCACAAATCAACTATGGTGGGTTCTGCTAGACCAACTTCAGCGAGATCCGCGAATATAGCGAGGTTTACAAGATCAACCTCGGCGAGGTACATATGACCAATTCCGGAGAGGATTCGGAGCCAATTCCGGGCGAGGTCCGGAGCCGACCCGGAGGAGATCCAGGGCCAACTCCGAACAGATTCTGAAATCAGCCACGAACCAACCTCGAAGTTCTAGATGTGGTGAAGGCTATTTGTAACCCTAGACACTTATATTGAATACATTTTATCATCTGTGTACTTCTTAAGTCTTTTTATCTGATCAAATGTGTTTTGTTTACTATTCAATCTCGTATCGACAACAATACGAAAACCCCAACATGACATTTTAACATCAGCTAAAGAAAGTGACTGTGTGACTACACAGTGACACTTAGCCCATGTTGCCAACACGGCAGAGCCCACCTTGATGGTGCACACATACATGCATGTATGCTGCATGGATCGACATGCAGAGCTGCAGTACTTGCCAAGACCAATGCCGGGCCTTAACCTTTACGATCGTACCAGTTAGGATAGTTAAATCGAGTGTCGTGCTAGACTACCGCCTATATACATTTTAGCCCCAAAAAAAACTACTTGTCGTCAGACGACATATGATCACCAATCACGGCGCTTGTTTGAGATTGCATGCAAGTTCACACCTCTTGAGCTAACGACGAAATCAAACAAGCGAGTCCTGTACTCCTGTGCACTGGAAAGAGAGCACCCAATATGACACACAAGTCACGCCTTGCTCCAAATAGCTTATAAATCAAAGCTTATAATTTATTTTATACTGTATTTACTATTATTTTATTTTACGTAATTAAACATAAAAATAAAAAATATATGAGCATAAACAGTGCAACGAAATAAGATAAAAACAAAAAATCTAAAAAATCAGATAAAGATAAAAAAATTATAAGCCATAAACTGAAGAACAAACTGAAGAACAGGAGCCTAACACAAAGCGGGCCGACAAATGTTGTCCCCAGCTCGGTCAAGGCGAAGACCGACAAACCCGAATCTCTCTCTCTCTCTAAAAGAGGGGGAGGGATCTGTGGAACCTGGGCCACGTTCGTTCGACGAAACCGCTAGCGCTCTCTCTGCAAATCATCTCCCCTGGTTGGCTTTGATCAGATTGGATGGCATCAGGCGATCTGACCCCCGGAGCATAATTTCCATTGTCCTAAACGCAAGCATGCACATGATCAGCCGCTGATCACAACGAACCAACGAGCTGATCACAAGTGCACTGTGCACAGCACAACAGCGTACGCAACGGCGCGGCGTGAGATATTTCCGTCGGTGCGGTGGCCGCGCGGGGTGGCGCGGTGCGGTAGACTGGACCTCGGACCGCTCGCCGGCCGATCGAATGCGAACGACTTTAATCAATGCCTTCAGCTACACCTAATCGAGAAATCTTCGCTAAGCTATCATGGAAAAGGACTGCGTTTTGACGTGTTGGACGCATGCATGACTCGGTCCGATTTGGCTCGGGGCGTTTCCATCAGCGTCGGGATAGGAACCAATCGGGTGGTCACCGGATGAACTTGGCGGTGACGCGCCCGCGACGAGGACCGCACGTGGGCGCGCGCCGATTGAGAGCGGCTCGCCCGCGGATTGCAATTTCGGTGGAAAACTACGAGGATCCACCACGAGCGCGCGTTAGCCAGCCCCCACAGGTGGGTCTCTCGGTTGCTCTCTTCCTGTTCCTGCCTCACAGTAGTCGATCGGTCAAGTTTTACTACTACAGTGCTACCTCACAGTAGTCGATCCCGTCGGTTGTTGGAACGACGCGAGCACCGCCGCCGGCCACGGGCATTGATTCCCTCCATAAAGATAAAGGACAGAAGAGATGACAAACTCTCCCATCGCATTTGGGGTGTCTGGCTTCCCGGCCGACTGGTAGACGGTTGTTCCCTCTCCTCAGGTTCAGTAGATTCTTCCTCCTAGGAAACAAAAGAAATAGCCTATGTTATTTTGGGTTATGGCTAATAGTTTTTATTTGTATTTTTAAGACGGCAGCGGATATAGCACATAATTTTAGATTTGAGAAACTATTTAGATAATTCGTTTTATAAAAAAATATCGTTTCCAATTTTCGAAGAAACCAAAATCCAAACATCCAAAAAGAATATGGCCATAGAACCTCCGTGTCAAGGCGAGGGAAATAATACCTAAATTACAGTGTAAACAACCTTCCGTGACTCCCCTCTCCGTACTTGATGAATTGATTCTAGTTATTTACAGCACGCACTAGCCAATCAGGTAGTCCAACTGGTGTGGCATCCCCAAATCTAGAGAAGCATTAGAGCAGCTCCAAAAGATGGGCTAAATTTGATCCCCTATAATCTCATTTTAGGGGACACGTCAAAAAGTTGGGGATAAATATAACTCCTTTGCTCCAACAGTCATCCCCAAAATTGGTCCCCTAAATCTGCTACATAGGCTTATGGGCCATATTAGTTATAAATCGGCCCAGCTGCCGAGCCTGTTCACCACCAAGCGCCGCCCTGTTCATTCCTTCTAGCGCCGCCCCTGTTCGTTCTTCGTAGCGCCGCCCATTTCAACCAACCTGCTCCTCCATTTATTTTATCACGGTAATCTCAACGAACGTCACTGCTCTTACTATAATCTCCACGTGCATGTGAACTAGCTAGCTAGTTGGAGCCTAAAATTTATTTTATCTGCTAGTGTTTTGTACAATAGATTTTCTGCTAGTTTTAAATTTTGTACAGTATGGTTGTGCATACGCTCAATGATATCATGAATGCTTGTGTCATCATGCATAATATGATAGTAGAAGACGAGCAAGATGAACAAAATGATTTGAACTTTAATTGGACGGGTGAACCCGTCGCAGTTTCACATGAGCATAGTGCTGATATTCATGAGTTTATTCAAGCCCACATGAAAATTAGAGGCAAGGAAATCCACTCCCAGCCTCAGGTAGGTCTCACGCAACGCGAAGGAAAAAAAATTGGGCGCGGAATCGCCTACTCGCGCGCGGCAACGGTGATTGGGGACGCGTGGGGTGAGGCCAAATTTGGCTCCGGTGGGGTGAGATATTGGGGGTGTTAAAATTTTTAGTGGTGGTTTTGGGGATCTTTTAGAGGGGGTTTTTTTCCACTAATCACCAAAATTTATTTTAGGGGATGTTTTAGCCCATCTCTTGGAGTTGCTCTTAGAACGTGAGTCTCGCTAACCTCGCGTCAGGTCATCTCCGGCCAATGCACAAAGAGGCGTTACCATTTTTCCACGTTCGTTCGTACAACTGAAGGATGGATACCAGTACCACCGTAGGTGATGGCCGGTCCGATGGGGAAGGCATGTGGAGATCGCCATATAGAGAGAAAGGGGAAACAGCCGAGGAGACAGGCACTGCCCAGGGAGGTTGGCGTCCAGGCCATGGCCAACAACTGCATGGCTCGTCCTGTCAACTGCTCGCCACTGTGGCTCTACACGTACCCGCAAGTACAGTACTAGCGCTAAAGACGTGCGTGCGTGCGTGCTCGATCCGATCGAATCCATAGGCTCCATGTATCGTTCGAGTGGAATGTCCGGCTGAAAAACCGTGACTTATGATTAAAATTACATTATAACAGTTGAAATTTCACTGTAACTGAAGGTGGCTTATTTGACGTAATTAAATTTAAAAAATTTTAAAAATATAAAAAATATGTTAGATCATCACGGACAACGTAAACGAATACGGGAAAAAGCTCAAAAAAAACTAAAAATTCATAAAAAACGAAATTTATGAATAGTAAAAAATAAGTTAGAAGTTGAAGCCGAAACGAGCGGGTCAGTCCGGCGATACATGTGTACGGAGATGCTAGCTACGGCTCGTCGGTGCGGTACGTGTGGGAGCCTAGCTGGATCTGGCTGGAGCAAACCAACGACACTGTTAACGAAAGCGTAGGCGTAAATTAAATTAAATTAGTAATTAACAGGTGCTGGCTACTGCACGTACGGGGCTCTGTTCTCCATTGAATTGCTCCATCGATCGAATACCGATTTCTACAGTTTTGAGTCCTCCGAAAAAGAAATATCTCAGCAATTTGTGCGGTACAGGCAGTCATATATTCAGATTCTGACGTTGGTTTATCTGCCGGTACGATCGATATATGCTTCAGGACACTGTTCGTCCATCCGTGTGGTCGCCGTACTGCATACTGTGGCGAGTTAAGTAACTGTTAGGGATGATGATGTATGCAAAAACATCCGATAGATACATATCCGGTGTTACGTTGAGGACTTGAAGGTGAGACATTGGGCTGGGACATTTTTTTAAGAAAAAAGTCTATATAATATCTTAAATTTTGTTTGAAAATCGGTGCAGTACTCTGAATTATAAAATCAAATATTTGACCATCCAAACTTTACAATCCGGTTCAAATAACACTCTAATCCGGTTTCACATGATGGTATCATCCGCATGGCGCGATGAGTGAACGGTTTTACCATGTAGGATAACACGCTATTCAAGTTAGATCAATAATATATGGGGCCCACAAGAGCTCCTCCAACCTTCCAACCGTGTTTCCATGTCGACCGCCCTTGTAATCCCCCCTTCTCTATTTCGATTTGGGAGAGAAGACCCTGTGGGACCCACCTGTCATTCACGTAAATTTGACAAGTGTGTCATCTTATATGGTGAAATCGCCCACTTATCATGCCACGTCGGCAATATTACCATCCAAAATAGAGTCAGGTTATTATTTAAACTGGATTACAAAGTTCGAGAGTCCAATGTCTAGTTTCATAATTCGAGGTGATGGATGGACTTTCGAATAAAGTTCGACATATCATATAGACTTTTTTTTCTACAGGTGATACGGTAAAGATCTCAACTATACACCAATGGTTGTCTCAAATACACCTTCAACGCACGATTCGATCATATGTAGAGCAACTGAGTGTAGAATAGCTGTAGTACCGTTCCGTACTACTATTAGCTGCGCAATATATGCACGCTCCTATGGAAAACTGTTGCATCATAAGCATTAACACCCTATGTGTGTGAATCCAGCACGCAAAATTGTAGTATCCAATGCTATAATCAAAGAGAGTGAATGATTGTACTAGTATCTTTTTGAATTACCGAGGACGACCTGCGTTGGATTGAACTGATGACTAAAGATATTGTGCCCGTAGTGACGCCTCTGTGTTGACGTGCTTTGATTTGCTTTGCTTACTGATACTATTGGTGATGATCGGGTAAACGATACGGTACATGATCAAGGAAAGCAAAGTCGACGGAGGAACGCTATCTCATCACGCACGGCTCAGAACGAGAATGAGTCGAAAACGATGCCCAAAAAAACACGCTGCCGACGCTAACTAATTTTTCTTGGAATAGATCTCATCCTTTATTTCTGAATTATATTCTATGGATACAAAGTGCCCTCACGGCACCCTTCAAACCCTAGCACATAAATTCCAAAAAAAATTCTCCCAAAAAGCTGTCTAAAGTCCTCAATTAACCCTTAACCTCTCTCTTCTTTTATATGCTAGAACCCCAAACCGTGTCATCATCATCATGGACATGAAATCCTATCTGATTCCGAAAATCAAGGGACCCAAAATCTTTTTGAACACGGTTTTACAAAATCTCTAAAACTTTCAGTTATTAACACCTTCCATAACTCCTTCTAATTCTTCACGTGTCGAAGCCTCAAGACCGCACCTCCTATAACTTCTCCACGCATCATCTACCTTTGTTCTCAATGTGCTCCAGCATGAGCTAGACCATCTCATGACATTCTCGACCATTTGAACCTCGGATTTCCCCATTCTAGTTTCAGTCCTCCTTGACATCAATCATGATAGTCTATACGCTCAATCTGCACATGCAAAGACCAAAGAACTTTTTTCTGGCACAAGTTTTATCCAATTTGACCAATATCAGCCCACACACGCATAACACATCCTCATCCATCAATAAATATGAACCAAATTATCCACGATCTCAATTTCCACACTTTTAAAATCAACCCAAGACCACCTAGAAAAACCGATTTGATCGCCATGCACAGGCTGATCAAACCACTGGCCTAGCACAAGTATTCGAAGATTACAAGTACTTGGGGTACTCAAAGGTCACAAGAATTGTAGCACTAAAAGCCTACAACTACAGACCATCGACCAGTCACTGTAGCTCCGACCATTGATCAGGTAATGTAGCTACGACTGGTTACTATAGTTCTAACCATCGATCAGTTATTATAGCTCCGATCATCGACGAGGTAATGTAGCTCCGATTATCCCAGTCGAAGTCTGTGACTACTGACCATGGTCGACGTCTCCAACTATCGACCGTGAACAAAGCCTGCTGATCGTACCGTCCAACACAAGGCGGTCAAACCGCTTAACCTGAATATCCCAGCAATTCCAGTTTTACAATAGTGCATTGTTTAAATCTTTCATAAATATAAATTTCAAAGCAATCTAAATATCAATTATTTATCATCACTGTACTTCCAACCTATTCATATAGTCTAAAAAAATATATACTACTGCTAGAACGTTACGCAGGTTCATATCGGGCGACACTTGACTGTTCAATCAACATGGCGACATTTATCGTCCGTTCAATCACAAGATACTACCCACGAGCGTGGTTTCGCCCCCGAAGGACTCCCCGATGTTATTTACTCACGAACTGATTGACACGCTCTATAAGACGATAACAGTCATGTTCTTTTTTTCATTTGACTTCGATTTATCTAGAAGTCAAAATAAATAGGATGACTTCTTCAAACAGTTTAAGCCATTCTTCAAATAGTTTCTTGAATCTAAAACTGTATATTTCGTTCACATCGATATCTCCGTCATTCGTCACCGTCTCAAAAACATAGCAAAAAATCATCACCCATAGATGTTAAAGGTGTGAAATCTAAACACAAGGAGAAGATATAGGCTGCCTCACATGCTGTCATCCATGAGAGTAAAAATAACACGAGGATTTATACAGGTTTGGAGTTAGAGAGTACCGTTCTACTTCTGTTGGTGAGCCAACGGGAGTTATATCCGGGAAGAAAGCTCCCTGAGGGCTCACCAGTTTAAATACACTTATTTATTGCTCATGAGATCTCAAGAGAACTATCCCTCAAATGATACATACATGAAGTATTTATAGGCTCATGAGTCTATACAAATGACTAAAATACCTCTTGATGAGCTAGCTAGCTTATGAATACAGATGAAAGGTATAGTTATCTTTTCTAAACACAATAGCAATGGTATGTATGGTATGTAATATATTAGGCATGCTAAATCAATCATGGAAGGAAAGTCTTAATCATGGATGGAAAGTCTCAATCACACTAGCACGCATCTAAAAGCAATCCAAAGGTAAGGAGACTAGGCGTCCAGACACCTAGGTGCCCCTGTTATTTATACTATATATATATATATATATATATATATATATATATAGGAAAATTACATAATGCACCGTGGTGCCTAGGCACCAACATCCGATACACGTGTATGATTGATAATTTTTTTGAGTTTGGGTATGAAAATGTTTTATACCCTTGATATATTTATGGTAAGTTAGTTTTGAACTCAGTTCAAACTAGTTTGAACTACTTTTGAGTTCAATGCAACTACAGTGAGTATATACCATAAAAATAGTTCAAACTAATTAAACTGAAGTTATATATATATATATATATATATATATATATATATATATATATATATATATTCCGTAGAGCCGGTACTTGTTCGTGAAGGAATAAATTATTTCTTTAACAGTAGACCAAACGAACAAACCAACAGCAGGACAAGCCGCAAACTGTAGTTAGTAGGCGCGCTGGCCGCGTCGGCCGACTTGGGCGCAACAGTGCGGCGGACACCCTGCAGATCGGACGCAACAGTCGCCCCTCCAGCTACACGCAGCCAACCAGGTGTACCACCAGATGCCACTCGTACCACAAAAAAAAAAAAAAAAAAACTGGCCAAGCAAGCGATCCAGCTCCATTACTACACTAGCAATTTGCTCCCTTGTGCATGCATGTATGTATGTATACGAGCCGACTTGGCGGCGACGTGTTCCGATCGTCGTTGCAAGTACACGCCGTGTGCGGAGAACGGAAGGAGATCCATGCGCCGTGTCTTTTGCCCGCCCATGCGCAACAGTTCGCTGGACTACGTGCCACCAAACAGGTGTACCGGCAGGTGTGTATGTTACTATGCGCGTACGATTTTAAAGTGGTATCTTGCAACCGGTGGAGCCTGACGTTCCAGCGACCGGGCTAGTTTGACTGACACGCAAACTGCACCGAGGAGGTCCCGTTTAGTTGTGCTGAAGTGACTTCTAACTGAAGCTACATGTAGCTGGCTAAAATTACATTATAACTAAATGTGATTTATTTGGCGTAATTAAATTTAAAAAAATTAAAAACAGAAAAAATATGTTAGCTCATCACCGACAACGCAAACGAATATGGGAAAAAAAGAACCAACAAAAAAGCTCAGAAAAAATAAAAAATACAAAAAAATAAAATTTATAAATAGTAAAAAATAAACAGAAGTAAAACATTCAAACTGAAATGAACGGGACATAAATAAAGTGGACGGTCTCTTCACCTGGCTCTATTAATTGCGGGCCTAATGACATTCTACTGTGCTTCTTTCAACATGATTAAGTGAGCAAAAACGCGCAAAATCAAGATTAAGCCCCCTTCGAAACGCAGACATTATAATGGAAATTTGCGAGAAACAGTTAAAATCCTCCGGTATTTCTCGAGAAATTCTGTGTTGCATCTCTCAACCATTCGAATGCAAGGCCCACGGTATATTTGCCTGCTGTGCGATCTTCTGGGGCCCACGAGCCAGTGCCGTGGATATTTCGGCCCTGGATCCGTTTGGCTGATATTTAAGCCGGCTTCGGCTTTACATTAAAGTACGCCTTCCTTTATATACGACGCGCCGGAAGTCCGGCACATTGGTGCAGCAAAACGGCCCATGAAGCGATTTCCTTTTATCAATCTCAGAGAAACAAGCACGATTGACCTTTTTTAGAGATGAGCACGATTGATCTTGATTTCACGACGTACGGTACAAGAACAGATCGGTAAAAAAAAAAAGAGGGAGTTGCGTCGTACATTTCAGGGAGAAGATTGTTAGAGTTTAATCTTGTTTTCTATTGCTAGTCATATCAGAGTCAGTTGCCATATATGTGTTTCATAGTAGGATCTATGTTAAGGCTCTGTTTGGATCAGTTTCACATTCTTAAAAACCAGCTATTACTTCTAGTTTTTAAAAGCTGGTTTCTAAGTAAAAACTGGTGGGGTGTTTGGATCTCCTAGTTTTTAAAAGCTAGTTTTATTTATGATTGGTGCTAACAGACTATTATACCCTTACATTTTATTGCTCTTGAACAGCACATTAAACAGCCATGCGTGGTCTTTAATGAGGGTAAATGGGTATTTGTGCAAAAAAACTGGCAAAAGCTGGGTATCAACAGCTTCTTAGTTTTTAAGAATCTGGGTAGGTAGATTTTAAAAACTGCCCTAAAAACTGGTCTGTTTGGATCCCACCCAGTTTCCAAAAGTCAGATTCTTAAAATCTGGGTGGATCCAAACAGGGCTTGAGTTCGTATACGAGTACGTATGTGAGGTTTGCTGTGCATGGGACTAGTAGCTGTGGTCCGTTTCCGTTTCTTATTCAGCAATGTCTGAGTATATTAGTAGAGGGAGGTATGCTTGGAAAAGCAGCAGTTGTGAGCGAGCAATGTAAGCAGCAGAAGTTGGCAGCAAGAAATAAAAGAGGAGAGAGCAAGGAAAACAAACTTGCGTGCCGTGTTCTGTGTTTGTTTCGTGTCTTCGTTTTGATGTTCTCTCTAGAAGCAAAACAAGGCGCTCCAACTCGTTTTGTGCTATGGGAAAAGCTAGACGAGTGCAGTACGTGAAGACAACAGTGAGCGCTGCTTCGTGCTTGTCCTTCGTACAGGAATAGGAGTAGGCGAGGTGCTAGACCAGGTGGGTCACGTTAAAGAAGAGGACTAAAAATTCCAACAAGTGGTATCAGAGCCTGTTGATCTGGGTGGTACCTGAAGAATATGGGAGAAGCGTCAACTTTGAGTGCCCAGAGTGGGCTAATATCTCTCCAATACCGAATTTTAGATGCTTTTGGCATTGTCACTACTCGCAAATTCCAAAAATAGCGCCGGTAGAAACAAAATTCCAATCATAGCCCCCAACCGACCGCACCATTTAACCAGGCGCTGACACGTGGCAATGGTGCGGTCGGGGAGCGCAAGACACCGGAGTGGTGCGGTCCCCGACCGCACCATTTAACGGGGCGTTGACACGTGGCGGCAATGGTGCGGTCGGGGACCGCACCACTCCGGTGTCGTGCGCTCCCCGACCGCACCATTGCCGCCACGTGTCAACGCCCCGTTAAATGGTGCGGTCGGGGACCGCACCACTCCGGTGTCGTGCGCTCCCCGACCGCACCATTGCCACGTGTCAGCGTCCCGTTAAATGGTGCGGTCAGCTGGGGGCTAGGATTGGAATTTTGTTTCCACCGGCGCTATTTTTGGAATTTGCGGTAGTAACAGTGCCAAAAACGTCCAAAATTCTCCAATACCCTCCCCTAATGACCGACAATTACCCGGTGTGGGTAATGAAGATAAAGGCGAACATGCGCGCCTAGAGAGTCTAGGGTGCAATCGATTTGAAGGGGAAGGACAAGGAGGTGGACGACAAGGTGGATCAGGTGGCTTTGGCTATCATCTACCAAGCGGTGCCAGATTCGATGATGCATCAGCTCATCGGTAAGGAGACGACAGAGGAGGCTTGGGAAACGCTTCAGATGATGCACGAGGGAGTTGATCGTGTGAAGGAGGTGCGGCCCTAGAATTTGCGGAGCGAGTTCGAGAATCTCAAGATGGGAAAGACCCAGTCGATGGACGAGTTTGCCAGCAAGCTGATTTCGTTGTACAATCTCTTTTAGCAATAAGATGGAGAAATCTATGGCGGTGAAGAAATATTTGTGTGTGCTTTCGGAGAAGTACATACTTGTTGTCACCACACTTATGTATTCCTCCAATCTGGACAAGAAGAAGATAGAGGAGATCACTAGCTCCCTCAAGGCGTATGAAGAGTTACTGAAGGGGTTTCAGTCACGTAACAAGCAGGTGTTGCTAGTAAAGGGAGAGACAAAGAGTGGTGACTCATCAAGCAGCGGCGGGAGATGGCGCGGTCGAGGTGGCCAGAGTAGTCGAGGTTGTAGAGGTGGCCGTGGAGACAAGGCTAGGCAAGGCGGTGGTGAAAGATTTCGTGATAAGTCACATGTTAAGTGTTTTGAATGTGACGAATATGGGCACTACGTATTAGGATGTCACAGCCACATAAAGTGTTTCAATTGTAACGAGTAAGGGCACTATGCTTCGAATCGCCGAAGCAAGAGAAGAACGGGGAGGTGAACCTCGCCCAAGATGAAGAAGAAGATGACGAACTAGGACTACTTCTCTTCTCATATGTTGAAACGACACCAGTCATGATAATGCTGAACGAAGAGAACGTAATTCCAAAACTACGTATGAAGGAAGGTAGTCACAATCACTCGGATCAGTGGTACTTGGACAATGGAGCAAGCAACCACATGACGGGAGATCGCTCCATGTTTCATGAGCTCGACGAGAAGATTTAGGGCAAGGTCAAGTTTGGCAATGGCTCCACGGTAGAGATAAGAGGCAAAGGGACGATGATGTTGCAATGCAAGAACGGAGATAAGAAGTTGTTGACAGGGATTTACTATTTACCAAGTCTGTGCAACAACATAATTAGTCTCGGGCAGATGACAGAAAGAGGGTACAGGGTGGTGCTGCAGGATAAGTTCTTGCGTGTGTATAATAAGAACAAAGATTTGTTAATGAAGGTGAAACGATCTCGAAATCAGTTGTATGAGATTTCTTTGAAAACTTGTAAATCGGTTTGTTTGAAGAGTAGCCTGGAGGAGCTGGGCGACAACACGGAATGTGATGGCTCGGGTCAAAGCGGTGTGCCTCATAACACAGGCATGCATGTAGCTGCGGGCGGCACCTCCGGAGGTGCATGCGGTGCACATGTAGCTGCATCTAACACAGGAAGTCAATGCGGTAGGCCTCCAGGTGGAAAAAGTGCACAAGGTCTAAGAGGAAGACTTAGAGTACATGTCGGTGCAATTTTTTTATGGTTTTGCAGAGCAAACACAGGAAGTGTTAGAGACAGGAGTTAGGGACGATGTAGCCTCATCTAAGGTGCACGTGGGAAAGTGAATAGACTTAGTCCAAGAGATAGGAGCGGGAGGCTCAGGTAACGACAAAGACAAAGCGGCTGTGGGAGCAGGTGCTCCAGCCCAGTCAGTCGTGCAAGGAAGGATGGGATCAGTTCAGGTGCGAGACGTGGCAAGCGTCGAATTGTGCAAGGCTCAGGATGAGCAAGCACATGTGGTTGGGCAGTGACGGCTCAGAAACGAACGGCACACGAGAGTGCAGGTATAAGAAAGAAGCAGGAGCAAGAGAGAAGATTGGCGTAATCAAGATGGAGAAACAAGATTAAGGAAGTGATTGTTAGAGTTTAATCTTGTTTCCTATTACTAGTCGTATCAGAGTCGGTTGCCATATATGTGTTTCATAGTAGGGTCTGAGTTGAGTTCGTATACGAGTACGTATGTGAGGCTTGCCGTGTACAGGACTAGTCGTTGTGGTCCGTTTCCGTTTCTTATTCAGCAATGTCTAAGTATATTAGTAGGGGAGGTATGGTTGAAAAAGCAGTAGTTGTGAGCAAGCAATGTAAACAGCAGAAGCTGGCAGCACGAAATAAAAGAGGAGAGAGAGCAAGAAAAACGAACTTGTGTGCCGTGTTCTATGTTTCGTTTCGTGCCTTCGTTTTGATGTTCTCTCCGGAAGCAAAGCAAGGCGCTCCAACTTGTTCTGTGCTACGGGAAAAGCCAGACGGTTGTAGTACGTGAGGACAACAGCGAGCGCTGCTTCGTGCTTGTCCTTCGTACAGGAACAAGAGCAAGCGCGGTGCTAGACCAGGCAGGTCACGTTAGAGCAGAGGACTAGACATTCCAGCAAAGATACACATGACGTGTTCCAGTTTACGCTTACATAGATAGCACGAGACCATAACACCGTTGCCCTAGTATCTACATCCACTTGACCACCAACCGCAAAAAGAAGCGAAAGAAAAGAAGCAACCGTTCCAATCACCAAAACAAAGGTGTCATATTAATCAGGAGCGGCACGGCACGGCCGGCGTCGTCAGGCGTGGTGGTGCTGCAACTGCAGCAGCCGCGAGTACGCCCCCTCGGGCCGTGCTAGCAGATCGGAATGGCTGCCGTGCTCGACGATCCGTCCGTCCTGCACGACGGCGATGCGGTCCACCCCTCGGATCGTCGAGAGGCGGTGCGCGACCAGGACGCTGGTCCGCCCCTTCATCAGCCGCTCCAGCGCCTCCTGCAGCACGCACTCGGACTCGGCGTCCAGCGCGCTCGTCGCCTCGTCCAGCAGCAGGATGGCTGGGTCCTTGAGCACTGCTCTGGCAATGGCGATCCGCTGCTTCTGGCCGCCTGACAGCTGCACTCCTCGCTCCCCGACCGCCGTCCTGTAGCCGTCGGGCAGCTGGCTGACGAAGCTGTGCACGTTTGCGGTCTTCGCCGCCTCGATCACCTCCTCCTCGGTTGCACCGTCCTTGCCATAGGCAATGTTTTCAAGAATGCTCGCCGCGAAGAGGACAGGCTCCTGCTGCACAAGGCCTATCTTGAGCCGCAAGGACTTCAAGTTCAGCCTCCTGATGTCCTTGCCATCGACCATGACTTTGCCCGCAGTCGGATCGTAGAACCGCTCGATGAGGACAATGACAGTGCTCTTCCCGGAACCGCTGGCTCCAACTAGAGCTTGGCTGCGCCCAGCCTGGATTTTTAGGTTGAAGTCCTTGAAGATTTCAATGTCAGGGCGGGATGGGTAGGCAAAATCAACATGCCGCAGCTCAACGTCCCCACGGACAGTGGTGACACGCTCTGACTCCGGATCGTCGGGCTCAATTCTTGTTGCCCTGTCGAGGATGCCAAAGATGGATCGGATAGATTCACCTCCACGGACGATCTCTGGGGCGAGGCTGACCGTCTCAGCTACGGAGTTGGCAGTCACAACAAGGACAACAAAAACCTTGATGACCTTGGAGAAGGTGGACACATGTGACCGGACGAGATGAGAACCATACCAGAGAATGAGTGCTTCTGAGGAGTACAGGCAGAGCTGTGAGAGGCCAAACAGAAGACCTGACGTCTGGCTGCGGCGGAGGATCAGCTGCTCTGGTATGCGCAGCTCATGGCTGAAGAGAGACAGGATCTTGTTTTGAGCGTTGAAGGCTGCCACGGTGCGGATGTTGCTCACGCCTTCACCCGCAACCATGCTGCTCTTGGCATGTGCCTTTGCTGTGTCACCAGCAAAGCCCTTCATTGAAAGTTGCTGGAAGAATCAAAAGAAACAACATTCACATTTCAGACCATGGAGTCACAATCAGTATATTTTCTACAGAACACTGCAGAAATAAAACTAGCATTGTTCTGATATTGAGAAGTGACACTAAATAACCTAAAGATCATCCACATTCTTAGAGCAACTCCAGCAGTAGCCCTCAAAACAGGGCCCCTACTTTTTATTTGAGGGCTCTCCCTACTTTTGAGGGCTTTGTTTTTTGGGCCACACTCCAGCAGTAGCCCTTAAAACAGGACCCTCAAATTCATTCTTAGAGGGGATGACACATAGGACCCACCCTCATCCTCATCCTACTTTTGAGGGCCGAGGGGCAAAAAACTCATTCCAGCAGGGCTCCTACTTGAGCCCTCAAAAGTAGGGGCTCCCTCCAGACCCCTCAGGAATGAGGGCTCGAGGGGGAGATTTGAGGGCCCCCTACTTTTGAGGGCTCTAGTAGGGGTCCTGCTGGAGTGAGTTTTTTGCCCCTCGGCCCTCAAAAGTAGGATGAGGGCTCAAGTAGGGGCTCTGCTGGAGTTGCTCTTAGAGATGAAAGTAGCATACTAAGGTAAGGTTCGACACTGAAAGAAAGAAATGGATAACTGAAAAAGGTAGGCCAACAAATTACCTGGGCAAAGTTGGCAAGCACAAGAAGAGGGAAAGTGGCCAGAATAAGGAGTGCTACTCTCCACTCAATGATAAAACCAACGACGAATGATGTCATAAGTGAGGTCATGTTCTGCAGGATCACTGATATCCTCTCAGCTATCACCGACTTCACATCAGCTGCATCAACTGCTAGACGAGCAGCCACAAGACTTGAGTTGTTCTCCTCTTCGTCGAACCAACTAACTTCATTCCTAAGTATAGCTGCAGCAAATGTCAAAGAGATTTACTACAAATTCAAGACACCATAAAAATAGATGAACATGTCGTAGCAGGAAATACATACCAGACAGCATCATCCTCCTAACCCTGGTTGTAAGATTTTCTCCCATGATGCTGAAGAAGTAATGCTGCACAAGATAAGCAACTACAGCATACAGACCTGTGCCAATGTAGATGAACACATATAGCTTAGTTTTCTTCTCCATTTCATTGGGGTCCCTGTAGTAGAACACATCAAGCATTTCACCCATAACAATGGCAAATGTTGGACCAATGAATCCAGAGAGGACAGAACCAATGGCGCCCAACACTGCATAAGGCCATTCAGGAGCATTCAGTTTCAGGAGCTTGAAGAAGTAACCTCGTGGTGCTGGGTATTTACGGTCATTATCTGCATTGGAAATCATCTCAATGTGCCCATCTGCTCCAGTGCTGTACTGATAGCTCAGATTCCTTAAACTTCCTGACCTGAGGCTGAGAGATTTGGTGGAAAGTGAACTTGTTAAGTGCATCGAACGGGACCTGCGGGTAGATGCATCACCAAGATCTCTGTTTCGTGCCATTTCCTGAAAACGGATCAGGGAGGCATATGCTCCAGAGCTCCCTTTAGCTAGGAGTTCATCATGCGTCCCAGTCTCAACAACTTGGCCTTGCTGGATCACGGCAATCATGTTCACATTTCTTATAGTGGACAGACGGTGGGCAACAACTACTGTCGTCCTCCCAACCATCAAGCGATCTAGAGCTTCTTGCACAATGCTTTCTGAGTCTGCATCCAAAGCACTAGTAGCTTCATCGAGGAGCAGTATCTTGGGGTTCTTCAGCATAGCACGAGCTATTGCAATACGCTGTTTCTGACCACCAGACAGCTGAATTCCTCGCTCCCCTACCTGTGAAAAAACAGAAACAAATCAGTGTCTGATTGATTAGATCTGATCGCACGTACATCTAAAAATGTGAGAATTCCCCATTTGCCATACAAAGTTACTGGTTTCCCTGATCTGCCACCGAAAAACTGCACTTTCCTTTAGTGCCATTGGCTCATTTTTCTCTACCATTTCTTGCCACTGCCATCCCCTCACTGTGAGTTGGGTGTTAAGTTGGACAGGAAAAGACCAAAATATCCTTCTTCTTCCTCCTCTTCCCCCTCTTTCTATTCCCTCTTATTAGCAACCCACCACCCCAATCTTGACCTCATCACCGCCCACCCCACCCTGCTAGATGCCGCCGCCGCCTCCCTTCGGTTCGGTGCCGCCCCTTGGTCTTCAGACGCTACCGCCCCTACCACCACCATCTCTGTCAGGATGTTCAATCAAGTTGCCGGTAGCGAGTTCAGTAGTTGGGCATGGCCCTTTGGTTGTGCACGTCAGACGTTCGATGTGTGCTCGTTCACGTGGGAATGGTTGCTTTTCTGGTTTCAGTTAGTTGTCGTGCGTCATGGCTAGTTGTGGATGGCACGAATCGTGTAGTCATGGCGTGCGCTTAGGAGGGGCCATATTGACCATGATCTGTACTCGTTGATGTTTAAATAGAGTCCTCAGAAAAGCTGCGGAAGTTGAGCAGCACAAATCCTTGCGTTTCCCCTCGGCGTCGCGTGCGTATCCTCGAGTGTTTCAGGAAGTCGGAAGTCAGTAAGTTGTAACCGAGACTTCTGACTATCGACTTGTTGTGGCGTGGTCGTAAATGACTTTGTGGTCGTTAGACTGTGTGCATGTCCGCTGCGACTCGACTATCGACTTGCTGTGACGAGGCGTGGTCGTAAACGACTTCGTGGTTGTTCAACTGTGTGCGTGTCCACTGCGACAAGTGATATCAGAGCCTGTGTTCACCAATCATCTGGAAGTCATGTCTTCGTCGTGGGCTCCGCCAGCAAGGCAATCAATGACTTCTCCGCAGCAAGGCCGCCCACGCTCGCCTTCGCCTCCTCCGCGTCGACCGCGGCACCGTGATGATGGTGGTCGTGCACCCGTCGTCCAGCGCGTCGTCAGGGAGGCCTCAGACTCCATTGTCTACCCCATGCTCACACGAAACACTACAACGACTGGGCGCTGGTCAAGCGAGTCAACCTCCAGGCGCAAGGTCTCTGGAAGGCCATCGAAACCGACAACGCAGACTACCGCAACGACCGGCTCACGCTGTCAGTGATACTTCATGCCGTGCCGGTCGAGATGCTGTCGACTCTCGCCGTCAAGCACACGACGAAGGCAGCCTGGGAGGCCGTGAAGACCATGTGTATGGGTGTTGACCACGTGCGCGAAGCCAACGCCCAACAACTGCGCAAGGTGTTCGGTGGTATCTCCTTCAAAGACTATGAGTCCATCGATGATTTCTCGACGAGGATCTCTGGGCTTGCCAACAACCTCCACCTGCTCGGCGATCCCATCCGAGAGGAAGAGGTGGTCAAGAAACTCCTACAGGTGGTCCCAGATCGCTATCTTCAGGTGGCCATTTCCATTGAGACACTCCTTGATGTCAGCACCCTCTCGATCGAGGTGACGGGCCGACTTCAAGCGGTGGAACAACGCTACTCCAACCATGGGGCCGACGACAAGGGAACCCGTCTGCTTCTCACAGAGGAGTGGTGGGCACGGGTGCAGGCACATGATCGGGACAGATCGACGTCCGGCAACTCCTCCGCGCGTCGTGGCAGACCGCGTGGCAGGCGCGGGTGAGATTCCTCCAGCAATGGGAAGGAGACCCGTTCTCGCAGCGGCCACGACAACTCCAAGAGAGACGAGTGCAGGTATTGTGGAAAATTAGGGCATTGGGCTATCGATTGTCGCAAGAAAAAGGGAGGAGGCGCATCTGGTGCAGAACACCGACGATGATCTGTCTCTCCTGAACAAGGGAACCCGTCTGCTTCTCACGGAGGAGTGGTGGGCACGGGTGCAGGCACATGATCGGGATAGATTGACGTCCAGCAACTCCTCCGCGCGTCGTGGCAGACCGCGTGGCAGGCGCGGGCGAGATTCCTCCAGCAATGGGAAGGAGACCCGTTCTCGCAGCGGCCACGACAACCCCAAGAGAGACGAGTGCAGGTATTATGGAAAATTAGGGCATTGGGCTATCGATTGTCGCAAGAAAAAGGGAGGAGGCGCATCTGGTGCAGAACACCGACGATGATCTGTCTCTCGTGATGGCCCAAGTAACGGCAGTGGAAGAGGACATCGCCCGGGTGCTCGCCAAGCCAGAACACGTCGGCGGGCAGGTCTTCCTCAACGAGGAGCGCGTCAGATCGGTCTTCCCCAATGAAGAGCATGAGGAGACCTCCTGGTTTCTCGACACCGGAGCATCAAATCACATGATGGGATCTGACACAACGTTCTCTAAACTTGATCGCGGGATCACCAGCTTGGTCAAGTTCGGGGATGGCTCGGTGGTTGAAATCCACGGGTGCGGCACCGTGCTGTTCGTGGGAAAGGGGAAATGACACCACGCCCTCACCGTGTACTTCATCCCGCATCTTTGGAGCAACATCATCAGCGTTGGCCAGCTTGATGAGGGTGGCTGCAGTGTGTTGATTGAAGATGGTGTTCTGCGCGTCCGTGGTCGACAACGCAACCTCATCGCCAAGGTGAAGAGATCACCAAACCGGCTGTACAAGATCACCTTCAGTGTGGTATAGCCGGTCTGCCTAAGCTTGCAGGTCGACGACGAGGCGTGGCGCTGGCATGCTCGCTTTGGGCACCTCAATTTTGATGCACTCCAGAAGATGTCAGCCACGGGCATGGCGCGCGGACTTCCTCACGACCACGTCGATCAAATCTGCGACGGGTGCCTTATCGGTAAACAACGGCGCGCGCCTTTTCCTCAGGAGACCAAGCGCCGCGCCAACGACCGCCTCGACTTAGTGCACGGCAACCTATGCAGACCCGTCACGCCAGCAACACACGGAGGCAAGCATTAATTCGATCAAGTTGCCAGTAGCGAGTTCAGTAGTTGGACATTTCCCTCTGGTCGTGCGCGTCAGACATTCGACGTGTGCTCATTCACGCGGGAACGGTTGCTTCTTTTCCGGTTTCAGCTAGTAATCGTGCGTCATGGCTGGTCGTGAGATGGCCCGGATCGTGTAGTCGTGGCATGTGCTTAGGAGGGGCCATGTTGGCCATGATCTATACTCGTTGATGTTTAAATAGAGTCCTTAGAAAAGTTGCGGAAGTTGAGCAGCACAAATCCTTGCGTTTCCCCTTAGCGTCGCGTGAGTATCCCCAAGTATTTGAGGAAGTCGGAAGTCAGAAGTCGTAAGTCGTAACCGAGACTTCCAACTATCGACTATCGACTTGCTGCGGCTAGTCGTAAATCACTTCTTGGTCGTTCGACTGCGTGCGTGTCCGCTGCAACAAGGCGTGATCGTAAACGACTTTGTGGACGTTCGATTGCGTGCGTGTCCGCTGTGACAGTCTCCGCCTCCCTCTAGCTCGGCGCCACCCCTCTTCTTCGGACATGGCCGCCTCCCTCCGATCCCCGGCTACCCCACGAGGTGGAAAAGATGGCGGTGGTGGCTGAGGGAGAGCTCACCAGTGCCAGTTCCAGCGGGGCGGCGCTCGATGGAGAGGTAGATCGTGAGACGTGTTGACCACATGCTGACAAAGAAAAGGTGTGCATCAGCGCCGGCGCCAGCGGGTCCCCTCCCCTCACTTTGTTTCAGCCTGCGATGGAAAGATCAATGGCAATGGCAACGCTCTATCGGTGTCCTCTCTCTACCGAGGCATGCTCTCTCTCTCACTCTCTGTGGAGTCATCACAGGGGACGCGCTGTGGCCTAGAGCAGCTAGCACCGATGGTCAAAATGATGGTGACAATGAGATCTTCCTTCCCCAAATCTCGGCTGCTTGGATCCATGGCTTGCCTTGTTTTTATAAGAAAGGAGACAAGAGCAAAGGAGACGAGGAGGGGCAAGATGGGTATTTTTCAATGGCATATCAGGGAAACAGGTAACTTTGCATGGCAAATAAGGAATTTTCTTAAAACATGTAGACGCACCATGGTGTTGTAACCATTCGGAAGAAGAGAGATAAAACTATGGGCATTGGATGCAGTTGCCGCGGCCTCAACTTCTGCAATTGTAGCATCAGGCTTTCCATACAGTATATTCTCAAGGATAGTTGTTGCGAAAAGAGCAGGTTCTTGGTTTACTAGACCAAACTGATCTCTCAGCCACCTCAATTGGAGTGTCTTTATGTCAACATTGTCCAGCAAAACTTGGCCTACAATGCAAGGGAATTTAGAATTTAAGATAATAACCTAAGGAGGGTCATATATTCACAAACTGCAAATCAAGGGCCCTTTGTGACAATGCAGTTCTTACCTTCATTAGGATCATAGAACCTTTCTATCAAAGCCACAACAGTGCTCTTTCCAGACCCACTGCCTCCAACAACTGCAACGGTTTTCCCAGCAGGGAAGAAAAGAGAGAAATCCCGAAAGATCATAACATCAGGCCTTGACGGATAGCTGAAAGTAACATCCTTGAATTCTATGTTTCCATGGACCTCTGCCAACAACGTTCCATCCTTATGATTGTGAACTATGGAAGGTTTCTGGCGAATGGCCTCCAACAGTTTGAAACCAGCAATCTTCCCTTTGCTGAATGCTCCAAGGTTTGAGAATGCCTGGCCAAGACTCCTACCACAACAAAATTCAAGGAGTTATTACACGAGGGACATCAAGGTAACAGCTAACAGGCAGGAGAAAACAGGCAAAACAGGACAATAATAACTTTGACAGTTCTTGCACTGCACTTACATGCCACCAACAATTGCAGAAAAGATAGCTGTAAAAGCCTTGCCACCATCGGTCTGCCCATTCCTGATGAAGACACCAGCATACCAGAATACCAGTGCCCATGACATGCATGCTATCCCATAAGTACACCCAATCCCAAGTCCTTTCGCCATCCCAGCTTTGTAACCAAGTTTCAGTGTGTTCTGAATTGCTTCAGAGTAGGAGTTGAGTGCTTTGCTCTCTCCAACAAATGAGTAAACTGTTCTAACTTGTGCAATTGCCTGCGAGGAATGTTTACCCCATTCGCAGTCAGCATGTAAGTATAAGGTTGCAAGCAACTATATTCTATAAAAAATTGCTTCGCCTAGGACAGTAGCAAAAGCAATACTTTACATTTTTAATATAAAAATTAATTAATTACATTCTTAAAACCACTTATTTAGGAAGTAATGCCTGGGGAAGTGCTTGCATACTTAAAAATGAAAGCTGCACAAATTTAAAGCAACCGGGAGCTTCATTTGCACATGACCATTAGTAAACATTTCCGTTAGAATATGTGCAGTTTTCTTTTGGAAAAGTTAGAATATGTGCAGTTTTCTTTTGGAAAAGTACAAGAGGAATATGTGCAGTTTTCTTTTGAAAAAGTACAAAAGCACTCACCAACTTTGTGTTATCAACAGTTGACTGTCTGCGTACTATGCCTAAAAATGGTTACCCAACCACCCACGTTCTTCTGACACCACGTACAGTACATCTTTTCCAGTGACTGTAAGTTAGCAAAGAGCCAAAACTGCCTTTTCTAACAAAGTTACATAATTAAATTGTATTCATATAATGCATCATAATTCATACAATCGTATCCTACGTAAGAAGTAGTATCACTGTTCAAGTGTGCATAGAATCACTATATAGTCACTTAAGTCACAATGTGCTTTCCACACATCAACTTAGTAGTGCTCTCTTAGGAATAATCTGCCCAACCTAGTTGATTAAGAAAAAAAAGTTGGCAAAGGAGCCTTTTTTATTATCTTTATCAAGCAATATCTCTGCTGGAAATAGGCACTCTTGAACCAAATCCAAATGTAGACTCGATGGGCCACTACACCAAAAGTTGAGCACATAAGTCTGCTTGAAAACAGAGTCACACAACAATTCTGGCACAATGCGCTGCCCCCACCTAGTTATGGAATTGCTCATAGGATTCCCAAAGAATTAAAGTCGAAAAGCACCAAATCGCATGGTGGTTAATCGTCACGTAGCATAAGAAAACAAGGTTTTTGGCTCCTAATCAGCAGACAACACCAAAAAATACTACCAACCCAGCACCCCAATTGAAGCACAAGTCCAAGCACACACTACTGAGATGCATAGATTAATTGGACACTAATACTAATCCAAATCCATGAGAAATATCTTATGACACTAGGCTAGAGTGGACAGTACAGCAGCAGCCAAGTTCCTCACGTGGAATAGCTCGAATCATTGTTACCTGCTCTGCGACGACGCCGGCATTGGCATAGGACTCCCGGCTCTTGGACGTGAGCCCGGTGAGCGTGTAGGCGTACAGGCCGCCGGCGAAGGCGATGGCGGGGATGACGGCCACGCTGAGCAGCGCGAGCCGCCACGCCGCGACGAACCCGACGACAAGGCCGGCGAGGAAGGTGGCGATGTAGTGGATGAAGTTGCCGACCCTCTCACCGATGGCGTCCTGCACGAGCAGCGTGTCGGTGGAGACCCCGAACACGATGTCCCCCGTGCGCGCGTCCGTGTCGAAGAACCCGACGTCCTGCCGCAGCACAGCGTCCAGGTACGCCTTCCGGAGCGCGATCACCTGCCGCTCGCCGGTGTACATCCAGCACGCGATCTCTGAAGAACAGGAGATTGCAGCTTTAGCTTGCAAAACAACAACTTCACCTGTGTGCAAGGATTGCAACTTTGGTGTGCATTGATACAGCCACGCCACCGACATGGACTCCGGCGAGCGAGTTGCCGGATTCGACGACGCGGGAAAGAGACAAACATAATTACTGTTAAATTTCTCCCGTTTGGTGTGATGGTGACGGGACTTGTGTCAGTGAGTGGGGTGGTCATCGAGATGCCCCACCGGCCATGACCAGATCATATTTTGCTTTGAGGCCCCTGTGTTTGTCCGTTATGCTTGAAAAGTGCCTCAGTGCGTGCGAGAAAACGAGAGAAGAGGGGGCTTTGGAGATTTTATGGGATTGTGGGGGTGTGAATGGAAACGAAAAGCTCACCAGCGTATGAGGAGACGCAGACCACCAGTCCGAGGTAGACGAAGTAGAGGGCATACTGCAAGAGATGAGTAAAGAAATTGGTGATCTTGGCGACAGAAACCTCATGAGAGCCACGAAAACGATTCAAAGGAATCGGAGCTGAGCATATCGAAGCAAAAAGGTCGGCATCGCAGCAATAGGCGAGTAATGGCAAGTTTGAATGAGTGAGGAATGGAGGTACGGACCTTGGAGACCTCGTCGGTCATGGTGCGGAGGTCGGTCTGGTTCTTGCCGAAGCCGTTGATGAGGTCCCCGAAGAGCAGGAAGAAGAGCGGCATGGCGGCGCCGTGCGCCAGCGCGCCGAGGCTCCCCGCCGCCATGAGCACCAGGTCCCACCTGTCCGCGAACGCGAACAGCTCGTGGAACGCGACCGCCTGGTCCACCCTCTTCTTGCCCTCCCCCGCCGCATCGCACCCGCCTCCGCCTCCTCCGTTCGCCGCCTTCTCCACCTTACCATCCGCCGCCGCCGAGTCCGCCATTGCAATGCGCTCCCCTCCGGGCCCGCCCAGCTAGCGCGGCTCGCCCGCTCTATCAGGCCGCCGCCGCCGCCACGGCCAGCGGCATTGGAGATGGCGTCTCTCTCTCCGTTTTCTGCTTTCTTGGCTTTAGGTGGTGGGGTTAGAGAGAAGGGGAGAGGAGGGGCTTTGGATTGCCTCGGATTTCGTGACGTGCATAGAGGTTTGTGGGGGTGGAGTGGTGGTGCTTCTGTGCTCCGCGCTGCGGCGGTGGTCAGAGAAGTAGGCGCGGCGTCGGGGCGAGAGATGAAGAGGAGGAAGGCGCACACAGCGCACACACTGTCCCAGTGTCCCTCCGCTGCAAAAGCAAAACCACGGTTTTTATTTTAATGCAAACGGAAACCACGATTTTATCACTGCTACTAGCATCCGGCGACAGTAGAAGGTGTTTGCTTGTTACGATAAAGCAAGGATAAGCACGAACGTTGGTGACTCCAAGTAGACGGAGGACGGGAGGAGCAGCATGAATGTTTAACAGTAGAGCTCCATAGAGGAGCGGCAGGTGCATTCAGCACGGCCACTTCTGTCAAATGCACTGAAATTGTGGAAGGACAGCATCATCCAGAAGGTCCCTCAATCTTCTCCCTCAACTGTTCATAGTTTTGCAGCCTCCTCCATAGACAATGATGGTGAGATATCCCCTGACACCTGTGTCGTATTAAAATCAGCTAATTTCTTAAGACATGACCAAACTAATATTTAGTGTGCTTGATCAAAATTGATTCGGAGTCTTTACAGTCATAAAATCATCAATCTCGACAATGACTTCTTCAGCCCTGGCATCGCTATTTCTTGAAGGATCAGCTTCAAGTGTTATGACCTTGAAATACCATGTGTAAGTCCAACAGAGCAAAGCTAAGAAAAATCCAAGGTTGCAGCAAGGAAGCACAGCTACTCACCGAACGCTTAGCAGCGTGAAACCATGCATCCGCACACAATGCATAAATATGAGCACCAGTTAAGTTTGGGGGACAATTAAGGGCGGACTAAAATAAAAATGATTGGGTTCACTATTTCACTATACATATAATAAAATATATAGTTTTTAAATAATATTATGCTACATAGTAGTATGTCCGATAATTTTTAGTATTAATACTTCAACATATTTGATAGCAGTGTATGATGATAAATAACTAGTTATCGAAATGCTTATCAAAATGAAAAAACCTGATAATAATATTGGTTAGTTACAGTAAATTGAAGGAATTAAGAGCGAAATCATATATAAAAGTTGATTAGCATTGGTAAATACATCATGCGACCTCAATGGCCTATAAAAAGAGAACAAAATTACTTAAAATTTTCAAGTAAAAATAGTATAATGACCGAATGTAAGTAAATTATTATATTTTAGTATTTACGTTCTTTCAAGTTCATAAAGCGACAAACAACATCATTAGTAATTTTCTTCAATTTTTATTTTTCGCATAATAAATAAGTTTTATCATTTATGGAATCATCACCAATTAACTAAAAATGCCAATTACATATTTGTATGCTCAATAATTCTAAAGCAATATAATAGAAAAATATGTTCAAAGACTTACTTACTTGACATTGTAGTCAAATACTACAATTTTGCCTCTGCTTTGCAACAAGCTAAATCGGTATTCCAAAAATCTAAATTGAAACCTTAAGGCTTAATCATACAATTCGACAAAAATCAATCAACAAACGTCACATTAAAACCCTAACTCACAAATTTAGCCCCTATTTTTGAAACAAATTAGAAGAATTAAGAGAAATTTAGAACAAAGTACATACTGATCGAGTGGGCCTAAGCTTCCTTCAGCCAGAAAGAGCGTGAGGCAATAGGGCCCGAGCGACGTCACGATGAGATGGCAGGCGATGGCGGTCAGTGGCACCGATTTCTCCCATTCTCCGGCGATTGATCGCTACCGCCTGCCTAGCTGAGTGCGGCTATGCGGTGGGCATGATGCGTGTCTCCTGGCCGACCATGCAAGACGAACAGACGTCAAGGGCTGTTGCGAGGTGACATGCTTAGAGATCGATCAAATGGATACCGTGGCCTATTGTGGTTCTCCCTCGCTCAAGGGCTGGCTCGCCCTAATACAGTTGCCGCATAGGCTAAAGAACATCGAGGCCAACTACTAGGAATTTAGGCTGTTATTGATCTCTTCATTAGGCTTTAAGGAATAGATTGGGTGCACCAAGTTTGAGTTAAGGATTCACACATAAGTTGGAGGTGTTGATCCTTTTTTAAAAAAACAGATCCAGTGTCGTGTGACACCGGCTGGGACACCTTGGCTCCGCCCTTGTAGAGGAGGAGCAACTTTTTTCCTAAGATGCTGAAGAGATACACAATCAAGGTGTTGAAAAGACACTTTTGATGGCAGATTTGTTTTGCATTTAGAGGTACTCCTTTCGTTCTTTTTTACTTGACGTTTTTTATTTTTACGTTCTTTGATATGTAACTTTGACCGTTATTTTTTACAACTTTAGATTAAGATGTACTAATAAAATTATAATATTTTAAAAATATTTTTAACGATAAATCTAATGATATAATTTTTTATATAGCTAATCTAGATAGTTTGAGGCCCCGCTCCAAATGACTTCTATTTCTGGCTTCTAGAATGCGTGATTTTCTTAAATTCATCTTTTTTGCCTTTTTGGTTTTTTGTTTTTGCTTTTTCCCTTATTTCTTTGCATTATCGATATAATTTTTTCCTTATTATTTTTTTAAATTTAATTACTCAGAAAAAATAAAAACCACTACAGTGCAATTTTAACCGCTGTAGTATTTTTTTAGCTACTACAGTGCTAAAAAATCAAGAAGCCATAAGTCCAGTGTTGTTTGGAACATCACGTTAAATCTATTGGCCATTAAATTTTAGTTGAACGGCACGGATTCTAGGAAATTTAAGTAAAAAAATGGAGGGAGTACACAGTTAGGGCGTCCGCAATGGTAATAGCTAGTACTAGCTATATAGTCAGCTAACGTGGAGGTGAGAGACAAAAGCAAAGACTATTTTATACTGTTGGACTCACATGCTCCTCTCTCATGTTCTTGTACTACGTGAAATAGATCAGCTATTTGCTCGTCGCTAGTGACTACTCTCTCTCCTATTTTTTCCTTGCCACATCAGATCTAGCTATAAAGCCAAAATTAAATGATGATCAGCGGCCAATTCAGGCTCGACTGTAGCGTTCAGACGCCAGGGTTGCTTTCGACGATGGCAAACAGTGCCAAGGAACAATCAGACAAGCCACATTTGCTCACAGGGTTGACCAGCGTCACTAGCGACTGAGGGCGACCTTGGCCTCAGGGCAGTCCCAACCCAAAAACTATGAGAAACCTTGGTCGTGACGGTAAGCGAGGAACCCAACGCATGGGGAGGGGTGAAGTAAATACTAGGCATCTTCAATGTTTATGGTAATGTGGGGCTCACGTGGCTTGTGAAAATTGCTTCAATGCCTATTACTTGGGAGTTGGGAGGCTTTAAGGTGAACCCCACTATCTAATAAAAATTGAAACTCTAGCATCTCTCTCCTTTCTTCTTCCCTGTCGAGACCTCCACTTATCCATCCATCCATTCTAGCCACCACTCATCACCCCTCCACTTGTTGCCCTTCCTTTCCATCCCTCTCGCTCACTATGTCGTCTCTTCTCTTCATTGTGCTCCTCCTCCCCTCCGCCTTTGATTTCACGGTGCGACGGTGGCCCTTCGTTGTCCCAGTCCTCGCCATCTCTGGATCCGATGGCTACCGTTGTCCCCATCCTCCTTCTCGTCAAATCTGGTGGCGGCCGCTGTCGACTTCGTCTTTCTCGACCTCTCCATGCTTGACGGCTGTTCCCTAAACTCATGGTGGCGATCGGCGACGACTCCTTTCCCGGCCTTGCGATGGTCGGAACGGGTGGTGGTGACCGGTGATGACCTCTTCTCGATGTGCCTACCGACGACCACAATGACTACACCTTCACACCATCCTCTCCATCTAACTGGTAGCCCGCATTGTTATTTTTATTACTTGTGGACTGGCCATGAGTTTGTGGGTACCTACAAGCTATAGCCAGCTCATAATTATTCCCACAATGCTTATAGGTGCCGCAAACTTTCCACATAGGTCTTACTGCCTTTTTTATACGTTGTGGAGGCTAGGGAGGGTAGACAAGACGCATACGTGCAATTTCAGCCAACGGCCAAAGTCATAAGCCATAAGCTTAGGGTGGATTCTTTTGGGCTGTAGCTTTGTCTCTTGGCTTATGATTTTTGAATTCTGGCTGTTTGCGAGAGACAATACGCGAAGAAAATCAATCGTATGCGATTTTAGTCGGTATAGTTGAACTCAGTACAGTGTCTACTACAATATATCTGTAGACCCCGTCTTAAAAAGATCTACTATTTAAAAGCTAGTTACTATAGCAGAAAGTGATAAACTAAAGTCAAAACCAAAAATAATCCAACCTTAAGCCCTTTGGAGCGGGTTATATATGTTTCGCCATCTTTTTAAAATGATTTATTGAAATAATCGTTTAAAACTGTTTACTGAGTTATTTGTATTTAATTCGTCTATACAAATATTTATATTAAAACTAAAAGCTATCCGCTGTAGCCATAACATATCGGTCTCAGCATAAAAAGAACACTGTGTGTCGTAATTCCACAGGCTCACAGCGCTCATGTGGTCTTGCCTGCCAAAGTTTCCTTCGCCTTTCAGCCTCTGGGACTGGGAGTCCGGCAGCTGCTCGTGGCCGGGCATGGCCAAATCAGCTGCTCGGGTACTCTGCGCTTGGATTCCTCGGTTCGGCCGGCCGTGACGACTCTCGGCTTTCGCCATCCGGCCGGCGAAAAGTGTGACGACCCGCATTATTACCATGGGGTAATAACGCTAGTCCACGGATTATTATTCGTGTTAGCCGATAAAACATCGCTCTAACGAATAATAAGCCTATCAGGGTGTTGCAGCAGAACAATAATTAGAGACGAAACACGATATTACAAGAATATCGCCACGCAGGGCTAAAGTTTATTACAACGCCTCAAGGGCTTAAATATTACAATATTTTGACCAAATATTCTAACTACTTTCTATTCAACAACGATCATACGGAGTATCCACCTTGTACCCACTGTCATCCAAGTCCACGGTATTCCATCCAGGTAGCTTTCTCCTGATCTTAGCCATTCTCTGAACTGACATGCTCCTAAGCAAAGGGAGGATTATAGCAAGGGTGAGTACAAAGGTACTCAGCAAGCGTTATTAACAAAATGCATAACATGCTTATCCTTTCCACATTTAGGAATCTCAATTCCTATTCTCAATTTCTTTCCATGACATAGAAAATAAAGTTTGTTGGTTTTAAAATAATGACAATTTATTAATTTAGAAAACTACTGAACATACGCATGAACAGCAAAAACCCCCATAAGTTTCCGTAATTCTCCTTTCCCGGAGACAGGCATGAATTCATGATTTGGATAGCATTGCGCAAGCTTGTATCACTTTACCCATCATCACTCGGATCGTGTTGGCTCTTGGGTGATCCGCAATTCCTTTGAAGCGGCGCCCAGACCAGAGTACAGTACGATTATCTCTAGTTCAGTAATTACATCTCCACCCGGTTACTCACAATCAGCAGCCCGGAGCGGTGTAACACCCTCACACAGACCCACTGAAAACGACATAACCGTTGGCTGGTAGGGTATTCAACCTTTCCCCAGCCCCCTGACTCGCGTATATAACGCCCATGCGTAACCCGCCTGTGGGTTCTTACGCTCCGGTCTTCCACCGGTTCCTTTGGGTCTATCCCATAAATAATCACTCCTGTGGAGAACATAACACCTCACTAGAGTACCGACTGCCCGTGAAAACGGAACGTTGGTTGATACGAGTTGGTACGGTCTGTCCATACGGATGAAGTTTGTAACCCCTTATATTCTATTCTTATGCAGAGGTCCCGCCCTCGCCCATTCATTTCCTATCCCGGCAACCTCTGCCCACCTTTTTATTAACTTTAATGGCCAACTGCTCCATCAGTTGCCATCTATCTCTTATCTCTTGCCATTTCTTGATTTAAATCTTCTTTTATTTATTTCATGCAGAGTGATATTAGATTAATACAAAAATACTTGTTTTGAGCAATATACGCTAAAGGTTTGATCAAAGGAATGCTTGCCTGGACTTCAACCATAGATGTGGATTCAAGTAGGATCAGGTGAAGTCACCCCGTAGCTTGGATTTGTGTCTGCAATTAAAATACGTTGGCTACGATTTAGTTTACGAACGTATAATAAAATACGAGGTATCGATGTGTTTGTGCTCCTAAGGTAAGATATCACTCCCTTTTACTCCGATCACGGCAATTGAGGTAAATTTCGGTACACTACTCGTCGTTCGACATTATCGTACTAACGTTAGGATATATGGTTGATTTAGTAGGTATGCTCGGTATTTTATTAATGTTCCTAGCAATTCTTCACTACACGGGTTAATTTGAATGAATGCATAATTATAATGGCGAATATTATACTAGTCAATCTCGCGTATGTATTTAAGTACATTTAATTTCTTAAAGGTTCATATATATTTATTCACCTCTCTAATTCGTTTTGGATCTTGAGATTACTCAATGCATTTTCTCGTACTAGTACGCACAACGAGTTGAATTATAGATCCCAAATAAAATGGTCTCATGTATCCATTACTTAATTTCTTCATTAAGCTATATTCTGATGTCCTTATAGGATTCATACATTTTAATGTAGTCCTGAGCATATTTTTACAGCTTAACTGCTATTTAAATCACCGCTTGTAATTTTAGTTGCTATTAAATTTCTTAACTTGACGATTACTATTTTGACTTAGCTCGTTATTCTAGTCGTCGCATATAGTTTTAAATCTTCTAATAGTTATGAATTTACTTTTATGATTTAGAATACTTATTAGTGGGTTCCTATACTTTATAATCGACTAATAAAAGTTATCTGGTTATTTAAATGTGCAAAAGAGGAGTTCAATTGACATTATAACAATTTACTTCGCATATGCAATTCCAGCCTACGGGCATCATTTGACTCATCTTTCATAACCTATAATGTTTATTAAGACAGTTATATGATTTAACACTATCTGGATTAATTAGGTATTTAGGTACGATCCCAAACGACTTAATTAGCGATGCATTAATTAACTCGGCATACGCTACGTCTTTATTCTACAGATGGCCATCATTGATTCTATTCATCATAAATACGGATTAACGGTTTTCTATTGTTTAGATGGACTTAATCAACTATATGGGGATTTTAAGTCCATCACATAAGGGTCTGAGGCTACAGTTCTTTAACTTAATTATTCTGCGTACCAGTTATAATCTATTGACGGTATTACATTTATAATAAGCGCTTGAGAAATATTCCGGGTTTCTATGATTTAACCTATGGTGTCAAGGAGATAACAAGGCTTATTTATTTAAGTGAATTCTACGAAATGTGATCGCAGGGTTCCTAGGTTTTTGTTCAATTCCTAAAAGAATCTCTATAATGTGGACATGGCTACCAATCTAGTTCTATAAAGTGTATTTAGTTATAACAATTCTTCCATAATAATTTTTCTATGAAGCACATCTACTAGCATTTCTAAATTAATCAACTCCAGTCTATAATCTTTTATTATTATTATTTTCCCATTTTCTTCTCTCTTTTTCCTCTTCTTTTCCCTTTTCTCTTTTTCTTCTTTTCCTTCCACCGACGCCTCCTTGCTGCCTCCCCCGTTTGCTTTTTCTCACCGCCGCCTCAGCTCCTCCTCCCCGTTTCCCCCTTCGCCTGGTTCTCTCTCCCTCTCTGCTCCGGACCCGATCCGGCCTGGCGTCCCGCCGCCGCTCTCCCGCACTGCGCCGCCCTGGATCTTCCACCCCCGGTCGCCGCGCCTCCCCTCGGTTCGGCTCCCCCTCACGCCTCCTCCTCGTGTGTCGGCCCCGTCGACGCGCCTCCTCACGCCGCTCCGCCGGCGTGCCTCCTCCTCACGCCGCCCCGGTTCGTCTCTCCGACGCCCGTCACCGAGCGCCGCCTCTCGGCGCCTCCGCGCCGCTCCACCGGTGCGCCGCCTCCAGCTGCCGCCAACCCCTCGGGTCGGCCTCCCGCCGTGCCGCCCTGCGCCTTACGGCGAACCACGGCCGGCCGCCTTCATCTCTGGTGAGCCCCCTTTTTATCCCCCCTCTACTCCTCTTCTACCTCCGGTTGACATGCTCTGAGTTTGTCCCATGGTGCTCTACTAGTGTTGGGTGGCTTATTGTCTTTAGTTATACATTATCTACTATTGAGGAGTGGATGCTACGGTTGGGAACAAATCGTGGGTTACCTCCGCCGGTCGCTGGTGGGTTGCTTTGAGGGGATTCAGAGTTGGCTTGCGGTTGTCGCCATTTTGATTGTGTGGATGCCGTCTGATGGTGACCTCCTCCTCCTCCTACGGTTGCCGGTCTCACGGCTTGTGGTTTGGTCTCTAGCCGTCGCCGTCACCGTTGCCCTGCTCCTCATCTGCTCACCTGGCCTTCGTCTTGCGTCTGGCTTCTCCTTGGTGGCTACGGTTTCTTGGTTGGCTTGTGATGGTTCGAGGGTTTGGGGATGAGAATGAGAATGAGAGACAGTGGAGCGGCTCTGCCGTGATGTTTCTCCTCTGTTCTCTGTTGGCTGCGCTGATGTGCTGGCCGTGCGATATTTTTGTGCTGGCTGGAGGTGCTATCTCGGCCTCATGGCTCTGGCCGTGTGCTATCTGGGAGATATTGTGATATGTGGGCATGGTTTTGACAGGTGACTCTCTGGTGTGGTTTGGGCTTGGAAAATAGGATTATGGTATTGTTGGCTTTGCTTTAGTTGATCCCTATACTCAAAACAGGTTTGTATAATAATAAAATACCGTGTGATGAGCCTATGGTTGTGAGAGGTGCCGATTGTCCCTGGAACAGTCAGGTATCTCCGTGAAAGATGTGCCGACCGGGCCGGGACAATCAGGTATCTCCGTGAACGGATTACCCTGCCCGAAGCTAACCTCTAGGGCTCTGACGGCAATTTCTTCTTTTAATTATTTTCTTTTGTTCGGTCTTTTTCGGTATTACATTTATTGGTTTGCTCACAATTAAAATAGTGGTGTGGTGGCAACTCGACGACATCTTCTAATGTATGAAATGGCCAGAATGTAATCTAGCTTTCTCTTAACATTGATATATACAGAATAATGTAATTTATCTAAATGTAATTTCTATTCCCAATTATTCTGGATGCAACATTTATGTATGAGATGAATCTTGGTGTAAATTAAATCATGTACCTTCTGACTGAATACCATTGTATTGCAATTACTTAGTCTTTGAGATGATTATTTAGTTGAGACATAGGATTGTATATTGGTTATAATTCAGATTGTTGCTATCATGTAATGCAATCGGTAACATTTTTATTGGACTTGATATGAGTTCACATTACCGATCAATGTATGTTATTGATTTTACCCTACACAGATTGTAATTAACTACTGTTGTAATACGGACTGTTATATATATTTTAATTGACTTGAAAGTTTCTATTTGTCGTGCAATTGAATTTTTGTTTCTCACTTCAGTCCATATAGTTTGATATTCATCCTCGTTAATGAAATTATGAAAACAAGGTACTAGTTTATCATTCGTTGATTTCAATTTATACAACTAGGTAGAAAATTTTAAATTCCCTCGGATTTTTAGATTCGTACTTACATAATTAATCATGCTTAACGTTGTAATTCGTTGCTTAAGGTTAATTAATAATGTGGGTTGTTACAAAAAGTTACTCGCCGTTCAACCGTTCGAGGCCGGGATGGATCATGGATGGGCCAATGGCTGTATGCCTGTATGGGCAGATGATATGGGAGGCGATTCGTGTCTGCGGTAGTGCGGTACATGCAAGTACAGCATGGCATGTAGGGGTGGAAATGGATCGGATACGATTGAATAGTGTCAAATACGAATATGAATCCATATTTATAAAACGAATATGAATATGAATTCGAATATTCTCAAATACGGATATAAATATTCTCGAATACGAATATGGATATTTTCGAATACGGATTTTCTCGAAAACGAATATCGGATAAAACGGATTCCTAGCGGTTTTGCCGATCTTTCACCGGTTTTTGACTGGTTACCGGTTTTAAACTGTCTAAATTCAAATTTTGAATCACAAAATTTGTACGGATTTTTCATGGGGTTTAGAAATGAATCGAATACGAATACGGATACGAATATTCTCAAATACAGATATGAATATTTCTCGAATATGGATTTTACTTACCATATTCATATTTTTTTAGATACGAATATCGGATAAAACGAATTATCCGTTACTGTTTTTCACTCCTAATGGCATGCATGCTTCACACCATCTTTCGGAAGTAGCCGAGTTGCTATCCCATCTTTGGTGTGGGTTTGTGCATGGTTCAGGGCAACGTCAAGAACGGTACTAACCGACGCTATGAGCCGTTATGCAAGTGACGTAGGAGACGACGAATCTCGTTCACACGATCGAATCCATGGTGCACGAACAGTATCATATCAACCTTTCGTGATCGCACGGGTATTATTTTTTTTTTCTCCACGACGATCAAACGATTCGATTTTTTTCCCCAATTGTGTACGTTGAATTTCGAAGTGTGCATGCCACGCGCGGGGTTGGCGATCGCCGGCTCGATTGGCAGACCTGTGACTACGAACACCCATGTTGCAAACGTTGTCCTACTATTGTTTAATTTGAACTGAAAGAGCGGCAGGCACAAACAGCAGTTTCAGTGAAGAAAAACAGCCGTATCCCGTACTCTGGTTTCCGTGAAACGAAAAGGGAACTGAGGAAGGGGCATCTTTTCAACTTATGTCCCCTGATTTATGCTTTCTTTTGAATAAACGGGCATCTTTTCTACTTATATCTCATGATTTATGCTTTCTTTTGAATAAACGAATGTGATGATTTATTCATCATCTTTTCGGAGCGGTTTTTATGGCTTTTTTGAATAAATTTATCGGCTTATCGACATTTAGTTCATTCGCACAAACGTTCATACTAGGGTCAAAAGTCGTAGAAAAAAAGAACACATTCAATGTACAACCATAACCGATCAGGAACTCAGATGAATCAAGCGGAGGGGCAATGTAAGCATGAGGCCATGTTCCAAAGTGATGTGCTTTTTAGTTTTTGGTTGTTAGTTTTTTTTTGAGTTATTCAATTAGAGAAAAATGAAAAAATAAAATAAAAATGCCGTTATATTTCTATGAATGATGCAAAGGAAAAAAGAAAAAAAGAAGGGAGAGGGGGGGGGGGGAGAGAAAAGCCATATTAAGAAACCAACTGTCCACGATCAATCAAGTCATCGATCTTATGAAATAATATGAGAAAGATGACTGAAATCCTTGGGAAAATACGGATACTCTTTATTACTATGAACTAGTTGCATGATGCATTTACAAAGGCCTGAAAATCAGCTCTAATCTCTATGTCCATTTCACTAGATGGAAGACTATGGTTCGCATGATCTACTTAACTCTAAATTTTTTTAATCTCCTTGAACGTGTCTTGATTCAGATATTTTCTATTGTCCTTCTGTCTTTTCTCGTCACCCCTTAAATAGCATTAAAGGGACACCAATTATTCGCTGGGGAAGACGCCTTATGGAACCAATGCGTCTAATCGAGGAGCTAGTTACTATCAGAGAGATTACGTCTGATCGTCGGTTGTTGTCAGTGAGAGACGAACATGGGGGAATAACTACATGGCAGATATTGTCAGAGAATTAAGGCCGAAACATCGTGTTGTTTCGAGTGGATAAAGCATGTATTCTATCTATCGCATAGAAGGAATATCCTGAAAGTGGGTCTGGGTACCAGTTCACAGAATCTCCGAGTGGTCATCCGATCGAGCAACAAGCATAGTGTTTCTCCGACCAGGTTACTCGAGGTGTAACCTGTAGAGGTTTATAACCATGGACGTCCTTTTGATTTTAATTAAATATTAAAGCTGTATTTAACGATTTATTCAACCCTTATCACTAATGTGTTTCGAACGATTTTTGATTTTGGAAGCCAATAGTCAGAAGCCTTTTGGGTCGGTCTGAATCTTACCGTGAAAAAAAAAAGAAAATTCTCAAAATTGTTCGTGAAAATCACGTCTTTAATTGGTCGCTTCAGCCCGATCGCCGAATCATGTTACGTCGATCAATCATGCACTTACCGACAACAAACGTGACACAAGTTGTTAGCGCTGAACCGACAGGATGATACTTGACGGCCCGCGATTCCGGAATTTCACCTCAGGCTAAGACTTGCAGCTGGCACACTGCATTATCCTAGTGACCAACATGTACATATCAAATTATCCCAGCAATCACACTTGAACGAAAACATAACTATGAGAAAGGTCCATTTGCAACATAGAAAATTTGTAAGAATATCTGTGGAGGAATTTTGTAAGATTTTTTTTTGGAAAATAGTACAATTTCTGATAGGATTCTCGTTCCAAATGGATCTAAGCTTTTCTTGTAAAAATGTAAAATAAATTTGCTGCAGAACTAATGATGGCCTTGTTCTTTTCAATTTCTAAAAGCTATTTTTCGACTTTTTTATAGTAACTAATTTTTAAACGGAGTATCTTTTTAAAATATGGTCTACTAGTTAATTGTAATACATATTGTACCGACTTCATTTATATCTGCAAAAACCGCATGTGAGTTTCTGTTGCTTTGTAATCTCTCGTACAAACAGTCTAACAGCCACAAGCTGTGGCCAAAAAGAACAGACCTGATGTTGTTAGCAATGGAATTTAAGGGTTACAAGTGAGCTTCACACTGAACTAGAGCTAATGATGGCGAAAAGTTGTGCTCCACTAGCATACATGCAGGCTAAAATAATGGTGGCACCAGGTGGGCATAAGTGTTCTTTAGGCTAGACTAATCAACGCCTTCTACATCAAATGTGAACCTAAACTTTGACAGACACAGAAATGTAACAAACATTGTATATCATAATTGAGATACCCAAGAGAAGGTCTAGGATATATTATGATGAACCATTGCTAAGTTTATAAAGTTAGAATTTGAGTCTTATAGAGTTTGCATTTCTTCAGAGGTGAACCAGTCAGACTGGCCAGGATGTCTGGTCATACCGCTAGACTCTACCGTCAGACCGATCGGGGCGTGCTCAGACCGTTAGTAGTTTGCCAGTTAGACCAGCCAGGGTGAGCGATCAGACCACTGAGCGGCATGACTAGAGTTTTTGTTGGCGGTTGCAATATTCTAGAGAGAGTTGTTTGCTCTAAGTTCAACTGGTCTTATGGACCTCTAGTTAGCAATCAAACCAGCACTAAGGGTTATTTCTCGGATGTTGGGAATTAGGTCTTAGATTGAGTTGAATTATGTTTAGTCATTGCATTAATGTTGTATGAAGTATGTTTTAACTAACGTGGATCAAGTTGTGAAGAACTTGTGCCTGAAAATGATTTCTTTGTGTTTGAATGTGCATGGAAGCTTAGAGTCAAACATGATCAATAACGAGAATCGGGGGTACGCTTAGGAGGGGTCAAGTTTGTCTGGTTTTGGTGCAATTTTGCTTGTGTTTGGGAAATATTGAAACTTTGATCAAGATCTATAAGATCGTTGGATAGAATAGGTTCCTCAAACACTAAGCAAGGTGTGTGCAAAGTTTTATCTCTTTTGGTTAAAGATTTTGGGAGTTGCACCTTTCTTAAATTTGGTTCAAGCTGATTATCTATTGTAGAAATAACGGAGTGGTCAGACCACCCCAAGACCCAATCCAACTGGCCACCAGTCAGACCATCGCGGTCAAGCTGGTCAGACCGGCTGTCGGTCAGACCACCGGTGTCTTGCCGGTAAGATCGCACACCGGTTAGACCGCACTCTCAATGGCGGTCAGACCGGTGAAGAGCTGAAAAATTTCATTTTTGGGCTTTTGAGTTTGTTGCTATGCTTTTAGCTTCTAATTGTAACATTTATAGCTTTATGGCTACTGGAGTGAAGAATTTATAAATATTTAAGGAAAAATTTCTGAGTTACCATTTACCTACTTTTTGTTGCTATATCTGTCCTACAGAAATATCGCAACTGTTCCAATATATAATAACAGAAATTATTAGTTATCGGGATGAGCATACGTATACATTCTACAGCTAACCGGACAAAATAAACTGCAGCTTTCGTGGTAATGGAGATCTTTGAAACAGATGAGAAAGCAAGATTTGACGCAACATTAGGCCTACTGATTGGCGACCTTTCTTGATCACCCACGTATGTCTGATCGATTGACGTCCATGGAGTCACGCATCGGATTTGGCTTGTCGATCAAGATGTTGACGTGCATTTTGTGCCGCCCTCCAACATGCTACCGAAAGCATGAACAGCACAACTTTAACAGAAGATTATGTGTGCTAACTAATGATCTGTAACTACCCACTCTTGCTCTTCATTAAGATTCAGAACGTGCTGAATGAATGCAGTGTTCTTGCCTTCTTGGCTAGTATAATCTGAGGTTTATGAATAGACAGTGTTGCAGAGTTCTAAATTTGTAATCCATCTAATCGAACGCAAAAGGCAGAGAGAATCAGTAAACAATAAACCGCCGTGTTGTGCAGGTACTTTGAGGATTGCTTTGGCAGCATGGCCAGATTGCAGAAATGATTGGCGCAGCTGCATCAAATGATGTTCAATGAATCTCCGACTCACAATGAGCATACAATAAATAGGCAAGTAGCAATATGAACCATATTGTGTTTGCGGCACTATATGTTGGAAATATGGAAATACATTTTACTAGAAGAGAAATACGTTAAAAGACTAATGATACAACAAACAAATCTATTTAAAAAATACATAAGAAAAAAATTTATAACAAAGTTGATCGATTGTGCGAACAACTTACAGTTGGACCTGATGAAGAACAGAAAGCAGTGTAGACTCGATACAATACAAAACATAGATAAAGCAACGAAGTAAGCAGTCGTGCCAATGTGGCCTACTCAGAAACCTTATTGCCGTCCCCTGCAAGTGTTATCTGTGGCAATGGTTTGGAGATACCACTCACCCTCCTTCCCAGTGCACGCCAAGGAGGAAGGCCGATGTAGTTCAGTAGCTCAACACCATAATACATCTCTAGCGAGGAGGAAGAATGGAGCAGAAATTTGGTTTTTCTTAGGCCAGGACATCTCCTGGTCCAATTAACTCAATAGTAACTAAAGCTTAAATCGCACTTAAACAGAATAAACGAGAGAGATAACACGTGATTCAACAAAATAAAAGGTGGATTAACTCACAAATCAGGCAATTTTTCACACAAAAATCCTTGAATACACACTCACGTGCGCATGTCTGTTTAGCCAAAGTCCTCATGTTATGTATCACATGTTTCAAGGAGTACCAAGAAATTCACCTTATAAATTATCTTTCCTCTATTTAGCTAAGCAATATGGTACTAAACCGTACATGATTTAATTTTTTTTAAAAAATGAGCCTCAATTCATGCGGGCAATTCCCAACTCCAACACTTTACTTGTCAGTGCCTCTCATGTTTATGATCTCCTCCTCATCGGCATGCTTTACACAGGAAAACAGAATCTAATTAAAGGTATGGAAACTTGATACTTTATCTAGCTTATTATCATTGTGTACATGTTAGATTTTCTAGATGAAATTTGATCATGTCATCTAATGAAAAAATTTGGTACAATAATCTAATTAATGTGGTAGTAAATGGAATGGTGAGGAATATTGAACTAATATCATGTTATAAGAATTGTCCCTCGGTGAAGGACCTTTTTGGAAGTTGAATACCTTTTTAAGGGTAGTTGGTGGAGACTAGATACTCTTGTTAGAATTTCTCTATTATGTACAACTGAAATTTTATTGCAAGAGTCTTTGAAATTAAAATCATAAAGTGATATTGCTTAGTATATCTGTCCAGCTAGAAATAATGGAGGAATTTATTGTTGTGGCTTGTAAAATTTTAAGTTATTCGGGTTTCAAAGTCACAATCATAATATGATTTTTTTTATAATATTCGTAGCCTAGCTTTAAGGTAAATCGATCCATGATTAGGGTTTGTGGGAGGCATGATCCATCACCGGTCCTTAATGCTTAGAAAATATTCATAGCTGGTCTTCGAGGAATGTACCTTGGCTAGCTAAGGGATACTGCTTAGGAAGTTGCCCCACGCTGTATGTACCTTGGCTTGCATGAAACACTCCAACTACCACCTCGCATATGCTTAACAAACAGAAAAGGTTAAGGGAAAAGCAAACAAAGCTCCGAGCTGTGACACCGCTAAGCACGCGCTTCCTCACCGCTAGCTAATCGTAGCATTGCCATCAATCAATTGCTTAAGGATAGAGCAGCGTCATTGCGCCGTCTCAGTTAGTCATACATGCATGGGGTCAATTAGTGAAGAGTCTGGAATAAGAACCCTAGATTTAGGATAAAAGTTGAGAAACGTCGGGACAACTAGTAGTACGAATTCTTATTTACCCTACCTACGAGTGTACTATGTCAAGATCAACACTCACTGATAGACAGATCAAAGATACGAGGTGAAATTCAGGGGACCTATCTGTCGAGTGTTACTATTTTATTTACTGAACTTCAGTTCACGGATCACAAGCATACTATATTCTTTTATACAAGCATACTATGACAGCTGATGGGTCTTCTCATCTCTCCTCTGCTCACCCCATATGACCGTACTTTTTTCTTTTCAGATGGGGTGAGCAGAGGAGAGATGAGAAGACCCATCAGTGAATGATTGATGCCCTGTTTGACAAAACATGTCACTCTGTTTGTCGAGACTCACCGTCCTCGGATCATGGTATCGCGTTCAATGTATCTGTGAAGCGGAAATATTCACGTACTTGACGTTATATTATGAACTAATGGTTTATATAAATTATAGGAGATAAGATGATTTCTAAACAAGTCAAATCCATACTAAAAAAAAGAATCCTAACAAACTAGGAAAGTTACCTTCTATAGTAAGGTTATCTGGATCCTGATTGATCATGGTCGTATGACCGACCGTGATCGTTACGACCATTCGATGGTTATGATCACCTGTGTACATGGTCATAGGGGTCCGTGGATATGCAGTCTAACACCCCCGCAGTCGGAGTGGGAGCGCAGCAGACGTTCAGGCTAGAGTGGAACTCGTTGAAGACAGTCGATGGCAGCCCCTTAGTGAAGATGTCCGCGTACTGAGATGACGTTGACACGTGCATGACGCTAACATTGCCGAACACAACCTGTTCGCGCACAAAATGGAGATCGATCTCGACATGTTTTTTGCGTTGATGCTGAACGGGGTTGGTGGAGAGGTAGTCAGCGCTGATATTGTCTTAGTACACCATGGTGGCCGTCTGGAGGGGGCGACAGAGCTCTTGGAAAAGTTGACGTAACCAACAAGCTTCGGTGACGGTGTTGGTGACGACACGATACTCAACTTCGGCGCTCAAGCGAGAGACAATTTGCTGGCGCTTGGAAGACCACGACACCATATTGTCGCTGATGAAGACACCATAGCCGGAGGTAGACTTTCGCGTGTCAGGGCAACCGGCCCAGTCGACGTTGGTGTAGGCCGTGAGTGACGTGGGCGAGGAGCAGTGCAACTGGAGACCGAAGTTGATGATACCTTGGAGATACAGGAGAATCTGCTTGACCGCATTGAGGTGCGGTTCATGGGGTTCATGCATATGCAAGCAAACCTACTGTACGACATATGTAACATCTGGCCTGGTGAAGGTCACGTACTGGAGTGCCTCGATGAGACTCTGATACTCGGTGGGACTGTCGACGGGTGAGCCGACGGAGGAGAGCTTGGACTACGTGCCAACAAGCGTACTGCAAGGGTTGTAGTTGCTCATTCCAGCGTGGTCCAGAACATCGAGGATGTACTACCGTTGGGACAACACCATGACATTGGCGGAACGAGGCACCAAGACGCCGAGGAAAAAGTTGAGAGCACCGAGGTCCTTGAGGGAGAATTCGTGCTGCAGCGTCGTGAGAGTCCACCGTAGAAGCTTGTTAGTCGATGCAGTGAGGACGATGTCATCGACATAGAGTAAGAGGTAGCAGACGTTGGACCCACGAGCGATGACAAATAGGGACGGGTCAGTGCGTGACCCGACGAAGCCGAGGCTAAGGAGGTACAAGGCGAATCGATTGAACCAGGCGTGCGGTGCTTGCTTGAGCCCGTAGAGCGACTTGTTCAGGCGGCAAACATGAGCCGGCGCGGATAGGTCGATGAAGCCGAAGGGTTGCTCGCAATAGACCGTCTCGAAAAGGGTGCCATGGAGGAAGGCATTGTTGATGTCGAGCTGGTGCACCAGCCAATTCGAGGCAACGGTGATGGAGAGGATTGTGCGCATAGTGGTCGGTTTAACAACAAGGATGAAGGTCTCGCCGCAGTTGATACCAGCTTGTTGAGAGAAGTCGCGAAGAACTCATTGAGCTATGTAGCGGTCGAGCGACCCATCGGACTTGTACTTGTGCCGATATATCCACTTACCAGATACAATATTAGCACCTGGTGGGCGAGGAACAAGATACCATATCCTACTGGCTTGGAGAACAGAGAACTCATCGACCATGGCGGCATGCCAATTGGCGTCCTTGAGAGCACCGTGGTAACTCTTCAAAAGAGGCGAGACGGCCGCGACATGCAGAGTAAGCCGGTCGACTGGCTTGCGAATGCCATGCTTGCCATGTGTGAGCATCTAGTGCTCACTGAGTGGTGCGAGTGGAGTAGCTGGTACCAGCACGAGCAAAGGTTCTGTTGTGGTTGTCTGGGCCGTTTTCGTCCTACCATGGTCGATCATCTATGGTCATTCAGCAGTGGTCATCTGGGCTGTGGTCATCCGGTCGTGGCCGTGCGACCATGGTCTATAGTCTGTGGTCGTCCGACCTTGGTCATCCATGCCAAAAAAGAATCCTAGCAAACTAAGAAAATTATCTTCTATAGTGCGGTTATCTGGATTCTAATTAGCCGTGGTCGTATGACTGACCGTAGTCATTACAACCACTCGACTTAGCCATGGTACTATAGTCGTTATGACCACTCAATGGTTATAATTACCTGTGTACGTAGTCATAGAAGTCCATAGATATACAAGTTACGATCACTCGATAGTTACGACTATCTATGTATGTGGTTATAGGGGTTTCTGGATGTGCATTCTAACAATCTATTCCCGAAGAATGCATCCACAGCCACTCGGATCTGTTGGGCGCTGCGAGAAGCAGCAATCCAGATTCTAATGATCAGGATGAGGTGAGCTAGCTGCAACACTACTAGCTCACTACCCTTGTCGGTAAAATCGGGCAAAAGTGTAGTTGCAGTAGCAGTTATTTCTTTTTGGTGTCTCGATCTTTCAACTATTTCCTACAGGTGACACAAGTTCAATTGCTTGCCGAGACATGTACTTGCAGTGTGAGATATTCTACTGGAATAGTTGACACGTGTGTGGCACAGCACTGAACGCGAGGTGCATTTCTTTAGCACTGCATCTAGCTACTATGGTGCCAAAGAAAATACTCTAGGGAACAAAAGCAATGGAAGCTACTATGTACTATCGGCGTGAGCCATGATCACTAATTATTAGACGTTGTGTTAAATCATGAGCATTCATTTACGAAGACAAACATGGCGTGTGTACTCTCGACTCTGCGTGACCTTGTCATTTTGTCTATATTTAGGATTTTGATATTAATTTTTACTGACTTGTAGTTATGGATTATAGTTATAGTGGCTAAAAGAAACGGTTTTTAAAAAGAGAGAGTGAGCGATATAAAAAGTGAGGGAAATATATGTGCGTGTGATAGAAGTGAGAGAGGTGGTGTGAGTAGTGCATCTGTTTCTCCGTCTTATCTCCAGAACGAGACATAATGAGAGAAGTGAAGAAATCACTTCGAAAAATCAAGTGTTTATATCAAGTTTTGATTTTTTTAAATAGAAATGAGAGGCAAAATCTAATATAAACCGATAAAAATTTGTCGTTCCATCCGTACGCTTCGACTGGCTTTAGCATTTACTAGTACCAGTGTACACCACATAATATGTCTCCGCGTCCGTACGCTTGGACTGTTGCTGAGCAGCGAACCATTTCAAGTTTCAGAAACCAAGGGAGAAGATCCAAGCACAACTCTCCAAGAGAAGTTATTAACGCCATAGTCTCACTACTGTTTCTGTTTGTATCGGAGGCAGAGGCAAGCCGAGTCCCCACGAAAGATTCGCAAAAAATACGACACGACGAAGGCCCAGTACTCCCCTGCACTTCCATGTGGGCCCCGATCCTAGCTTCTCCCAGCCCGGGCCACCAGGATAAACGCGAGCCCAACGGCACGGCAACCGAATCACTTCTTCTCTTCTCGCATAGGGCTTTATCACGCCGCTCAGTTAGATTAAAATAAATTAACTTATAGCTAAAATTATATTATAACTAGTTAAAATTATACTGTAATTGATAAATAGTTTAGTTGGTGTAACTAATTTTTTTAAAAAATTAAAAATATAAAACATGCTAGCCATCACAAAAATACAAATAAATACGGAGAAAAGAACCGTCAAAAAAACACAAAAATAAGCTAAAAAAGACAAAATTTAGAAATAGTGAAAAATAAAATAGAAGATAGAAGTTCAAGTTGAAATAAGTGAGGCATATATCTGTTAGCTTTCATGAATAACAAACGGGATGTTTCGTTGTCCTTTCGAAACAGTTATCGTACCAGTTTTTAAAATAACTTATTAATATTTAATATATTCAAACAAATATTCGTATTATTAAAATAACTTATTAATATTTAATATATTTATACAAATATTCATAGTGAAGGTAAAAGTCATGCACCACGGTAAACCATCGGCCGCAGCTGTAAAGAAAGGAGCCGAAAAATACCAGGCGCTCTATGTGTTACGCACTGTGGGGCCCACAGGAAGGACATGTCCCACCAGTCAGTGATGCAACGTCGGTGGGGAAGGCCCCGGCGCTCACGGAAGTGGACCCCATCTGTCGGCGTGAAAGAACGCGTCGATATGGGCGCCGGGGTAGACGGGAGCCGTAAAGGCAGCCGGGCCCACGGCGCCATTTCGAATTTGCGAGTCGGGTCACCACCGAACCCCAGCGTCGATACGTTTCAAATCATCCCTCCTAAGCACGACACGAGCGCTGGCAAGCCTGCGGTAACCTTAGTGCGGTGGCCGGACGCGGGGTAAATTCCAAAACACGAACGCCTAGTTCGGTGCGCGTGCTTCGGTGCTCGTGTGCTGTTTCTGCCTTTCGCGTGGAGGCGTTTCGAAAAGCTGTTTCGCACTCCACAGCTCCCGACCGAGGCGGAGACCTCGCCGGCGGAGATGGCGGCGGCGGCGGCGGCGAACATTGGGCTGATGGACGGCGCGTACTTCGTGGGGAGGGGAGAGATCCTCAGCTGGATCAATGCCACCCTCCAGCTCTCCCTCGCCAAGGTCGAGGAGGTCGGACCCCGCTCTTATCCCCATTTATTTCCCCCACCATTTGATTCGATCTTTCGGGCGGAGGTTTAGGGTTTTGATCTGTTTGCGCGCTGGGAGTGTGGCTTGGACCGAAATTTTGTGTTGGTTTTGAGGCTTTGCTCTTGTTTCCCTGCAGGCGGCATCGGGAGCGGTGCAGTGCCAGTTGATGGATATGGTTCACCCTGGGGTGGTGCCGATGCACAAGGTTAAGAGGCTTCTGTTGCGTTCTTGTTCGCTTGGATTTTTGACTCATCTGTTTTAGGGGGTTTAGATGATTGTGATGTTTATTTTCGAGGGGTTTGCAGGTGAATTTTGATGCGAAGACCGAGTATGACATGATCCAGAACTACAAGATTCTTCAGGATGTGTTCAACAAACTGCGGATAAGCAAGGTACTGGCTCTCGGCCTTGCGATTGTGTGCTTGATACGTTTTGATCGATGGAATTGTTCATGACCTTGTGTTGCATTTCTCATGCGCGAAAGGAAGGTCTGTCTCTTCAATAATTGGGTTTATGTGGTCTCTTGAGATTCAAAGTGGAAAAGATGTGTGTAAGTGATGTTAGCATAGTGGTATAACAAAACGGTTTGACATCGGACAAAGTTTGCTATGCAATATTCTGTCGTACTGAAGTTATGCTGATTGTTGTGCACGGCGAGGAGTGGAAATGAAATCAAGATTGTGTCTTGTACAATTATGGAGGCTATAGCACAAAGATTGGCTGCGTGCCGGAAGGGTGCAAAGTAGTGTCTTGCTAGTGTGATAACACTGGTCATTTCTTCGTTTAGGTACTATGTGGCACAAGGCAGGGTTGAATGTTCTGTGACTGTTTATGCTTAGGACTTGACACTGTGATTAGGCTATGCTAGATAGAATGGTGGTGGTTATTTTTCATGATTTGTCTCATATGTCACCATAAGTGTACTTTTGAACTTGTACTGTTCTATTTACGTTGTACTTCCACACAATGTAACAAGATCAGAGTTGTGCTATTGGGATCTAAGCTGATTTTGTGGCCTGTGTTCTGACAGACTGAGCTAAGAGTGCTTCATCTGTGTCCTGCTACCATTTCTAGGTGATTTGTTTGTTGTGCTAATCAATGAGTGGATGTTCCTTGCAGAATATTGAGGTCAACAAGCTTGTTAAAGGACGCCCATTGGACAACTTGGAGTTTCTGCAATGGTTGAAAAGATATTGTGATTCTGTGAATGGAGGAATCATGAATGAGTATGTGCCTTGGCTGTGCTAAATGTAAAAAATAAAGTGTAGTATATCACTAACTATGGAATTGAGAAGACTATGTTCTTTTTTCAGAAACTATAGTCCTGTAGAAAGGAGGTCTAAGGGTTGCAAAGAGCGCAGCCTCAAGGGTTCCAACAAGTTATCCAAATCACTTCAAGCCAATAGATTGTCTAGTGCTAATTCAGCAGATGAAGGTACCCTGAATTCATCTGATATTTGTTTAAGTACTTGACTACTTGTGTATAATTAAATAATGAAACTGCAACTGGCTTTATTTTAATTTATATAAGAGTAGTTTGCTCCTGTACTATTCTGAATAAAATGGTGATAATCCTCAATGCAGTTATGAATCTTATGATTAAATCAACACAAAGCCTTATTTGAAGCTGGTGCCATCAGTCCCTTGTTTATGCTCATTTACTTATGACTTCATTTAGTAACACTCTATGCTAACCCAATTACACAGGTCCTGGAATTGGACAAATCTGTAACACAGTCACTGAAGAGCATTACATAGAACAGATTCAACAATTATCTGAGAAGGTATGGGCTGTATAATTCAAGTTGCCGTTTCATTTTATAATGTATTCCATCTGTTTAGTGTCTTTTACTGTGGAAAAACCCCCGTTAAGATAGCTGTAACCTTTAAACTACATTCTGATCATCCTACCACTACCAGTAAAACATCCGTAGTTAATTTTTTGCATCTATGATGCTGGGCAAGTTGCATACTTGTGAGTTTTTATGATACGTTCATCTAGTTGTTGTTGTTGTTACTATCTCTGCTGGATTGCAGATTGCAGATCTGAAGATTTCTGTGGACAGTACTGAGAAAGAAAGAGACTTCTACTTCTCGAAGTTGCGTGACATTGAGATACTGTGTCAAAGACCTGAGTTGGAGCATCTACCGGTAAAACAAATTTCTGTTACAGATCTTTTAGTCTTACACATGTTTGCTAATTTTAGAGTACTCAGCATTTAAGAGCAGTAGTCTCTGAATTCCTATTCATTTGACCAAGAAGCTTCTCCCCCAATTCCATGTGGTGTGGTTAATTCCCAATCAATGCTACCTACTATTATGTTTCTCTATGAAAACTAGCATGTTCCTTTGGATCGTACCACTCATTGGTACTTTAATTACAGTAAATTGTTGACAATAGATTGTGCCCTTTCTAGAATGTCTCGCAGCTTGAGCAAAAACATAATGTGTTAGTACAACAGTGACATGCTGTTATCCATATGTACTTCGCCATTACTACAATCATTAAGTGGCCTTGCAATTTTTTCTTCTGGAGCCACATGATTGTCTGTATATGGCTATTACCTGATATTCTGATTTGCAGCTCACACATGATTGAGAATTTGAATATTTGGGGATGGCCAATTGGCTCTTTTAACTTTTGAATGGTGGAATGGTGTGGTATTCTAGTTCATGCTTTTCTCTCTTTGGTTTACTACTAACCTGAGCGTTAATTTTTTTTAATAGATGACTAAAGCGATTCGGAAGATACTTTACTCAGCTGATGCAAGGGATTCACCCTTACCTGAGGCTAATGAAATAATCACCAGGTCACCAGGCTTGTTCTCGGATGAAGCAGAGTGAGATGTGCCGTTACATGCTTCATGCACTCAAGTTAGTAGATGATAATTTGTGGTTATCCTCTACTATCGAACGGCGTAGTTCTGAATCTGTAAATGAGTTTAAAACATTTGACATTTTCGGTTGCATGTCAAAAGACAGTTTTACTCTAAGAAACTTGCGAGTAGCTGTGATGTATTCATGCTTAACGTACCTGTTCACGTATGATTTTCCTGTAGAAATTTTGTTTATTGTTTATTACCGCTTGTTGCTTCTTTATTTGCTGTTTTTGCGTGCAAGGAAATTCCACGAGAGGTGAAAAGCGTTGGCTAATGGCATGTTCCGCGGCTAATTCACGCGTGAATCAAAATTACTTGTGCCACAATTCCACGAGATAATGGTTGGTTTCAAAATTTGATTTTTTTGGAACGTAATCTACGGGTAATAATACATCCATTGTGTAAGAAGAAAAGGGGGAGGGATGTGGGGGTGAACCAACCTTTTACTCTGCTAGGAAACAATGATCGATTTAGGGCAATCACGTACACCTGTTTGGAAGAGGGGGGTTCCTTTAAGAATTTTTGAACTAAATCATGAGGATTTCGATCCAAATCCCCCTATCCAAACGTGACCTTAAAGTTAAAACTAGCATTTCTTAAGTTTATGATCAAAAGAGTCATGCAGATTGAAGAGAGATTCTAACGGTGAATTGTTTGTTCCTAGGTCTCCGAGATCTAGCCCCGATCGTTTCGGCTTCGGCTTCTGGATTATTTTTCACTATTCCTAAATTTTGTCTTTTTTTGATTTTTTTCTGATTTGTTGAGTTTTTTTTACCGATTCTTTTTTCCTGTATTCGTTTGCATTACACGTGATGGCTTAACCCATTTTTTCTATTTTTAAATTTTTTAAATTTAATTATACCAAATAAGCCACCTTCAGCTACATTGTAATTTCAGCCAGCTACAGTGAAATAAACTATAAACCACAGCCCAACCGATCACCTTCCAAACCTCCCGTCGAATACAGAAAAATACATAATTGTAAAGGAATACAAATGCAATCATTCAGGAACACGAAACAAAGGATTGTTCAAAAGAGATGTTTAAATACTTCATAGAATAGAAATCTTACAAGAATTTGAAGAGAGAGTAGATCCTAGGCACAAAAGGAATTTTTCCATTAAATCTAACCTCATGCAAGAATTCCTCCAAAATTCCTAACAAGCCATTCCATAGGATTTCATAGGAATCCTTTGAGCCCAATCCTTTGTTCCAAAGGGAGGCTATACATGAATTTCCTATAGGATTGGATTCCTAAAAAAAATCCTACCTTCCAAACAAATTCTCGAAAATTTCATTCATCTGGTGGTTGACGTTGTGTAAGTACGTGATGTAACGCCCCCATTTTTTGGGACGGTACGGAACATCGTAACCGTACAAAATGAACAGTTACGACGTTCATGATTACGAGCGATCATCATAACAGCACCAGTTTACAATAAAGATCCAACTTTATTACAACATATGGTTATTACCAGTTTACATAGCGGGCGTGTCAGCCCACAAACCATAGTACATCACAAAAGGATCCGAAACGGCCTGAGTGCGGCTAAACCCTAAGATCAATTCTCCTCAGAGTAGACTGATTCTTCAGGAACTTCCTCCTCGGTAGGCTCTTCTTGACAATATTGACTTTTTGTTAAAATTGTGTTTAGCAAGTAATAAGTACCACCGTACCCCGCAAGTTACAAGGGTAATCCTGACCTACCACTTGCAAGGAATAATCAAGGATGGGAATATATTGGGTTTATTACATTGAGTGGATGCAGTTTTATTTGCAAACAAATAAAATTTAAAACATTTGCTCCTTAAGATCAGGGGGTTTTGTTAATAGATAAAGTTCATCATTAACCAGATTAAAATCTTCCTGAATCCTACTTATGCCTCATTGTTCGAATCACCCAATTAACACAGCTTCATTAACCGGAAGCACGGCGTATTCGAATATCATTTATTTCACTCTGCAGAGTTGCTCAACTTTACCCACACGATTTCTTAACCCCCATGACTGAGTTAAGAAAGCCAGGTCGGTTCACTGCTCAATTCTCTATATAGGCTCTACCCGATAGCATCACTCAGTCACGGCCACAAATTAAAAACAAACTCCTCTGCCGTTTTAAGTGAACACTATCGTTGTTAGGTACCCAGCGGCATACCTAACTCCCCGTCATCCTGTCATCTCAGCCTGTAGAGTTTCAATCGAACTGAGCAGCTACTAAACCAGAGTTGACAAGTCAACTCCTGTGGTTTGAGCGATCACTATGTCTGTTATTTGGCACAAGGTTCTTGTCCTTATATTTTTTTCACCTGAGGCACTCAACCACAGCTTCCTCTGTGCTCAACAGCACTCACCACCACCAAACCAAACCAGCCTCCATCCTCGGGCAAAGCGATGGGCTAACTCCGTTACCCGGAGCACCACAACCTCTATACCCGAAGTCCAACCCTAGGATAAAGCGTTGGGCTAAATCTACAACTCAGAAACCCCAACCTCTTTACCCTAGGTTATGTGCGCGCCGGCCCTAGGATACGGTGTCCCATAACACCCTACCCTAGCTCCGGGTTTTCCAAATCTACTGGCCCGCAGCCAAAATCACTTATTAGTATACAATGTTGAATGGGATGATTCTATACCATTTATACCATATTTTATTTCTTACTATGGTTGTCAAGGTGAATATGGTCATCAATCAAAACAGGGCATATTTCAGTGGTAGGATTATCTAGATAGCATGCCATTCTAAACATTTTATTTTACGCAAATAACATTTCACAACTACCCGTAATGAAAATACATTAAATAAATAATATAAATATCATGGGATTCAATATGCTCAAAAACATGTAACTTGCCTTGCTGATTAGGAATTTCAATTATGTCGTATATTTGAACAACTGGCTCTGGCTCCGGGACTGCGACTTCGACAACTTCGGAAACTAACGCAAACACATAAAATAACTTGATTCTAATCAAGCTAGGGAAAATAATCTAAATAAAAGGAATAAATTGCATAAAATCCCAAATGAGCATTTAAGAGATATTGGGAAGTGATTTTTGGTGGGAGGTGATATTTGAATTGGTGGAATTAGAATTTTTGGGAGATTTGGAATCTAATGCGTTAAGTGCGTGAAAAAAGGGGAAATTGAAATTTATAAAATTTAAATTTGAGGAAATGGAGTTCATATATGAATTCAGGATATTGAACTGGTCAAAATAGGATATTTTGGTATTTTTTTTGGGATTTTTGGATCTTTCTGGAATTTTTGGAGATTTTTCTTGAATTTTTTTAAAAGGTGGGAACAGTGTTGGCCAGCTTGGTTGAACAGTGCAGCCCGGCCCCAAGCGCACAGTACAGCCAGCGGCCTTCTTCCCGCACGGCCGGACCGGCCCACCGGCCTGGCTCTGCGCTCGGCCGAGCAGGCCGCGGCCCACGCACGCGCGGCCGTGAGGCCAGGCGCATGTGCGCGCGCCCGTCCGATAGCCGACGCGCAGACGGCACCGACAGAGCAGATTTCGTGAGCGCTGGCGCTCGGATGAGGAGCCGTATCTACATCAGCGGTCGCGATTCAAACCAAGGCGGACGCTCCGGATGGATGGGCACCAACGTCCACGATTGGGCCACACCGCCCCGGGAGATCGTCTTCAACCTCCAGACGACACTTTCGGCGGGAAGCAGAGGAAATGGACCACGGTGGTGCGGCGGCGACGATGCACCAGAGGAAGATTAATTTCACCTGGTGCCCATTTTGGGTATTTGGGGAGCACAAGGGAGGGCGGTGGTGGCTAGCGGTGGTCGGGAAGGCAGCGGCCTCCGCGACGGCACTGGAGGGTTTTGGTAGGGTTTACTCTGGTTTGGCGGTGGTTTTACCATTTCTAGAACCTAAGGATCACATTAGGAGTGAGGATGAAACTCGGGGTTAGCTCAGTTGAGCCGGCCACGGAGAGGGTGCTTCGGCCAACCCAGGTCTCCGCCGCCAGAGCTCTAGGCCAACGCTCGGACTCCGGCGAGTTCACCCATGCATTCAAGGGGTACCAGAGATGGTATTAGTGAAAGGAATCGGAATGCAATCGAGTAAATCATGAGTTTGGCTTCTAGGGCTTACCGGCTCCGAGACTTCAATTGCCGGCGACTCGGGCGTTGAGAGCTCGATTGCTTGCTTGAGGAGGTGAATGAGGGTGCCAGAAGTCGATAAGGAGTGGATGTGGGCTCTTATGGACAGCGTAGGTCGGTTTCTCCGGGGGAGATATTTCCCGGTCGCGTTAGCTTCATGCCGGGTGGGAGGGGAGACGCACTGGGGTGGCACAGGCGGTGTGAGAGGAAACTGGCAGTAGTCCTCTGCCCCATGGTACGGCTGGTTGACCCCGCAAGGAGAGAAGCCGCGAGAAGGAGGTGAGCTGTAGCGGTGGCGGGAGCTGTGCGCAGGCTCCGGCGCGCTGGGCGAGGGAGGGGCATGGCGTTGCGGCTGACTTGTGGGACCCCTGCTCAGAGATGACGTTGCGTGATGATGGAGCGGCGCCGCAATCTTGAGCGAGGAAGAGGCGACGCGCGGATGGCGTCTTCGGGAAGGAGGGGAAAAGCGCAGACGCGCAGGCGACGCCAGAGCGAGGGAGGTGGTGTACTTGCCAAAAGAGGAAAGCGCCAATTCATTGGAGATTGCCCAATTGGGAAATAATTTGCATTCAAACCACATTTACAAAAATTTCAAAATAGTTGAAATTTTGAGGTGTTTCACGTGAGATTACTTTGTCGTACGCTCGAGGTACTCTTATGTGAAGCATTTTCTTATACGAAACTATTGGTAAGGAAAGAAAGGGCAAATTTTCTAACAAAGAAGGCAATTTACCCATTCATTGACGACCAGGCCAACTACTACCCCAGAGTGGAACCCTAATATGGAGAAGATGAAGGCCCTAAACCAAGGAGTTTATGAGTGTTTGGAGGAAATCCTACCTAGCCAATGGTGCATGGCTTTTTTCAGGGACTTCCCCAAGTGTGACATTCTACTCAATGACAATGTGAAGTTTTCAACAAGCCTATTATCACTGTATTGCTTAAATTTTCTTTGTGCATTTGTGAGCAATTATTTTTTTTGTGGGAAATCTGTAGGTACGTACTGGAAGCAAGGGAATTACCTGTGTTGAGCATGTTGGAGAAGATTAAATGCCAGCTTATGACCAGGTTTTACTCTAAAGATAAGGAGTGTGCTGAGAAGCGGACAGCCAATATCTGTCCAAAGACCAAGAAAAAGATGGAGAAGAATGCTGACCTTGCAAACACTTGCTTCACTTTGCCTGCTGGTAGAGGAGTGTTCAGGTCACGGATAAGGAGCACCAGTACATCGTGAATACAATGCCGTTTTGGCCCCTGCGCGCACCGCTATTGCCTGATATGGCCCCTCTCCTTGCGCAATGCCTAGAGTGGCCCCCTCGCGCATGATCGGGGATCACGTGAGCCGGGCCTGGCCTGGCTCCCAACCACGTGAGCTCCTGGTGCGCCCACCGGCCACATTAGATGCCCCCTATACACATATGTATATATATGTGTATATGTATACATATACATACATATGTATGTATATATTTTAAATGTATGAATTTAATCCAAATTTATGTGTATTTTTTGAAAGTGTCAGATTTAGGGTATGTACCCATCTTTTACAATTCAAATGAAATGTATGCCTTTGAAAAAATATACTCGATTTCAAAGTTTTGAACGAATTGGGATCACATGTTTTGCTGATTTATATATACAATCAACACATACCTACAATCAAACTATCGTAAAAAAGCAACTACAATTGGAATTCCAGTTGAAATTTGTTCGAACTAGCTATAGTGAACCGGTCGTAGCAGTCGCAATTGGTACTCGTAAGCTACAGTATACGCTCGGTACTCATAAGCTATAGTACCCGATCGATGCTTGAAGACTGGTAGTACCGCTCTGTATGAAAAACATTCATGCTTGTGATATTTGATAATTATTATGAACTATAGAGTTGCTGCTGATTCACTTAAGCAAAATATGGGAATCAAGAATAACCGAGGGGGTGAATAGGAGGTTGTAAAAATATTCGCTCTAATTCTAAGGATTATAACAACAAGGATCAATAAATGAACCTAGTTTTTATGGCACCACAAGTTATATCTCTATCAAGTACAATTCTAGCTACACAAGATATGGCAATGTAACAGCTAAAAAAGTAAATGCGGAAGAGTAAAGACAAAAAATGACCACGATTTAGACGCGATGTTTTCCTAGGATATCAAATATTTGCCGATCTTCACTAATCCACATTAAGGTAAGTCCAAACGAATTAGATAGACTCCATGAATTAAGCCTAACGACTCCAATCCACTAAGGTTGCTCTTCCTCCGCTCCAGAGATGACGAGCACTACACCACTCACAATTGGTGTCGGGTCTCTTCACAAGCTTTTTGAAGAGATCACCGCACAAACTCCTCCCAATCCGTCTAATCTGTCTAGGTGCCGGCAATCACCAAGAATAATAAATTACAGTATTTGCTTGAGGAAAAACAAATGCAAAAATGATCAACGAATGATTCAACGCACTTCAGTGCTCTTCAACTACTCAAAAATAGAAAATATGAGCAAATGAGTAGAGGAGAGTGCATACAAGGCTCTAATATATTCAATGAGGTCCTAAATGCATGTCCTTGTGTTGGTGAGAGTATTTATATCCCCAACCACAAATTTGATCATTTGGAATAAATTCTAGAAAAAATTAGTATGTGTAGTATTACTATTGTGTATAGCCAGTACTACCTCACCTATTGTGCAACATCTATTTTAGGTGTATTTAATGTGTCTGAACTAGCCGTTGAACAGACATTGCGATAGTACCGCCAACTAGGATCGGTACTACTATCGCACTGCGGTAGTAGCATACATAGATATCAATACTACCGATTTCCAGAGCTTCAAGATTTGTCCAAAAATATGATCTTTGAAAAACGTACCGCAAGAAAAGTTTGTACTACCATCGGCCGGTAGTACTGCTCCATAACAGCGGTATTATCGTCGACCGATAGTACCGCAGGTCCTTGCCGGTACTACCGTTTTTCCTGACAGAAAATTCTGAAAATAGATTTTAGATGAATGCATGACTTTTTGTTGATCAAGATGGAACAAAAATAATTCTCAAGCTACTAGCTATGATTCCTCTTTATAGTACGACGTCTACACTACCAATCCATTCTTTCCTCCAAACTCTGAGACCAGCAAAATAAAAAATGATCCTAATGCTAATTTTCACCTATCTTGAGCCAAATCGATCCTTCCAAATCCTTGCATGCCATTGTTACATCATCATCTGTGGTCCGAGACTAAACCTTTTAACACATCTTAGCACATATATTAATCCTAAATATAATATTATCATTAATGACTAAAACCAATTTTGGAGGCCTAGATGCTTTCAGCCACACTTCCTTAGATGTGCCTTCAACAGCCATGACGCGCTTCTTTGGATGCATGCCCTCATCGCCTTCTTGCATGCGCACATACAGCCGTCGACTTGCCATGCCATCGACACAAATTTTTTAACTAATGTTCTATAATCCATGCAGTCAAACTTTATAAAGTTTGATTGCTAATAGTTTAAAGATATCTAGATTTGTCACTAAAAATACTTTTTTAATATTATAATTTTATTAGTATAATAAGATAAAGTTATACATAGTAATGGTTAAAGTCACATCTCGTAGACCATAAAAAATAAAACAATCACTTAAAAAAGAAAGAATGGAGTTATAAAATATTAGTGCCAAGTAAACCATGCATCGTAAATGTTATATTCACATAGTGCTTTAACGTTGATATATAATTAGTTGTGTTTTCATCCTAATTAATTGGCTACTTTACATATTTAGTCGTGAAAATAATTTAATCTTAGGGTGTCATAACGATAACAAATACTAACATTGACAAATAAATCCCATATATTTTTATTTGTACACTCCATAACCAGCATGATAGTTTGTATACTCTACTACTCGGAAAGCACGTAGGATTTTTAATACATCTATACTTAGTACGATAATATTGATGTGGCATATTGACATCACATATTGTTTCAAAATTTGTAAGTAAAATATCTCATACAAGACACCCCATATTAGTTTTGAATCATTGCACTCAGAATAATGGTCGCACTTGATTTTTGAGTTAGAAACTAAAAAAGCTCCTAATAACTAAATAAAATAAAGCATGAGAACCATCTCTTAGTAGCGTGATAAATTTGTTGATGTACGACTCAAACCTATTAGGATTTAAATCATAACACTTCAGTAGAAATTTTATGAGATCGTAGATTTATCCTGACATATATCTTTCTAGGCTTGTGCTAAAAGAGCACACTTGCATATATGTGCGTAGTAGCACGTGTACATGTGTCTTTCTTGTAATCGAAAAAACAAAACAAAACACCTTCATACTATTCACATAGTGCTACATAGATAGAGAAAAAATAGATGTGAGGTTGTCTACAAAATAATTTATATCTAATTCCCTCAATATTATCGAATTGTAATAAAATCCAATTTTAATTAGAACATATAGCAAAACAAGGGTATATACATAATTTTCAAAAATTTTAGGTGTGTTGCAATTTACGATGAAAACTTCGACCATCAACCAATTCCCTCAGTAAACAATATGGAACATATCTCAAAACTTCATGAATGAACAGGAGCGCTTCCAAAGTCTAAACCACGTAGCTCTAGTAACTACTTTGCAGAGCAGCTCCGAGTAACACAGAAAGGAAGGCCACATTGCAGCTACCTCTCTGCCAACAATGGTGGAACGAAACTAAAATTCTGGAGCGTTTGTTCGAAAATGTGGCCTACTCTCAGCAAATTCCCCTAGAGAAGTGTGAACAAAAAAACAATTAGTTGATTCTCTAATAGAACAAGACAATCGGTAAAACTGAACATATTACAAGACCAAGAGCAACAGGGAGTGATCCTCCAACATTCAAGATCGGTAGCAGCATTACCTCGCTGAAGGGGGATCCAATCATCTGAAGTCCAACTGGGAGCCCCGCAGATCCACCTTCAACTAATCCACAAGGTAAAACCAACGCGGGAAGGCCAGCCAAATTAACATTCACCTACATTAGTCATCAGATTTGCATTCCTTAAGACTCGCTGCCGTGGAAAGTTTAGCACGGCAAAATGGCCACAAGATTAAACAGAATTCTACTTCACTCGGTGGTTTTACCAATATGTGACACTAACTTTGCAAGAATTAGAAAGTTGCACAGTGAAGCAGGCAATGGATTACTTCGGAACCCAAAGTACAGATAAGCCTAGATCAACGAAGAAAAACAAATGTGTTCAACAGTTAATACCGTCATGATGTCTCCTGCATACATAGCTAATGGATCATTTATCTTTTCACCTGCCAAAAGGACTTTTTATCAATCATAAAGGAAAGAAGGTAAGGGACCATACTTATGAGCAGATAATAGCATACCTATCTTGTAGGCTGCTGATGGCGCAGCAGGTGAAACAAGAATATCATATCTTTCCAAAGCTTCTTTGAAACTCTTCTTAACCAGTGTCCGCACCTACTACAGCGCAGGTAATTTATTATTCTTATTCTTTTGGTGGCATAAACCTGTCTGTTAAGAGGTAAAAATAATCAAAATGTAAAATTTGCATTTAATGCAACTGTTCTACCATTACCTGCTGCGCTCGTTTGTAGTATGCATCATAGTATCCAGCAGATAGAGCATAAGTTCCCATCAAAATTCTCATTTTGACCTGAAAGAACAAACAAAATTGTTTTCTCATACGAGTTACCACCAAAGCATGATTGTGGTCCATTCGAAATACAAAAGCTTCAAGCACTACCCAATGTTGCATACAGAACCATCCTTTTTTTCCTTTCTTAGGTATTACAGTTCCAACTGGCACGTTGTGCGTAATAATATTATTACAGTTGGCATTCCAACTAGCATGCTGTCACCAACATGACATGTGTAGAATTGGTTGGGCTTCATGGCTTAACAACTTAAACAGGTTAACATGGCCATGGGCAGTGGCCACAAAACAGAAGTTTACGTGTGTGAGTCTGAATCACCGGCGCCAAATGTCTTCCAAATTTGAAAGCTCTGCATGATGAGGAGCCAAATCTGTTTTCTAAATTTAAAAGTTAAGCTCTGTTTGATGTTTGCAAGTACGGTGCAGCGTATTCTTACAATTTTTTTAAAAGAAACAGTGAATTACTCTAGATTTAGTGCATATCCAATATTGTAAACACATAAAAAAACCTGCATTCAGCCAAAATTTATGGACGATTTGACAAGCCCTTTGGCTGCTGTGGTCCTTAGTTCATCCTTCATAGCTTACAAACCGTGATAGCTCTGCTCCTAAGCAGCCTAGTCACTTTGGTAAAGTACTTCCTCAGTTAATGTCACACATAAATCTTAATAGTTCATTAACTCACAAAAAGAACAGACAATAAGAGATGGAGTCTTGAGGTGTGGGATAAGTGGGACCGTACCTCGTGACCCAGACCATTAGCCCGGGAGTCTCCATAAAGTCCATTCAATTCATCAGCTGAAACCTGCCTTCCATACCTGAAAAGGACAGTCTACAAACATAATTTTTTCGAAACTTTGAAAATACAGGCAAAAGGATGAGGTTGAATTACAACAAGATGATCACCTGATACCATCATAGCGTGACAGATTAGAAGATGCTTCAGATGAGGCCAGTATGTAATATGCTGGTAAGCCAAGAGAAAATGAAGGCAGAGAAACCTGAAATGCATTAAAAAATATAGCTTTGCTAAATATTTTATTTTATTTCAAAAAATTCATTGTAAAACTAGAAAGAGTATACTCTTTATTTATTTTTCTTCTTTTTTTTAGCAAGAGGGAACTAACAAACCTCTTCCACCACAGATCCCAAATGTTCCAGGTGTGAAGCAGCAGCCTTGATTGATGATATGACTCCAGTGTCCACACCCTCTCCAAGAGTTTCTTGAATGATCCCAATTGTCAGACCATTTAATGGTTTTGATTCTAGTAAATCCAGAGAGACCAACTCTGATGTATAGTCTGGAACGTCCTGAGAAAGTGATGAAAGACATCAGAGTAAGCAGCACTGAGCCAAGCTGCCTTCTTGCTTCAAGATGGTACTGGCTCCAGATCCAATTGCATAGATGTAGATCTCAAGACGAATAAAATAGAGAAAGGTTGATGCATTGCTAAAAAACTGCAAGCCTGCCATATACTGTTTCTTACATAATGAATTAAATCAGCACTTTATAAGATTGAGATGGAACATGATACAGTCGCTCTGCCAAAAAAGGGAACGTTAACTGCAAATTTACAGGGTTGCCAACAGTATCGCACAGTATGTATATCAAATAAACAACACACTAAAGTTAGAATTTATGAGAATGAAATAGACAACAAGAGAATTAGTCCCAAAAAGAATGATAGTTGTCAACACAAGATAGGCTCTTGCTCAGGCAAGTTTTGGTGATACGAATTTCTCTTGTTTCGAACATCTATATGTGCTTTAGAGGCTGAGCTAAATGTTTCTTAGTCATAGTTATTGAACTGGATGTCTGAATTAAAAGTCAAAAGCAAAATGTAAGTTAAGAACTTAAGATGAAGTTTCAGGTTCCTTACATGAGAGCTACTGGTTGAATCCATTTTGTCATGGCCAGCGATGACTGACAAGATCGTTGCAGTGTCAACAACTGATGAGCCAAAGCATCCCACAACATCCAGTGATGAAGCATAAGCCATGAGGCCGAAACGAGATACCCGGCCATAAGTTGGCTTCAACCCTACTACACCACAAAACGATGCTGGTTGCCTCACACTTCCACCTGTATCGCTCCCTAAGGACACCACACACTGTCTAGCAGAAACCGCAGAAGCAGAGCCACCTGAGGATCCCCCAGGCACACGCGAGTCATCCCAAGGGTTTGTTGTCACCTGCATACCACCATCGATATCTGTTATATCACCGCATAAATATACTTTGCCGCAAGAATGATGTATTATGCAACATAGAAAACTATAGGTTAGGTTTCCTCTAAGAAGATGCAAAGCTGCAAAAAGTTCCACTTCACATCAATAAACACTTCCAAGTACACGTATTTACAATTTACATGGTACAAATGAAGTGGCTGAGTTTGATTTCATTGACCTCTAGTCCTCTACCAACCAACATAAACATTATTTTAGCTTTCTTAGCACTTACTTTCACCTAAGATACATGCGAGCAAAAAGATATAAACTTTAATGACCTCGGACTAAACAATATAAGAATCTGATCATTGAGCTTCCAAACCTGAAACCCAGAGCCCTCGGTGGTGCTCCCCATGCCGAACTCGTCAAGGTTAGTCTTCCCCACGACAATGGCGCCCGCTTCGCGCAGCCGCCGCACTGCCGTGGCGTCGTACGCTGGCTGGTACCCGTCCAGTATCCGCGACCCGCCTGTGGAGGGCATGTTGGCGGTGCAGAGGTTGTCCTTGACGCCGACGAGCACTCCGGCCAGAGGTCCCACCGCATCCCGCCCACCTGAGGCAATCCTCCGGTCAAGCTCCTCCGCTTCCCGCTCGGCGGCGGCGTCCGCCACGTGGATGAAGCTGCGCAAGCTCGGCTCGGTGCGGCGGAGGCGAGAGAGGTACTCGGCGGTGATGTCGGTTGCGGTCCTCTCGCCAGAGAGGAGCGACTCGCGGATGGACAGGATGGAGAAGGGGGTTGGGCCCGGGGCCAAAGTCTTTGCAGGATGGGAGGGGAGGGAAGACACAGCGGTGAAGCGGCGGCGAGGGGAAGGGGGGAGGCGGCGGTGTGAGAGTAGGAGGCGGTGGGCTTGGAGAGGCGGCGGCATGGCGGCGGCCGGCGGGGAGGTTCTCCGCCGAACGCCGGTGCGCGTGGGGGTTTTGGGGGAGCGGATGAGGAGTCGGAAGAAGGTATGTGGATTTGGGGATTGGGTGGGGGAGTCGATGGTTGGATTGAAGAGACCTGGAATGGCAACGCTTGATGGCCGTCCGATCCTGCGAGCGCTATGAAGTCTAGCAGTGAAAATTTTCTTCTTTTTGGGGCATGTTCTTTACCTCACAAGCCGACGGCTTTTGGTTTTTACTACAGTACCTAACTTTTAAATGGAGTATTTTCTCAAGGCGGGGTCTACAAGTTAAACGATCTACACGTTAAAAGCTCAACATCTGTACCAGCCAAAATCGCAAGTGAGTATTTATCTCTCCGTAATCTGTACCGTAAACAGCCAAAATTCAAAAATTTCAGCCAAAAGCCATAAACCGCAGCCGAAAAGAACAGGCCCTTGGTTTTGTTTGCGAGTCATTTCGCTTTATTTTTCGGAGATAGGCTAAAATTAGGTTTCTTTTGCTAAGAGAAGTAGAGATTATGGCTCAGTTCATTTCAGCTTATTTATAATTTATATTTGTACTGTTTATGGGGGTGAACGGTTCGGCTGAAAAGCTCATGGCTTATGGCTGAAAACACTGTAGCTGACTGAAAAAAGCACTGTAGCTGACAGAGGCTTATTTAGCATAATTAAATTTAAAAATATAAAAAATATGTTAGCCCATTACGTATAATACAAACAAATACGGGAAAAAAGAACCGGCAAAAAACTCAACAAAAAGCCAAAAATTCAGAAAAAGACGAAACTTATGAATAATGACAAATAAGTCATGAGCACTGTTGGGCAGCCATGTTGATCGTGGTATATTGTCTCTTATAAACTGACATAATTCAACTATTAAAATTATAAACTATAAGTCATTGATCAAAAAACTCATCATATACTTCTCAACAAGTGTAGGATTATATAATAATCAAAAATCATTGGCGAGACGAAGTCCAGCACGTGTGGTGACAGGATTGCATAATTTGAGCTTCTTCTAGAAAAACTTGTGCTGATTTATACGAGATCTCCGTGTACAACAAACCTTGCCAGGACTTCTAAGCATGTGCTTACTTTTATCTCAAGTTTTTCATTTAAGAGGAAATTAAATCACAGTTGGTTAGATGTTAGATAATTATAAGCCGTCACGTATATAACTACTGTATAAAACTATAGGAATTTAGATATCTGTACATGTCATTCACTAGACTAACCATACGATCACATGCTACGACACGTGGAAATGGCTTTCAATGAAGCTGACAAATAAAATGTTTTCATGCTCTCCCCCAACGAAATAGATTTTACTAGTTCAAATCTTGTTGGTACTGCTCCATCCAGCTAATAGTAATACCATCCATTTCTGACCGGAAAATTTTCTTCACTTTTGCAAGCAGAAAACCAGTGAAAGGGCAGGCAGCCGTAGCACACAGGCAGGCAGGCACGCCCCCTGAGCCTGACGCGCGGAAGAAAGGACTTGAAACAGCCGTGCTCATTTCACCTTCAGTTTGTAACTTTTTTCATTGTCCGTAATCATATAACTAACCATCTACTCATAAATTACAATAAAATTTATTAAATATACAGATAATTATGATATAGAAAAGAGTTAATCTGATCAATTAAAATATGAAAAATAATGAGAAATTGAGATGTAGCGGTTGAAGGAGAAAAGACATACAACTACTAACTCGCTCTTTTATAATGATAATAATTATTTTTTAAAAAAATAATTATACAGAAAAAACTATAGTAAAAAATTTTAAACAGTGCTAAATAAACCAAAAACTTAAATCAAATGGGCATCCATAGCTCCCCTCCCTTAAAAAAAACCTGCCTCTCCTCAGGGCGGAGCTTTCGAAGCTCCCTCCCACGGCCCCACCCTCGCAACCATCACCGCCACCCACCGTTTCCATCGCCGCCGCCGCCTCTATATCTCCCCCCCCCCCCCTCGCATGCCCCGCTCGCCGCCACTGCCTCATCCGCTTCCTCCTACCTCCCAAGTGATTCTCTCGTCACTGCTCCTCCCCCAGGCCGCCGCCGCGAGATCTCCGGCTGCTCGCGCCATGGTCGCTGCCTCCGGCCTCGCGCCGCCGCGTGCGTTTGCCCCCTGCCCGTGGACGCGGGGAGGCCACCGGCTCGGTTTCCTCCGATCCGCGCCGCCGGTGGCGGCTGTGGTGGCGGCGCAGCTCCGGTGCTGCGCCTCCACCGTCGACGACAGCGTGGTCTCCGCAGCCGCCTCCAAGCCCCGCAGCCCCAGGTAAATCCCGTACCTCAATACTTGCAATGGTTAGGCTAGGCGGCGAGATGTGATTGTTTATGCGAAAGGTTGGGATCCTTTAGGCTGTCCTCGCGCAGAAGGTGGGATTTTTGTGTTGTTCGTTCGCCAAGGGCGTTCCATTGCGGTGGTCGTTGTGAGCTTTTCGCCGGTTTCGCCGGAATGGGGGATTTTGAGGTGATATGTCGTTGTTTTAGCTTGGGTTTTGGTTTAAATCAGGCGTTTTTTTTATGTGATTTGCTTATTCTGTGGAGGGATTTTGGCAGGGAATTTACCTTTGCCTGCGGGGGTTTCGCATTTATTAGGTGGGTCGGATGGTTGGCTCGCACTGCAAAAGGTGCCTTTGGAACTTGCTTTTTTGTACTAGGTGTTTACACGGGCCTTTTATGATCGAAATGCAGTAGTCATGTAGTCAGATTGTTATGACTGTTGAGAAGTTTTGATGCTTTGGTGCCCCAATGATGATGTGGAGATGCCTCAACTCGCTAGTGTTACTCTGTGTCACCGGAATAGGCCACCCTCATGTATAGAGAGAGATGGTAGCTCGTGGCTTCTTCGATCATAGATGGGGGATCTACCCAGCCTGCTCATTAAATGTGGTGGCAAATGATGCCATTTTTGTACCGGTCACCGTATGGCGATGCCATTGCTTGTGTTGCTACAACTGTAGCCTGGGATTTGATTCATTGATCTACATTTTTTGTTAAGGGGTTTAAAATATTCACCTGTGGGATGACTCTCTTAACATTAATGAGAAATTGCAGGGCGGTTAGTGTGGGTTCAAAGCTCATTGGATGCGGATCAGCCACTCCAGCACTTAGCATTTCAAATGATGACCTTTCAAAAATAGTTGAAACGTCAGATGAATGGATCTCAGCGCGGACTGGGATTCGGAATAGGCGAGTTCTTTCAGGTACTTTTGATCCACTTTTTTCCCTCCTTCGCTGGAGAGTAATTTGACTAGGGCCAATTATGCCCCTCTCTGTCTACATGTATAGCAATTGTTTCTGGGTGTTACTTTGGTTAGGTGATCACTTGTGGATTCGTGCATCACATCACCATTGATGGATGAAGTAGTTTTAGGTCATAGACATGTTGATTCTATGAACGATCGCAATAGATGAGAATATGTTCAACATCATGCGGACGTCGTGGTTCACCGGCTATATATAAATAGAAATTACAGCTTAGATAAATAAGTATGAATGCCGGTAAACCTGTGTCTTGTTACTGTACCTGGTTGGCCTAGAATCTATAAACACAAATACAGCATTTTTCATATGTTTGTTCTAAGTTAATGCACATCTTTAATACTATAGATGTGAATAACAGCCTCGAAAGCTGGCCCTGTTGTGTTAAGTAGGGTAGGCGGTCAGATTTTGTCATCACAATTTTAGGAGTAACGTCCGTTCAAGTTTGCAGACACATTTCACATCTTCATGTTTCAGGAGTAATTTGTAGTTTTCAAACATGTTAGGAGATGAAACATTGCGGGGGCTTTCAGTACAGGCAGCACAAAGGGCTCTTGAGATGGCTCAAGTAAAAGCTGATGATGTTGACATTGTTCTCCTTTGTACATCTACTCCAGATGATCTGTTTGGAGGTGCTGCTCGGGTATGGCTATATAAAATATATTAAAGCATTATAGTAGTTGTCATCCCCACTTTTTTTTTTTGAGAATACAGTAGTTGTCATCCTAATGTATATCTTTTAAAAACAGCATTGTTTGATACTGGCCCCATGGATCATAGTCTACTGCTTCTTTACTCTAATACCAGCCTTATGTGTCTGTCGATGTTGTGTTAGCTATTGCTTATTCCTGCTTTCAATGCGAGCCATCTCTTCCTTGAGAATCCATGTATGTTCTTTATTTAGTGTATACTATTAGCTTGGTGGAATGGAACATTTTAGTGTTAGTTCATCCAAGAAGTTGTTATTCGATGCTCCCTCTTTCACTAAATATATTTCATTTTGGATACTAACATGATCTCCAAAGTACTACTTTGACCACTAATTTCTATTATACGATGTTGTTATACATCACAAATATATATACTATGAAAATATATTTCACAACAAAATTCATGGGTCAATCTTGATACCTTTTAACATATCGATGGCCAAAACTAAAAATGTTTGATTGCATGCCTTCTAAGACAACCTATATCTAGTGATGGACGGAGTAATTATAAAATAATATATTCACTATGTAACTGCTTTGCATTTTTCTTATTTTCCTTATATATTTACTTTTCTGTTCAGTACTATTAGCGTTTTGAACTACCAGTAAACTATCAATTCTTATCATAAATGCATATTAGCTTGACTATGTTTGTGTGCTTTTTTGAATTTGGATTTGCTCATTCTCACATTAAAAATCGTCTGGATAAAATGTAAACAGGTGCTGGCAGAGGTGGGGTGCACAAATGCATTTGGCTTTGATATCACCGCTGCCTGTAGTGGGTTCATTATTGGTTTAATCACGGCTACCCAATTTATCAATGGTAATTCTTCTTCTTTTTTCCAGGGATTGTCGAAGGTAATATGGTTATTAAATATTCATGGAGGTTGTTATTGCCACCTTGTTGGATTAATATATGCTAATATTGTAGGTGGACGCTATCGGAATGTCCTAGTAGTTGGTGCAGATGCTCTTTCACAGTATGTGGATTGGACAGACAGAGGTACATGCATCCTCTTTGGTGATGCTGCTGGTGCTGTTTTGGTTCAGGTATCTGTTATTTCCTGCTGAAATGTGGATCTGCTTTCCATTACCCACTGAGCTAATTAACATCCCATGTTTAAATTCGGTTGAAGTCTTTTTGTTCAGGGCATTGTTGGTAAGACTTTATGGTCTTGCAGGCATGTATTGTTAGGTGGTGTGGCATTGTAATTTATAATTTACAAACTATTTCTGCAAGGTGTTTGTCTACATTTTAATTCACAATATTGCAGGCCTGCGGTGCTGATGAAAATGGCTTGCTAGGTTTTTGCGTTCAAAGCGATGGCAACGGACAAAAGTGTGACTTCTTTTTAAAAATGTATTGAGATCACATTTCTAATATGCCACTTTCTTAAGTTCCCTGTTTACTTATATAGGCACCTAAATTGTGTGGCATCGAACATTGACTCGATCTTGTCCAAGACCAATGGCGTTGCTGGCTTCCCACCAAAGAAGGGGACCTTCTCACGCATTGAAATGAATGGAAAGGAGGTTTTTCGCTTTGCTGTGCGTTGTGTTCCACAGTCCATTGAGAAAGCACTCGAAGAGGCTGGTCTACCTGCTTCCAGTATTGATTGGCTATTGCTGCATCAAGTGAGTATCCTTTTGATGAAATACTTTCGCCTGAAGCATTGATCTAATTGATCCTCAATGTTACAGGCTAATCAGCGGATTATTGATGCTGCTGCCAATCGGTTAGCTATCCCGTCTAACAAAGTTATTTCAAATCTTGCTAACTACGGCAACACCAGTGCGGCATCAATTCCATTAGCATTAGATGAGGTTGTTCGCACTGGCAAGGTAAAGACAGGTGATATTATTGCAGCATCTGGTTTTGGAGCTGGACTTACGTGGGGTTCAGCTATTGTCAAATGGGGCTAATCATTCTGCGCGATGAACAATGGCGACAAATCAAACACCGGTTCCAAGGCTTTTGTCTGGCATGGCCTAGGTTTAAGCCAGGGGCCATTTACCCTTTTCCTGTCCAACATTTTTCTTTTAATTCTCTTGTCGTTTTTCTTGCACATGAAACAGTGGCACTTCGCCGTATTCATATATTCCTTTGGCTCATTAGTCATTACACAGCTCAGCTGCCAATGTGGTTAGAAGCAAGTTTGTATTGTACTAGTTTCTCTGTAATTTGAGTGGTGTGCGGAAGTATTTGCATCCGGGATGAAAATTAGCTGGCGTTAAGAGGAGATAACACTGTAAAATTAGGATTTTTTTATGAATAATCTTTTTTATTTGAAATAACAGAAATATATCCACGCTCACATTTTTTTTTACAGAAATAGGCTCTAGTCACCTAACCGTTGGGCGACTGGAGCCTATCGCCCAACGGCTAAGCGACACGCAAGTAATTTGCCGGCCGCTAGGCGAATTATTGCTGTCGCCTAACGATCGGGCCAACGTTGGGCGGTTGGAAGCGACTGAGCTTTCAATCGTCCAACGGTTGGGCGACTAGAAGTGGAGATAAAAGGAGGGCGAGGCCGCTCGACCGCGCCGTCAACAAAACCATACAGCAGAACAGAAGAGAGGGAAAAGAAAAGGAGACAGTGGAGGAGAGGAGAGGAAAGAAAAGATAGGAGAGGAAAGGAGAGGGAGGGGAGAAAAGGAGAGTGAGGAAGGAGAGGAGAGGAAGAAGCAATCCTAGATAATTTTTCTTTGTATTTGAAATATTGCATATACAATAGATATATTATTTATTGTTAATGTTAGTAGAAAATTGTAGATGTAATTAGAAATAGTTCAATTTTGGTATAGAAATTTTAGTTAATGTAGTTTTAGAAAATTAGCAGCCGTAATAGCATGTAGTTGTGTATAATTTAGTGAATATAGTTTTACAAAATTAGCATCGTTAGCAAATTGGCATGCGTACAAAATTCAGTTAACGTTACGTATAAATTAATCGTCCCTAGCAATTTGTAGGTATTACAAAATTCAATCAATATTTATGTTAGAATTTCATAATTTGCTTTGTAAAAAACAATAATACGTAATATTTACGATTAAATGTGAATGAATGTAATATCGTTAGTATGTTGAAAAAACGTGTGTACCATTGTAACTGATATATTTACATTTAAATCGATATGCCATGTAAATTGTGAAACCATTCAGAATTATTTACAGTAGGGGACAGCTCGAGTAGCGAGAAAAGTGCGGTGTCGGTGCGCAGGCTGCCGAGAGGAAGTTAATACTACGAGGTTAGTGTAGTTGGTTACGACAGGTGAACGATTGGTGAAATGTGAATTACAGTACGTCGGTACTTTCGTAGTGTGCAATGCGATTTGATATGTTGCAAAATTGAAACATGTATGCAGGCAGTCATCAGCAATACCGATACCCACTATATTGAGAGTGCATTACGATACTGAAACTGTTCGTGAAGGTCTGAATGGTGTAGATTTGAGTGGTTTTCCGCAACCCACTCTGGTACATCCGGACGGTGAGAATGCTCGAATCTCAGATGTGATGAATTGGCTTACCCGGAGTTTTTCATTGGACCTCGAGGTGTGCAGTGTCGTCATACAAGGACTTTGGAGCCAGTCTTCCACGGACATCAGATGAAAGTTGAGAACATTGTTGTACACTGTTGCGTAGAAAGAGGTTTGTGCAAAGGTACTAATACCATAGATACGAGTGTGTGCTGCTTGTGTAACCATGAACATTAAAAGCTATGCCAGATCCTAACGACTATACGCGTAATCCATCATAAAGACAAAGGTGCTACCTCGTCTTCGTTACTTTGCTAAGTTGGAGCAAGATAAAAAAAAAAAGTAATTCCATTGCCGGGATTTGAACCCGGGTCGCCTGGGTGAAAGCCAGGTATCCTAACCGGACTAGACGACAATGGATCCGTGCTTGTTTCCATGTAGATTTATTATTGAAAGCTTTAGTCTGATTGGCTTATTATTTCATAGCAGTAATTGAAAATCGAAACTGTATCTGAGACTCCACACATCGATGGCATTTTTCCAAGCTAGATTGCGTAATGGGTGATGTTGATGACATCCTCGGGCCTGGACGGCGGGTGGGTCTTGTTCCTCATCCGCAGCTGCTGATAGTCTTTGTACAGGAACCCCTTGTACCGCGGCGCCTCGCCGACCTTGGCCGTGAACTCCGGCAGCGGCTCGATCCACTTGTCGCCGTGGATGTTGAAGAAAAAAACGAGCGAGTGCCTGTGCGTCGCCGGTTTCCTTACCACCCGGTGCGTCGCGCTCTTGAACTTGTCGTTGGTCAGCACCTTCAGCAACACGGTAAAAACAAACATATACTCACAATATGCAGTACACTGAGCACATTATGTGCTGCCGTGAACTCGTGATAGCGTCGGTCCTGCACGAGTGTACCTGTATGACATCGCCTATGTTGACGACGATGCTGCCCTCGACGGGGTCCGCGGGGACCCAGACGCCGTCCTTGAGGACCTCGAGGCCGCCGACGCCGTCCTGCAGGACGAAGGTGATGCAGTTGCCGTCCTGGTGCTCGCTGATGCCGTTGTTCTCCTCCTCCGTCGCCGGGAAGTAGCGCACCGCCGCTATGAAGTCGAAGCTGCGGTCGCTGTTGTACCCCTTGAGGAAGCCCGGCGGGAGGACCATGCACTCGTTCAGGATCTCCTGGATGAGCAGCCCCAGCTCGGCGAGCTTGCCGTACCACTCCTCTAGTGCCTGTCTGAAGAAGTGAACATGTATCAGCAGGCTTTAATTTCTTTTAAAAATGATGATGGAAACGTCTGGCTTTTTTGATATAATGTAAAGCAGGAATTTGCTTTATTCCCTGCAAGATCACTTGAGATTAGCACTGCTACGATGTTCCTCAATAACACAATTTTTCTGATAACGTTGTTCTTTTCGATTTTTTCCGATAATGCTCTCTCAATAACAGAAATAGTTCTTTAATTTGTTCGTAAGAAAAGTACGCAAAATTGCACTCAACTGACCTGAATCCGGCTGGCTCGGCAGGGTACAAGTTGAACCCGAGCCGCGGATCAAAGACCAGCAGGTACTCGTTCTTGTCGGCCGAATGCGCCGGCTGCCGGGCGTACCCGGCCGGGAGGGGTGCCTTGGACCCCTCGACTGGCCGGACCTTGGCCTTCTCCTCGTCCGGGAGAGCGAAGAACGCGGCCGACAGCTCGAGCGCGCGCGCCATGAGCTCAGCCGGCACGCCGTGGTTGACGACGCGGAAGAACCCGTACCCCCGGCACGCCTCGCGCACGGTCTCGGTGGCGCCGGTGATGCCGGCCTCGTCCCCGGCGAAGAAAGGCGCCAGGTCCACGACGGGGAGCGCGCCGCCGTTGGCCGCCGTGTCGCCGCCCATATCTCCTTCACTCAACGCTTAGCTGTGATCTTTGTGGAAGAGTGTCAGCTGAATTAAATAGGAGACGATTAAGATGCGAATTGCGATCGACTAGACAGTCTAGACAGATGCCAGTGATCACGAATTCACGATTCCGGCCGGTCGTAGACAAGGCGGGGAAGGTGGAGAGGAAAGGGACAACGTGACGTGACACGTGAGCGAACCGAGCCCCGAAGTCACTGTGTGCACTGTGCACTACCCTGGACAAGTTGGAATCATGTGAATGGAGTATTTTAAGTAGTGAGACGACGAGCCGACGATGCGGTGGACGAATTTTCTAAGGAAATTATTGCCTCAAATGGCGCCTCTTCCGCAATGGATGTGACGTAACCAACCTCGTTTAGTTTATCAAGGGTGTGTTTGGTTTGCTGAATATGGACAGTCGGATTCTAGCTGCACCGTATATTGCAAAAAAATCAGGTGTTTGGTTGGATGAATTTACTGTAGCAGCCTGGATCCGCTCGTTCCGCATACAGCCTCGATCCGGGATCGGCAGAGAAGGCCATTTCGGCCGAAGCTGGCAGTCCTGGACCGAGGGATTCCAGGGAAGGGCTGGCTAGGGTTACCTCTCGCGCGCTCTCCTCCGCGTCGGCAGCAGGTGATCTCCCTCTCCTCCCTCCTCCGGATCCGGCGAAGGCCTTCGGGTTGGAGTCGCCGCCGCCTCCCGCGGGTGGAGTCGCCGCCGCTCCCGCGGACGCGGGCGAGGCGCGTGGAGGCGCCGCCGGCCGTTGCCCCGGCCGCGGCTCGTGGAGGCGTTGGGGAGCCAAGACCCGGGGGCGGAGGCGCTAAGACCCAGGGGCAGAGGAGCTGAGGCACGGCACTGGGGGTGAAGGAAATTGGAAGAGGAGAGAGAGAGAGTGGAAGCCGAGAAAAGGGGAATCGGGGGAGGAGGTGAGGCGGCTTGGCCGGAGGCAGCAAAAAGTTGGGGGTGGGTAGAAGAAATAGAAAAGGAGAGGAAGTTAAAAAGGAAATAGGAAAATTGGAAAGGTGAAGAGTAAATTTGCTAAATTCAAAAATACTCATTAACATGCATTGTAACTTAGTTTATGCAAAAAAAATGAAAAAAATATGTGAAGGGGGTAATCACACCACCTCTCACATTCGGGGGTCACTATACCCCATTATACAGCCAACCAAACACCTTCTCAGCCTATGGTATCCGCTCATACAACCTCATATACAGCGTACCAATCACAGACTCATTCAGCCTGTATCCACAGATACATCGAACCAAACACTCTTCTTTTTCAAAATACGGCCCTCCTCATCCAGCTTCCCCTCATCCAGGATATACGATTCCACTACCCAAAAGCAACCAAATACACCCCAAACGGATGTCGATACTTATTCAGGGGAGATGATAACACTTGATGCACACAGTGCACCAAAAGAAGAACTGTAACAATCCGATTTAACATAGAGCACGTTGGTGTATTTTAAGTAATCAATGGTTCAACGTCTTTAGAAGGCCATCTTCGGAATTTGATCGTCCTTTAGTGGCAATCGATCTCCATTAGCCGACTATCTTCTCTTTGCTATCGTCTCGATTAGCACCGTAGTCGCAGCGGCTTCTCTACCGAAGTCCACACGTTCTGAAATGAAACACTGTGCGCTGGTGTGCTAGCACAAGCGCGCATAGTAGGGGCTTTGGAAGGAGGTGGCTAGAAATTTAGTAGGTGGTGTGATGTCTCTGACATCCCATAATCCTATGCACCCCTTTATATGGACCATTCGATCGGATTCTTATTCAACACGAGTGGAAATTGTATCCCACACAGAGAACATCCGACCGGATATTTATCCAATATGAGAAGCAATCGTATTCGACTCAGAGTCTACCATTTGGACCCGTATTGTTTCAATCCGTTAAGTGTGCAACCCTTTAGGTTCATATATACTTAGTTGTAACTCAAAAACACCTTTCCAATTGTTGGTCAGTAGCGGTTCCTGGTAGGATATATCAACCCCTACATATACACAAAGATCAAACTAGATGAAGCAATATGATTTGCAATCAGGTTTTAGTCACTCACAACCAATTCATAACTCCTTACCACATGTTCGTATTTGCTTATGACGAGTCTGTATCCCCGTACGACTAGTTTGCATACCAGATTTTTATATGTACGATCACCTCACAACCAGTTAGTATACCTATATGGCCAGTTCGTATTTAGTTGGATTAAATGATCTATTCATGTATTCTCCTTTTACCTTACAATACCCGATCGAACTCCAGGTGAGAAACATGTCATCTATGGGTTGTTTAATTTTTTCTGATCTAGTGATGGATAACTTTATGTGATCGACTCTTTGATCACTCATGACGTGACAATGCACTTTCTTTATCCGACCACATTGAGGAGTCTAGATATATCTCTCTCATGTTATGTAGGAGGGGCAAATCCCATATTTGACTAGTCATATTCTTTCGCATATTTCATAGCATACCCGAAAGCTACCTTTATAACTATCTAATTATGAAGTAGCGTTTGACAACCTCTAAGTGCACTATTACACATATAGAAAACTATGCAGATCTCAAGTACAAGAATTATACATCATCATTGCTTGAGACCAAATAATAACACATAAAAATATAACAAAATCAACAGTATCTCAAGGTGGGTCAATCCAACACCATATTATCTAACATGTATTCATCACATTATTGATTTGATATCCTCACATACATGACTCGTGAAACATGATTATCAATCAATAGATATGCTGATCTATAAATTATAATTGTCCCACATAATAATATAAGATTAGGGATAATTTAGAATAACATTAAAATATGAATAAAGAGTTTCATAAACAAGTCATGTTCTTGTTGATCAATATAAAATATATTTATTTAATGGACAAAAAACATGACATTAGCAGATGTCCTAAGAAGAAGACAGTAGAGTTTGCTATAACATATTATCCAAAAGATCATAAATATAGAAGTGATACAATTATCTCTGTGGTTGACTTTAGAGCATATCACTAACAGAAATGACACTGCAATGAATCACTTAAAAACATCTAACAGTACATCCAGGCGAAGCCAAGAACAAAATCGAGGGTGAGCTAAGGTGCTAAGCTAGATTGTCAAATACACAATATTTTACTTTTGTTCAATTCAAATTCATGCATGAAAAATAGAAAAACAAAGAAAAACAAGAGATATACAATGAAAATACCTCAGTAATGGAAAACATATCCCAGAAATATATAAATATGCTTCCAATCATTAGAGATTAATCATCTGCATACCAAAAATAGCAAAATTAGTGATACGATAAGTAATTGTTAATGATCATGAACATTTAAGAAAAACATAACATACTGTAAGCAGTGCACAAGAAGCGCAACGGAGGCGCGGTGCAAAAGAAGCGCGGCAGCTTTAGAAACTCGGGGCGGCAGCTCAAAGAGAGAACGGCGGCATCATAGAGACTTCTACGATATGCAGTGGCTTAGATAAAAGCAGCGGCTGCGACTATGCGAAAGGAAGAAGAGAACCACACCCATCTGAGAGGATGAACCGTGGCTAGCAAAGCAGTCGGCTGACTGACAAATTTTGTGGACTCCCACAGCTTTGACGATATGAAGAAGCTACGGATTTGGATGGACGCAACGGAAGACTCGAAGACTGACTCATGACTAACTGACAGTAGCAACACTTAGACTAAAGACTCCTCTCTCACCATTATTGCAGTCCAAGATTCTCCCTCTCACACTCCCACCCGCCCGCTCTCTTCACTCCCGCCCTCCCGCGTCTCCCCCTCACTCAGAGGGAAGAGGAGCAGCAGGCTCTAGCGGGAGGCAGCGACCGGGAGAAGCGGCTCCCCGGGGCCAGGCGACGGTGAGATCTGGTGGCGACGGCGACCATAAGAGCGGCGGCGGCTGCCGGGAGGAGGCTTCGGCGCGACGGCGACCGGAAGTCAGCGAAGAGAGCCAGAGGCGACCAGATCCGGGCCGAGCGACGCAGCGGCGGATGGATCCAGCACGAAGGCGACCGGATCCAGGCAAGGCGAGGCCGGATCTGAGCGGCGACGGCGCAACGACGGACGGATCCGGGCGGGAGGCGACCAGATCCAGCCGGGGCGAGGCCAGATCCGAGCTCGGCGGAGGCGAAGACGGTCGGATCTGGCGCGGTGTTCCCTGGCGAAGCTCGGTCGGGGGGCGACAACTGCATGAAGTTTTCGGGGTGCGTGAGCACGGGCGCGGTCGACGGCGGCGCGTGAGCGCCAGCGCCGGCGTGAGCAGCGGTCGGCGTCGGGTACAGGTGTCAGACCCCGGATTTTACAATCCGAAATCTACTGTGTCTACTGCACTATTCCCTGGATCAGTAGTTTGTGCACACAGTAACATTGCTGAATCATTTCATACATCGCATAATCATTCATTATATTACATAAATTGAAATACACCACGTCGGGTGATCAGAGTTTACAAAAGGGGCCGCTTTGGCCAAATGTCTTCATTACATAAATGCAGCGAAAATAGTAGCAAAAGTAAACCCAAATCCACAGGCAAGCGACTGGAAGGGTATTGTGTGCATTATATGTCACCAGCTAACTAGTAACATATGTGCACACAAAGCCGAAAGTCCACTTGTCTATGCCTAATCTACGGGGCCTACGTCTTAGTTTCTTTCGTCATTCTTCTCCTCCGTAGCGGGAGCTTCCTCGTAGGCATAATGGTCTTGTGTTCCTGTCTCTGAATTTTGTCACAAAAGCGAGCGTGAGCACTCCGACCCCGTGCTCCGCGAGCCAACACACAGAATGCAATATTTAACATGCATGGCTAATCGAAGGAAATGTTGTGGCTCATTTTATTTTTGCGTAGAGTGCTTTTGAATACAATTACTTAAAAATTTCTAAGACCTAGCATTTGAACAAAAGCATAATGTTCAAGAATATGCAATAATAATAGCGATCCAGATTTCATACACCGTTACATGGCATCTGCACCATATAGCAATTCCTTCAGCGTTATAGCCGCTTAACTTACCACTGGGACGACACCCAGGACAATTCCAAACTAGGGCAGTCCTTCGCCCTACAAGTCTTCTCATACCCAGTTTGCAATATTTTAAAACAGAACTATATCCAGTTAAGTTCCCATGTCCGCCCTTGACCGTGGGCACGACTATTCGAATAGTTTTAGACTCTGCAGAGCTTGTACACTTTCACCACAAGAGACAATCAACTCGTTGCCCCACACGATTCCTTAGACGTGTGGTTGAGCAGACCATCACAGTGACTTTTCAAGATACCTCGCCCCTTCCATCATTTCACCCTATGGGTTGCTCCCACTTGCGGTGGGTCCCATACGTTGTGCGGGATGTCCTCCTTCTGAACGTCTAGCAGCTGGCTCCCCACCCCTGCTAGCCCGCCACAGCAGAACTTCACCCTACCCGGGTGTCCCATTCAAGCCGTCACACAGACTGCCGCTTGCACTATCCCACACCTCCTCCTGGAAGGATGACTTTCAGGGTCCGGTAAATCTACTAAGCCAAGTTGTATTTTACAGACTTGTGGTTGTACTGTTTTACACGGGTTGACATGACAAGATTCAGTCCTTAGTGGTATCTGGGCGGTTCTACCACAAACCACACTCTCGTGCACCACTGCACCATACCCACGAACCATCCGCCCAGATATTTAAGCATGCTGGGGTTTTTGGAAACATCAAATAATCATATCCAACATTTATCAGTCATTACCACCATGACTGTCCCAACCAAATTTTTCTCATGATTAAAGTGATGTTTGGGCGTTCTCGCGCCCATGATTACCTAAACAATACTAAGCACGGCATATAAATTACGGACTTACTTTTGAAAAGTTACCATTATAGTTTTGCCAAGGCGACAAGGTTCACATATTCAAGTATTCCAAAGGAGGTGTAATAATAGTCAAGCAAACAATGGACATGTAACTAAAATCTTAAATTAACATGTTTTTGCATATAAAATAATAGCATGCAATTTGATAATTCAAACCAAAGTAGTTTGCAGAAAATGTAGGTTCAACATGATCAAAGTATTGACCCGCCTTGGTCACAGTGATCTGGTGCTTGATTATCCGGAGCTTCTAGGGCTGCTGCCTCGAACTCTTCTTCTTGAGCCTCGTAAGCTATTTTAATCGTGCGCGAAAATTTGGATAAAAAGAAAACCTCAAATCAACAAAATATCACCAGAAATTCAGATGAACTCTAAAAATTATGATTTCAATTTCATTGGATAGATCTTGAATTTAGATGAATTTACAAATTTGTCTCACTCAATTTGGAGTTAAAATGAGAAAGTTATGTCCATTTGAATATTTCAGTCCAGTTAATTCCAAAAATTATTAAATCTCTGACAGTGGGTCCCACCTGTCATTTTCTTAATTTTTATCTTTTTCTTTATTTATTTTAATTCCTTTCTTGCTGTGTCACTGACAAGTGGGCCCAGCTACTGTTCAGTGGGGAAATTTTAAAACAAATGCTCGACCGCAGGCGCGGAGCCGGGGCTCGAACGCGCGCCGCGGGAGCGGGGGGAAAAGAGACGCGCTGTGATAACCAAGTGAGCGGGGGGGGCATTGCCTACCCAGTAAGGGCAGTCAAACCTTTTGAAGTAACTCGCGAAGGGGGCCGGGCAGAGGAAGTCGGGGGCGACGGTGGCCGGCGGCGAGGGCTGCCGGGGAGGTCCTGGGGTTGCGTGGAATACAACCCCTGGGCGATGGGGAAGCTGCTGACGCGGTCGGTGGAGACGGAGGGGCACGGTGGCGGGTCGGCGGCGTGTGACGGCGGCGATCCAAGTGGGAGCTCCGGTGACGGCGAGGTACAGGCTTCGGGAGGTACGAGGAAGACCGCGGTTAGCTTCGCCTTGCTTCCCTGATGCTCTGGGAGCAAAGGATTGCTCGGAGGCAGCCGGGATCGGTGGGGAGGGCGGCGCCGGAGCTCGGGAAGAAGGAGAGGGCCGGCGGGGAATTGAGGTTCTACGGTCCGATTGCGGCAGGGGAGGGAATGAGAGAGGGGTTGCGGCGCGTTTGCGATCTCCAGGTGAGGCTTTTATAGCCGGAAGGGGGCGCGCGACGAGAGTGGCACCTGGCTCCGCCCTGTTCACGCCGGGAAGGGGAGAGGAACGAGATCTTCCCGGGATTTCGTAGGAGAGAGGTGGCGGGAGAGGTGAGTCCCCCCCTCCTGTAGCTGGTTCTTTTAAATTGCCCGCGAGGTGAGAGAGGAAGCGGAGGATTTGCTGAGGCAGCGCGAGAGGGAGCTGCGAGCGTGCGCGTGGAGAAGAAGGAGGGAAGAAGAAGAAGAGCGGGGCCCGCGCGGCAGCGAGAAGAGACGGGAGGGCCACCGGCCAGAGGGAGGGGTGCGGTTGGGGGCGGACGGGCCAGATGGGCCGAGGCGCGCATCGGGCGGCCGAGCGAAGGCGGGAGGCGGGCGGTGGATGGGCGCAGGCGGGCGACGTGCCGCGCATCGGGGCCGGCCAGGTGGCGGCCCGAGACGAGGAGGAGGAGAATTTTTCATTTTTATTTTTAAGAATTTTCAGAAATGCGCAGTTAATTGAATAAACCTCAAAAAAATATGAAACTACTTCCAAAAATTTCAGGAAAATCCACAAAAGTTCCTGGGGACACTCTGAACTAAAAAAAATATTTTTAACTATTGTTGGTATTTAATTTTTACTTACTTCTCTTGTTATCCATGCCACTATTTAAAAATTGAGGGCTTTATGTTTAAACCAAAATTTTACCCCATTCCTTTCTGGATCATCTTTTCAGATTCTTAATTGAATTTTAATTTTTCCAATATTTAAACACGATTGTTTTCCCCTTGATCCTTTTGACTTTTTGGACCCTTTATTAAATTATTCAGAGAAATACCATAAACTCCAAATTCAAATAAACCACATTTGCAAAAGAAATTCAAAAACTTCACATTGTCAGATTTCAAATTTTCAGGATGTTACAACAGGCAGGTGCAAGCACGATGGGAGGAGCCAGAGGCCTGGGGCGGTAGAGAGTCGGTGACCCGAGGACGAATCGTGCAGGCGACGGCTCGAGCGCAGGGGCAGCGGCGGCGAGCGGTGGCCGCCCCCGGGATTAGCACCTCCCGGGGGCAGCAGCGGAAGCGGTGCTGGAGGTGAGCTAGGTATGAAAACTTTGCTCTGATACCATGTAAGAAGGAGAATAATTGTTGCATTACAATAGCCCATGGGGCATATATATAGTACATAGAGGACACAAGGACACAAACCCTAGACATATGGGAAAAGACCTAAATACCCTTAACACATACCACTAGCACGCAAGATTAAATCATGAGGCAAATTCATTCTATGAGATTTCGTGCCTTGGAATCGTCTTATGATACTAGTAATTCACGTTTTTCAATAGCAATAATAGTCTGATACAACATACATATAATCTCTATTCTCTAGCTCTAGGAATTCCAGTCGTTCAGTATCAATAACTCATTATAATTGTACAAACTATAAAGATTAAAGAGTAATAGAAATTTTTACCCTATGGCGGTGTGGCCTATGGCCCGTGGGTTGTGACTTTGGCCTCCTATCCTTGGTCACTCCGGTGTCTGTCGCCATGTCACTCTGAATAGCCGAATGCCCGATGGCCTCGATTCAAAATATCAATCCTCGTGATGATCGGCGTCTTAGGCCTCTCGGCCATTCCCTATTTCCTGATTTCCCGAACCCCAGCTCACATCTCACGGTCACGGTCTTAGTTTGGGACCTTAGACGCGACGCCTCCGGCCTCTCCTCTCCCATGTAGCTTGGCTGCTCCCCAGTGGGCAACGGCCCAGGCGCGGCGCCTAGCCCCTAGCCAGCCAACCTAGCTCCTCGACCTCGGCCACCACTCGCCCTCCCGGATCTGGTCGATGGCCTCAGCTCCTCGGTCGTCGGCCCGTCGCCCACCCGCTTGGACTTGGCCTCGGCTGTCGGCTCCTCCTCGACTGCCATGGTGCCGCCCACTCGGATCTACTCGGCTGACATCGGGCTCTGCCCTCTGCCTCCCTGTCAAGCTCTACTCTTCGTCTTGCCGTCAGCTGCACACACATAGCCGCCAAGGCCCAGGTGCATGTCCAGCACCTTGTCTTTCTTGCTCTCCTTGCTTCCCATGCGTGTGGATTGTGGCGTGCCATGGCCCATATGGGTCTGGAGTATAGTCTATGTGTGTGCGTGGTGCCACTGACTTGCATGTGCGGTCTACCGACCTAAGCTCTGGGGTGATGTAAGATCAAGGAGGCCGACTAGAGGGGGTAAATAGATGGCTTAAAATTCTCTTTGGTGAAAACCAAGATTATAATGCAAAAGCTTAAGCCAATTTGGTTTTGCATAATTAAGACATAAAGCAACTAGTTTCACTAAGTGCACCAACAAACTAAGTCTATGGTCGGATTCTTTTAGGCTTAAATTTGGCTTATGCTTGTACTGTCTGCAGTAGCTAGCTTTTAAACGGTGTATTTTTCAAAGCGGGGGCAATAGAAAAATTGTAGTAAAAAGTATACTGAGTTTAATTATATCAGCCAAAATCACATACAACTATTTCCCTCTGCGTACTGAACCCACCCTATATCAAAGGTTTGTAATCCTAGGTTGACAAGCAATCAATTTAATTCTATGAATATAAATTGCTTGAATATAAATTGAGCACAATAAAATAAAACCACAAAGATACAGTTCCTTTTAACCGCGGTGTTCAGAGACTTGCCAATATCTCCTAGTCCACATTAAGGTAAGCTCAAATGAATTGGACTGACTCCATGAATTAAGCCAATGATCTCAAATCAACTAGTGGTATCTCTTTCCTGCTCTGGGTAGGTGAGCTGTAACCTTCACAACTCGCTGGGTCTTCTCACAACCTTCTTTGAGTCGTCTAGGAGTCGGTAAACTCTAAGAGTAATAAGTCAAGCCCCTTTCTTGACTCTCACCACGTGCAGTAAATGCACAAACTCAAGTGGATACCAAATCCACCTGTAGATATAACATATGCATACTAGAGTCTTCCTCCTTACTCACAAGATGCAACACATACATAATTGAAAGGAGAATCTCACACTAACTCAAGAGAGTGAAATAGAGTGAAGCAACAATATCTCCAACCGACCACAAGGGAATATTTATACCCCACACCTCAAAACTAGCCGTTGGGGATAAAAACCATGGTTTCTAGTAGTACCTTAGGCAAAAGTTCGGTACTACCGCTCCCCTTAGCAACAGTTAGACAACTAGCAGTTACAGGTAAAATTTGTAGTACAACCACAAAAAAGTCCGGTACTACAGCTAAACAGTATTACCGCTCCACACGTGCAAAACTACCGATTCAGCGGGGATGAGAAAACCTTCCAATAGGTGTCTCTCTAAAAAAATCATACCGCTACACAAACGGTTGTTCTGCAACTCTGGTGGTACTGCTCACACAGAGCCGGTAGTTTCGATGTCTGATTGTACCTCGCAGCACATGTCGGTAGTTTCGATGTCCGGTCGTACCGCGCAATACATACTGGTAGTTCCGATTTTCCTGACTATTGCATATACTTCAACAAATCTTGCAAAATACGTTTGCAAATTGTAGTATCATGCACACAAGAATCAACCATAATTCCCAACAAATTGAAAACCATATTTACACACTTTTAGAATCATGACACAATATATAGGTACATGGATTTAACATATTTGCAAAATGCATTCATAAACCTAAATCACATGCTACAACGATTATGTGTGAGTTTCAACCATTTTCAAAACACATTCGCAAATATAAGCCTCATTCCATAAGAAGTAGAAAACATGAACTTCAAACACTTGCAAAACACATTCGCAATGTATAGTCTCATGTTACAAGGATTCAATGCATGAGCCTCAACTATTTGCAAAACACATTCGTAAATAACAACATCATGCTACGGAGAGCTAGAACATGTGAGGTTGAGCTACCAACACATGATGAGATTCAAGCTCCTAGACATGACACTTCTTAATAGTACGACAACTTATACTAGCAATCTGGTCTTCCAACCAAACACCAAGTCGGTAAAAGACTAGAAATACATCCTTAACTCTAACTACTAGAAATACATCCTTAACTCTAACTAGTCATACCTTTATTTTGAGCAACCTCTTAAAGCTTAATAACGCACATCTTCACTTCAAGTCTGTGTCATTGTCTTGATATGCATCAACCCATGATGCATTCTTCACTTAAATTCAATCAATACATGATGGGTATTTACTTGACTTGATAATCAATTTATAATCATCTCCTCTTGAACATGCATCAACTCATGATGCATTCTTTTTCTTGATAATCTTCAACTCATGAAGCCATCTTCCATCCCGTATCTTGACTTGATAATCTTCAATACATGAAGTCATTCCAAATCATCCTCATTTGTGGAACCTAATCTATTCATACAACTCATAAAAAATATTAGTCTACAAATGAATTGCCATTAATTATCAAAACTTCATCATTAACTCATAATGGAGGGACTAGATTCAACAATTTTTTCTTTTTGGTAATTTACGACAATCTCAAAAATTAATGAGATAGAAAATAATTTGCGAATATACAACATGTACACAACAATTGTATACTCCAAGATAAGCTTTCTTAAGCAATTAACTTATTTGAATGCGAGTGTTTATCTTTGAGATTAATTGCTAGCAAAGTTTATACCTTCGGTTATTATTAGTCATCCAACCATTAACACATAATAGAGAAACTAGATTTAAAATCTTTTCCTTTGGTTGATTAATGATAACCCGATTGCAATTGATTTAATTTAAATCAATCATGAGTATATATGAACTACGCAAGCTATATATATATATATATATATATATATATATATTTAAATGATATGTTTCAAAATAAAGATTCTTAATATGTGAAAAAAGAAATATGGATCAGTGATAAATGAAACCATAAAAATAGAGTGAACTCCCCTAAATGTGTGCATACATGAATATATAATGAAAACATATGCATATATTCAAATTTGACTTTTGGTGTGGTTCAATATATATTTTGAATACAATGAATGCAATAAGATATAGGAAGATATAAGAATGTGCTGTCGAATCTATACCTCATATAATTTTCACTTTTTTTTATCTAAATGAGACTTAAGCAATTTCATAATTAACAAACAAGTTAGTCTCGTATTTGTATTTGTCATTAATCACATCCAAATAAGATTAGATAATATTATAGTTAATAAATAAGTTAGTTTCACAATTGCATTTATCATTATCATCTAAATCAACTTAATGGAATTTGAACTTACAGATGAGCTAGCCCAGCTTGGAGGGAGGGGGGGGGGGGGCTTTGGGGCGGGCCAGAGGGTGGGCTAAAGTCTTAAGCCTGACGAAGCCCACTCGGTGGCTCCGCCCCTAAGTACATCATAGCGTTACTTTTCCTAAGTTGACTACTGACTAAGTTATGCAAGGAATACATGAATCTACTACTTTAGCTGCTGATGTGAATTCGAAATGGTGATAGACACACTAAAAATCAGACATGGCAATTGCATACAACACAACAACGATGCAACTACTAGTTGAGATCATGGAGGGATGATCTAGGGATAGTTTTAGGGGCAGCATACCTTACATGACAATAGAGAAGAGGATCGGCTACTGCACTCGCTCTCCTGCCCTTGCAGGTGCACCGAAGGTGGTCAGCGGGCCAGTTGGTGCATAATGTGTAATGGCGGTGGAGGTACGCGTGGTGTTGGCTGCCTGCATGCTTGCTGACCTTCCTTGCATTCATGACACTTGTTTGCCAAGCCATGTCCAAAGGGAGGTACATTGCAGCCAATAGGAAGCTGCCTTACAGCCAAAGTGGGCTGTTTTGATGAGTGTTTCGATGGTTTATGGGTTTAAGGGTCTATTTCACTATTTGGTTAGAGACCTGAGTAGTGTCTCATAAAAATATGTGTAAATATAACCTGAGATTCTAATGAATTGTTGCCTGACTAAGTATGCCTGAGACCGGCATGCTTGGTTAGTGACCTGTGTTTGAGAAAACTTAAAAATGGAATTACACTTTAGTTTGTTTTTTAGCTATACTTTGATGGTTACTTTAATAACTTCATAGATATGCTTTAAAACTGCTGCACATTCATCTTACGGTGTACTTACTGTACACTCAACCTAAAAAGTCACAAAATTTTTTTAATTTTTTTAGATATATTTCATTATTTACTTCACCTATATAGGAAATTTTGAATAAGGATTGGGTTTGGGTACTTGGGTCAGATATGAGATATCCCATCAGCACGTATTTTCTACGCAGCCCAGGCCCATCGGTTCCCCGAATCGTTGTTGCGGCACGGGCACCGGCCCATCAATCTCCAGCGCCATCCAGTTCAGGTCGCGACGTGCCTCGACCGTCTCGTCTCGGGCCAACCGTCCGCACACCGATCACGGTAAATCCACGGTTGCGCCTCTTGTCCGTGTCGTCGACGCCCAAAACCCAAACAGCAGGAGCGACCCTTCCTCGTTGACTGGCTCTCGTCTTCCCCGTCCGTGCGTGCTGCTGCTTCCCATTTACCAGCCCCCGACCGCTCCCCGATCCGCTCCGCTCCCCTCCCCTCGCGAGCTCGCTGCCGGTTCCTCTCCTCGCCCCGAACCCATCTGCGCCTGCTCCGCGGCTCGCAGGTGATCCACCAACCGGCCACAACCGTCTCCCCCCACCTCAATTTCTCCTTTTTTTTTGGTTTTGCTGCTGCATCGAATTGAGATGTGTGGTTCGGTCGATTTGCTCCCCGTGTGTGCTCGCGTTCCGGGAGACGTGATCTCTGCCCTTTCTCTGAGCGAATAGATCTGGATCAGCCTGGGAGGGAGGTAGGCGGATAGGCGGCTTCGGCTACTTCCGTTCTTGCTAGTATAGGGAAAAAAACGAAGGTGTAGTTTGTCTTGGTATGGCGCCTAATTTAGAACAGTGAAGAATCCTGCGGAGCTTTAGCCTTATCTCTCTTGCTTATAGCAGGCTGCTTCAGTTTACTATATTTAGGAATCTAGCCGTGAATTTTTGGTTTCGTAATTTGGTTACTTTGATTTTTGACACTACTACGGTTGGACTAAATGGTGCTTACTTGACAACAATGCGTGCTTTCTCTTGTATTGATCCTGTGTAATTGGTCTATTGGAACAGAACGATTTGCGTGCTGACTGAGGATGGCTTTTGACAGCATGAGCTGAAGTGGAAATGAATGTAGATCTCCGAAATGGTAGTGTGATTGCCATTTTTTGGAGCTGTGGAGGATTATTTGTGGCCAGTTTCACTACCTTTGCTCCGCCTTTGGGATAGCGGTATGCTGCTTCCCCCTATGGCTTACTTAATTTTCTTCATGCAATATGCGGTTCATGTAATATGTAGTTTTGAATGCTTGACCTTGGGTCTTTCATGCTGGTTAGATGTAGTACTGAGGCAAAAACATATATTTGTTGTGTTGTTTCCTATTTTGCTTGTGTCAATCTTGTGAACCCTGTGCTTGTAAGAAGTAAGAACAAGAATATCGACATATGGACAGTGAAAAAGAAATTTTACATAATGGGATTTGAGAGATAATATTAGTGATGGAAGGACAAGACCACTTACGGGCCAAACGTTAGGAACTTCCTTTTGTTCTGAGCATGGTTGCACTTCAAGTTTACCGAATCTTTTGCATCTGGCTCTTTACTGGCCTGTGGTTACTGTACCTTTGCTCGTTGAGATCAGGTATGACATGTAAATTCCAAGATCTGTTTTTTAAGTGGAAGCATCCTGCTTATACTGCCTGGTACACTGATATATGGGGTGCCCGTCAGAATCCATGGACTCTTGTTATCTTGAAAAGTAACACTGGCCTGAATTGCCTGCCCTGATTTCAAAGTTAATTAGAGGCATAGTTTTAACTTATGCAGGGCAGCCTATACTTCAACATATCATTTCTTGCAATTTAAATCAAACTATCAAAGTATGGTCATATCCAGAAGTTTATATCCACTTGTTGTACTGCAGTCAACTTCAAGCATCATTATTTCTACTTCTCCCTTACATTATGTTACATTTTATGAGTTACTGTCCAATTTCCTTTGAGATGCTTTTCCAGATAGTTCTGTGTTTCTAATCCCATCTGCATATGAAACTGTTTCATCTGCATATTTTCAGTATTTGCTTTGTGCTACCTACCTCCACAATAATGTTTGATTGTGCTCAGAAAGCTCAATACATGGACGGACACAGAGAGAAGTTTAAGAGGTTGGTTCATTAAGCTTAAGGGCACTTCTATCATGTTTGCACATCTTTACTAATGTTCTCTGGACACTTTCCATGTAGTTTTGGTCCTTTAACTCCTTTCTCATGTATGTCATGGAAATCCTATTGCTGAAACGGCTAACTTTGCTGTATGGTTCATTTCTGCAACAAATATTCATGAGTTCCTCCTCCTATGGTTTCCTCTCTATTCTGTAAACGAAAACGGTAACAGTGAAACCTATTATTCTTCAACTCCAAGCAGGACGGAATTGTCCACTGTTAGTTTTATGGCACCGCTGACATCTGGCATCTCTTGTAGCCGGCTTTCTTGGCTTGAACAGGTCTTTGGCTGCTAATTATTTTGGTTTTACCTGTAAGAGTGTCCTCACATTGAGTTTCTAGAAGAAGCAGACAGACTTTGTCTTGAAACTATCCCGTACTTTTACATTTTCCTTCCTGCTGGAACGATAAATTAAAAAAAGATAGATAGAAAATTCACGTTTCTATCAAATTTATTATATGTGTGAAACTTCATGCTGTGCATACACATCTTTATGCTCTTTCTTGGACTGTTGTGAGTATTTTTAAATCGTATATCAATACTTTCTGTAGGCTGGACGAGTCAAGCCCTAGGTCATCTGTACCTTCTGAAATGGGAGGGAGGAGCAGCCTGAGGTTCAGCATGCCTGGGTTTGGTTATGGTCCGCTTAATGCAATAAGAACTTTCATGTCAGGGGTGAGAAAGGGTTCTGGAAGACTCAAACCACTTAGACAATCACTTACAGCTGGTGCTCCTAAGACAGCTTTTGCGGAAGATCTTAAATCTGTTAAGAAGAATATATTCAATCCCCAGGAAAAACTTCTTTTGCGGATGAATAGGTTTTTCTTCTTGTCATGTATTATTGCTGTTGCAGTGGATCCTCTGTTCTTCTTCATACCCATCATCAATTCAAATTGCATTGGTATAGATGAAAAATTGGCAGTGGGATCAACAATAGTACGGACAATTATTGATTTTGTCTATCTTATTCGTATATTTCTTCAATTCCGCACTGCTTATGTTGCTCCATCTTCTCGAGTGTTTGGAACTGGTGAGCTTGTGATTGATCCGATGCTAATTGCGATGCGGTACCTCAGAAGTTACTTTCTAATGGACTTTTTTGCATTGCTGCCACTTCCACAGGTACATCCCTTCATTGTTTGATCCAATGTTATTGTTCTACCAGTGCATGCATGTATATCAGTATGTATGCATATGCCAGAAACCCTAATCCCTGTAATACATAATTCTAATGTGGACACCAAATGTATACCTCAGTACCTCACTAAAACTTAAGAAATTAAGTTGCGATTCAATATTTCTCGAACTCTTGCTCTTCAACAATAAAGGAGGTCTGGAGGTTACTTTACTGCCCAATAATCTTTATCTGAAACATGGAGTTTTTTTAATGTACAAGTAGTGCAACTATTTCAGCACTTAAGACATTCTATGCTAGATATGTTTATTATTTGATCTATTTCACACCCTTGCCTCTGTGCGCATTGTTGCATGATTGAGCATTGGTATCTTTAGTTGTATAAAGCCACACAGATTAGCTGCCCAGCAAAAAATCCTGTTGATATTCTAAACTGCATTTTTTCCAGTTTTCCTTGAACTATCTTGATGGTATCCACAGGTTGTTGTTTGGAGATATCTCCACAGTTCGGATGGCCCAGATGTACTGACTACAAAAAATGCTTTGGTTTGGGTTGTCTTGGTTCAATATATTCCAAGGTTGCTGCGGATATTCCCTGTGATCAGAGATTTGAAAAGGACAGCTGGTGTGTTTATTGAAACTGCTTGGGCTGGTGCTGCTTACTATCTTGTGTGGTTTATGCTGGCTGGTCATGTAAGTGCTTCCCTATGCTACGTATGCATATTTAGCTATGAGTATCTTCATCCGTCTGGCATTACTGCATCAATGTATTATATCCCTCTGTCTTCTATTTTATCGCTGGGAACTTGGAGTAGTTACAGAGTTGATTTCTGACTTCTCCATCATCTGCGAAATCTTAGAAATTCTTTACATTCTAGAATCTGTTCAAATTTTGCTTTCTTTGTTAGACAAAATGCGCTACATAAACCAGGTATCTAACACCCCAAACTCTTTGCACCCCTGAGGCTGTTTGGGATGGTGCGATGGTGGTTTCGCTGATAAATGAAATCTTGTGAGCACTTTCATTGAATATTGTGCATGATACATGTAGGCATCGTCAATTCTTCATCTAATTTATTAGAAATTGCAGTTAAATGATTTGCCCTTGTTAACTTGTGAAGCTATCCTCTTAGTTGCTTTCCACCTGTTATTGTTGTCAACATTGTGTTTTAAAAAATGTTGTGACCATCGTTCATTTAGATTGCTCTGCGCAGTTTGCTGTAAGATGATAATGTTTCCCAGGACTTGATGTACTTGTCATATACATTATTTGGTGCAGAATGTTGGTACTATGTGGTACTTTTTAACCGTACAGCGTGAAGATAATTGCTGGCATTTTAACTGCAATACCAAGGATGGATGTGATAGCAGCTATTTGTATTGCAGTGTTAATCACAGTGGCAACTATAGCAGTTGGCTTAACACCAATGGTACCCAACAAGTATTTTACACATGCAATGGTACTGGTGATTTCAATTTTGGCATCTATCAACAAGCACTGGTGTCTGGAATACTTGGTCCAGGAAATTTTATCTCTAAAATCTGTTACTGTTTCTGGTGGGGGCTACAAAATCTAAGGTAAAGAAAAAAAACTCGCTCCCTGGTCATTGTTGTGTAAAAAATCTCTCATGATGCAGCAGCAGAATTTGAATGTGTTTGGATAACTCCGAAATTAATTTAAACACTTTCACAAAATGAGTACGTTTTGATGAGACCACGGCAGCCCTCAGGTACAGCGGTGGGAAAATGATACGAAAGTAGGTAGGGAGGTTGGCTTGGGGGCTTCCTTGGTGGCCATGGCTGCTGGGCTATGTTGGTCAAGGGAATGGATGGGGAATTGGCATAAGAAGTGGGGGACTTGGATCTGGGGGAGAATAGATGGGAATTGTGGGAGAAGGTTCAGGATGGGCAGTGTCCATGCCGTGGACACACTCATTATCAGGATCTGAGTTGGATGCCCTGTCCCCCAGTGTCCTGTTTGATTTGTAAATTCTAGATTAGTTTGCCTATTTTTCTAATTTTTCATTTATCATTTCTTGGTGTCTCAAATAGAATGGCAATCTATCTATTATATTACTAAAGCATAGAAAAAAGAAGTTACCATGTTCGTCCTCAAGGGCTAGAAATTATCATGATAATCGGAAGAAAAAGAGAAAGATCTACACTATTGATTTTGGTAGGTCTAGATTATTGCAGACTAAACATGTATAGATATGAGTTGTTACAATTATATAAGGCATGCAATTGTATTTCCACTATAGCATTAGAGTTGTACAAGTACAACCCTATGTTTAAATATAAATATATGCATTGTAGTGTCTACTGCATGGGAAATTCGTCTAGTTAATGTTTATGCAAGAAAATGGGAACACAAGAACTTCATAAAAAATGAGCCAGAAACCAACTAGTCTACAGCTATCGGCTTCGGTTCAGGAAATTTGGCAAAAGTGATTTTGTGAACCGTGATCCCGGTTGGGAATTGGGATCTTGTGCTTGGATGTCAAAATTTGCAGTCTAGTTGTTGCAGTATGAGCTGCTGTCTTTTATCTTTGGTATTATATGTATATATCTTAAATTTACGGTACATTCTGCTTCGATCTTTAACTTCCGTTTCCATGTAACAGTACCCTTGGCCAAGGGCTCACAACAAGCACATATCCTGGAGAGGTGTTATTCTCTATTGCAATATGTGTCCTTGGGCTAATTCTTTTTGCTCTCCTCATTGGTAACATGCAGGTGGAGTATATTGTAGTAAAATGCCTCACCTCTTATTCTTTTTCAGCCTTTTTTCTTTGCTTGATTCTCAGTATAATTTTTCAGACCTACCTTCAATCAGTCGCTATACGCCTCGAAGAGATGAGAGTTAAGAAACGTGATTCTGAGCAGTGGATGCATCACCGCTCGCTGCCACCGCAGATCAGAGAACGAGTAAGGCGGTATGAACGGTATAGATGGTTGGAGACCAGAGGTGTAGATGAAGAAAATTTAGTTCAAACCCTTCCAAAAGACCTTAGGAGGGACATCAAACGCCATCTCTGTTTGGGTTTAGTGAAAAGGGTCAGATATTTCTGGTCAAGTATCTTTCAGCATATTTGAGCGATTTCCACTGATTTCCGCTGTCTTTTTGTTTTGCTGCTTGCAGGTTCCTTTGTTTGAGAATATGGACGAAAGGTTGCTAGATGCAATATGCGAGCGATTAAGACCTGCACTCTACACTGAAAATGAATACATTTTGAGAGAAGGTGATCCAGTGGATGAGATGCATTTTATTCTCCACGGTTGCTTGGAGAGTGTGACCACTGATGGGGGGCGAAGTGGATTCTTTAACAAGGTCCAGCTAAAGGAGGGTGATTTCTGTGGCGATGAGTTGCTCACTTGGGCACTGGATCCTAAGTCTGCTGCTAATTTCCCAGCTTCGTCCAGGACAGTGAAAGCTCTTACTGAGGTTGAGGCATTTGCCTTATGCGCCGAGGAGTTGAAGTTTGTGGCCAGTCAGTTCAGGAGGCTGCACAGTAGGCAAGTTCAGCACACATTCCGGTTCTATTCTCAGAAGTGGAGGACTTGGGCAGCCTGCCTCATTCAAGCGACATGGCACCGCTATTACAAGAGGAAGATGGTCGAGCAGCGTCGCAGGGAAGAAGAGGCTGCAAGCCGCCCTAGCCTGGGAGCAACCATCTATGCGTCTCGCTTTGCAGCTAACGCACTCAGAGGAGTTCACAGGCTAAGAAGCAAGGGTGGTCCCACTATTGTGAGATTGCCAAAGCCTCCAGAACCAGATTTTGGTGTCGACGAGACTGACTGACAATACAATCACACTGAAACTGCCTGTACTTAAGCTTTTGATTGGAGGGATCTGTAGATTGTGTACAAAATTCAGACAGCCGCACAACATTATGTTTGTAAAAGCTCTGTAACAATGCGCGAACCATTAAGGAGGATATGTACTGCTAAATTACCTCTATAGTCTACAGAAGATGGAAATGTGTAAGCTTCGCCTGCAATGGCATCACGGTGGAGAGCACAATTTGCCAGCCATTTATCTTGCGTTTTCGATGTTTCCTTTCTTCCAGCGGCGATGCAACAGCGCAAACCCATGCTCCTATCGGACGAGTCGGAAGTCACCACTACAATTCGAGGAAGCCAGCAACCGGAGCAGCCGCGCCTGCCGCCGAGCTCAAATTTCCCCCGTTTTCACGAGCGAAACACCCGGTTTTACGTGACATTTAGACCTGTTCTTCTTTTTTTTGTTTTGCTTTGAGCAGGTTTTAGTTTTATCGGTAATCACTATTTATTAAACTAATAAGCTATTTTCTTTTTAAACAGTTTTTAACTTCTTTCAATAATAGCTATTTATTAGATAAATAAGTTGCAACCAAAAATATAAATCTAGAACCATATTCTTTTTTGTTTCGAGTGTTTTTAGTTTATCTCAGTAATCATTATTTATTAAACTAATAAATCGCTGTTTTTTTTTTACTTTTGAGGGGATTTTAACTTCTCTTAGAGCAAGTTTAATAAGGCTGACTGTGCTAGCTATAAGGGAATCCATGTCAGCATAGTCCTATGTGGAGGGGAGAGAAAAGGAGAGAGAGAGCCAAGCCGGCTCCCATGCAAGAGTCAGGCTATAGCACAGGAAAAGAGGTGTTATCCATGCATGTACCAATAGAACTAACTGCTATACCCATGCATGTATTAAATGACCAATACCCATGTATGTATTAAATGATTGAGAGCTCTTGTAGAGACAACTTATAGCCAGCTTATTGTATGAGTTGGCTGCATCTTACCTTTTGATGACATGGAAATATATTGGAGGTAGCAGCTATCTATACTATTAAACTTGCTCTTAACAATTAGCAATTAGTATATATTAGGTGCAACAGAAGGCATAAACCTAGGCGAGAAGTTGTTCTAGGGGAGAGGCACCGCGCGCTCCGTCCATCCCTCTGCTTGCGAGATGCTCTCCCTGGTCTGCCGCCGCCGCCGCCGCCTCCTCACCCTCCCCTTCTCCACCCTACCCGCCCCCACTCCGCCCTCTCCTCTCGACGCTGCGGCGGTGCTCGAGACGCTCTCCCTCTATGCCAACGACTGGCGCCGCGCGCTCGAATTTTTCCACTGGTCCGCCTCCCCCACCGGCGCCAACCTGCCCCCGAAACCCGCCACCGTCGCCCGCGCCGTCGACATCCTCGGCAAGCACTTCGAGTTCCAGCTCGCCACCTCCCTCCTCCTCTCCCACTACGACCCGGCCCGCGCGGACCCCTCCTTCCTCCGCGCCGCCCTCCGCGCCCTCATCAACCGCCTCGCCGCCGCAAACTTAGTCGATGACGCCGTCCACGCTTTCAACTCCACTGCCGATTTCGTCGGCCTGCGGGACGAGGCCTCCTTCCACGTCCTCATCGACGCGCTCTGCGACCACCGCCGCGTCGACGAGGCCGACCACATATGCTTCGGCAAAGACCCGCCGCCGTTCCCGCCGGGGACGAAGACCCACAACCTGCTTCTCCGCGGGTGGGCCAAGGCTCGCGCCTGGGCGCGCCTCCGCCAGCTCTGGTTCGACATGGACCGTCGCGGCGTTGCCAAGGATCTCCACTCCTACTCCATCTACATGGATGCGCTTGCCAAGTCTGGCAAGCCGTGGAAGGCCTTCAAGGTGTTCAAGGAGATGAAGCAGAAAGGCATTCCGGTGGATGTCGTTGCGTACAACACCGCAATCAACTCGGTTGGGCTCGCACAGGGTGTCGATTTTGCTATTCGGTTGTACAGGCAGATGGTTGATGCTGGTTGCAAGCCGAATACTGCCACTATTAATACGATTGTCAGGTTATTATGCAAGGAAGGGAGGTTCAAGGAAGGGTATGGATTTGTTCAGCAGATGCAGAAGGCTGGCTGTGAGCCCGATGTGCTCACTTACCATTGCTTCTTCCAGTATTTGAGCCGCCCACAGGAGGTCCTTGGACTGTTTGAGAAAATGCTCGAGAGGGGTTGTCGGCCAAGGATGGACACATATGTTATGCTCATCAAGAGGTTTGGGCGGTGGGGGTTCCTTCGGCCGGTGTTCCTCGTGTGGAAGGCAATGGAAGAGCAAGGGCTCAGCCCAGATGCATTTGCATACAACACGCTTATTGATGCGTTGCTGCAAAGAGGTATGGTGGATTTGGCTAGGAAGTACGATGAGGAGATGCTTGCCAAGGGACTCTCACCCAAGCCAAGGAAAGAGCTGGGGACTAAATGGCCGGGAGCAGATTCTGACCATGATAATGCTTTGAGTGGTGTGCTCTGACTACTAAGAGCTATACAGGATGAGTGATTATAGCATATTCGTCTACCTATTGGTTATCATTTGACCATTGGAGGCTGACTGAAACAATGATGTGATGATGTTCATGTTTTCCAAAGAAAGGAGGCTTTCTGTTGATGGAGATCTAATGTGAGTCTGTGGACTTAACACTGAAGTAAAAATAAAATAAATAATATTGCATCTCCTGTCAATTATCACGCAGATGTTCCCTGAGAAGGATGTGGAAGGGGAGGGGCTTAGCCCAGATGTTTTTGCACACAGTGTGCTTGGTGCTGTGTTGCTGCAAAAGCATTGGTGGACATGGTCACATGTGCGGGAAGTACGATGAGGAGATGGTCACTTATGGGCATTTGCCCAAGTTAAGGAAGGACCTGGTGATTAAGTGGTTGGGAGCAGAGTTGGGCTGTTAGCCTGTTACAACTTACAACTTAATGACTTATGTTACACAGAATGATGTTTTCTGAGAGCTGGACAGGAAGATTGATGTCAAGAGGCTTAGAGGACTCTTATTTGCTCCTCACAGTTATCATATGATCATTGTGACGGACTGAAATGATGATGTGTTGACGTTTCTTAAGGCAAACAACCTTGTCTTGAAGGGGTTTTAATCATAAATTTTACATTGAAGTGAAATGAACTCAGTGGTAGTGGTAGTTCTCATATTCTTACTGGGTTGCTCTCTTGAGAAAATTATGGAAGTATATGAAGGACATCTCATGTCATGACTAAAGCTTATTATAGTAGCACGCCATGCATAGAAGATTTGTGAACTGTTCATACAGATTACAGGTAAATGTACTCAACACTTGTTCTGGTATTGCAGTGAAGTTTTTAGTCCTCTGGATCTTCAGTCCGATAATATTCTATGCTTGTATTGTTGTTGCATTACAAACAAAGTATCCAATAATTATTCATTCAATGACCTTTCTACTGGCACTCAATGTGATAATTAATTATAAATTGACTACGCGCTCAACTTGAATTGAAATGAAATGGTCTTATACCTTGCTTCTTGAATTTAAACCAAACTTTTTTTCTCTAGTGCAATTTGCTCTTTATCTATTGTTCTTATACTTTTGTTCCATAGGTGTACAATTTATGCATAACTGAAATTTAATGTGAGACCAAGTTGGGAGAAAATATTGTCTCTCTTAATTTTGACGTATGCTAGAAAAAACACCTTAAGCTTTTCTATAGTTTTCTTTCATGGTTCAACAGGCTGTAAGTTAACCAAGTTTGGTGTACTGACTGGGGGTTATGACAGTCACCTTCTGGTTTGATGTAGTGAACTGTGTTCCCTGTAGAATGGCCTAATTATACTCTAAGAAGCAGATCTCAATCCAGTGCAATCTTCTGCTAACCCATCTTTTATTTCTGATATCCATTGCGCTATGTGCTCAATATCTCTGGCCTCTGAATTTACTTGTATATGGTCAAAACTCAAATGCTTAAAAACCTGCGTTGCACCCACTCAACCATTTTTCTCAGGGTCACTGTTACCAGTTACTGATTCCTGGTTGATTGTTTAGCAAACAAAACATCAGGCTGAACTTCCCTGGAACTTGTCCAAATCAGCTAGGTTACAGCAAAAGGTGTCCAAATTATCAGATTGTGAATTTTATCTTGAATGTTTGAAATTTTATGTCTACTTCAAAGCCGACTTCAAACTTTGTTGGAATCAGTGATAATCTGTTGTAACTGGGTGTAACTGTCACAACTTGAGGAAATTTTGCCTCAAATTAGGTGGCTAGTCCTGAGGGTATCCAGGTACCAGTGGTTGCCTACTGGGGATTTTCGTGGCACTGGCAAATGTTGTATGACAGACTAATATTCTTTGTGACTAAAATGGCCTAGCTGACAGCTCAACATGGCATACTAGACGTTCTTCCTTAACATGATGTAAAAAAACAAAGGAAAACATCAACTAAGTTCCGAAGCAGGAGTCCTTATGGATCCATATACCTGCATTTGCTCGAACATGCTTGTAGTTCATGACTTCAGGGTTATCAAGGTAGCCAGTACAATTTGACCTTGTAGCTGGTGCCAGAACCTATTATTCCCAGTTAAAAATTTTATGGAACCACAGATGTGAGGGTTAAGACTGTAAGAGTAAGGATTGTCCATGTGATCTGGTCACCTGGGTGTAAACTCCAAATGCCATGTGGATTACACAAGTACCACTGACTTTTTATTCAGAACAATGCAGATCGTGTAAGTTAACAAGCTACCTTGTACTATTTCTTTTTAGGGAAGTCGCACTAATTATTATCTTAAACTCTGGCATCTCACCGAGACGAAGCATTGATTTTTAATCATTTCTATTATACTACAGTAAATGACACAAGCTCGTACTAAAGAAAACTTTTTTTAAAACAGAGAGTGGGAATGTTTCTATCAATATGCATTCTGCTATAGTGCTAGAGCATTGGATCAACTAACCACTTACTTTATGTCTGAGTGTTATTTAACTAATTATGGGTTGTATATGCTCTTGAGTCTTGGCCTTAGTCCTTAGGATCAATTAAACTCTCTCCCAGTAAACTTATCATCGTGATTTGAGGATGGCCTGAGAATTGAAGAGTAACTATAACTAAGGGATATATGTGGAGCGGTACTCACTTGGGCTGTCTGAAAGGTCATGAACGTTGCTCTCACTTTCAGAAATCAAACAATTTATCACTTTTTTTGTAACAACGTTCTTTATCTAATCTTGGGCGACTCTATCCAATGCAAGGAGCAGAAAGAAGCTGCAGGCGCTTGGGTGAGGAACACCAATAGATCTACTGAAAGTGGCAAGATCATGACTGCGCAATGAGGATACTGGACGCTGATAATTCCCGGTGCTGGAGTCACCGAAAGTTGATGGAGTAGCATCCTTGAAGATAAAAAATATGCATGTTAAAGTTGCATTGATGAATAAATGATGGTTCTGGAGCAACGAAGCTGCAGACTTCAGGACAAGATATGCTAAGTATGTTTTACTAGCTGCCATGTTCTTTTGGTCTATGTGTTCCTTTTTTTCTTCCTTTTTTCTGGGCCTATAACTTATAATTAGACGCCTGTTAACTGCTGGAAAACATGTCGGAGCCAGGCGTCACCTGTCCTTAACTCTGCCTTCTGGAGATACTCTCAAACTGCGATACTGTTTTATGAAACTACCCCTCATAGGCGGTGCGGCTAGGCCGTGGGTCCCGCACAATTGCTTTCTTAGACTAAGATATTGGCGTATAACGAAGGGACCGTAGACTATAAATATAACATAGATGTTTTTATTGTAAACACGTCAATTGAGATTAATAAAGAAATCGCCGACTACTCTCTCCTCTCATGTGTTAATTGTTCATATACTTTTGTATCATTTGGTTATGTAATTATTTTAGCTTTTTAGTGTGTTGATTGTTTACTGTATCACTCGGTGATACTACTTTTTAATACGTCATCAGCATCAACCACTCTATAGACCACGGTACATCGTCGATTAGCAAGTTTTTTCCCTAATTGTTTGCATGAATCAGTTTTTGCCTTCGTTTTGTTCGTCATGGGAGTTCAATCGTCGGTCGTGCACACTTATACTACTGTTGTTCAATTTTCCAATCTGAAAAAATCCATCTGCGTCTGCGTACGCCCGCTTCTGTTCCTTTCCCGTCCATCGGTATGCCTATCGCTAGGGGTGTAAACGGGTCGGATTCGGATGGATATTGTTGTTACCATATCCTAACCCATATTTTTTCTCCGGATTCGGTACCAATCGGATTCGGTGCCGGATCAGTCGGGATTAACCCGTTTGTAAGAAATGCATGCAGTACAGCAAATAGAGTAGGAGGACGTACTGTCAAGAACTTGATGTTACTACTTAATAGCTGATGTGGAAGATTTTATTTTACCATTGCAAAAGAAAATGAAACGTCAAATAGTAGCACTAACCTGAAATCAAACTTGAAGACGTATCGGATTCGGACGGATATTGCTGTTACCATATCCTAACCCATATTTTTTCTCCGGATTCGGTACCAATCGGATTCGGTGCCGGATCGGTCGGGATTAACCTGACCCGTTTGCACCCCTACCTATCACCCTTACATGAGCTTCGTCGGTCGTAGCACCGTCCCCGCTGTGACGATGCTACCGATACATCAGTTCCATTCCCAAGTGCAACACACCACGGTCATCGCTTCCTCGTCGGCGCGCTAGAAGCAATATCGAGCTGTGTCTCGGCCATGCCGTCGTCCACGTGGATGCACCTATACGCTCATCAGGCTGCGGTTGTGGTCATTGTCGGTGGCGGCTCATGCCCGAAGTAGTGCCATGTCGCCATCGCCGACCGCTACACTACGACGGTAATTGCCATCGCTGTTGTCCCTTGCTAGCGTGCTCGAAGACGTGCTGAGGCTGTTGCCATCGTCGACGTCCCATACTGATTAACTATGGTCAATGTTTTATGTTGCAGTATTATATTTATGTTCTTGAAGAGCATCATGTAGACTTATATTATGTTGTTAGAATATACTACTTGTGACCATAGGAAATATGTTTTGTAATTATAAACTTTAAGTTTGCATGATCCAAATTAGTATAAACATAGTATGAGTAATTGGGTCAAAGTTTTAGGCAAAGAATAAATAAATTAGACGATAGAACAAGTTCGCCAATTCTCAAATCCCCATATGAGATCTTTGGTGAAGAATAATATCCCACGAGGATATGGGATACCCTACAATTATTAAGGCCATACAGTTTTTCATGCCATTTTATTAATAGTCTAATTCACTGCATATAATGAATAACTCTCAAAGTAAAATTAGTGTGTTGAAAGAATGAAATATTTTTCACATTGTATCACCACCACAGCATACATTTATAGGCCTCCACCTGTAGTTGGGGATATGCATTGGATTTTTTTATGGTATGCTCAAAAGATCTAATCTTGCCATCGCACGCGCCCCGGGGGGTGCAAAAATCTTAAATGTTTTGATATTTTCTTGGATGAAAAAGATCTTTAATATTAAGATTCCGTACTACCCAAGCTAAACTAGAAGTTTAGTTGATACTCCTATAAGCTTGAAGTGGGAGCTTGCCAGATATTTTTCAATAAATTATAAAGTAGCAACCAAGCTGTATTTTGTTGGAAACAATCTCACCGCTAAGAGTGGTATAACCTGGATTTTTGTATAGTATATCCACCTAGCGGAATGACTTGTTGGTCAATGATCTAAACCTATGGGGATGCCTGCGAGTTCTATGATATGGATGGCACTAGTTAAATAATGGTTAAACACTGCTAAGACTCCTGAAAAGGCCTCCCAAGAGGCTTATCCTGAAGATGAAAACCAAGCAACATAAGCTCGTGCAAAGCATAATGCTGGAAAAGTGGAATAACCTATGATCTTTCGTTTTGGGAAATGACGAAGATTTGGTTAATAATAAAATAACATCAAATTTTGAGAATAGGGGAGAAATGAAATATTTGTTGACAACATTGCCTCTAAGATTGCTAATGTTTATCTAATGAGAACCCGTACCCAAAACCAAAGTCCATGGCAAAGAGACGCCTGAAGTGCTCATATCGGGTCAAATGAAGAAGGCATCTGAGGTTAAATCGTAATTGCTAAAAGAAAGTCTTGGAACCAGCAAGTTCTGACTTAATGGGTTATTATGAATAATGAGGTGGTGAACAGCGATGGTTCATAAGTTTTTGGACAAGTTCGGTACTCTCTTATTATGAATGAATATATATTCTACTATATAGTACTTCTGGCAAATGACATGAATGAAATTATGCAATTAATTGATTTTGAAAAATACATATGTAGAGATCCCTTAAGGACTCATGTTTCCCAATAAGAACAAAAGAAAATCATAAAATGTATATAAATCTCATACTTATTAAATAAGTCTCATCCTAAAAAATGAGTATTTTTCTTGAAGGAATAAGTTAATATGTGACCTACCGGTCGATATATGAAATTACATCAATGATTATGTGATCTTCAGAAGTGGACAAAGACCCATATAGACCTGAGAAAAATGAAATAAGGAACAATAAGACCATAAGTGCGCCATATAAGCACTTTGTAAAGTGCATCTCCACCCGGAAGATAGTAGAATGGTGGTATCCTCTAGTAAGATGCAAGTATATTGGTGATAATGGCAGTTTTATTTATCCCCTAAATGCCAAATTTAGACTGGTTATATCTTAATCTGCAGTGGTACAAGCCAACTCTTCTAGTTCTGCAGAACAGACTAATTGGTTGTAACTTTAAAAATCCACTCAGAGAAAGTTGTAAAGTATTTAGCCCAAATAAAGATGCTTGACAAATTATACCTAGAAAGTATGTAATATTGTAATTGATTTTACCCACATAGTCCTTTATAAGGACAAATATTTGCTTTTGTTGCACAATTAAATAGTGGCTATTTAAAAGTATTTAGCATATCACTCCTAAATTATTTTATCCTCACAATTTCTACAAGAATAGTGTGATAAATGTCCATAAAATTAAACATTATGATAATCCAATAGATTTATTTACAATATCATGATTACGACATTGTAACAGGAAGATTCCAACAGATGTCATCTTGAGGGAGGGCATATATACTAAACTTTGATCATCATAGTTTTAGACTATGGAAGTCTTAGTTTTGATTTCCCAAAAGGAATCAATTTGATGATCATCACTTGGAGTGAGTTACCTTAGGTTTTACAACTTAGATAAGTGCATAATTCAGGGGAGCACTTTCCTGAATAATAGCCCATATATATTTTGATCTAGAAGATTAGATATTATTCATGCATAATAGATAATCCAGACGATTATATACAAGATCAAGTATTATAACTCTTTTTTTCTCTCTTAGTGAGTTTTTACTGAAAATTTTCTCATATAAGGCAACAAGTGCAATACAACTTGCATATGTAATGTACTCTTTTCTTCATTCCTTTTTTCCACTGAGTTTTTGATATGAGGTATTTATATATCGTGGTATACGCCCAAGGGGGTATTACGAAACTAACCCCTCATAGGGGGTGCGGTTAGTCCTTGGGCTCCGCACAGTTTCTTTCTTGGCCTCTAAGTTGGAGATGTGGGCGTATACCAAAAGGAATGTAGACTATAAATATTGAGGAGAGACTTAAATTGTAAACACATCAATTGAGATTAATAAAAAAGATCATCGAATGCTCTCCCTTCCATCTTTTTTGTCAATTGCTCTTCTACTTTTATATTACTTGATTGTGTAATTGTTCTTGCTTTTTAATTATGTTGATTGTCTATTGCATGGCAGACGGGGATACACCTTTAATCCAAAAGAGAGATTGATCGGTCGATATTATCATCAATGCGCATACATAGAACGGTAGCTATGTATGATCATGTTGGAGCCGGGACATTGATTTCTCATAATTAAGAGTTAGATCTGTAGTGTAGACAGGCGATCGACCATGTGACTACATGTGTATATTTGTTCACCGGTCCAGTCCACGCGTCGCCGTGTTGGTTATCCATGTGAGCCTGCCTGACGCCCGACAGCCTCACCAGAATGGCTATTCCCGCCGTCTCCCACCGCCACGAGCACGCATGGCTTGTTCAGCTGCTTCTGGAGCTCCGGTACACTACAAGGCAAGCGGGGCATGTAAGTGTCTGCAGACGCGTATACCGACCGACAGCTACACGCCCCACCCACATTCTCTACTTTCCTCCGTTGGTATCATCAGGGGCAGATCCACATCCCGAACATGGTAGACTTTAGCTCGGAGTGTAGAAAAATATATAGTGTACAGCTCGGGTAAATTCAGTTCAGTCTAGATAACATATTCGTAGTTCAGCCTAGATAGCCTAGATCATTCTACTACTGAGTCTGAGATGTAACTAAATTCTAGCTTCGCCACGGGTATCATCATCTCTCCCTCATGGCCTTCAGGCATCCATCGATCGTCAGTTAGTTGTTGCACCTGGAAAAGTCGACTCGTCAGGCCAGGCCGGCGGCCGCGGGGCGTGATTGGTGCCGTACGTGCGTGCCGTCCGTATCGCGGCCGATCGATCGGTCCAGGGACGGGACCGTACGTGCATATGGAGCAGCGCCGTAATGGCGCCACGCCGCGGGCCGGGGACATGTCGGCGACAGACCAGCCCCGCCGGTCGCTGCGGATTGCAACCACAGCGCGTGCAGCGAACGGGTACCAAGGCCGTGCGCTAGCGTTGCCCGCGCGCGACAGGACGGAGTGCGCCACCGCCCGGCGAGGCATGACCGCATGAGGAAAGCGCCGCGCGACCGTCGGTAGAGCGATCGATCGAGCCCTCGTCAGTGCATGGAACCGCGGGAAATGAACGCGCGTAGCCGTCGCGCAGAAAACGGCCAGAGAAAAAAAAAAACCCAGTACTGCAGCTCTTGTTATCGTATCAGGATTTGGATCTGCATCTAGACATCCCGGGCTGCCTAGATGCATGGACGATGAGATTCCACTCAAGTTGTAGTCGATCGATTGCACGGATCTTGTTCCGTCAGATCGTGCAAAGGACGGGTCAGACTAGCTGGGATGCCGGATGCCAGATGATCATCCACAGCAGCCAATCATTGCCCAGGTCATATATGTTCGTTGTCAGAGTATTTCTAGGCGTATAGGGCCATGCCGTATTCAGCCAGGCACGGTCCTACGTCCCCGACACGCCGTAACGCCCGCACTTTTTGGCTGCAGGCGGGGCAACAGTGGTGGTGGCGACGCTGCCGGCCCGGCCGGCCGGCCGGCCGGGCAGGTCGTCGAAAGGTGCGTCTCCTGCAGCTGGCGTACGGCTAGCCGCCGGGCGGCCAGCGATAAGCTCCATGTATAGTATCATGGGTTTGTTGCATCATGCACGTCAGCACGTCGGATTCATGACAAGAACAGCTTATGGCTTCGAACTCTCTCGAGTGTATAGGCTCTGGCCGGTCACTGAATGAACGGCCGGCGTTTGCAGCGATGGGGGACCCGTGGAGAGAGGGGTCGTTGCGTTGTGATCATAAACAGTCGCGGCTTTGCCGCCCCTTTCGACATGATCATGAGACGACAGTGACGTGTTATACGTACGCACCTGCCGGAAAGAAACAACTGGGCTCCTCAAGTCGACGAGCTAACCGCTTCATTAAATCCATGCGCGGCTCGTTGGTTCTTGTCACGTTTTGACTACTGTAGAACGGACAAAAGTTGGGAACTCCGGAATCGCTAAGGATCATCTGATTGATTTCTCACAAACAAAAACAGGTTTGATTTTTCAGCGTTAGAATCTGTGTTGAGATTTGTACTGTAGAAGTCACTGTAGCAAATTTTAGTACTCCACAGTAAGCTTCTCTTAGTGGTTGGCGGCAATTCAGCGAGAAAGATAATGAGGACATTGAGTTAGGTTTTGGAGCGGCAGCGTGCCCAAAATTCGGCCTTTTTTTAAAAAAAAAACAACGCACTCATTTTTTTTAAAAAAACAAAACAATCGATTGATGGCTAAATAACTCCCCAGTACCATCTTTCACAAATATCATCAACCTTTCACGCTAATCATTCGATCATCCTATTCTGTCATTACGTGAGGTGATCAAGCTTAACAATTCACCGAAATTTTGGTAGTTTCGGTTCACTCCGAAATTATTCTGTAAGACCAAAATTTGAATTTAAATTCAAATCTTAAGATGAACTTCAAATATTAGAGCAAGTTTTATCTATATTTTCATCTCTATTTTATCTATATCCAATATCTAGTTCATCTCTATCATCTTTGATAATCTTTTTATCAAAATTCTAAATTTTCATTAAAATTCAAATTACCAAAATTTGAATGGAATCCAAACCGAAATTACTAAAATTTTGATGATTTTGATAATTTTGCTACCCTTCAAAAAAAATTTCAAACCGAAATCGTTAACCCTGAGGTGATCGACTAAGATGCTTTACGCAGTAGATAATTGGTAGGGGGTGCATCACACATGCCCCACGGCCACGAGGCCCTGCTCTCTCACGTCCAATCCGGCGCGGCGCACATGAAAAAGCGCGAGGGCGAGCGGCGCGCGTCGTGGCCGGGCGATTGACCCGCTCGCGTCGTACGTGTGTGGTGCCTTGAGCCAAGTGGCACAGTGCAAAGCCATCATCTCTCACCGCAACCAATCGAAAAGGAGCGTTTCTTAGGGGCTCCAGTTCCACTAAATTAGACTACCTTATGATTTATTTTATATTATAGTTACTTATAATTTTTTTAACGTAGTTAAAAATAAAAAATAAATTAGTCCACACGAATAATATAAGTAAATACAAAAAAGACAAAAAAACCTAAAAAATTAAAAATCTAGACAAAGATGAAACTAAGAAATAGTGAACTAAAATCTAGAAGCTCAACTGAAACGAACCGGCCAGGTATGGAAGCAACTAAAGGGGGAAAAAAGAGAAAAAAAACCAAAAAATTTAAAAATATCAAAATTAAAAAGTCGATGAATTAATTTTGATTTCGGGCTTTAGCTGAAAGAAATGAACGAAGCCTAAAGGTCGCGTGGAATTCCAGGTGCCCGCTTTCTTCTACATGAGCCTCGGCTATCTGTACTAGAACCATCTGTAAGTGTAACAATATTAATGCATGTACATATATGTGAATCGATGGCTTTTGAGGTCGGAGCAGTACTAAATCTGCAATGACAGTAACAAAACTGTACTAATGTGCACATTGACAGCCATTAATTTCAATCAACTCTAGCTCTTGTCAGGGATGGACCATTGAGTGGGCTTCATCAGACAATTTTATAAGTAATTTTAGTTGTACTCTATTAACCAATAAGCACTCAAGTCAACTAAAGAGATTTTGAGTAGAATTTAATCGTAATGATATTATTATCGACTCAACACATTGCACACCAATAGAAGATTATGCCAATAAAATTAGAGATCAAGTGAGGGAGATATATTTGTTAAATGTTCCAACTTGAGCAATTAGGCATGCATTTTCAAAGATGTTAGATGGCAAAGTGTGACGATCCTTTCAAAAATTATGGTTTAATAAGTTCAATTGTTTGGAATATAGTGTGAAAAGGATGCCACTTTTATTTCTATTATTTTCTTTTCAAGAAACGACACAACACAACATATTTAGGAATGATGTATTTACAAAAGTTAGGTTCTCTTGTTGGAAGATGACTATAGATGCTTTTAATAATCATGTTAGTGGTTCAAATAGCATCCACAATATTGCAAGGGGTGAGTGTGATAATTTCAAGAATCAACGATCAAGTGTGTCTAGTAAAATGAGTAATTACTTTAAGGGGGGCCGAAATTGCATACAAAACTCATTTGACAATATATTTAGATTGTGCAAGATATCTCATAGCGTAAAGTAAAGTTTTTAATGGACATGATGAATTATCTTCTTCCATCAACAAGAGCAATTTCAAAGAGTTGTTAGATTAGTATAAATATAAGGAGGACGTGAAGGATGCCTTTGATACAGTTCCAGAGCATGCAATTATGATTTCTTCATATACTCAAAAAGAGCTTGCGAAATTTTGTGCACAAGAGGCCACAGAAGTGATTAAGGGTGAGATTAGAGGTAGAAATTTAGCAGTGCTTATCGATGAGTTTCAAGATGTATCAATAAAGGAGCAAATGCTAGTTATTGTGAGGCTAGTTTATATCTTATTTTTTTAGTCATACCATTTATATATTATTGTGTTAATCTAACTTTGCAAAATTTGTGGTATGCAGATTTGTGAACAATCAAGGAAAGGTCATGGAAAGTTTTATTACTATTGAGCATATCACAAATTGTACATCTGTAGTATTGAAAGAAGTTTTGGTTGGTTTGCTTGGTCGACATGGGTTACCTATTTCAAGGCTTCATGGGCAATACTATGATGGAGCTTCTAATATGAGATGTGAATTTAATGGTTTGCAAAAACCTATTCGGGATGAGAATTCATACGCTTTCTATGTCCATTACTTGGCACACTAGTTACAGTTGGTGGTTGTCACTGTCGTAAGTTGTAGTAGAGCTATTGCTGATTTCTTCAACTATATCCCCTTATAGGGACCGTTGTTAGTGCATCTTGTAAGAGAAAATATGTGTTAATTGCAAAGCATTATAATGTCTTATTGGACAAGTTGGAGAATGATTTGATTTCATATAGGACAGGGCAACAACAGAAAGCTGGCCTAGCTAAACCTAGAGATATTTGGTGGGACTCTTCATATCTCAAAACCTTACTCCATATGTACAAAATGTGGGAGGCAGTGGTGGATGTGCTAGAGCTTGTAAGTGAAGATGCACATCAAAATTCCACTCATGGTGGAGTAGCACGTTTGCTGAAAAAGATGGAATCCTTTAATTTGTATTCATCATGCATTTCTTGATAACCTTGTTGAGCATTACAAATGAGCTATCACTTGCTTTGCAAAGGAACGTTAAAGACAACGTTGAAGTTATGTGCTTAACACAGGATGTGAAAGATCGTTTACAAGATATGAGAGACAACGGGTGGGAACCATTGTTTGACCAATCAATGCTTTCGTGAGGCATATGTGATTGATGTGCCAAACATGGATGGTACCATTGGAGTTATGGGTAAATCTTTACGTCAGAAGCATATAGTGACTCAGCATCATTATTACAAGTTGACACTTTCAATGCTGCTCTTTATGCAACTATGAATGAGATAAATCATTGCTTCAATGAAGTTTTCTCAGAGGTATTGGTATGCATATCTTGCCTTGATCCAAAGGACTCCTTCTCTAAGTTTGGTGCTAATAAAGTTGTTAGACTTGTTGAGATTTATACTAATGGTTTCATGGTAGTTGAGTGGTTCTTGTTAAGAAGTCACCTTCAAACCTTCATTCTCAATGTTAGGAGAAGTGATAGATTTCATGGATGTCATGATATTTCAAAATTTGTTCAAATGATGGACAAAACTGAAAAAGATAAAACTTTTCTATTGGTATATCGCCTCATCGAGTTAACATTGATCCTCCCAGTCGCAACGATATCTGTTGAGAGAATATTTTCAGCAATTAAATTTATCAAAATAGATTTTTGCAACAAAGTAACCGATGAGTGGCTTAATAATTTGATGGTGTGCTACACTGAATGAGAGATATTTATAAGCATTGATGATCATAAAGCCATAAGATGATTCTAAGGCATGAATTCTCATAGAATGAATTTGCCTTGTGATTTAACCTTGCACATTAGTGGTATGTTTTGTTTTTTTTGAATGTTCATGATCATTGGCAATTAGTTATCGTACCACTAATTTTTCTATTTTTAATACACAAATGACTGATCTCTACTCACTGGAAGCATATATATATATATATATATATATATATATATATATATATATATATATATATATACACACACACACACACACACACACACACACGCTAGTGCTATTATGAGCATGCGTCTATTTTGCACGCATTTTTACGCTCCAGCAAATTATCACCGATTGTTCAAAAAGTTATCATCAACTGTGAAGAAAGTTACCACTGGCTACGTATTGTAAATATTGGCAGTAACTTCACTCGCCACCGATGGTAACTTCATGCAGAACCGATGATAACTTTTCAGCACTGTGAAGTTTTGGCAATAACTTCATTTAGAACCGATTGTAACTTCATTCAGAAATGTCAGTAATTTGTCTACGTATTCTACACCTGCGCGCTGGTTAGTATATATAAAAAGTCTCTTTTCTACTCCTAGGTATAATTACACCCTTTGTCGTATCTCACAACATAGATAGTATCTTGCATAACAGACGATATGTATGTATAGTATATGAGTATTTAAGACCATCTAAGTAGTATGAACAATTTTTTAGAGGTGGTATGTATATTTTTCGACATACCCCTTTTATATGCGTATATGAAGGTATTTACAAAATATGTTAAAAACTATGGTCTCCTTTACAATTTTTTCATGTGGTTAATATTGGAGTATCTTATAATTAGTGTATGAGTATACTTAAAGTGATAAAAGAGTATTTCAAGTTTGTTTAGATGGTACATTAGAGGTGGGTGTAACTACACTCGAGAGTAAAAGGTATTTTTCCTCTCTCTCTCTCTCTCTCTCTCTCTCTCTCTCTCTATATATATATATATATATATATATATATATATATATATATATATATATATATATATATATATATATATATATATATATATATATATATATATACGGGTGCGCTTTCTAGGTACTTTCGTTGTATTTCTCTATATTTTTTTGCTTTGTGTCTCTTCTATTCAGTGGCAGACCCAAGATTTCTATAATGGGTATATAGAATTGGCAAATAAAATGTAAAAGTCCACAATAGCAAAAAAAACACAAAATGTTTCGTGCTAGATACAACATCTGTAAATAATTTTAAAAACTAAAAAATAATTTAGAGAAAGTACAAAATAATTTAAGATGAAAATATGTTAATGCAGTCTGATGTATATGGCATGTGTGCACTAGTGCATGACAACGTGTAGTTGTTGCCTAGTGCCTAGTGCCTCGTCGACCTGGCCTCTGCCGCCGTATGCTCCCTCCTCAGCTCTCAGGTGATAGTTGTTACTCGTTTGCTCCTTGCAAACGTATCGCCGCTTGTCGTGGCTATGCTCCTTGCCATGAGGCCAAGTCAAAGGCCAAAGTTGGTCTCAACCTCTCACCAAATCACTTGATGGTCAATTGCCCCTCGATTGTGTGCGCCAGTGACACCGAGTTTGGTAATTTTGATCTGGATTAGTGGAACCTGGGAGAGACACAAAGAGAGAGGGGAGGGGGATAGGTTAGAGTTTGAGGGGTCTACGGATGGACCAATGGACCAGTTTGATGAGGGGACAGACGTGTTAGTAGGCCGTGTTATTTTAAGTGAATTGGAGAAGGGAGGTGTTGGAGTGGGTTGAAATCAACTGTGGGAGGGGAGAGGTTTATGAGCAGGTTGAAATCAATTAGGGCTATATATATATATATATATATATATATATATATATATATATATATATATATATATATATATATATATATATATATATATATATATATATATATATATATATATATATATATATATATATATATATATATATATATATATATATATATATATATATATATATATATATATATATATATATATATATATATATATATATATATATATATATTATATATGTGTGTGTGTGTGTGTGTGATATACTTACTAAATATTGGGTATTACATAAAAAATCAGGTATTCAACTGAATATCCTTGAATTACATTGGATCCGCCCATGCTTCTATTCATGTATAATTTAGATCGCATAAAAGTAAAATATTATGTTTATATTAATTTAACTTAGTTTTTAAAAATTTGAGCCTATCCTCTAATTTTATCCAGATGAGGTCACTGACCCTTGTCAATTCCTGTTAGCACACGTACGTACGCCAACAGATCGAAGGGCATTCCATGGCCTCTTAGCTCGCCGACCATAAACGTACTGCACATGGTTAATTTACACACAAATATTAGTAAATCACTAGCTATAACTTCCCGTGCGTGTGTACAATCTCACAACATGCACACGCATGGTCCACGTCAACGCCCAGGCGTGCGGTTCTCAGTCTCAGATCATGAGATGGCATGGTCAGGTGCTAGCTCCATCTCAGTTACACGCAGTAATCTCACGCGCGCGGTTCGAGCCGTGCATGCCTAGGCTTTGAACAGCATCCGGTCAAAGGCGCCGTCGAGATCCCCCACTGGGAACATACGCGCCTCCTGATACAGGAGCTTTGATGAGCCTATGATACGCCTGCCTATACACTGCATGCCCTTGCCCAAGTTCCAACGCGCCCAAACTCCCACGCCCACCTGGCCGTGCATGCCACCTAGCAGCTCCCAATTATCTGGGCTTCTAGCCTCTTTGCGATGCCGACGGGTACTATTTTTACACCACTACCAACTTACCATGTTTTAGAGCAAGTATAATAAGAGGCTATTAGTAGACTGTATGCTGAGGTGGAGGAGAGAGAGGAGGAGAGAGAAGAGAGGTGGGCTGTAAGTTTACAGCCAACTGAAGCACAAGAACCAAGAAACTTTGTGAGAGAAAGGAGCGGGTCATACAGCCTTCAGCTGGCTGTAAACTACTATGGGCCTGTTTGGTTGCCTGCATGAGCTGATGCAGCTGCATGAGCGTGGCCAGACTGAGTAGAGAAGGTCCTTAGCTGCGTTTCTCCTCAACCTGGCTCCAGTTGATTTTTTGCACCCGCTCGTGCAAGCTCTCACCCCGATGCAGGCAACCAAACACCATCTCCCTGCATGCGCTGGTGCGAGCTACCCCGATGCAGGCAACCAAACAACCCCTATATGAATATGCTGATAAGTAAGCTGTAAGTGTCCATACAGCCAGCTGAAGGCTGTATTATTAATCTTACTCTTAAATAGCACCATCGTATCATCATGCACATCTTGAAACTACTTGTAGTTAACTGACACTGCTGGAAGGGGACAGGGTTCTAGTTCGTGTCAAAAGCATGCAGGTGCTAGCACAAACAGGGCACAGTACGGGCTGGTACAGTTCAGGACTAACATATTTCTCCATTCATGTGTTGTGAATTAATAATATTTGAGATCTTCTCCAGCCACAGGAGGATCTAATGGACACATTATTCTAGTGCTTTTGGTGTAGTGTGTTGGTAGGGTTTAGTTAGTTTTTAATTGGTAGGTTTGTGGTGGAAATCCTTGCATGCTCTTGCCAAAGAGACAGGGCGTTGTGCCGGTTTGACGGATAACCACATGATCAGGTGGTACATGGCATGTTTGCTGCATAAACGGCATTGACTCTGTTGGAATTCGGGAGCTTTGCCTTTGGGAACGAATTCGTTCAAACTTAAGTACATCTGTTCACATTTTTTTGTTAGTGCTCAGTACGATACCGTACCACAACAACATGTTGTTGCAGTTTATGTGGACGCATGTACACAATTGTCGATCATAGGGGCAATGCATAGAGAACTATACGACATACTTAGTAGTACTCAGCCTTAGAAGGCAGAAAATGGTATATCTAAGCGATCTGATTCAATTAAAAATTAGTTTAGTTGTAGTAATAGCATGCATGATAAGCTCTAATGCTTCAATTTTGATCAAGAATTCAACTATTAATAAGTTTTATATGTTAGCGCACTATATTACACAACTACGTGATACCTTTCAGAATTTGGCAGAAGGGAATTAATTGATGTAGTTCTAGTTGTAGATTTCAACAACCAATGATCTCTGGCTGTTAGTGCTAACTTAAAGGTGCCATTTTTTAAGTATAGGAACAATATTTTTTTTACTTTAGCAGTCGTTTGATGAAAATCAATTGGTTCAAATAGAGAATCTAAAGCAAAAGTGAACCCTGGCCAATCTCAGGAAAGCCACAAATTTTATGAAGAGAAAAGCCAAAAGTTAAAAGATAATCAAATTGAGCAGTAGCACTTAACCGCTCCTGAATCCAATTATTAACAGATCATAATCCAACCAAACTTTGCAAGCAAGCAGGGACCACTCATGCTGCCACTCCTGGTAAGGCTCTGCAGCTACAGGGAGTTTGTAACAGTAAAAAGGGCAATCCTGGTATTGTAACTGAGTCAGGTCAGGACATGCACAAGGAAATTTAAACAGGTACCAAGATTTGGGGGAACATCCTTCCTTAAAAAGTGACAGCCCAACCAAAACTCAAGATACAGAGCTGCATTAAAAATTACCATCAAGCTGGCATTCCTAATTGGTTTTAAGCTGTCCTTAATTTGGTAGGTTGACATGTCAGTATGGTGGGGCAATGGATCAGGGAGACCACTGCCTGTGTATAAATACAAGCCCCTGAGGCCAGTTCGTCTTAGGCTTGCTTCCGTTCTCTAGTTTAGTAGTTCCCTTCTTCTCTCCGTCTCATATATATAGTACGCCATTGCATCTGCTGCCAGGACCCAGTTCGTTTGGATAAGCACACAGATGAGGACTTTGCTGGTCTTGGCCTCTCTTCTCCTACTTCTGGCTACAAGGGCAAATGGTATGCTAGCTTCACGCAGGGCTACTCATCTCCTGCATTAGTGATTCTTAATTTGGCGTATATCCTGGAGTGATCATTAAAACTCCCTTTTTTCCCCCTGAATTCAGGGATTAGGCTGGAGAGGCAGTTAAATGAAGCAATCAAGAACAAGGTCAGTATATGAGTGATCCAGGTAGTTCTTCCTCTGATGCAAAATGTGAAAAGTTTGCTCATCCCTTTGAGTTCCTTGTGTATCCAGAAGGAGATGGGCGACTCAAAGGCCGGGCAGCCATCCAATACTGCTCATTCGATGAACAAGCACTGCACATCCGATGGGCACTGCTCAGGTACAATGGAGCAGACGACTCCTACTACTGTTGTTGTGAAGGATAGAGAAGTGGCCAGTGCGTATGCGCGGCCACTACCAAGGTTCCATGAAGATTACTACGGGCCAAGTGGCCATGAACCTAATCACCACTAAGCACAGCTGCATCTACCTTTTTTTCCCTAGCAGGCTAGCTATAGCAGCTTACTGTCTTCGTAGTACTTCTTCTCTCTTAAAGCTGCGTCTTGGCTTGGACACAATGTAAAGGGAGAAGTACTATGCAGTTCTGCTCCAACTCCTTATGATTAGTATAACTACTGTGTGTACTTGAGTTTTAGTTCTACGCCCAGTTTTCACCTCCTGCTCTCGTCCTGTTCCTCTGTGGATGCATGCATTGATTTACGTGCGTGGCCCATAGTTCCATCTGGGCAGTAACGATACTATTAGCACAGATGTCAGGAATCAAGATAGCAGAAAATAGAAAACTCAGCACTCCATTCGCCGGTAATGCATTAACATTTGGGATCTTGTACACGGCTGTAAATCGTAGTAACAAGTTAAAAGTACACCTGCGGCTACCTTGCAGCTTTTCCCGTCTTTTACCTTCCTCTACCAGCTTTAATCCAACTGGTTTCTCCGCAACCTTCGATGCAGGAAAGGCGCAAAAGCCACTGGCGCACGCTGAATCGGGCGCAGCGAAGCAGCAGGTCAGTGCATGCATCTTCAGGCTTTCAGGTTCCGCCACCAACTGAACATTCTCATCATGCATGGTATTTACTGCGATGCGACTATTTACAGAGCTCGAAGAGGAACGATGACACGACGGTTGACGAGGCCACGACGTCGCAGAGCCGGCACGATGAGGTGGCGAGGAGCCATGGCGGTGGACAGGCGGAGGCTGCCGTCGTCCGCGGCGCTGCCCCGCGCGTGCCGTGGCAACCGCAGACCACACACCCCGACATCCTCGACATCGCCGGGATGGACTACTCGCCCGCCACGAGAAAGCCTCCCATCCACAACTGAAGGCAAGCACGGAAGCCTTTGATCAGTGCACGCACGCGGCACTAATAGTGTACGACTGGCCTATTAGCATTAGTTTAGGTAGCATTAGCTGTTGGCCCTTTTTTTTTGCGGTTTTTTTAATAGCTTTTGATTTTGACTTCTATCAATCTTTGATACTATTCATTATATTTATTAGGCATAATCAAAAGTTATTAACTATAAGCCAAAACAACATAAGCTATGTGTAGGCCAAAACAACAGGGCGTTAGCTAGTACTCTCATCCTGCCTGAGCCCAGCTGATGGAATAGAATAGTGGGTACAGCCAGTGACCGATACCGGACAGCATTGCAGGAAATGCTGCGCCTTTTGTGAAGATGATACTACAAAACTTCGCGTTTCTCTCGAGTATCCCGCGGATGTAACATCCGCGTGTAACACCGCCCTTTTGACCGCTTCTCCCCGTCGATTAATTTGACACCCTCCGATACCATATTCTCGAGTATACTAAATTCACCTGCAGTGACTGACATTAATATGTGCTAGTTCTTCCAATCAAGAGATGGGTGGGTGAGAGAGATGACAAGGAGAGATTTGTCACATGTGGTTGTGACTTGCGTACTTAATTAGGCGGCCCGCCCGGGTCGGTTAAGTTGTAGCAGGCAGGTGTGTGCAATGGCCGCGGCCCGTACGAGCTGGGTTGTGGCGCCGTGCGGATGGACGGACCTGGCATGAGCGTTGCCGGCCTAGCCTGTGGCTCTTCTAAAAATTGAAATAAATAGTACTTCAAAAGACTTTTTAAATTTAAATTCGTATACACTATTTATATTAGGGATAGACTATTGCACAGACGACTGAAATTTTTTTATCTTTCAGTCACCTAAAATTGCACTTTGAATCACCTGAAATTGCACATGTTTTTTTGGAGGGGGCTGTAATTTTAGTTGATTGAGAGTGCAATTTCTTGCACTCTGAATCACCTAAAGTTGCAGTTGTTTTTTTGGAGGGGGGCTGTAATTTTAGTTTATTGAAAGTGCAATTTCAGATGACTGAAACATAAAAAAATTTCAGTCGCCTGTGCAATAACAAAACCGTTTATATTAACATCTCCATTATCCATTACTGTCCCAAAATAACAAAACCATTACCGCAAGATGTCGCTGTCCGGCGAGATGTGGGTGCGTTACACGGAGCCACCATCTGTCCCAAAATGACAGGGCCGCTGTCGCAAGACGTGCTGTCCGGCGAGATGTGGGTGCGTTACACCGAGCCACTCCGGCGATGGCGATGTGGGCTACGGGCGCTACGGCGTGTTGGCGTCGGAGGCTGCAACACTGGCGTGGTAGACCAGCGCGTGCGACGCAAAAGCCGGGCAAGAAAGCGCGAGGCGCCGGCCGTGTACTGCGTCGACGTGGACGCGCCGCGCGCTCGCCTTTACTTGTCTTCTACTCACGGAAGGCACCGGATGTCAACTTGTCATGCATATATATCGGCATATGTAGCAGCCTGTGGATGCTAGTATAGCATTGGAACTTGGAAGCTAGCTAAGGGCAGTAAAAAATATTGAGTCGAAGTAAACGGCACAGAGCATGTACAACCCTGTAACTACCACTGTAAGTTTCTGATGTGTTCTTACTCGATCGCCTTGCAATGCAGCAGGGAGTAATCAGGCCTTCACTTCTCTTCTGTCGCACATGCACGCATGCATTGGAATGTGTACTGTTCTAGCAGATGTAGAAGCACCGGAATGCATGCCCATATATACTGTTCTAGCAGATGTTGCAGATCTCTATTCAGTTCTGACGAGACCTTTTGTTTAGTGTTTTTCTGTGCTTGCGTTTTTGTATGTTCCATGCTGACAACCCCCTGACACTGTTGACGATTGCCTGCGTGCCGTTCTGATCGGAAACGAAAATTTAACAAGTCACATGAAACAAGACGGATGTATGTTTTCAGTGCACGCCCATCCTGTCCTGAATATAGCACGACAAACTGAAATCCAAACTGTTCCTCGCTTTTTTTCTTGTGAGGTTTCTTAGATAAATCAGAGAAAAGTAAGAATACATTGGGCTCCTTCTTTTAGGTTTATAGTTTAGTTTTATGTAGTAATCAGTTTTTAAATAGATCGTCTTTTTAAGACGGAGTCTATAAATCGATTGTAGCAGATATTATTTTGATTTCATCTATATTAACCAAAATCGCACGTGAGGATCTCACTCTCCATACTATCTCTTGCAAATAAACAGAATTTAAAAATTTAAACAAAAAACTAAAGGCACAAGACAAAAAAAACCCACGTCAAGATTTGACTTAATATATTTTTTTCAGTTTATAGCTGGACCTTACAGGGTCGAAATTTTGCTCCACCACCAGTCCACTTCTGGGTTAGGTCAGACCAAAGACCATCCTTGATAACATCGGTGCACCGGCCAGCCTGGCCAATCAGCGCATGACCCCAAGATACTTAACCGGGCGACTATGGCCCTGGACTCGGGTGGTCTCAATCCGGCCCATAATCATCCATGAATAAAGGAACAGAACTACAGATGGGCTAATTGGGCCGGATGACGTGCCTGTGTTTGTCCTCTCATGAGACTAGGTAGTGGCCAGGAATAGAAAAGGCAGCCAGCTAGGCCATGCAAGCACAAACGCTTGGGGTTGCTATTTATGGGGCATGGCGGTTTTGGAGGGTGCAAACAGCAGGCCAGGAGCCTCCGTCTCCACCCTTTGCCATTACCAAACTCCCAAAATGAACCAGTAATGGGAGCAAACACAGAAAAAAGGCCAAATGGAGAGGGAGGATGCCCAAGGGGGAGGGGATCAATACGATGTGGGTTCCGATCGAGGCAGAAGGAAAAGGCAGCAACGCATTACGAGTTCGATCGATCCGGTTGGTTGGTTTCCTGTAAAGATTTTGTCCCGTTCAGTTGGATTCCTGAGTTAATTGGACAAGAGGAGGAGGAGGAGAGCTTATATACACATTGTTCTTGGATAAGCATGGCGTCGCTGGCCTCCTCTTCGTCCGTCGGCGTCGCCTATGTTGTTCTGCTCTTGTTCCTCGCCGATGTCTCCGTTGCGCATGCTAATTTGGAGGGCAGGCGTGTTTTATCAGGTGCGCGCCGTATTCATGGCTTTGTTTGCATGCTTCTCGGTTAGTTTGATGTCATTGTTTTACCTTCGATCTCAATTAACCGTCATTTTGAAAGGAGTGGCATCTTCAATCGTCTGTCCAATTGAAATCCTTTTAATTGTTCAGTGTCCCATGCATGGTTGTCACTTGTCAAGTATAATTAGGATCTTTGAATTTGCTTCTAGTACCTACCATACTCCCATACATTTACGAGCTTCATAATGCCACATCTTGAATCTTTTGGTTTGTGACTCAAAAACTGGTTGCCACATTCACCTTCAGTTTTCTCTGCAGAACCACAAAATCAAATTTCGCACTGAATTTCCTACCATTTTTCTATGACCTGTATACTCGTACAATTCATACCTTGCAATGTGGATTCAAGCAGATGAACAAGGAAGGGGTATAGTGGCTTCATGGAGGAGATCGATTATTGAGTCACCGTTGCCCGGTAGTGTTCCTCCAGGAAACAACTCTCTTGTCTTGGCTGCAGCGAGAACTCACCGGAGTGACCCGATCGCCAACCTCAGCATGTACAGTGGCGGCTGGAACATTAGTGATCAGCATTACTGGGCTGTATGGCAAATCATATCCAACTCCTTCGTGTAATTTTCTGCATTTCATGTGGCCATTCTTTTCATATTCTGTTATGTATTTCCTTCTGCAGTCTGTGGCATACACCGCAGTTCCCCTCTTTTTCGTTGCCGTGCTGTGGTTCATCGGTTTCGGGATCGTGCTGCTCGTCGTCTCCTGTTGCTGCTGCTTCTGCCGAAACAAGAGTAACACGTACTCGCCGGCGTCGTACTTCAGCTCATTGGTCCTCCTCATAATATTCACCTGTGCGACAATGTAATTTCTTCAGCCATTTTCAGTTCTCATTCATTTTCAAAAAGTGCTCCAATTCTCATCACCAATTCACCATTTCTATGATTCATCAATAGATTACGTACTAATTATCTTTACTTTTTTGTTTCCCATTTGGCGAATTCAGCGCCGGGTGTGTCATACTACACTGTGGCCAGGAGTTATTCCACAGTAGCACGATCAACACCGTGGACTACGTCGTGGGGCAGGGAAACCTGACAGTTGACAACCTGAGGAACTTCTCAGGCAGCTTGGCTGCAGCTAAGAACATTGGAGTGGACCAAATCTTCCTACCAGTTGATGTCCAGAAGAGGATCGATATCATTGAGGAAAGGCTGAACTCTTCGGCAAGTGAGTTTTCCACTCGCTCACTAGACAACTCCAAGAAGATCAAGAATGTGGTGAACAACATGTGCGTATGGCTGCTTAACCCGATTTGCATAACATTTTTACCTGAAATTTTTACCCAATGTAGTAATGTGATTGCATTTTAGGCAGTACTATTTGATGGGTGTTGGAGCTGTAATGCTTGGCCTTGCAGTACTCGGATTCCGTAAGCACTAAAACTTTGAGCTGATTCTGTTTGTGCTACTGGAGCCCTCTCTCGATCACTTGCCTGATGTACTGATCTTGACACTCTTTTGCAGTGTTCTCCATACTGGGCTTGCAGTTTCTTGTCTCCCTGTAAGTACAGATGTTTTCTACTGATGGCTATTTATACCATTCAGTTCATAATTCTGTTCGTGTTGTTTTCTCATCTCGAGAAGTACATCTCATATCTTTGCAGACTGGTGATCGCTGGATGGATCGTTCTCACCGCCACAATCATGATGTCTGCTGTTTTCCTCCTCTTGCACAAGTAAGCGCCGGCCAAAACACACATACATACGTTTCTGAACACGCAGTAAGCATCATTCAGGCACTGAGAATCGCGCCGTGACAGCGTCGTCGCCGACACGTGCATGGCCATGGACGACTGGGTGACCCACCCTCAGGCGCACACGGCGCTGGACGACATCCTCCCCTGCGTCGACGTCGCGACGGCCAACGAGTCCATGTACCGGAGCCAGGAGGTCACCGCGCAGCTGGTGGCGCTCGTCAACAACGTCATCGTCAACATCTCGAACAAGGAGTTCCCGCCGAGCCTCAAGCCCTTGTACTTCAACCAGTCCGGCCCCTTGATGCCCATGCTCTGCACCCCGTTCAATCCCGACATGAGCATCCGCACTTGCGCCCCCGGCGAGGTCAACTTCGACAACGCACCACAGGTGAGTAATTCTAGTCTGCTACCATGTCGCAACTGACAATGCGAATGGATACGATCGATGGCTCAGATCACGAGTTGGCAATGTCTGAGTTGTGCTTTGTGAGTTCAGGAGTGGAAGAAGTTCGAGTGCCAGACGACAGGCGCGCCCGGGTCGGAGGTGTGCACGACGGAGGGGCGGGTGACGCCGGCGGCGTACAACCAGATGTCGGCAGCGACGAGCATCAGTCAGGGGCTGTACCAGTACGGCCCGTTCCTGATGCAGCTCCAGGACTGCACCTTCGTGCGGGAGACGTTCACGGCGATCAGCGACAACAACTGCCCCGGCCTCGAGCTGTACAGCAGGCACGTCTATATCGGCCTGCTCATCATCTCCGCCGCCGTGATGCTGTCCATCGTCCTCTGGATGGTGCACACGCGGCAGCGCCGGCGGCGCGCGCGCAGCAAGCAGTTGTGAACGATGGCTTGGCAAGATGGATCGATCGAGCAGCGAGCGACATTGTTCGACTGACGACCGCGGCTACGTGCATGAGGCCTCATCGATCCGATCATCTGGTTGATTTGTGTATGAACGTATTTTAACGTCGTGTACCGGAAAGTGAAACTAACGCGTCGTTGCTCTCTCGGGTTGGGTGGTTCTGCTTGGTGCCTATTCTTTTCGGTTGCGGCTTATGATTTTTGACTGAAATTTTTGAATTTTAGCTGTTTACGGTACAGATTACAGAGAGACAGATACTCACTTGCGATTTGGCTGGTACAGATGTTGGGTTTTTAACGTGTAGATCGTTTAACTTGTAGACCCCGTCTTGAGAAAATACTCCGTTTGAAAGTTAGGTACTATAGTAAAAACAAAAAACCGTCAGCTTTTGACTTCAAGAACATGCCCCTAGCTCTGCTCTCCTGTTGGTCTTCTGTTCTTTCTGTGCATCTTCTCCAATCATACTATGTGCATATGTTTGTGGGCGTAACGGAAAGGTTTGAATCAATGCACAGGGAAAGAACAAAATCATGGAGCGTTCGGAGTCCAATTCGGACGCTTGCTTACCCGTGAGCTTGGTAGCACAGGCCTCGCCAAAGCCTCCTCTAGATCCATGGGAACCTGTTTCGATTATTTCTAGAGGCCTCTATGCTACAACAACCGGAACATTTTCCTGTCACGGCTTTTCATTCTGTCCATACGTAGGGGATTGTGCTGATGGTGTAAGATGCTTAGATGACTGAGATCACATATAGGGACTAGCCTCCACATGCTTGACAGTATTGAGTATGGAAAGCTCTGTTCCTGTTAAGACATTACTGAATTAGCTTGTGTTGATAAGCGAGTACGTGACAAAAGTCACGAGCCCGACCTGTGCCATGGCGTAGTGCCGTCCGGCTGGGAGAAACGGACAGCCGAGATCACCCGCCGCTTCCATCCCTTCCCAGCGCTCGCAATATGCAGACGTGATACAATTATTCTGCTCGTCCGGCCGTGCCGTTTAACCACTGTTACCACTCACAAATAACTTCCCTATAAACTCCCAACTTACCACACAACACCACACCACATCACCGATCGATCGCCAGAGCCGAGAGTGGCAGAGCCTGGCCAAATAAACCACTAAAACAAACTGCTCGGCGCGCATGATGGGCGGCAATGGCAGGGACTGGCACGCGTGGCTGTCGGCGGCGCGGCTGGAGACGGCGCTGGTGTACGAGTACGCGATGGTGTTCGCGCGCAACGAGCTGGAGGCCGACGACGTCGCCTACTTCGACCACGAGGTCCTCCACAGCATGGGCATCTCCGTCGCCAAGCACCGCCTCGAGATCCTCAAGCTCGCGCGGCTCGGCCACAGCCGTAGCAGGAGTCGCGGGCGTTTCACCGCTTCGTCCCAAGCCTCCCTCTCCCGCCTCCTCGCAGCCGTCAACCGCGTCGCCAGGTACGGAGACTGAGGGAGACAGAGGTAGGTTCATTGTACTCATATCCTAATAAACAATATAATTTCTCTTGTATGAAATGTTGGCTTAAAACTTTAATATATTCTGTTTTCCAAACGAGAAAAAAGTATTAACTTATAGGATACCTAGAAAGAATACATCTATTTGAGCTTAACCGTGTGGTAGTAATTCACGAGAACGGGGCATTCTCTAGAAAACTCATAAGCTGATAAGAAAGTATGACCATATAACGCTCCATTCAGGCATGGTTCATTGGCATCCTAGTACCAGTTGAGGTTTTAAGTGAAATCTGATCACGAAAAACTGTGAATTCAATGTGTAGTCCATTCATTAGTTGTGAGAAGATAAATCTTGTTATTTTAGGTGCAAGTTCAACCCGTACAGGACTTACACTAAAAGACTGGTATATTAACAATACTTCAGCACAATATCTTTGACATCTTTTGTTTCTTACTTTGGAATTGGTGAGGGATTGTTAGAAATTGGTCCATATGAGTAAGGAATATTTCTTTATTTTCAAAGCATGTATGTTTTAGTACCATATTACTAAAGCAAGGTGAGAGAGACCAATTTATAAGATTTTTGGAATGTTAGAAATAAGGGCAATATTTTAATTTCAAGTTTTACTAGGAGACAAATACAATAAATTAGTGATGCAAAACTCGTAACTAACAACAGACTACTTATCATACTTCATAATATACACAAGGAAAGTATAGTATCAAAGTCGAACGAATGCACGAACGACTTACAATTGGGCTTGATAAAGAACAGAAAGCAACACAGGCTTGATGCAGTATAGATCGTAGATGACACAGTGAAGTGAGCGGTCGTGCAGATGTGCGCTGCCTAGAAACTCTATTGCCGCCTCCTATGCAGGTCTTTATGGCATCAACAGTTCAGAGATACCACTCCCCTTCTTCACGGTGCACGTTGAGAAGAAGAGTCGACGAGGTTCAGACGGCGCAGCACAACGGCACACAAATTCGCAGGAGGAAGAGAATGGAGGCAGTCAGATTTTTCACACGTACTCTAGACGTCTCCAGGTATATATATATAGACAGACTGATAACTGACATGATTAAACAACCATTTACCTATTGGTAACTAACATATTTAACCGGCCATTTACCTACTGGTAACTGTCTATCATCAAACCCAATAAAGCATCATTCAAATGTTTGAATCTCATTCAAACAGAGAGAGAAGAATGGTGCATGGTTTAGCAAAAATAACGGTGGACTTGGTCTGCCAAGTGGCGCGCCACGTCACGGTACGGTTGTGTGCCCGTATTCACGCATTTTCGCGTGAAAATCGCGTGACATGTGACGTGTGACCGTCAACCCGTGAAGACCTACAAATTTGTGTGCCGTTGTGCTGGGCCATCTGAACCTCGTCAACTCTTCTTTCCGTCGTGTACCGTGAAGAAGGGGGGCGGTATCTCCGAACCGTTGCTACCGTGAAGACCTGTACGAGGTAGTAATAAGGTTTCTAGGCAGCGCACATCTACACGACCGCTCACTTCACTGCATCATCTACGATCTGCACTGCATCAAGCCTACGCTGTTTCCTGTTCTTCATCAAGCCCAATTGTAAGTCGTTCGCGTGTTCGTTCGACTTTGATACTATACTTTTCTTGTGTGTATTCTGAAGTATGATGAGTAGCCTGCTATTAGTTGTGAGTTTTGCATCACTAGTTTATTATATTTGTCTCCTAGTAAAACTTGGAATTAAAATACTGCCTATATTTTATATTTCCAACGGATACACCATAAGCAGCATTGAAAACAAGAATTACATTCGGAAAATATCTTCGTGCAGATACACAGCGTACAATGACAATTTCAGGAGGCACTACTCCATATACAAAACATGCAACAAGAATAGCAAACCGAATAATGAATGTACTAGTGAACAACCCGGAAGCGAGTGCGTGGCTTCACCACCCAATCGATCGAACAACCTTTCAAACTTTTGTACTCAGGAGGGAATGGAAGACCTTGTGGCTCATGCATTGCACAAATCGAATCGAATCCATTAAGCGCAGGTGTAGCCCGGCGGGACGGCGCAGCCGCAGTTGACGAGCAGCGTGAGCGCGATCGGCACGTAGACGGTGAGGTCGAGCAGCTTGGCCTTGATGGTTGTGCACAGGCACGCGGCCGCGGACAAGCCGGCGACGCCCTTCACGAGCGGGCAGCACTGCACGTTGGCGTCGCCGATGTGCACCTCGTTGCCGAGGAGGTCCACGCACGCGCCGAGCTTGAGAGCGTCGATGGGACAGGTGTCCGAGGACGGCGAGGGCGGTGAGGGCGTGGGCGTCGGGGGCGACGGCGGAGGCGGGCACGCCTTCCGGCCACCGTGGCGAACCGGCGGGGTGGAGTACGGCGGGCTCGGGCCACCGATAACAGGTGGGACGCTGATCGGCGGGAGGGTGACCGGTGGCATGGTAACTGGAGGCACGGTCACCGGGCTGCCGCCTCCGAGGACCGGTGGCATGGTAACTGGAGGCACGGTCACCGGGCTACCGCCTCCGAGGACCGGAGGAACGGTGACCGGCGGGAGGCTGATGGGCGGGTTTGAGACGATCGGCGGCGTGACCTTTGGCACCTTGACCTTTGGCACCTTGACTTTGGGCACCTTGACGCGAGGCACGCCGACCGGCGGCACACTTACAGGGGGTAGGAGGGTGACAGGGGGCAGGGTGACCGGAGGCACGGTGACCACGGGCGTGCCGGTCGAGGGGGTGCTGGGACTGCACTCGTTGCACGCAAGGTCGACAGGAGAGGAGGAGGAGAGCGCGAGCATGGCCAGAACAAGCAGCGCGGAGAGCTTGGCGGACTCCATTGCTGCGAGCTACGTTAAGCTAGCTAGAACGCACCATGGCGGGAGGTGTTTGAGCTTGTTTTTATAGGCGGGTGGTGGTGAGGAGACGGGGCTGGGAATTCCATAATTGCGCGCCATTGGTGTGGACCGTGTGGTGGCATGCAGCAGAACCGGTCACGTGAAGCCAGTGGGATTGCCAGTGTTGGGTGCCTTGGCTCGTTGCCAAGCCGCCAAAATAGGCGCAGCGGTGTGTGACTAGCGCTTGTTTGCGTCCATGCGCATGATTGCAACGCACTGCTTCGGTGCTTCCACCCTTAAGTCCTTTGCTCACCCCTCTTGCTTAGAGCTAGGTGAGTAATAATAATATGGGAGTGACTATTGCACAGGCGACTGAAATTTTTTTATCTTTCAGTCACCTAAAGTTGCACTCTGAATCAACTAAAGTTGCAGCTATTTTTTTGGAGGGGAGCTGCAATTTCAGTTGATTGAGAGTGCAATTTCAGGTCACCTGAAGTTGCACTCTGAATCACCTAAAGTTGCAGCTGTTTTTTTAGGGGGGGCTGCAATTTCAGTTGATTGAGAGTGCAATTTCAGATGACTGAAAGATAAAAAAATTTCAGTCGTCTGTGCAATAGCAAAACTGTAATAATATACATGCACCATCAGCATCGGTGTTCGTCTTTGTCGCTGGGTTCAACCTACCCTTTCCGGGTAAATTTTTTTGCTTTTTAACCTAAAATTTGAAAGTTCTTTACATATAGACCCCTAGAGAAAAGATTTGCAAAAATGGACTCTTAGCACTGCGCCAAAGGATATGGCGCCCAGGGTACACAGCACGGCGCCATATGCTTTGGTGCCGTGCGTGGACACGTAGGAGCCACGGCGGCATAGCACGGCGCTAAAGCACATGGCACCGTGCTATGTAACTACGGCGCTAACTTCCGTGGTGCCGTGCTCTAGGACTTAAGCCCGAGCACGGCCCCCCGGCCCCCCACCCCTCACTCCTCTCTTTAGCCCGAGCGAACACAGACAGGCGCCCTCCGCCCCCAGCTCTCCCCCTCCAAATCCACTCCAATCCGTTGGTTTTTCTCGCGATTTTGCTTCCAAACCGAGCAAGCAAGGTAAGGTCCCTCCCATCTCTTGATTAATTGCATTAGAAGTAGTTGATTTTAGGTACATTTCAAGGTGGAAGATTGGGAACCCTAGAATGTACATGTTGGCTTTGGCTCAATTTTAGGTTAGATTTGCGTTGAATATGCGTTATCTAAACCGTTTGGTGCGTGTAGATTCATTTTTAGGGTTTAATTTGGGTAACTATGATGGGTATGGCTAACATAGGGTTAGAGTTGTTGAAGAATTGCAGTTCTTATTCATTTTGCATTTTAGGTTGTCATGAGTTTCACCTGTTTGCCACCTTCGCCCGATGTTGTCGTGCCGATGTGTTTTTGCGGCGATCCTTGCAAGGTCGAGAGGTCGGACGAACCGGAGACATATAGGCAGAGGTACTGGATGTGTGCCAACTGGGCGTTCGATCCGCCACATGCCGCCGCCGTCCTCAGCAAGATGATATGTTGTATTGTCGATTCATCGACTTGGTATTAATTCTGTTGGTTTAACGAATGCGTACATTTGCAGGAGCCTCCACCGCTTTTGTGATTTTGAGCAGTGGATCGACACTGAGATCGCTGAGGATGACAAGAACTACCTTAACGCCGCTAAGAAGTGGGATGAAGAAAGAAAGTAGAGGTGGGAAAGAGAGAAGAAGCAAGAGGAGGCCGCGAGGGAACACCGCGAGGAGGAGCATAGGAGGGCCGCGACAAGGCGCAAAGGTGAAAGGAAGAAGAAGCTAGAGAGAGCGCGACGTGCCAAGGCAGCCCTTGAAGAGTACCCTGATGCTCAGAGGAAGGGGAAGTGGCCTCGATGCACTCAGTAGGTTGTTTCCATGTATGTTTAATGTTTGATGTATGTGGACGTATGTATTTTCTGAGAATTTATGAACTATTTATGTGGACTATGTATGTATGTTTGTATTGGGTCGTAATGCTATGCGTTGTGCTTATTCATTTGGTGGAATGTCAATTAGTATTGTTTGCGCAAATCGAACGAAAGAACTGGCCGAACTTGCAGTTTTAATGCAAGTTCAGCTATCAGGCGCCAAATACCCTGGCGCCGTATGTACATAGCATGGCGCCAAAGGGCCTGGCGCCGAGGTATTCGACTACGGCGCCAGGGTCTTTAGCGCCATAAGCATGGCGCCAAAGGGCCTGGCGCCATATTTGAATACCTCGGCCCTAAGCCCTTTTGCGCCGTTCTACCTAAACCTGCAAAAAAAACAACACTCTGTTGTTTTTTTCTGCATATACAAAATACATGCACATACACATACACATACATTCACATATAAAACAGCTGAATACTAAATAGAGGTCTCAGCGCACAAAATAGAGTCAATCTCGCTGCCTCTTGGCCCTTCTCTTGCTCTTGGCCAGCGCATCAGTCCCTGGAGTATACGTGCTCGGGGATGGGCCGAATGACGAGGCCGCTGCGAAGCCTGAGTAGATGGTGCGTCGGGCATCTGCGACACCCAATCTCATCGTGGGTAGATGCCTCCTCGTCCTCGTGCTCCTCCTCGTCGTCATATTGCTCCACCTCGTCGTCGTTGTCGTCATTTCCCTGACTGAAAGTCGGAGTGGGTGACGAGCTCCTCGTGGACTGGCGCCTGCCGACGTGTGATGACGAGGCTGCAGCGGCTGAGGCACTCGAGCGCTGGGAGGCCGCCGGTATGATCACGTCCGAGCGTGCGCGGCAACCACAATGACCTGTCGCCCGACTGATGCGACGTCTAAGTCTCTGCAAGTAATGATATGTCATAATAGTATACATGCTGAATGCTGAATGGCCGTAGAGGAACGAGAGGACCGCTGAGCCCCAGCTGAACTGTCCAGGGTTGACCCAGTCCTGGAGGCAGTGGATGTACATTCACGAAGCAGCGTCCCCCGTGGCGTCCGGGAAAAGCACGGCCCCCAACATGTGGAGGACCCAACCTCGGCAGTGGTAGTTCACCGTGGCGTCGTCCGCGTCCTTAGGGCATGTACCAAAGGTAGCCCGCAACCAGCTAATGTGGACCCCCCGAGACACGACCTCGCCTGGCATTCTTTGGGACAGGAGGCAATAGCGTGCCCAGGAAGGCCTCCACATGTGCCCTCCAACCCTCAAACACCACCGGCCTGACCACCGGCTGTCCCCTTATGGGAAGTCCAAGTATCATCGTCACGTCCTGCAGCGTGACGGTCATCTCCCCACAGGGAGGGTGGGATGTGTGAGTCTCTGGCCTCCACCTGTTAATAGTACATGGAGAAAAGAATTAGTTACGTACGTAAGAATATAGAAACGAAAACAAACGGATCCGATAGAGAGAATGCACCTGTCGACAAGTGCGGTCAAAGCTGCGGGGATGAAGACGTCGTGGAACTCGTCCAGCATCCGGTACCTCGCCATCCTGTGCATTCAAAAATATTAACGAAATGCTATAACTATTAACGAAAACCGATATACCATATCGGATAAACTAAATTACTAATATGACTAATCGCTAATTTCTCTCCAACATTCATCACTTCTATCAATTTTTCCTATTTCTAAACCTAAAAATGAATCTACTCCTATGCCTATTTTTAAACAAGCAAACAAACATATTTCTAAACAAGCAAACAAACCATAAAAACATACTTATTTCTAAACATTCATCAATCTCACTCAAAACAAACCCTAAAAACGAATCTACACCCATGACTACTCTTAGATTACACATATCTATTGCAAATCCAACCTAAAATCGAGCCAAATCCAACTAATTTCATCTAAGGATTCAAATCTTGCCCCACGAAATGTACCTCAAATAATCCATATCTATTGGGAAAAAATCAAGGAAGGGGAGGGAGTTCACCTTGCTTGCTCGGTTTGGAAGCAAAATCGCGAGAAAAAGCAACGGATTGGAGTGGATTTGCATGGGGAAGAGAGGGGCGGTGGCGGGCTGCTGTGTTTGTTCGCAGGGGGTGGGGGGCCGGGAGCCGTGCTCGGGCTTAAGTCCCAGAGCACGGCGCCACGGCCATTAGCATCGTGGTTACATAGCACGGCGCCATGTGCTTTGGCGCCGTGCTATGCCACCGTGGTTCCAACGTGTCCACGCACGGCGCCAAAGCATATGGCGCTAGAGGTGGCCAAATGGGCCGGGCATACACGGGCCGCACCACGGCCCGGTACTGTAGACCCCGCCCATTTAGGCACGGCACGAAATTTAAATGGGCCGGGCCGGCACGGCACGACGGACCGGGCCGAGGGTGCGGCACGGTGGGCCGGCACGGCACGGCCCGTTTAGAAGTCGGGCCGTGCCGGCCCGGCATGGCACGACACGGCGGCACGGCAGGCACGGCACGCCCGGCCCGGCACGGCCCGCCCCGGCCCGGCTAATTAAAAAACTAGTTGTTTTTTGTGACCGTTGGGGGTAAAAAATCCGAAAAAAATAGAAAAAACTTCGGAAAAAATCTGAATTTTTTTTCTATAAATAGGGGGGCATCCGGCCTCCATTCTCCACACCTCAAACCTCACTCTTCTCTCTCGGTTTAGCTCTGAAAAATTCGAAAGTGTTTGCGCAAATTTGGTGAAAATTCGGGCAAAATTCCCAAACTTCAAAAATCTTCAAAGTTTTTTGTGAGAGCTGCAAAGGAGGTAATAATGCTGTCTTATACTCTTATTTGGTATTATTTATTGGTTTAATTTTTTGCTAATCGTTCTTTATTATTTCAATTTGCAGTCAATTTAATGGAGAACTACGATTTTCAACTCTCCGAATACGGCCTCTCGGCGGAGGATATGCAATCGTTTCAACAAGCATATCCATCCGCGGAAGGTCCACATGTACAAGTACAAACTGGAGATGCCGAAGAACCGACGGCCCCGGTGGCGCAGGGTCCAATCGATCCATCTTCTGCTGGCTCAACAAGTGCATCCACGACCCAAAGCACGGGTGCAAAAAGAACAAGAGCTAGTACATCAACAGTTTGGAATGATTTTGACAAGAAGATCAAGACCGACAATGATGGAACTGAAGTGAGGTATGTTGTTTGTAAAATTTGTGGTAATGAATTGAGTGCAAAATCTTCAAGTGGGACGGGTCATCTACAACGACATGCTGCAAGCTGCAAGAAAAGGCAAGGAATACAAATGCGCCAGACACAGCTGCAATATAACCCCGACGGCTCGGTACGTACGTGGGAGTACAACCCAGAGGTAGCTCGGGAATCTCTTTGTAGATTAATTGCTTCTCAAGATTTACCTTTAAATTTTGTTGAATCTGATGCTTTCCGAAAATATATTACGACTGCTCATAACCCTCGATTTAGTACTGTATCTAGGCAAACAACAACTAGAGATTTAATTAAATATTATAACAATTGTCGTGATAAATTAAAAGAAATGTTTCATACATGTACATTCTCTATTGCTTTGACATCCGACATATGGAGTGGTAGGGCTAGAGAGGATTATATTAGTGTTGTTGCTCATTATGTTAATGATGACTGGATAACGGAAAAAAGAATTATAGGATTTAAATTAATTAATGTTTCACATAATGCTGAAAATATTGCAGAAAGCATTATTAAAGTTGTAGAAGATTTTGGTCTCACGGATAAGATTTTTTCTATAACTTTAGATAATGCAGCTGCAAATACTAAAGCTATGAAAATTCTTACTCCTTTGTTTAATACTTATGCACACTCTTTCTTATTGCATCAACTTTGTGCTTGTCATATTATTAATCTTATTGTTAAATCCGGTTTAAAAAGATTAAATGCTTGTATTGATTCTTTTAGAGATGCAATTTCATTTATTAATTGTTCTAACCAACGAATAGCCGCATATAAGAGTTTTTTCGTAGCAATGAAAGTTCGTCCTAGAAAATTTGGTTTAGACATGCCTGTTAGATGGAACTCTACTTACCTTATGCTTAAACATATATTGCCATATAAGAGCACTTTATCTGTTTTCCTTCACACCCAAAGTCATCAATCTCGTAGCTCCTCCAGTAGAACCCAAGTTAGAGACCCTGAACTTATTGAGGACGATTGGGTTGTTGGTGAAAAAATATTTTCCTTTCTAGAAATTTTCCATAAAGCTACAGTTTGTCTTTCTGGAATATACTACCCTACATCTCCTATGATTGTTCATAATATTGTTGAAATTGCCACTCACCTAAAGGCTTTTGAAAATGATCCTATACTACGAGATGTTGTAGTTGCCATGAAATCTAAGTTTTTAAAATATTGGAGAGAAATTCCTATTTTATATGCATTTGCTTTTATTTTGGATCCTAGGGCCAAACTCCAAGGATTTATAAATGTTTTACAAGTTTTAAGTGAGGCTACCGATTTAGACTATTGTTCATACTTTACATTAGTTAAGGATAAATTATATGAGGTATATAATAAATATGAAAATAAGTTTGGATCTGTGCGTTTGGAAAGACCCCCGGTAGTCCCTAGCACCTCTAGGGGGGCTATGCAATGGGGCAAGATTTTTGGTTCTTCGTCTAGTTCTCGTGCAGGTGCAGGTACACAGCAGTTAGGAGGAGGAAGGCGACAAAGCACTGGAGACCTATCAAGCTATCTCAACAGTGATAGCGTCATCTTCGAGCAGGAGTTGAACATCCTCTCATGGTGGCAAACCCAGAAGGTATCATATCCAGTGCTATCCATATTAGCACGGGATGTGTTGACTGTTCCTGTCTCTACAGTCTCCTCGGAGTCAGCATTCAGTCTTTCCGGTAGAATAATCGAGGAGCGACGAACAAGTCTCTCCAACGAGATGGTCGAAGTACTTATGACCGTCAAAGACTGGGAACAAGCTGAATCAAGACTCCAACATACTGCAGATAATAAAGATTTAGGATTTTCAATATTTTTCTTCACATGTGGTCACTAATGAGCTTTACAGGCTGTACTCTTTTTTCTTTACCAAGGTTTTCTCAAATTGAGTTTTTACTTGGTAAAGTTTTTAATGAGGCAGCCATCCCATGTAATTTAATAAGTTAATAAAGCTCATTATGTCATTGGAAATATTTATTTTTGTGATTAACAATGTCTACAATTTTCTATATTTTTCTGAATTTTCTACAATTTTTTTACAATTTTTCTTAATTTTTCTCAATTTTTCTTTTTTTCCGACTAAACGGGCTAGCGGGCCGGCACGGCCCGTTTAGCTGAAATCGTGCCCGGGCCGGCACGGCACGGCTCGTTTAATACACGGGTCTTAACGGGCCGTGCCGGCCCGGCACAGCCCATTGGCCAGCACTATATGGCGCCATGATATGTACCCTGGGCGCCATATCCTTTGGCGCCGTTCTAAGGGTCCATTTTTGCAAATCTTTTCTCTAGGGGTCCATATGTAAAAAACTTTCAAATTTTGGGCTAAAAAGCAAAAAATTTACGCTTTCCGGAAGAACAATGCGTCAAATGGTTGGTTCTGAAAGCAAGGGTGAAATTTTCTGGTTTCATTCAAGTGGAATTTAGGAGCTGTGGAATGTTTATGTATTCATCCTTTATGTTATAAAACACACGGCAAAAATAGAAGATCAAAGAGTGGGAGTAGATGCTTTAACGTGAAAAACTCTAACCCTAGCCCCATATGCGCCGGCCTCCACGCGAAAAACCCGGACGGGCGACATTAGCGATGGCGGCGTGCGCGAAAAAGAAGCGGCGCGGCGGGGCGCAAGGCGTCGGCGGCGGCCTCCAAGCGGAGCAGCAGCGCGCGACGACGGCGGCGGCGCCCGCAAGGAGCGGCGGCACGCGACGACGGCGGCAGCGCCCGCAAGAAGCGGCGGCGCACGACGATGGCGGCAGCGCCCACACGGAGCGGCGACGCACATCAGCATAAGGCAGCATCGACGGCAACCGGCGGCGGCGCCTGCAAGAAGCGAAGCGGCGACACCAATCATGAGGCGTCGGCGTAGGCATGAAGCGGCGACGCCGCCGGCTCTCGGCGGAGAGCGGCACCGGCGGCGCGCGCAGAGCGGCGGCCCCCGGCAGCCGGAGAAGCCGAAGCTCCAAAAGTGAGATTTCCGCCGCTGACCCTTTTTTTTGGTTTGCCGCCGATCTAAAATTTCAATCGGGTAATTTGGGGATTTAGGGTTCGGGTGGGCTTGATATTGGGGATTTTCTTAGGGTTTCTTGCTAAAATCCGTTAGATCCCCTCCTTCTAATTGCTAAGCCGAGCCATAAAACCTTTAGATCCGACCTTCAAACATGATCCCGAGTTCAGTTAGGGTTCAATTAGGGTTCATGTGATCCTAGGGGAAGCTCTGATACCAAATGTAGGAGCTAATCTAGGTCTAAACATTAACATTAAGGTTTAATCCCTAGGTCAAGAACATGAACACCTATCTAATCATGAACACCTTGCTAAACATTAGAGCGGAAGCGTGATTAACATACCGGAACTGGATGAAGCCATGAGGGATGTGGTCGGTGGTGCAGCGAAACTGAGGTGGCCGACGGCGTGAAGGAGGTCGCCGGAGTTGCGGTAGTCGCCGTGTGCACGAACGGAGAGGTCCGGTCTTCGTTCACCGTAGCGCCCATCATAGATCGGTCTTATTAGGGTTTTGAGGTCTCGAACCACTCATACCACAGCCCTGCCGAAAACCCTCGTATGTATATATGGCGCTAGGTGACCGGGACCAAAAACCAAGTCGTTGGTAACCACCTCCGATCAAGGTGGAAAGTGGAGGCGTGCCCCCTTAAAAACTCGGAACTGATAGCCGAGATCAACCCAACACTATACATGTACAGTTGGCCAGTTGGGCGTCCATGTCCAGTTCAGAAAATTAAGGGTATATGTGTTCAACTTGTTTACAAATGTCCAATCATCTCTCCAACTACTGAGATTGACAAGGTAGGAAGTTCTGAAGATCTCGTAAGAAGCTCCGAATGCCTAATTACCTTAATCCTAAGTTCTGATTTCCAATTAAAATTACTACGGAACATGTCAACTTTCCTCGGTTTCTACGGGATTTCAATTGTCTCCTACGAAATTCCTATGAAAATGATGCGTTCCAAACGAGGCCTAAAGTTCAAGGCTACATATCAACGTAGGGAGTGAGAATAGCCACTCTATGAAGGATAGTAGGCCAATGCTGCAAACAGCCAAATTGTCAATTGCTACGCGCACTAACCAAATTTAATTGGATGATGTAAATCATGAGCGGTAGCAGATGTTCCGAGTTATCAAATTAAGGCAAAAACCACTTTCCTTTATATAGTTTGTACAAAGTTTTTAGTACGTGAGGCATACTACACGCACCACAACGTGCATGGTGAACTGATCAGCCACCCTGCTCATTCGGCTTAGCCCGCCGGCTTTGCTAGCATGCATTGCATGTGATGTGACTGAGCGAGCCAGATCAGGTTGGGGTCGACCTGGAGCAATCACGTAACACTTTTTGTCGATCTGGCTCGGCGAAATGTTCCCTGGTATCTAGGCATACCCTCATCCTAACGAGCGAAACCAGCACATAGTAGCCCCTCCTGATGAGTTATACGAAAGCAATCTGCAGCTCATCATGTGACAAAGCACGTGGTTTTATTGATATAGCAAAACCAGGGCCAGTTAAGCGCGATGGGACGTCGCGTGCCTTGTGATTCCATCTCAGCTAGGATGTCCCGATACGTGATATAGATTCGATGATATCGTGATATAATATATCTCTACTCCTTAAAAGCACAAGTTGGTGGCCGTCGGTACGTTCTCCCTCGACTCTCTACAACCGTTCAATCTCACCACGAAACATCTGGACCGTCCCTTGCTACCGACGCAGCCAGCCCCACAACGAACATAGCAGTTTCCACGACCCCACGTTCTCCAGCCCCCAAAATCTGTACCTGTGACCCCAACCTCTCCTACCCCTGTCCCCTCCCCTCTCTCACCTCCTCCCTGTTTCCTCCCCCGCCGCTCCCTCCTCGAACCCTAGACACCGCCGCCTCCGCCCTCCTCCTCTTTCGCCTCTCCGATGGAACCACCTGCGCCATGAGTACTCCCCCATTTCCCTCCTTTCGTTCCCTCCACATCCTCGGTGTGCTCCCTCATGCCTACTGTCGTTCCGTGTCGTCTCGTCTCCCTCGGACGCTTGTGCAGCCCACCAGTGGGTTGCATGCTCGCCACGGCTTCCTTCCTCTTCATCACGATGGTCTCCTTCTAGTGCTCTCTAGCATGCGGTTTGCATCGGTGATGTCCCCCTCTTCCAAATCTGGCTCTCCCTCTCTTAGATCTGGCTTATAGGGAGCACCGTTGTTGTCCCAGCGGTTGGGCCAGTGCCTTGAGATTTGTGCGCAACATCCGTCCCGCTACGTTGTCGCAACCTCTGGTGGTGCCTAACTGTTATAAGGTGGTGCCTTGAGGATCGTGGAGTGATTCAAAGAGGCATGATGAGTTGTAAGTGGTCGTAGAAGCTATGGGCGAAAGCTGACAAGCATGCCTCGGTGTGAAGGCGAGTGGTAGTGGTGTGGTGCCACTGCAAGAAGAAGTGAAGGTGGTGGTGTGAGACCTCTACGAGGAAGAGTCGATGTGATGCCGATGCCAATGGCAGTGCGATGCTGCTACAAGGAGAAGTCGGAGTGAGACCGACAATGACAGCGGTGCGAAGCCACTGTCTGAAGTTTCGACGTGAAGCCGAAGGTGGCGGTGTGAATCCATCGTCCCCGAATCAGAAATCGATGCGAGACCAACAATGTCGACGATGTGAAGCTGCTACGAGAAGACGGTGGTGTAAGGCCACTGCAAGGTGAAGAAATGACTCAATAGTAGTGTGAGATCGCTGTAAGTCGTGCAAAGAGAAGGCCACAGCGTGTGGCTAGAAGAGGTTGCTGCGAGCAACAAGAAGATGTGGGTGATCCATGTCGAAGCTGTGGGCAAAGCCATACTCGAAGTCGTGGTCAAAACCATAGTCGAAGCAGTGGTCGAAGCCATACCCGAAGCAGTAGTCGAAACTGCGGAAGTTGAAGTCAAAGGCTCCGAGCACTGTATCTCCGAGTATTGTACTATGAGTATTGTACATCAAAAACTGTAGCTTTGAGTACGAGGTAGTCGAAGACATCAAGCACGAAGTAAGTCAAAGGCTGCGAGTACACGAGAAGCTTCGAGTACGAGGCAGTTGAAGCTTCGAGTTGATGTACCATTGTCATAGCATTGAGATGATGCGCCATGGTCAAAGCAGCAATCGGAAGTTTGAGAACCCGGTCGGTGCTTGGACGTGGTCGTAAGGCAGTCGTGGTCGAAGTAGGCATGGTCATAAGGCATCCATGGTCGTAAGGCTCTATGGTTGTAAGGCAGTGTGGTCGTAAGGCACTATGGTCGTAAGGCAGCCGTGGTCGTAGGACACCATGGTCGTAAGTCATAGAAGTTGTAGTGGTCATAGCAGTTATAGTGGTCATAGTCGGTACTCGGAAGAACACTATAGCAGTCGAAGCATCCGGGTACAGGAGAAGTCAGAAGATGTGGGTGGTTGTGTGAAGCAGTCACAGTTGTATGAAGCGGTTGTAGTTGTGAGAAGCGGTCTCGTGCGGATCGTGGAGTGATTCTAGGAGGCTTGATGTGTTGTAAATGGTCGTAGAAGCTGTGGACGGAAGTCAACAAGCGTGCCTCGGTGTGAAGGCGAGTGGTAGCGGTGCGGTATCGCGAGACCGACAATGACAGTGGTGTGAAGCTGCTGTCTAAAGTTTTGACATGAAGCCGAAGGTGGTGGTGTGAATCCATCGTCCTCGAATCAGAAGTCGGTGCGAGACTGACAATGTCGATGATGTGAAGCCGCTACGAGAATACGATGGTGTAAGGCCGCTGCAAGATGAAGACATGACTCAACAGTGGTGTGAGATCGTTGTAAGTCATGCGAAGAGAAGGCCACAGTGTGTGGCTAGAAGAGGTTGCTGCGAGCGACAAGAAGATGCGGGTGATCTGTATCGAAGCTGTGGACGAAGCCACACTCGAAGCCGTGGTCGAAGCCACAGTCAAAGCAGTGGTCAACTACCCGTTCGTTGCTACGAATTTTTAAAATTTATCATACTACATGCTCTGAAACTCACGGGTGGTAAAAAAAATTTTAGAATATGCATACAAATATGTTCTAAAAGTTTTCAAATCTGTAGCAACGCACAAACATTTAGCTATTCTACGACCACTTAGTTGTAAGTCATCCTACGGCCACTTAGTCGTAAGTTATTCTACGACCACTTAGTCGTAAGTCATTCTACGATCACATAGTCATAAGTCTTTCTACGACTACCTAGCGTGAGTTGTTCTGCAACCACCTCGTGGTCGTAGACCTTCCTGCAACCAGTTTATCTCCAATTGGCTTGTCTACGACGACTTACTATATCGTGGGTCCATATGACAAGGCGGTTAGAACTTGTGCTTATTCCTAATAACCGCACATGATATCTCTTTGACAACAATCGTCGCATGACGAACGGGCCATCACGTCTCTTTGATAATAACTTTCATCAGACGGTTATCTCCCGAAGCGTTGAGGTGTCTTTTGGTACGGGATAACGGCTTTTTCATCAACTATATAAAGGTTGATGTCGGAGAAGAGAAGGAGGATTGAAACACATCGAATCAAAGGATAGTGCAAGGCATTTCGCATTACATTCTCAATTGTAAACAGTTCTCTGAGCAATAGCCACACATAAAGTATGGTTATTATTCTCCCAGGAGAAAACCTGAACTTGTATAAAAATTTCCGTGTCTCTATTATGTGTAATTGTAGTCTATGTCTTCAAGAGTTTTTTTTCCAAAACCAAGAAATCATACATAAGATTGGTATTAAAACATTGACAATTACTATTTTGTTCCTGGCGACGTGCCTATTGAACAACTACCGAATGCATCATCGTAGCTCAAGTAAATCCATGTGTGCCCAATTGGGAATGTTTACTATGGCGCATTGGCAGCTCGACATATCAAGTTCATCTGGACCGCCACGCACAACCTTCCCACCATGGAACACGTGCAGTGCCTCCATTTCTAATGAAAATAAAACAATACTTCAACAAAACACAACACAAAAATCGTACATATATTGCTAAAATGAACTTACCATTACGGCGTTACCGTCTTTAAACCTCAGACACAGAAAACTACAAATTCAAACATACATCACATTAGCCACGACTTCGACAAATGGTGCTAACAAAAGATTATCAAAACGATTAAGTACTAATTCTACAGATTAGGAGGATGCTGCTGCTCGGACAGAGGGAGGCAGCTCGCAAAGAGAGAAAGGTGCTTGAGAGGAATGAGCGAGCAAATGGGAAAAGTTTGCGAGTGAGAGCTGAAGCTTGTGATGAATGAGTGCGCGGCCATGCATTTAAATGGCCGAGCACAAGAGAAAATAACGAGTGAAAACGATACGCGAAGACGAATCGTACAGGAATCGGTCGAACGAACGCATGCCCCCTCCCCCCACCCGACGTAGGGGCAGGTGACTTACCACGCCCAGTGGTGGGGGCAGGTGCCCAAGAGGGGGTAGAATGGTAAAATACGGTGCAGGGGCTAGTTCTGTAAATAATATTTCCAGGGGCTAGAAAATAAAAAATCTCTTGCCGTTGCCACGCGCGTTACATGCTTGTTTATACTGCCTTGGTGCCTTGCCATGTATGGCGCATACGTATGCTGCAAGTCGTTCTGTGAATATTTTGAGATGAGATGTGCATACGTCTTTTAATTTACTTTTACATATATAGTAGTAGTGCTGATTTATGCTTTTCGAGAATCTAGTGGAAGATGATGTGTGTTGGGCAGTACATTACGCTGTGATATGATCACATGATTTGATTATCTGCTCACGTAATGATGGGAAAGACGATGACCAGCGAAAAATTGCAACTCCGTTCCTGTGGTCCATGGTCGCGTCGCAATACTACATGAACCAGCGCCTGTGGCGTGTGGCGTATGGCGTTCTCCTCAATGAATGCATTCTTCTGAGCTCATGTGACGAGGGAGTGGCTTCATCGATAGAACAAAAGCAGGGACAGGGAGAGTCGAGACGATGGTGCAGCATGTTGTGAATGGCGACACAAGCGCCAGATTGTCTTCTTGTTTCAGCATATCATGAGCTAGTCGCCTCCGCGCAAATTTAACCGTTTTGTTCGAAGGGCACTAACTTGTGTTTCCATGAAGTTGAACAGAAAAGAATAGCATCTGGAATACAATCTGTTCGAGAGGCACCGCATGCAAGTCCATGAAGGAATCACGAGAAGCTTTTGCAGACAACCCACCAACTTGATGAGCCTTGGGGACGTTCACAATAGTGTGCCTTCCGAGGCTAACTTAGTTGGCATCCGGTCGATCGCCTTCACGGGAAGTACGTCGCACGCGCGTCCTCCGGCTCACCAATGCCGCACAAGGCCAGGCCAGCAGGACAACGTACCCCCCGCGCCTTCCCTGCGGCAACCGGCAAAATCGAGAGATCGCGCGTGCGGAAGACGTGGGGGCATGCAGGCTGCCGCCTCCGGCACGGCGCCGTGGCGCGGAGCAGGGCTTGCTTGGGTTTGGTGCGGCAGCGCCGGGTAACGGGTTTGGGGGTAGTTTAGAACTTGAATTACTCTAATTAATGCTTGCGATGGAAATACACTGTAACAATTAATCTGTTAAGTTATAATATGGATCTACCAATATCGTCGATATAGATATTTCGTTTTCTGATTAATGTGAGAATCTATAGCCCTTGAGAAGAAATGCGGTGGCTTTTTTTTTTTTACTTTGTTCAAATAACTAGCAAGGTGACCCACGTATTAACTTAGATGTTTGATAATATATTTAGTATCTTGTAGACTATTTTAATTTGAGACATCAAAAACATTGAAAATGACAAAAAAGAAGTTTGAAGGAAATTACAACTTAAGAAACATAATTGAAACATTAGCTTTGACCGAAAGAGAAACATAACAACTCTCTATCGTGCATAGATCATGTAATTGTATGCCTATATTCTTTCTATATTACCCACTCTTTTCCATACGTATAGTAATATGTTAACTATACGTATGACAAATTTATCTTATCAGCACCATGCTCATGCATACATTGATGCACCATAGATAATCTATCTTGAACTTATCTACCCTTATATGGTGGTCGGCTACCCCATTGAACTTTGTGTCTTCTATTTCTTCTCATTACTACAACTTTTATGCTTCAACCTCCAACAAGTCAATTCTTGATCGATCCCTCTCAGTTGCTACCCCTTCTAATACAATATTCTACCATATAGTTATCTTTTACTTCTCTTAAATTATTGCTTAATGATGACCGTTGCAACATCAAGCACACATACATGTGCAATCATCATCGATCCCTGTCGGGGACACCTGTTGATGTGTCTGAACCAAACACCACCTAACAGAACGAAGCTTTTAGTATTAACAGAGACTCAACTATGAACACTTCTTTAGCTTCCTGAATCCTACACTTACATCCTGATTTGCGCATGTAATGCTTGTGCAATGTGCAGTAGTGAAACACTGAAGAATGTGGCAGACGCGACCAAACTCCAAGCACTTCAAGACATACTGAAATCAGATAGGGACGCTGTAAAGCATTGTCAGTCGGCATGCTATAGAGGCATATCGGCTTACCAATCTTTTGCGTGTACCTTGTACGATGGTCTCGTCGACTTTTACAAGAAGGATGTTAGGGCCGTCACAACCTTCTCTGGCCTGCATAAAATGCGAGATGCGTGAAGGATCAACGGAAGCATATGGCGTACAAGATCTAAAGGGTTAGCGGGTGTGCGCATAGTGTCAAGCACCTATCTATAGTGATTCGCGAAACTGTGCAGTGTACATGAATAATAAGGTGCAGTACACAAATAAATGAATTTCCTATGGTACTCAAAACATTTACCAGTCGTCTTGCGGCATGACCAGCTCCTTCTATTGACTCCAATTTTACCGCATCAGGATTACCTTTCTGGAATTCCTCAGCTATCGAGAAAGGTAAGTACTTATAAGATATTCCCCAGGCAAGCAATACTGGTTTTTCCCAGCTGCAGGAAATTACCAAAAAAGATTTTTCAGCACAGGAAAAAATTTATGACCACTGATTTACCTGTCTAATATTGATTGCTTGCATTTAGAAGAAAAAACTTTTTGAACACTGCTGAGTGATATTAGAGCTTACCAGTTACCACATACTACCAACATAGTCTGCCTGTTTTAATTAGACCAGAGGCAACGGGGTAAAAAATATGGGTGCTTGATTGTTTGGATAAGTTTACCTGTTGGATGAGAATCCAGCCGAAATTCTACTTAATACATCTTGAAAGATGGCTTTCCTGGCAGCTTCAAGCAATGCTAAAAAAACAAGAAAGTCAGATGTTAAGGTGTCAGACAATAAGATTTAGTAACTAGAAATTCTGCAATTAGATAATTATGTTTATTTCAGAAAATATTGTGTTTATAGACAAGAAAAATATCAAATAATTCTGAACATTAAGCTCATAAAGAAGCGTTGCACGAAATCTAACAAAAGTTGCAGCACCTGTAAATTAATTCATGTTCGATTCTATATACATATGGCATAGTCTAATTGAACAAAAATAACATGTTCTAACACTTAATGTCTTACAGACTTAAACCAATGGCTTAAAAAAGAGTAATTATTATTGGCCGAAACTGGATATAATTCATTCAGACTAATGTTACAACTGTAAGTTAGTGACCCAAACATGCAAGCACGTACTCTATAATAGGCTAGCTGAAACATTATAATTTAGTGAGTTTCAAATTAGTTGTAGTTTTCCCCATGAACGTTAATGCAATATACTTCAGATCCTTTATTAAAATACATATGCAAACAGGAAAGTTAGTATCCAAGAGACAAAAGTGTGATAACCATTGCTTGGATAAGATAACTTTCAAAATAGCATGGTAGTGAGGTCAATATGCATGAATATAAACTTCCGAAGAAAATTTCTCAAGGGAATACAGCTATGAAAATTTCCCAAGGGTGAGCTGGTGGGGTATATAGCCATGTCAATGCATGGCTTCAAGTGATTCAAAATTACTAAAACTTGGTTAGATAATGTGTGGCTGCCCAAGTAGATTTTGCATTCCCTTTATTAGGAAAAATGGATTGACTTAGTCATATAGCTGGAAAATTATTCAAGTTCATTCCATGGCTGGATACAATAGAAACTGAATGTAAACAAACCAATATATATGACATAATGAAAACATGTGATTAGGGGGTACGGACTAACCAAATCCAGGTGCACCACTAGGTAGATACGGCAATCTGTATACATCAGCCTTCTCCAACTTCAGCACATAGCTGTCAAACAAGAGGACAGTAATTCGAATTTCGAAATGAAAATTTTGGCCCAACACACAAATTGAGTAGTGTGCTACAAAGATTTTGACTGGACTAGTATAGAATAGCATCCTATGGAGAATGAACAAAACTTTTATCTTCTTTCAAGCAGCATGCACTTCAGCAAGAAGCAAAGAGGCACAGTGATAACAGAATTGGCATGGCATAACGAACAGAGTTTCTGCGACAAGGATACATACGGGCTACCTGCTTCAATGAATCATCCAGCCAAAATGGCATTTTGGCAAGTAAATTCACCAAAAAGTGGAAACCAGCATTGAAAGATTCACTCAGTTTGCATACATAAGCATAAACATTGACTGCAAAAATGCAAGAACGTCAACTACAACATGAGAAAACATTGATTAGTAAGCAGTGTAGCAATACACAGTCCATTTGTACTTGTATAAATTATTCACTCTATAACACAACCGGTTCGAATAACTAAATCTTGGGTGGGTGAAAAATCAAACTATACAGGGAAAGATGAACAGCATCACTGGTAAAGTAAATAAAGCAGATAACATAACCATCCTCAAGGAATAATATACAGAGTACAATAGTGCAATCATAAACACCCAAAACAAGAAATACAAAATAAAATGAAGCACATATGTGAACTTAAGTCAAATTTAGTTGCAAAGTTCCTAGGATTATATGCCTGAATTCACACATATTCAGAATGTTGAACATGCGTTTCAAATCTACCAAAGCATGTGGGTTGAATTTATAAAGGAGAAGAACTAAGAGTAAGAAATCAAGAGAAACAGAAATAGCTGACCTTAGCTGATTAAACAATCCAGGCACCGAAGAAGAAACAGTAAGTGGACTGTTAAGGATTGCTACTTTAAGAACTTTGCTTGAGTTCTTCAATGCCCATGTTAGCCCATAAGAACCTACAAGAAATCCCTACAACGTAATGAAAGTAAAGATTCAGACAATCCATACGAGAATTTATATGAACAAGGATTTTTCCAGTTCCAAGTGTGTACCTGGACAACTAAGAAGAATGGTTTAGTGATATTTGAAGTACCAAGAAGTTCATCAAATGAATTGTGGAACTCCTCTTCTGCAGATGATACAACTTACATGAGTCCTTAGCAAACTATAATTTTATAGACATTTTCCTGACCTGTGTAGTCGAATCCATATCCAGGCTGTGGCTCATCACTGAACCCAAATCCTATCCAGTCAGGAGCAAAGCAGTGGTAGCCAGCATCTGCCATCTAGTAAAGTTCACTAGCTGCTTAGGGGATAGAATGATTGATAGAAACAAAAGCAGCAGTGTGATTAGTAAGTTTATATTGAACACAATGTTCAAAAGTAAACCCATGTTTTTTTTCTTCAATATCTTATGAAAGGTCAGCCATCTGGTTCTCAAAAACAAAACAAAAAAGACATGTGACATGTTGCAGTTGTTAGACTATCACAAGGCGCTATATAAATCATGTATGACTTTAAACTTTGTAATGAAAAAAAAAAGATAATCTAGAAAACAGAACCACATATAAAATTGCATAAGGCCATGGAAAAATTACTACATCATAGATATCTTTCTAATTAAACAACTGAAACTACCAAAACTAGTAATATTTTCTTGTTAAGTAATGCAAATTAAGAGCAACTAATTGCACAATAAGTTAGGTTTAGTCCAATGGGCTACAAGGTCAATGAAGTTAACCTGAGACATAACCATGCAATAGCTAAATGACTGAGTTGGAGCACCGTGAATGAACATAATAGTCCCACGCCGTGCATCAGAGGAACCTACAATTGTATCACCATAAATATGAAACCAACGATTGCATTTTTTTTTGCATGGACAATTGCATGAGGATTGTGTTTACATAACATGGAATCTATATATTTATGATCCTTTGGTTCATTTTGTTCAGCAATGCAACTAGTGAAGAGCTTGATACAGCACATACAAACACAAAATAAAACAACAATTATATAGCGTCAGCAACAAAGCACATAGGGCAAGTTTTGTTTTCACTTTTCATGTGACAGCTTTGCAGAAGATGAGGGATCGCATTAGACAGAATCAATACTTTCAATTCCACAAAGGTCTTCGATAATCCATCATCTTCATAAATATAACATCTGGCTTTATTCTTCAAAGGCAATTGGCATTCACACAGTGCAAGTGCAATACTACCTTGTCGATCGATGACCATGTCAATGTACGTTTTACTTACACAGTTACACTTGTTAGGCAATTATATTACAACCTTATTAGCGAGACAAGTATAGAATGTAATCTGGCTGATTATGGTTAGGATCCTCAGCATGTAATCTTTGTATGTGTTATATATATGCATGAGCAAGGAAGGTGTGTGGCCTCTTTCCTCAAAACACTTTCATGGTATCAGATTGTGTTCGCTCCTAGCTGCATCGCTTCCACACCAACACTGCCGTCTCTCTCAGCCTCGCCATTTCTCTTCTCTCTACCTTCTCCAGCCACCAAACGCCATGGGCGACCCCGCGGAAAGGTGACATCCCCAACCCTCTCGCCCATCTATGGGCTCAAGCGGTGGCCGTCCAGAGTGTCAAGACTCTGGTGCCGGTCACTCTAGACCTCAAGGCGTCGAACTATGCCAAATAGCGCACCCTCTTCATGGTGGCTGTCAACAAGTTCACTCTCTCTGACCACGTCACGATGGCGACCCCGCCCGACAATGCCGAGCGAAAATGGCTCGACTCCACCGTTCTTCACTGGCTCTATAGCTCCATCTCGCATGAGATCCTCGACATGGTGATGGAGGCCACAATCACAGCGTGCGCTGTCTGGTCCTGCATCGAGGCTCTCTTCTGGGACAACCAGAAGGCTCGCGCTCTCTACCTCTCCTCAAACACTTTCAACACTCATAGTTTTTCCAATAACATCATCTGACGAGCACAAAGATGAACAAACAGTACCTGTTTCCCTCACAAACCATCGCAGCTTTCCTGATTTCATAGTCGAGCCGTAGTCTCTTAGTCCTCTATCCCCTGGATGCAACAGGTTAGCCATCAGTTAAAATGCATGGCAAGAAGAAGCAAACAAGAGGAGTGCGAGGAAGGGGAGGTTAGCATTACATAGAGCATCTGGCCGACATTGCCGTTTTCGGTGGGTGACTCCGGCAGCTGGATGGCGCTGCGGCTCGACGGGTTGTCCGTCACAAACCCAAACGGGTTAAACGCCGGGTCCTCCTCCTCCTCCTTCTTTCCCCCTCCACCATCTCGTCCTTGCTACTGCTCGCCACGACTATCACATGCCCACCCCTCCCTCTCGCTCCTCTTCGTAGCCTCCCAGGAGCGTTCGCGCCACCGCATGCGGAGAAGGCGAGGCTGCCGCTGCCTCTGGACCACAGGAGGAACAGAGGAGAGGAGGTGGTGCAGGGGCAGCAGGACATGGCGGCGGGCGGCCGGCAGCTGCTGGGTCGGCGCATTGGTATCCAGCAAAATGTGGCCTCGAAATGCTTCGGTTGGTGCAGCAGCGTCCAGCCACGGGACAGAAGGTTCTTCATGGATTGGTGTGGGGCTGACCAGCTCCTCTCTGTGGCTCGGGCGCACAAGGCACAACCGCAGGTGCGTCCCGTCCCGAACCACATGTACTTTTACATACAACCTTGGAATCTCTACTCTAGTAGGCTTTCAAAAAGAAAAAGAACCTCTACTCTAGTAGTAGTCCAGTGGAGACAATTGAATTAAATTATCCAGAAATCCATACTAAAAAAAGCTTCCTTAATCAACAAATCCAAAGACATACAGTGAATCAGCATGCAGGATGGCAATGTACAGCACACAATTATTATGAGTTGTGCTTATTGGTAAACTTGCCATCAGGGCAGCACCAACTAGAACAACATGGGAGTCATGGATCTCAAATAAGCTAGACCATAGGATTTTTGTTTGCAGAAATATGGAGGAACTATTTACAAAAGAAATAAAAAGTTCTATATCAAGTTGTCTAGCATGTAATAGCGAATAAAATCAATCTAAGCTGCTTGTGAGAGAGCGATGATTTCACCGATGGCCTGAGCTTGTTGGCCTGGTACCTGGTGCATTTCCAAAAGAACTGGGGTTGTGAGAACCAGAGAGACCGAACGATCTTTCAGAACCATAGTGATGGTATGCCTGCCTTGGATGCAGCAACATTGGACGCCATGCGCCAGGGGGAGCAAAACTGCTAGATGGCCTTATGTATCCTGAGGTTGCAGGAACATTGCTAGTACCAGGGGGTTGGCCAAAGATCCGATGTTGCTGATCAGGAAAAGTACCATTGTTGTTTCCATGATCCCTTGAGGAGCTGAAATATCCTGGTGCAAGAACAGGAGGAGGATGGCGAGGAACCAAGCCTTGATCTGCTAGTGCACGAGGGTGATGTCGAGGAAATAAGTCTTGATCTGCTAGAGGACGTCTAGGAATGAAGCCTTGATCTGCTAGTACATGGGGAGGCTGCTGAGGAACAAAGCCTTGAACTGCTAGTGCAGGAGAATGTTGAGGAAATAAGCCTTGATCTGTTAGTACACGAGGATGATGCCTAGGAAATAAGCCTTGATCTGCTAGTGCAGGAGGATGATGCCGAGGAAATAAGCCTTGCTCTGCTGGTACAGGATGACAATGCCGAGGAAATAAGCCTTGATCTCTCAGTGAGTTCAAACATCTAGGAGGCGTGTGTGGATGATGTTCATGGATAAAACCATCTATTTTCGGTGGACTATGTGACCTCAGAGTAATCGGAAGAGACACCCCTAATGGTGCTTTGGCCTCTGCAAGCGTCTTCAAAGATGGTAACAGTATTTTTATTGAACTGCTTTTATGTAGCTTGTCATGATCTAATTCTGGAAAGTGCCACTCTGGCATGTCTTCATCATCGATGCCATCCTTATTCCTGAATCTCTCTGTTTCTGTATTGCAATGAGATACTGGGTTCATTATCTCCTTTGACACCGTATTTGTGAAATTACCTTGCGCCGCACCATTTTCATGAGGCTTGATGGCTTCAACTTGAATGAATGAATGTGATGGTTGCTGGAATTGTCCACCTGACTTGTTACCAGGTAAAATAGGGCACCTCGGCCCATGGAAAGTCCTTGTAATCTCCTTGTTGAGTAGATGAACATTAGGTTTCACCTCAGCTCCAGAGACAGTAGAGAAGTCAAATTCTGGTAGGTCATCTTTATCGTCAGGTCTGTGAGCACCATAAGAATCAGGCTGCAGCAATAATTGATGAGTCTGCTGCAGTTCTGATGAGTCGGCAGTTCTTGGTGCATATTTTTCTTGTGTCATGCTGCCAGAGAAAGCCTCCACCATATGATTCTGCACAGTATACAGAATAACAGTGTTCCTTAGATTAACACCTGCTACCAAATAGAACTAATTGTACGAATAACTCAGGTAAGATAAAGAGACCTTTTCTGCAGCTAAGTCAGAGTGGACAGTCCTCTGTGGAGCATCTAGGGACTGCAGAGGCAATCGGTGAAGATCAGTTTTATTAGGTTGAAATGCCAAAGTGAAATTTTGCATTACTGGATAATGTGAAACAGGATGCCCCACTCCCAAAGATCCAGAATGAGAGTCTGTGATGGGCTGAACATCTTGCCGAATTTCTGGGTTTGTCGATAGTGGCTTAGGAATTTCATGTGATGCCAATTGAAATGGTGGAACCTGTGATTGCTGGCATGCTATTAAGGATGGTACTTTGATCGGTGTAATCTGAGGTGGCTGCGGGAGTAGTGTTGATGCTGGTTTGAACGGTGAATTTGGCATTGCTGCTTCTGTAGGATGAACTCTTTCACCGGTAATCTCAGCATGCCCACACAGAGATGGCAAACCTGGATGACAAGTAGATATAAATAATTTAGCGGTCTCCATGTCCATGCGATAATGGATGATACAAGCTTACCAGCTGCCACATCTTGTGTTTTCACAGAAGTACTCCGAATTTCTTGTATTTTCTCAATACTGCTCTGAATCTTGCTTGTGTTTCTACTAGAAATCATGTCAGAACTGTTGGAGGATGGTGTTGCTTCATGACCCTCTGTACATGGTACTAAAGTTGGAGACTTTGCTCCAACAGAAGACACACAAGGAGGTCTTTTTCTAGTTTCAGACTTATTATCATTAGAAATTTTTAATAGTGGATTCCGACGCCATACAATGCAACCCATCAACGAGTCTTGATTTGTATCAACTGCTGAAATGCCTTTAAAGAAACCATATTTAGCAAGGATTGTTATTACAGCCTCGCTTCTGGGGCAGACATAGAGACCGGAACCATCACAGATCTCTGCAAAACCAACCTTCTGGCTCACTTCGAAGCTCTTGGCAACCTGCATGAATGTCTTGAAGAAGTTAGATTCAATGTCCAGAAAGTCCATACCTGCTAGAGATCAGAAATGGAAAATCAAATGCCTGTAATACCTCCTTCATTCCCTTTAAGCCAGCTTTTGAGGACCCAACCTTCCAGCAAAGGGAAATTACCTATATGTACATGTAATGGAATATTAATTGCAATGTTACATTAACTGGTACAACACATATGATGCAACATGAACTGCCACGTATAAAAGACAGAATTATCAAACTATTGCATAATCCATTTTAAATTCATGAGCGCACAAAAATAAATAATCCTGAAAGGGGAAAAACTTCAAAGCACAAGAATAAGGGGTGAGTCATTTGTAAAGCAAAGAGAAGCCAGTTGTGCATTTGATTAGAAATGAAAATGGTGAGTGTTTCCTTCAAGAAAGCGAGGGACATAAACTATTAGGATTTATTAATATGTCAGCAAGAGCATAGATAATAGAAAAGAAGAAAAGAATCTTACCATCAATGACCGGTTTTGAGAATAAGGAAGTTCCTTGATAAACTTTTCAAATGAGTCCAATTTCACTTTTCCTTTGATTTCTATGATTTTCGGCCATGCAATATCTTGAATTTTTTCTCCACTACCAAGAAAACAAGCAAAGACTTACTTAATAAGGAAAAACTTCTTTGCTGAGCAAATATCCGTCATTCACAAAAATAGCCTGCTTCTCAAGTATAAGAAACAAATATATTCCCAAAGCATAATTATTGAGGAACAATATTATCATCGAAATCAGTCAAATCACAATACAAGAAACTGGATAGTAGAACAAAGACAGCTTCTATTATTTCTAGCTAGTAAAAAAAAATTGAATTACCAGAACACAGCATCAGATTAGTTATGCTTCAGCAGAGAAACAATATGAGAATATCTGAGCAGCACAATAAATGGACTTGAACTCTGATTTGGCTAGATATCAAGTTTTAGAAAAACCAATGAGATGCACAATTAGTATTGGTTCTACAGATCTCCATGTGCATGGAAATCATCTGTTAGTTAGCTATTATATGTCACTGGTACTATTTGAGTATAAGAACAGAATTCCACATATACACGGAAACATTGACTATCTGATGACTACTGGTAAAACTGCTCAAAAATCATCTGTAAACTTATGTTACATACAGCAATAGAATAGCCTGTAGTGGAGATGTTGTAATAGTGAAATGTTTTGATTGAAACCAATTTAACATGTTATGACTATGCTCAATAGTCTGTACAGTAATTGGACGAAAAGCTAGTTTTGCTTGTGTGTGACTGGTTTCAATTTCATTGCTCTTTCAATACCAATTGGTTTTGGGACAATATGCCCCCTCCATACCAACAGGAATCGAACAGTTCACCCCTATGGCTAATAAGGAAAGTGCTGCCTGAAGGACCACGACCGTTTGATATTCAAGGCTTCAGCACTGATTAGTTTTATTAAGGCTGCAAAAGGAGAATTGAGTGGTTTTGAGGATAAAAGACAGTTTCTGAAGAACTTAGAAACATACTTGCAAACTTCTTTTGATCAACATGCTAACAAGGAAATATTAGTGTGATTGAGTTAATGTCAGATGTGTTAAACCTAGATTCTGGCTGTCTTTTGTCTGGCTGCATCATGGACTGATCAATTCTCATCTTCCACAGGAGTAGTACATCATGTGTAGAATATATATTTCAAATGCCTAGCATTATTCTAGGTAAATGAAAATGAGATGGGAAACCAGGATATCTAAGGAAGTAAGGATAAGGGGTGTTTCTTAACGTTTTTTTACTATCCAAACAGGCCCTAAGTAGTTTATGCCATATAGAACTCTGAGAAGAACATTGATTCAGGCAAGTTATTGTTTACATTGATTCAGGCAAGTTATTGTTTTGACAGATCAAATCACTTCACAAGAATTAACATCTTTCTGAAATTTTATCAACAATTTAGTACAACTTGAAGAAAATGACTGGGTTACCACCTAGTACTTCAGCAGGCAGGAACCAGTACCTGGGCAGTAATCAGTCCAAAAGTTCAGTTTGATCGACGCAGTATTTTCTAGCATTCCAAACGATTCATATACTACTTCAGCTTTCAAAAGCACCAAAACTTTTCTAACTCCTCGAAAAAGCACTTGAGTCACTACTAAACACGAGTTTGGTGAAATTTTATATTTTTTAAGTGTAAATGAACAAACATTCATACATATCTATGGTCGTAAAACTGCGCATGGCTTGTGCGCTAGTTGGTATCAGAAATACTGCATCTATTAAGGGTGCCATGCTATTTGTCTGAAGCTAAGAACAAGACTGTGAGACAAGATTACGCTGAACCGAGGAGGAATGATGTAAAAAAATGCATTCGAAAGCATATATGCGGGCACTCTAGAATCATCAGGTTTAGTAGACATGAAATTCACCTTTTGAAGAAGGCAATCACAGACACCTTAACAGAGCTACTCAACTGGATTGTACCATCCCAGAGGCTTTCATAAATCGAAGGAGATAGTTGACCAACAACTGACTTGATTTCGTCGTCCAAAGAATGAGAAGAAAATGTACTAGAAATATCAGCTGCCTTTGTAGAATCCTGCACATCATGCTTTATAGTTTTATAGTTTGCTATACCCTCTTTCTGTTGAATTTTGTCGCTGGATCTCATAGAAGGGTGATCCATAGCCACATTAATCTGGTCAAATTTTTCACAGCTAGAAGGTGGCTTCTGAGCCACTATTGTTTGTCTCTGATCTCTTGGTTCTGCGTCCTTAGCACAACTGTTGCCAGATTCTGTTTTAATTTTCACTGAATCAAAAGTGCTCAGCCACTGCTTAGATTTGCCTGGCATTGTCTGATTTGTACACTGCACCTTCAATGCAGAAAGTGACTGAGTAGGATCCTGACATTCCATCATGTGGTTACCTGTTAAAATACTGCGCAAGTGGGTTTCAGTTGGTTGGCATTGGCTAGTTGTACAAATAATGCCACTCAGCTCTGGAGTGCGTGATGGAAAATCTTGAGGGGCAAAAACATTTGCGTGATTCAAAGAAGAGTTGAAACCAACTGAATTTTGTAGACATGGTACTTCACCTAGATGACTTTCTTTGGCTTTAGCGACTACCAAAGATCCATCAGAAACAGCAATATTAGAGCCACTGTGCTGAACAAGGTCCAAATGTTTCCTTTTTCTAGATGAATAAACCTGCAAGGTCCTGTTTGGGGAATCACTATGGTTCTTCATCCTTTCCTCTCAAACAGTAATGTTGTTTGGTCTTTCGTTCCACACTGGTGCAAAGGTGAAATTAAAGGAATGCGCAACTGCAGGTCGCAGTAATACTCCCAATGATAATTATAGCTAAAATATTGAGCCTGTCAAAACATAGCGAATAGGAAAGGCTCAATAATCAGTATTGGGATAAGAGTGTGCAAAAGTGGAATATTTACAAGCAAGCTAATCTACATGTAAACCAGCTCCTGATGTGAGTTCGGATAGATATACAGTGAGCATCGCTTCATTAATCATTACTGGCTCAATCCACGCAGTGACAAAGAATGCTGCAAGCTCCAGTACTTGATCTCCTTTGCGTGTACCATGCCATCCGACTAACCAAAATGTTCATATGCAGCAATATTTACTGAACTACTACTAGCATAGCATTAGCATGTGACCGTTTGCAGCGCTCGCCTCTGAAACTACAGGGTAGTACAAGAGGTACGAGAGAACTACCGAACTAGCATATAGAACCAGTTTTCACACTCAATCCTACGTTTGACTAATTTTGGAATAAAATAAAAAGGTGGAAATTTTGGGGGAAACTTCGATTGGCCACCAATCCCCGCCAAGATTATATATACTCTCTCCGCAGCCGCGGCGGCTAAGAGGCGCCAAAATCTGAAGCGAATATTTGAGGAAAAAACTCGTGGGGGGATTGGGGAAGAGGAGGAAGCGCGGGTTCTCACCTGGAATGGAGCCGAGGGTTTTGGGTGTCGACGCAGCGTCGAGGAGGCGAAGGGTGGCGGCAATCGTTGGACGGAGAAGGGTCACAGAGCGCAGATGTGTTATGTGTAGGGCGGTCAGATGGTTGGGGAAGGGAAGGGAAGGGAAGGGACTGCACGTGGGCCCACCAAACCTGTCCCATTCCCTCTTCCAGTCGCACAGGTAGGCCCTACTATGCACAAACACCTTACAAGCTTGGTTTTTTTGGCTTGTTACTCGTGCTTTTTGGTTTATACTACAATAACTATATTTTAAATGGTAAGTTTTTTAAAGATAAAGTCCATAAATTGAGTGTAGTAAATATTATACCAAATTTATCTATATCGGTCAAAATCACACACGAGTGTCTCTTTCCGTACTCTCTCTTGCGAATAGCCAAAATTCAAAAACTATAAACCAAAAACTATAAGACACAGCCTAAAATAACTCACCCCATAAAATGCATAAACGACAGTTATGAGATACCCTAAAAAAACAGTTGTGGGGCAGCAGGCTTTCTAACTTTAACATGAACATAGAGTATCTTTACTACTTAAAAGATGAGTTAGTAGTGGCACGTTTTTCCGCTATCCCCCCTCTCCTCATAGAAAAGAGCCACGCTGACATTTGGGCCCAACTTGCTACACTCTCTGCCTCTCTCCTTGGACAACTAATTCCGTCCAATTTTATCGCATGCTCGTGCTCTGATTCCCCTCTCACCTAGTTCTGAAACCAAATCCCTAGCCACCGCACATGCGGCGTAGCGCCTCCTCTTCCCTCCTCATCCTATCATCGCGTGCCCTCTCTTATCACACATGGCCACCATCTCGCCCGCTCCCTCCCCGTGCTCCCCCCATCCACATCGCCGTCACCCCCCGTCGTCGTCCCGCTCGCTCTGTTGCCATGCTTATCCCATCCACATCGGCGTCCATGGGCGGAGACGCAATGGTTGTGGAATGTGGGGGTGTTGTTCCTCTTCTTGGCCATTACCCTAGTTGGATTTGCCTCTGCGTCTCCTTTCCTATTCAGTCCGTGCATCTTCTTGTTTTGGTGTTTCTTGCTTGTAGCTTCTGATGATTTCGTTTTGTTTTCTACTGCTTGAATAGACAGCGTGTTCCAGGCGAGCACTGGAACTATAGGGAGGAGCTTGTTGTAGGCCAATAAGAGTGTGTGTTCTTCTCCTTCTTCCTCAGCTCTACCCTTTAAGTTGGGAAAAATTGCTCATTTGCCATGATGTTTCATGGCACTTGCTCATTTGCCCCATTGATGTCTCATTGACATGTGGGTCCAAGGCCCACATGTCAATGAGACATCATGGGGCAAATGAGCAAGTGCTATGAAACTATGGGGCACAGGAGCAAATTCCCCTTTAAGTTGGTGATGGATTTGAGATAGGTGTAGGTAGGAGGGATATGATCTGAAATCGAAATAGATGATAGAAGTTGGGCTGGAAGTTGATGTCGTTAAATATTCCATTGGCACTTCCACGGCCGAGGGCAAGGTACAGTTATGTCGTTATGTCCTGTTTTTCTTTATAGTGGATCTAATGTGTTCGACAGAGCCTCACCTTCTTAGGCCATCAAGGTCGCCGACATAGTCTCACTTCTAATATATTGCTTAAATAGAGGAGTGACAGCTTAAGCGAAGCGGCACCGGCAAGGCTCTCCGGTGAAAGTGAGCGGCACAATTGGGCTCAGGTTGAGTTTGGGGTTCCATTTTGGGGCTTTGGAAGGCGGTAGCACAAGTGGTGGTGGTTGGTAGCAGGAGGGAAGGTCTGGAGCTCCACGGCGACATTAGGGTTTCTCGGTGATTCTCCGACAAGATTAAGGGTAGTTTATCCATCTGCGGGGTATAGGTTTCATGGTGATGGCAGTGGTTTGGTGTGGAGAAATGCTCATCCAAGCAGTCAATGGGAGATGCTTTATGGCTGGCAGTAGCTTCCGCCGCCAGGGCTCTTAGGAAACGCTCATGTCCGAGTGAGTCCACCAGCATGATCAGGAGACAAATAAGGTTATGTCAGTGAATGCAATTGAGTTTTTAATTGAGTGATGAAGAAGATTAGGTCAACGACTCACCTGGCTCAAGGGAGGTCACCGGTGGTCTGGGAGTGGTGTGGAGCTCTGTGCGATGGCAATTGAGCTTTAAAGGTGAGGTGAGGCGGTGGGCGTCGCCTGCACGTGGAAGAGAGAGGGAGGGCAGGGCTCTGCTGGGAGCGAAGGCGCGTAAGTGAGGTGGCGTACGTCATATGCAGGAATTGGCAAGCGTGACACAATTGGTACAGCTCGAGCGCGCTCGTCGGTTGAGAAGTGGCAGCGAGCTGCGACGAGAGAGCGCTCGGTCAACTAGGCGCACCAAGCGAGGAGAGGGAGCAGGGGTTTGGGCGACTGGCAGGTGGGGCCTTAGCGTCAGCGCAGAGTAGGGTAGGTGTGAACGCGAGGGAGGAGTGCGGCCGCAACTTCAAGCGACGTCGCTCGGGTGCATGGAGCGGTGCAACAGGGAGGCGGTGGGGAGGCGGCTTCGCCGTTGGGCGCCAGTAGAAGAAGAAGGCGGGGAGACAAAAGTGGAAGGGCGCAAACTGAAGGAGAAATATCAAATTGGGTAAGGATTGAGAATTCAAGCAAAATCCAAAAATAATTCTTTTTTTTTTGAAAATTTTGAGGTTGTTTCAAGAAGCATCTTACCAAGGTCCTATTTTAAAGTGTTGAGGCTTTTGGCTAAAATGGCACTAGCGGCTGTTAGTTTTTCTAATGTATCTAATAAAACAAAAATAAAATAATACCATTATATCTCCACGGATAATAAAAAGGGAAAAGGAAAAAGGAAAAGAGAGAAAAAAACCACGTTAAGACGTCAATGCGTTTCAAACGGCTTTTAGCTTCTAAAAACCAGAAACCATGCAGTTTGGAACGTAACCTAAATTATAGATTTTGGAGTGATGTCCAATTGTTCATCAAAATTTCTTTTTTCTCTATCAAGTGTAACATATGTGTTCCCCCTCATGCTTTCTGATGCTCGCCGTAGGTAGTACTGTTGAAGTTTCATTTCTCACAAATGTTTTCATAATATTGCTACAAAATGCATAGGTGCATTGCTATTTGAAATTCCATTTTCAGGAAACTACTTTGTCTAGTTTTAAAGTATCTTTTTCAAAATATCATTTTCAAAGAAACTACTCCCTCTAAGTTTAAAAGAATACCATTTGCTTACTTGTGATTTTTCCATGCATAATTTTACCAGAGGATTAAACACACAATTTTGGCCACTGTTTTTTATTTTTATATATTTTGCAAAATAATAAAATAGTAGCGTTGTGAAAAATATTTCTGATAATGAAATTGCACATATAATCCTTACAATAAATCAATGGTTAAATTTGAAAGCAAACATCTGAAAAAAAATTGAATTACAGGAGAGAGTAGAGTTTCTTCGATGCGAAATCAGTAGTTGCGTTTGAAATGTGCATTAAAAATAAAGTTTATCCTCTTACCATGTGGTTAAACTTATAACACATTTCATCACCCCCGCAAGAATAAATTACACCACAGAATTCCAAGAGTACAATGGAGAGATCGAGAACGTTTTTTTTGGCTATAATTTATAGTTTTTGGTTATAACTTATTAATCTAATAAATAATAATTACCAAAAAAATTAAAATTTAAAATCAGCGTAAAAACCAAAAAGAACGGCTATAATTCCTGGTGGTACACCGGGAAGTGCCCGGAGCACACAACACGCCTCGAATGGGAACTGATCCGTTTCCGCTTTTCCAACTTGCGGAGTCTCCGGACCTTCCCTCCTTACGCGTCCCAAGAGATCTCCTCAACCCTCCGGACCACACGCCTCACAGCAAACACCCACTTCCTTGCGGACCCCGCGACACAACCTCCCCACCTGTCAGTGAGATCTCCTCAACCCTCGCCCGCTCCCAAGGCGCCTCCCTAAAACGTCCCCGACCTGAGGAAAAGCAACCGCGCGCTCTCTCCTCTTCCCAAGATCTCCCCCGTTCGCTTTCTCTCCTCACGATTTCCGTTCCCTTGTCTCCACATTTCCCCGTTTGTTCAAACTCCTTTATCTCCTCTCGCAGCAGCAGCAGCAGCAGCAGCGAGGCACCACTGGTAATCCATTCCAGCCCGTGCTCCGTCGCTCGCCGGCATTGGCCGAGCCGCCGCGCCCGAACGGAGTCCTTACCGGCTCAGCCGCCGCCTTGCAGCTGTAGCTCTCATGCTTCGCTTTCGCTGTGCCCAACCCCAGATGCACCTCGACTAGAGGAAGAGGAGCTTTTGTGTAGAGGAGGAGGAGGGGAGGAAGCGGAATGGGGTTCTGGGTGGGGCTGGTGCTGGGGATCGCGGTGGGCGTCGCCCTCATCGTCGGCTTCGCCCGCTCCGAGAACTCCCGCGCGGCCCGCCGCCGGCAGCTGGTAAGCGCTACATCGATGCGCTCCCCTTTTCTCGAATCATCTCGATGTGTGATGCTTGGTGCTTGCGTAGGGGATTGGGAGCATAACGTCGCTTAGGAACCGAAGCGAGGGAATATCTCGCCTATTCTGCCTGATTATTGAGCTGGCTATTCCCTTCGTTAGGTGGAAATCGCCGAGCTTCCCTGTCGCCGCGTTGCCTTTTCCATTAGTTTGCAGGAGAAGCTTAAACCTCATGGTCGTCAGAGAGGCTCAGGTTTTGGCTTATTGGTCTTGCAAATTACAAGCATGCTCCCGCTGCTAGTTAGAATGGGAGCTTAAGTTTTCTGTCACACATAAGCTTGTTGGGGAGCACTCACTTTGGGGGGCTCAATATTTTCCCACAGATAAGCGCAAGAGCAAGTGCTCGTAATCAAGCCATCTAGTCCATGACTCCATGTGGTGCAATGCTGGTCACTCCCTGTAACTGGGCTGAAGACAGGGCTACGCCGTAGCACAAGGCGCTCCAATTCTGTTTGCCATGGGCGGCTTGTGGCCCGTCCTGCTGATTGCCATTGCAGCAATTGTCATCGATGGGATTACTTCCATGCCCATATTAAACTTTGAACTCCTTTTTGTGAACGTTTTGCTCGGTTTGCAACCATACCTGAAGGCTAAGAGGGATTTCCCCCCCTTGAAACGAAGGAACTAAGAGGGATTTTCCTGTTTTTTTGTGCAGGCTGCCACCGTTGCTAGTTTCTCTAAGATGACGGTTGAAGATTCACGAAAGTTACTCCCAGGTGACCTCTGCCCTTCCTGGGTTGTTTTCTCGACGCAACAAAAGGTATTTGACAATCTTTAGTTAGCTCTGATGCTTCCGCACTAGATGTGAATGATCATATGTTGATGGGAGAAATGTCGCAGTTAAAATGGCTTAATCAGGAGCTGGTAAAAATATGGCCATTTGTGAATCAGGTACCTATTTCTTTCCACGGGACTTGAAAACCTGGGCTGGAATTAGACTTTATTTGATTTGAATTCTTTTGCAAACATTCTTTTCTTGAGCGTCTTCTTCTTTGGTCATTCTTTGTTGCAGGCAGCATCAGAGCTCATCAGAACCTCTGTTGAGCCTATTCTTGAACAGTATAGGCCAATAGTCATAGCTTCCCTCAAGTTCTCAAAACTCACTCTTGGTACTGTTGCACCACAGTTTACTGGTAGGTCTATTCAAACTATTTCAATCACACAGTTACTTCTATCTGATTATATTTCTGACGTTGAATTCTACTGTTTATTTGTTGCCAACATTTTTTTCTGGTAGACAAAGTTCATCCACCCAACTTTGCATGTTTTAAGAAAGAGTATAATGCTGCAAAGCAGATAATAACTGCTGCAGTTTGCAGATGGTGGATCTTAGATTGTACACATGGTGTTTGTGAAACCTTTTTAATCAAGAAAAGTAAAACGGTTTCGAGGGTGCACTGGGTAAGAATACCTCTTTTAGATGTGTAGTACCTTATCAATAAACAGAACTACATCCTATGAGAAAGGAGATTGTTATAGCGATCTTCATGCTGTTCATTTAAGGTGTTCTTCTACAAACTATCCATTCAGAATGCTGGTTTATGCAATCATATAGTTATTCTATGATGCCTTCATTTATATGGTGTTATGATTTTAGTTTTATTCATCTAGCTTCACCAAATATCTGGTGTAAGTCCATAACTGTCTGTTGGATGCTAACCTTTAGGTTTTTATACTCATTTTGGTGCAGGTGTTTCGGTCATTGAGAATAACGAATCAGGTATTGTCATGGAGCTAGAGATGAATTGGGATGCCAATCCAAGCATCATATTAGATATAAAAACTAGACTTGGTGTGGCACTGCCAATACAGGTGATCTATTTCATGGCTATTTTCTTGGTCCTGTAGTATTAATGCTGGAATTTGAGGAAGGAATTATACCTAGCTCACACAATTAACCAGTATGTTTAGACTTTATATAATGGAATAATGAATTGTTCGTCTTGAGTATCTAACAAGTAAGACAAAGTTAAACGGTTGTTAGCCAGATTCTGCTCTTGTTTACTCAGGATCAACGTAGGATCATTTGGTGTTAGCTCATCAGCCAACTCATCAGTTTTCCGGGTGCAAAATTCTTTATGCAACTTGTGCATGGCATCATGATTAGTGTGATGGTCCATGTCCTTTGATTGGATAATGATACTGTAAACCTTTAAAAATTCAAACTATTACCATGTTCATACACCTAAATGAACTTTATTTCTTTTTCCCTAATCTTGTGAGTGCTCTTGCCATATAGGTGAAGGACATCAGCTTCACGGGAGTTTTCCGCTTGATTTTTAAACCGCTGGTTGATGAACTACCATGCTTCGGAGCTGTTTGTTTTTCTCTAAGAAAGAAGGTTATTTTGTTCTTTATAATGTTTTTTCTCTGATCATTAAGGCTATTTCTTCATTAATCTAATTTTTCTTCTGAAATCATGTCAGAAAAAGCTGGATTTCAGACCGAAGGTCATTGGTGGCGATATTTCTGCTATACCTGGAATTTCAGATGCTCTTGAGGTTTGGCTGTACACTTGTGTTTTATAGCAGAATGTTGGAGTTTGCATTTCCAATGGTTGAGATGGTTGGTGTAACTATCCTTTTACAGGACACAATAAAAAATGCTATTGAAGACTCAATAACATGGCCAGTTAGGAAAGTCATTCCTATAATACCTGGGGACTACAGGTAACTATTGGTCGATTCCTGGTTACATACTAGTATCATTTAAAAAAAATAAAATATCATGCCATTAAATCACATAGGAATGACCATAACTGATTGTGTGTAACAGTGATTTGGAACTGAAGCCCGTTGGTACATTGGAAGTCAAACTTGTACAAGCAAGAGATTTGACAAACAAAGATATGATAGGAAAATCGGATCCTTTTGCCATTTTGTATGTCCGCCCATTACCAGACAAAACCAAGAGAAGTAAAACAATTGTAAGTATTACTAATTCTCTTGCCTGTTTGTGTGGTCTGCTTTTGGGGAGGGGATTCTTACTAACTGTTGTCATCGACTTTACAGAACAACGATCTGAACCCTATCTGGAATGAACACTTCGAGTTTATTGTTGAAGATGCTGATACTCAGAGTGTGACAGTGAAGGTTTATGATGATGATGGTATTCAGGAATCTGAATTGATTGGCTGTGTTCAAGTTAGGCTGAAGGATCTGCAACCAGGCAAAGTGAAGGATGTCTGGTTGAAGCTTGTAAAAGATTTGGAGATTCAAAGGGACAGGAAAGATCGGGGTCAGGTGAGCCGAATTTTCCTGGAAACATCATTATTTTTTTTCTCGAACACGCAGGAGAGCTGCGTATCATTATATAAGAAGAAAAAAGGGGCAAGAACCCTTACAACACACACCTGAACACACTTGGTTTGGTTTGGTTTCTAAGCAAACATACGCGTCTTTTTCAAACAACAAACACGACCTCGACCACAACTAAAGAAAAAACAGACCATCTATTGGTTACCAGCTGGCTCTAGGGCAAGAAGGGAAGATAAGCCCCGAGCTCCCGCCAAACTCCAAAGCCGCAATTCTTCATAGGCGAGCAACAAAGCTCCAGCTAGGTTTGGAGACATTCCATCGAACATGCACCGGTTGCGATGATTCCAAATCAACCAAGCTCCAAGAATTATTATCGAATTCAGCCCCTTCCTGTCCAAGCCAGCCGCCCTCAACTCCACTCTAGCCCACCAGTCAACAAAAGAGGATTCATCATTTTGAGGAGCCAGCACATGCAATCCTACTTTGTGCAAAAGATGAAACCAGAATTGCCGAGCAAAGACGCAAGAGATGAGTAGATGATTAATTGTTTCCTCCTCTTGGTCACAAAGTGGACAAAGGTCAGGGTGCGGGAGATCACGACGTGCTAACCGATCAGCAGTCCAACATCTATTATGAGCAACCAACCACATGAAGAAGCGACATTTCCCTGGTGCCCATGTTTTCCAAATCCGCTCCCATGGACTGAAATTGATAGAGCCAAGGAAGAAGCCCCTATAAGCTGATTTAGCTGAGTATTGACCAGAGGCTGAAAGGCGCCAGATATGGGAATCCTCCACCCCAGGCTGCAAGAAGACTTCCGCAATAATATCCCAAAGGTCCAAAAACTCAGCAATAACCCCCACTGTAACAGCTCCCTGGATATCAGCAATCCAGGCATGATTAGTGAGGGCCTCCCTCACAGTCCTCTTATTTGCTCTTCTTCTACTCACAAGTGCAAAAATTTGCGGAGCAAGTTCAGCAACATCATTATTAATTTTTCCTTTCTTTGACACAAGAAAACAGCTTTAGCTCGTCATATCATCATTTACCGGGTGTATTGCAAAATTGGGTACATGGTATTTTGTCTTGTTTGGATGTCATTTTTTCTTGTGACATGACCTCAACAGGTGCACCTTGAGCTACTCTACTGTCCATTTGACATGAAGGATGAGGCTCCAAATCCTTTTAAACAACAGTTTTCGATGACTTCCTTGGAAAGGACAATGCCGAGTACGGAAAATGGAACAGGGAGCACTGATTATAGCAGGTTGTCTTTAAGGAAGAAAAAGGAAATTATCATGCGCGGGGTTCTCTCAGTAACTGTGATATCTGCTGAAGATCTGCCAGCAATGGATATGAATGGAAAGTCTGACCCATATGTCACACTTTCTCTCAAGAAAACAAAAACAAAGTACAAGACAAGGGTAATTTCTTTATCAGATATGTACAAATTATCGATGCATGTATATCTTTTATCAAGTCTAATATCATACTACCTTTGTCCGAACGCACAGTTAAATTTTATGTAGCTTCAGAATGTTGACACTATATAATGTGTTTGATTTTGTTTATGATTGGATTAGTAGGGAGAAAAATACTTGAGGTATTACAGTCAGAAATTGTTCAGTGGAAGCATGTCTTTACTGTTCCTATCATGTTGCTGACCATAGGTTGTGAATGAAAGCTTGAACCCAGTTTGGAATTAAACTTTTGACTTCGTTGTTGAAGATGGCTTACATGATATGCTTATGTTGGAAGTATATGATCATGACACTTTTCGTAGAGTAAGTCCTATTGAAGTTTTTACCTTATTACTGGCTGAGTAGCTTTTTAACTACGAGATGTTTGTGTGCTGTGGTTAGTGTTGACTATGTTTTCTGTAGGATTACATCGGACGGTGCATCCTGACTTTGACGAAGGTTTTGATCGAAGAAGATTACAAGGATAGCTTCAGCTTGGAGGGAGCCAAGACTGGGAAGCTGAACTTGCATCTGAAGTGGTCGCCACAACCAATCTTCCGTGATTCGCGGGAAGAGGACGGCTTGAAGTTCAGATAAGTCAAGTATGTGCGCACACATTCGTGCGTTTGGTATTTGCACGTGGAGAATGGGTGACTGTTGTCCATGATTAATTATTCTGGCTTTCTTTTGAAAACCTGCTGGGTTCAGTCATCATTTTTCAGGTGCAAATTGATGCGATGCACATATACATGGAATAGTGTAACATCCGAAAATTTGAATGTTTGAAAATATGAAAATCTCTAGGATTCATTGGAGTTTTATTGGATTTTGTATATTACAAAATCAATTAATAAAAAATAAACAAATCATAAATCAAGGATAAATGTCATGAAAATTAGAAAAATAGAATTTAAGCAAAAGAGTTGGATTTAAAAAGTTGAACCAAGGTTTGAATTGAAATAGAAAAACAATTAAAATCAAATAAAATTCCAAAACCCTGGTTGGACCCAAACTTCTTCTCCCTCTAGGCTGGGCCATTATCTTTCTTTCTCCTCGTCCTAATTCTTATTTTTCTTTTCTTCCCTTTTCTTTACTTCGGCCTAGCCCATCGCCGTGGCCTTTGTCTTTTTTTCTTACTTAGTTTCTTCCTTCCTCTTTTCTTCCTCCTCTCATCCAAGGCCCATGCCTGCTCGCGCTTGCCGCTCCCTCCCTCCTTTCTCGTTGTGCTCTTAACCGTGCCTCACCTTGTCGATTGTGCCCTCACCTTGACAAAATTGCGCTATGCGACCATGCCCGCGTCTGCCCTGGCCTCGTCGCCTGTTTGCCCGACCACATGTTGTGCTCCTCGCGTGCCCTGTGTCCATGTCCTGGCCTTGCCGCCCACATACCTGATCGCGCCTAGCCTCGCTGCGCACGCTTCTACATGTGTAGGATCAAGGATAATCGACTAGATAAGGGTGAATCGAAGGCTTTTAAATTCTTTTTAGCTAAAACATAATTTTATAGCAAGTATGAACTAATTAAATTTGTTTTGCACAAGTCAGTCTAAATCATAAGTCTTGCTATAGTACCTCAAACCTATATCTAGGCAATATATAATTCTAAATACACAAGTCAATTAATCAATTGCTAGAAATATAAGTGCGAAATGTAAAAGCAAGAGAGATAACCACAAAGATGATGTGCGATGTTTTTTTTGTGATCTCGAAGACTTGCTAGGTCCCTTCATATCTTCTTTGAAGAGATCATCGCGTGAACTCCTACAAGCCATCTAGGTGTCGGCAACCACTAAGAGTAATAGACCAATAATGTTTGCTCGATGGTTTCAAAGTACCACAATGATCAACTAGATGACGTAATGTACTTGAATGCTCTCAACAATCTCAAAATGTGAAAATGGAGCATTAGATCATATCTCATATCATCAAATTAATTATGATAGAGTTTAATTGAGTTTATTCAGTTTTGTTTGAATTTTGAGATTTATTTGGTTTTATTCGATTTGCTTTGTTTGTAGTCTTGCGTCATTTGGTTTTTGGCGTTTCTTGCGTAACTAGAAGTCTCGAAGAAACAACAGTTCAAGCAAGATCAAGATCTAGATAAAGACAAAGACAAAGACTTTAAGCAAGAACAAGATTTGCAGTAAATTGAGTAAGGTAAGTCATCATATTGCACCTAAATATATTGTTATAAGTTATCAAATGCACGCTTTACTTTGACTAAAAATTATGTTGGCTTTAGTTCTTAGTTAATGCCGTATTATTACTCACTTACTACCACCCACTCCTTGACTTTGGACATAATCCCTTATCATTCTAGAATTAATGGTATATATAACTAATTGATAAGTCCATATCTAAATACCATACTTAGTCTTCCTTAGATACATGTGGGCATTAATTTGCCCTAACATTATTTCAAAAACATCAAAACATGTTTTGGTCAGCCATGGGAGGGAAGTGGCTAGTATGTTGAACTTAGAAAAGATTTTCGAAACCAAAACCCAAAAACTGCTTTAGACTTAAGCGGATGGTATGTATGGCTAGTGTGAATAGAGCACGATATCTTGGTATGTGATGGACCAGTCCCAAGTCAATTAAGGACCAATTTTTGTGATGACCTTTCGGGTAAAACAATACAACCACATGTCTATAATGGGTATGACCTGACCAATTAATTTGCATCGACCCCGCGTTGGATGCACCATTCGGTGGAATACAGGCAAATGAGTTGGACGGAAACCTTTGTCGTGTGGCACAAGAGGGGGCTTCCAGAGAGGATGTATAGAATTCTACAGTAGTGAAAATCTTAGCGAGTGTAACCATGCTGGGAAGATGTATTGTAAAGGCTTTGTGATAATCCTTTGAGCCTCACGCCAATGTTAACGTGGCAGCGGAATAAGTTGCACATCTCTTGTGAGTAAAATGTGTAACCTCTGCAGAGTGAAAACTATTTGAACATATGTGCTCATGATCAAAGGCGGACGTGGGAACTTACTCGAGTTAGTCTCTCTTTTACAAAGAATCTTTTGTGGGTGGGATAAAAAAATCCAACAGGTGGATAGAACCTTGAGTTTGATTTCCCCTTGGTGGATAGAACTTAGTGAATATAATAGCTGGATAGAACCCTAAAAATAAAAATAGCATATGGTGGATGAAATCATACTCTGTAACAGGTGGATAGAACCTTCACTATGATTATTACTGCATTATCTTAAACTCATGGTTTAGTTAAAACACTAGGTCTCAAACTTTCTATTTATTGTATTTTAATTGTGCCTTTCTGTAAGTAAAAGAATCTCAAGCCTCTCGTTATTTAGCCTGGGATATATTACAGTGTGATGGCTTGCTGAGTACCTTCATACTCACTATTGCTCAATTATCATCATTCAACAAGATGAGAAGAAAAAGGCTCTATTGGCTCTTATTGGTGCCCGAAGGGACTAGAAGTCAAAGAGGCCAAGAACTAGGTTGTGAGCCCCAGTCGATTACCTGTGGCTATATCCTGAGAGTCCCACCTGTTGTGTTTTGTTTTCATCTCCATTGTTGATGTTTCTAGTATTTGGCCTGATCTGTCTGTGTAAGTTAAGCAACCATATGGTCTATTTTCATGTTGTTTGATATTATGTAATAGTTTTGCTTTTGCGATATATGTGTTTGATATACAATGAAGTAACTGTGTGTACTAGTTACTGATCTAGTGATTAGTACTGGTTTACACAAAGGGTTTCGAATGATAAATCTGGGGTCCGACAAAGAGTTATGGTGTTGATCGGTTAGCTCGAAGTCTATAATGTAATGACAATGATATTTGTCTTCTTTGCAATGCCATGCTCAAAGCTCACCTGTAAATCAAGTAAAAACTAGTCATGTGCCTGTGCGTTGCAACGAAAACCCAAACTATTGAAACAAGTACCTCAATGAGTCAGCCTCCCATTTTGTCTCTATAAAAACCAATGTTATAGGTTACTGTAGCTAGACAAACATGTAAGCTAACATGATAAGAATTCTTCAAGCAAGAAATAGAAAAAATGAATCCAATTGTAAAATCTAAGGTACAAAAGATCTAGCATGTAGCCTATTTTCTCTCCATCAGAGAGAAACTTAACTTTCTGCATAATTAGGTCGGGACTTCAAATGTATATACGACACAAGCACATAGTTTGGGTTTTCAAAAATTTCCCTTTCAAACTTTGGAAAAATTACTGATATATATAAGCTAACCATCTAGCTATGAAATAAATATACCTTGTTAGACCTCCCAACTTGAGGTACCAAGGAAACTAAGAAAAGGAACCAATCCAATATACCAACCAACATAGATGGATCTACCTGAACACCATCATCAAATGAAGTTAGCCTTTTGCTATATGTAGTTATGAAACAATTCCTTTCATCCTCAGGAATAAAATCTCTGAATAGTTCCCATGTTGCAGATTTGAAAGTAAAGTAAGCAATCTACTCACATAAAAACGCTATACTGAAAAATGTAAGGTTTATGTTTCATGAAATAAGAAAGTGAAGTGACTTTAGAAGAAAACATAACAGATTTTCTCATCATATTTCTGTATTATATTAGTTAACTTCAGCTCTTCAAGTGAAATAGCTCAAGGGCATACCATCTGGGAAAATGGCTGCTGCACCACCCTCGTAGAGCCAATCAAGCTCCTTTTTCCTAAACAAGAAAATGCCTCTTAGAACAACGCCAGTGACCTCGCAAGCATCCATGAGAGTATACTATTAATAGGATGTACAATATAAGTTACATGCACAATTTTTTGCAATCAGTTTCAGGTTCACACAAAATTGCAACGGTCAGTTGCTCACCTTATCAGGATGAGTCTAGCTATACGCAAGAGCCAAGGTGCTTCCCCACGAACCACCAAACACCTACACTTTTATGAGGATTGTAAGTTTCATTACCGAAAGGAATACAAACGATAAATTCTTAAAAAGAAGACTGCAATTGGCTGCCACTGTGGAATGTCAAGATGGCCCATAAGCTTCTTAATGTCAGCAACCAAGTCCTAAGTAGTGTTCTCTTCTAAACAAGCATGAGTACTTCTGGCTGCACCTCTCTGCAAGTAAACACAATGCAAATCAAGAAACAAAATCGTGTCGGCATTACAATAAACAAAGACAAGGGAGGAACGAAAATAATATGGTCAAACAACACGATCCTATAAAACTCTGGGTCAAAAAACCTTTGATTGTTGGGCGACGTGCCAGCTCCAGGTCCCCCATGGAGGAAGACAACAGGTTGCGAAATTGACGAGAAGAAGAGTTCATCTAAGAGAGCAGTACAATTGTACAAGTCCGAGCAAGTCATACCAGACTAGTGTATCAATCATCACACAAGGCAAGAAGGCCACTGAATTGGAAAGGAGAAAAAAATCCCTCATAATTCAACCCCGTAAGTCTACTCTCCCAACACGTATGATGATCCTCAGCGAGAGCGAGTTTGGTACCGAAATTAAGAACTATCACATCACACTCACATGCCCATGGGGGTTCCTAGACTGCTCATAGTAGATGGTGTGTACGTTCGAGATTGTAACGCCCCCATTTCTGGGGGACGGTACGGAACGTCGTAACAGTACAAGATGAACAGTTACGACGTTCGTAGTTACGAACGATTATCACACCAGTACAAACTTACAGCGAAAGATCCAACTTTATTACAATATAGAGTAGCATTATATTACACAGCGGCGCATAAGCCCATACTACAACACATTACACAGAATCAACGGCCTGAGCGTAAGCTAAAACTTAAGACCAATCCTCATCAGAGTAGATTGGTTCTTCGGGTGCTTCCTCCTCAGCAGGCTCTTCTTGATAGTATTGATCTTCTGGAAAAATTTGTTTAGCAAGTAATGAGTACCACCGTACCCAGCAAGTTACAGGGGTAAACCCTATTTTATTATATGCAAGGATATTCAAGGGACGGGAATATATTAGTTTTATTATATTTGGTGGATGCAGTTTTATTTGCAAACAAATAAAATTTAAAACATTTGCTCCTAAAATCAGGGGTTTATTATGTAAAGTTCATCATTAAACACATTAAAATCATCATAACTTCTACTTATGCCTCATTGTTGGAATCACCCAATTAACATAGCTTCATTAACCGGAAGCACGGCGTATTCGAATACCATTTATTTTACTTTGCAGAGTTGCCCAACTTTTCCCACACGATCCCTTAACTCCCGCGACAGAGTTAAGAAAGCCAGGTCGTTTCACTGCTCAATTCTTTATATAGACTCTACCCGGTAGTATCACTCAGTCACGGCCACACATAATATCACAACTTCTTCCTGCCGTTTTAAGTGCCTACTACCGTTGTTAGGTACCCGCAGCATACCTAACTCCCCAGCATCCTATCATCTCCTCATGTAGAGTTTTCAATTGAATGGAGCAGCTACTAAACCCGTGTTGACAAGTCAACCCCTGTGGTTTGAGCGGTCACTATGTATTTCACTTGGCACAAGGTTCTTGTCATTATATTTTCACCTGAGGCACTCAACCACAGCTTCCCATGTGCTCAACAGCACCAACCACATCCAACCCAAACCAGCCTCCATCCCCAGGTAAAGCGGTGGGCGAAGTCCGCCGCACGGATTCCCACAACCCTCTACCCGAAGTCCAACCTTAGAGTCAAGCGGTGGGCGAAGTCCGCCGCACGGATTCCCACAACACCTTCACCCTAAGCTATGTTCATTTTTAAATTCTAATGGCCCGCAGCCAAAGTCACTTAACAGTATAGTAAGTTGAATGTAGTAACGGTATATACATTTGTACATTAATTAAGTTATTACTAAGGTTGTAAGGTGAATATGGCCATCAATCAAGACAGGGCATTTGTCAGTGGTGGGATTAACTAAATAGCATGCCATTCTAAAACTTTATTTTAGGCAATTATCATTTCACAAGTAATGCTAATGGAAATACTGTATTCAAATACTTTAAATATCATGGGATTCAAAATGCTCAAAAACATGTAACTTGCCTTGCTGATCAGGTATCTCTACTAAGTCATAAATCTGAAATGTTGGGTCTGGCTCTTGAACTGCAACTTGGGCGTCTTCGGGAACTAGCGCAAACATAAAAAAAATAACACAGCATAAGTCACATGAACTAGCAACACAATTAACTAACTTGACTCTAAAGTATTCTAATTAAAGAGAAACAACTACACAAAATATTCAACAACCATGTGAATAATACTAGAATGTGATTTTTGACAAAATTGTAAATTTATTATTATTATTATTATTGGAGTTAAAATTTTTTGACCTAGAATAGAAAAGAAGAAATAAACATTTATAAAATTCGAATTTACTGGAATGGATAGCATATTTGAACTTAGGAGATAAAGTGGGTCAAAATAATGTATTTTTGATATTTTTGGGATTTCTGGATTTTTCTAGAACTTTTGAGGCTTTTTCTGGACTTTTCGGAACTTCCTAAAATAACTAAAATAGATAAACACAGTGTTGGGCTCGACCCGATCAACAGTGTGGCCCGGCCTTCTCTCTCGCGTGGGGAAAATCGGCCAGCGGCCTCCTTCCCGCGCTCGGTCGGACGGCCCACGGCCCACACGCATGCGCGGGCGAAGCCCAACGCACGGACGCGCACTCCCGATTGAAGGTCAACACGCGCCTGGCGCCAACGGCCAGATCTTGCGAGCGTGAACGCCCGAATGGAGGCGAGGCGCCAGCGTCGGTGGCCGAGATTCAAACTCGAACGGACGGTCGGATGGAACGAGATCGACGACGGAGCGTCATCGTCTTCCTCCCGACCCCCGGCTCTGGCGGTAAAACAGAAAAGAACGGCGGCGGTGGGGTGGCGGCTACAAAGCACTAGAGGAAAATCGGATTCGCCAGTGTGTGCGCGCAAGGCTTAGGGTTTCATTTTGCCCTATTGGCATTTAAATGGAAGAGCGGAGATGGCTTACGGGGGCTGGGAAGACAGTGAGCCTCACGGCGATAATTAGGAACTCTGGCTATGCTTGAGCTAATTTGGCCGTGATTTCACCATCTACGGGACCTAGGGAACATGCTAGAGGTGGTGCTTTAGTTCAGGAGTGGCTCAAGTGGCCTAGCCACGGTGAGGTCCTTAGGACTGAAGGTGAGCTCCGACGACAGAGCAACTGGCTAATGCTATTGAACAATTGAAGACGCCACTATGATTAGCATCTAACAAGGATCATAACACAGCAAGGAATCGAAAAATAATAGACGAAATCATGAGATGTCATCTAGGGTTAACCGTGCTCAGGGCTTCCAATTGCCGGCAGCTCGGGCGATGAGGAAGCAATCGGCTGCTCTGGGAGACGCACGGGGATGCTAGAAGACGTTCCATGGGGTTCACATGTTTATATAGCGAGCGTAGGACTGTGGCCACAGTGGGGTGTCCTCGGCTGCGTTCTTCTTACGCGGATGGAGGGGAATGAACCAGAGCTTCTTCGGGATATGGGAGAGGAAGGTGGCGCTCCTCTTCTGCAACACTTGGTGGTCATTTGACTCTGTGAGAGGCGGGAACAGGGAAGTAGGGGATGGGCGTGGCTACGGCGGAGGAATAGGCACGAGGAGGTGGCGCGCCAGGGGGAAGGAACGGGACGGCGTTACGGCTGACTGGTGGGGCTGCTTTGCAGAGGGGACGCGAGATGAGAGCGCCGCAATCCAACGCGAGGGAGACAGCGACGCGTGCGACAGCGGCTTCGGGAAGAAGAGGGAGTGGCGCTGCGCACGGGCGACGCCAGGGAGAAGCGATGGCGCCAGGGAGAGGAAGACGCCACAGGGAAGGAGAAGGCGCATTGCCAAATAAGGAAAACGATTTTCCATTGAAAATTGCCAAATTGGGTAAAAGTTGGAATTCAAATACTATTTACACAAATTCAAAAATTGGCTTGAATTTCAGGGTTGTTTCAGAGATGGTGAGGGGCCTAGAATCGTAAGGCTCGGTGTGTAGGTATAGATCCCTCCTTAGAGGCTGCTTGGAGAGATCCATCGGCGTGGCCGCGGTAGGGATGGAGAGGCTTGCATAGTAGCAATGCCAACAATGGTGGTATCCGTCATTTGTTGGGAGGTGATAGTAGCCCGAGTCCCGTCTCCCTGCCGCAAAGAAAAGCGCTAAAACCTCATCATCTCGAACTCGACATGGCGGTCAATGGATAGATAAGGCTAGGATCGTGGGGGGATCAAGGTAGAGGAGGTTACCTACACATGAGGGAGACAGTGGGTGCGAGAGTTGTGGGGGAGTGGGGCAACGGAGGTGTGACTTGGAGTAGGGGTGCGGCGCCTGTGGGTTTGGACCCACGGATTAGCGACAGACGGCGTGGATTTGATGGTTTTAGAAGGCAGATGAACCGCAACCAAAGGGGAGTTGTGAGGGGTGGTGAACCACCATCATCAACCCTTTTTAAGTAGTAGAGACAAATTGAGCTGTAGGAGCGACCGTGAATGCACTATCATCAGACTCAAGTGGCTTGTCGTCTTAAGTTGACGACATATACAATTGTGTTCCGTATGCAGCATTCGAAAGGCTATCGTTATGACCGTAACCCGAAAGGGATGAAACAACGCACGCAATTTGTGTAAATGTGTTTCGCGTGCAGCATGTGAAGGCTATAGTTCGACTATGACATCCGAACGGAAAGAAATAAGAGAAAGTCAGACCAGTCATCAGTAACGCAATTGCCTGCTCACTCCAATGTACTCCTGTCTGACATATTTCTGTATGCCAATGGTGTGAGATCATTGTCATATGGCGGCTGCAATAGACTACTACTGTCTTGAAGGAACTTTGGTCAACGGACTCACCGTTCCAAACATCTGAAATCCACCGTAAATATTGCGACCAAGGTGCAGGAGAGATTCTCATGAAGGGGTCTTTCAGATCCGGACACGAGCTGCACGAGCATCCCAGGGTTCCCTACTTGGGCAGATTCGTTTGGGATTTGGACGCTATCACCGGAGACAGACAGCCAGCTCCGAGAGGAGCATCCTTGTTTCCATCATTTCTTTTGTCACTTAGGCAAATGATTCACTTGACCTTGCAATATTTTGTTATTTGCTCGTCACAATCTGTTCAAACTTTGACAGCAGACACGACACTTTAATAATGCAAAGTGCTCAGCTATATATGCTGAAGGTTTTCGGGCTTGTTCTTTACGGCTTCTAAAAGCGGCTTTTAACTTTTGCTACAGTATCTAACTTTCAAACGGAGTATTTTCTTAAGACGGGATCTACAAGTTAATTGTAGTACACGTTAAAAGCCCAATATCTGTATCAACCAAAATTACAAGTGAGTATCTCTCTCTCCGTAATCTCTGTCGCAAACAGCCAAAATTCAAAAATTTCAGCTGAAAACCATAAGCCGCAGCCATATCAAATCTTTGGCTCCGTTTCAAACAGCTTTTGGCTTTTGGTTTGAAACATGTTGTTTTTTAAGACATTTTTTATTTATATTATTCGTACAGATATCACAGTGTTTTTATTTTTCTTATTTCTTTTAATTTACTCCCTCAAAGAAAAATAATAACCATCACGATATCATTTTAGCCAAAATCATAGTATTGAAACATCACCTCATGAGCCTGTTCTTTTTGGCTGCGGCTTGTGGCTTTTGGCTGCGGCTTATGGCTTTTGAGCTGTTTGTATGAGAGATCACAGAGTAACAGAAACTCATGTGCAGTTTTTGCCGATATAAATAAAGTCAGTAAAGTATATACTATAATTAACTAGTAGACCCTATCTTAAAAAAATACTCCGTTTAAAAGTTAATTACTGTAGAAAAACCGAAAAACAGCTTTTAAAAACTGAAAAGAACAGGTCATTGTTACCATACGCAGGCAACGTAGTTTGCTACCGGAGCTGGTATCAGCCACCCTGTCCACCCGGGTTCGAGTCCGTGTGTCCATTCCTCTTCTTATGATGAATGCTAAAACTTCTAGCCATTTTTTTTTGTAAATATTGCTACTTTAATCAATGAATGGATGGAATACGCATTTCCAATAAAAAAGAGTACAACTGGTTAACAATGCAGTGCCTCGTTGGCCGTTGGTTGAACTAGCCATCGGCCCATCGCTGATCCTCATTTGGTCTAAATTTATAAGATATATTTTCTATTGATGTATAAACTAAAAATAGTAAAAATAGCTAAATTATTTCTAAACACTATATTTAATACATGCATTTAGAGAATAGCAAATAAAGCTACATATTTATTAGAGGTATAAAGAAAACATTATGCTAATTTTTACATTGAAATTTAAAATACATCCTATATTTATGAACAAGACTATTTAAAAAATACGTTTTTATAAATTTGAAAGGATGTAGCACATACTGGAATACGTAGACATTACATATTGTATGTAAGTAGTGTGTCCATCGCTTGCACTCAGAAAACAAGCACCTTTTCTTTGAATTTCTACAAGCTGCCACACATATTGAACAAATTTCCGACACAAGAAACAACTTCTTTTTTTATTTATATCCATGTCTTTAGCCCATCATTCTACATGCATAAACTGTGGGTTTTTTGCTGGACTCTTCCTCGTTGTCATCTACTCCAACTGGAGTGCCAAATTGCGCTACACGAAGCGTACTGGCGTGAAGCTCGCGTGGAGACGGTGTTCAAGTAAACAGACCTCGCATTTTGCAGGCTCGCGCACCGCACGTTTCATTTGGAAGTTACCTTGAGCAGGCAAGTCTATTGTAACAAACCGAGATCTTTATTTAAGAATCCAGACCATAGCTTTCTTTCTTGCAAAATTACACTTTCGTCTAATGAGGAATTGTTGAGGTAAGACAATTTCACCATCCTCAGTAACACCACATTCTCTGAACGTGGTACGCTTTTTTTACACCAGACAAAAAGGGAAATTACCACTACTGAAATTCACGAAGATTACTAGACTAGGCTACATCTAACCCCCCGTGTTTCCCTCCGTCCATGTCCCAATCGGACCTAAATATCCACCGGCATTATCCAAGCTAATAATTAATCTCCCCGATTATTTTACTCGATCAATCATAGTACCACCAAAGCTTATCATTAGGGTCTTGAGAAGGTGCTCCGAATTGCGAAAGGACTCGGCGGAAACTTGGAGTGCATGGAATTGAATAATGCTCAGGTTGCCCGGGAGACACACACCATGGGCAGAAGGAAGAAACTGCAAAACTGGCGCATCGGGCAGGCCAATGGGACGCCCAATAGAACAGCTCCGGCCGGGCTAGGCTCGCCATGACCATCGCTTCTGCTCCGGGCTCCTCTAATGACCGTCGAATTGTATGCACGGCACATGTCTTGCTCTTATTCGTGTCACTTGTGCATGCACTAGCCATCGACAAGCCATAGTCCCAACTGGTAAAGACACTGGTTGCTTCGACACTGGGCGAGCTAGTCTTTTCTTTTCCTTTTGTCTTGTACTCGAGAGTCCAATCAACCTAGGCCGTTGATTGAGCGGACGATGTAAAGGCGCTACATGTGGCACTCGGAAGCGTCCAGCGCTGTGCCCTACACGTCGCCGGGCCCTTCCTGCCCGTGACTGAAACGTGGGCCCGCGCGTCAGACGCCACCGGTGGGGTGGGGGCCGACCGAGAGGCCAGCAGCATCGCCCAGGGATCCGTGGGTCCCGATCCGCGGCCCACGCAGGCCTCACATCCTATATCCTCATTCCTCACGCCCCTCTCGCGGTCTCGCATTCCTTCCTCACTCTTCTGCCTCTTGCTTGCAGCTTAAACCCCCTCCGCCACCTACCGCTCCGTTCGCGTTTCTCGGCGTCTGTTGGGTTGGAGGGAGCGAGGCAATGGCCCCCAAGGCCGGCCGAGGCAAGGGCAGGGGCGGCGGCGGCGGCGGCGGCAAAGGCGACAAGAAGAAGAAGGAAGAGAAAGGTATGCGTGTACTGACGAAACCGCTTTATTAGCTCTGCGTGTATGTAGTAGCGTAGTGCAGAGTTATGTTGCGAATTCTCGCCGCTGTTGAAACTGTTTGAATTGCTGATGTTGTTGTAGACTTGTAGCAGGGTTCTAGTTTCACTTCTTTGCATGTGTAAAGCCATAAAGGGTAAAAGATGTGTTCTTATTAGTAGAAGGCTATGTTCGCTTTTGGTTTCGGTTCTTTCGAAAGTCAAAATAAACATGACAGTTTTATCACATCCAAAGACATACACATCATCTATATCGATGATTTCATTATTCGTCATTATCTCAAAAAACGCAGAAAAATCATCACTCATAGCCCAAAAGAATGGACTGTAATCTTTTTCTTTATTCGTTCTTCTTTTGCTTTCCCTTCCATGGTTATGCTTTGCGCTGAAATAGAAGATTTGCCCCCTGTTTAACCCTTTTTTGCTGGCTTCGTGATGCGCACTTATGACTAGTTTTTGCTCCTATTATCCCCCCCCCCCCCTCTCTCGCTTCGAATTACTAACAGTTAGCTCGTTCTTTTTCTGCTTGTAACACTGTAACGTACACCATGCGGTTTGTGAGCGAGTGAATTGCGCAGCCGTGCAAACTCTGTTCACCTTAATATCTTCCTCCTCATTTCAAGTAGTGTTATTGTTGTCGTGCTGTTGCGATGTATAATAAAACGGCGTTCTCTTCTTGTTTTTGCAGTTGTGCCGAGTGTCATAGACGTCACGGTTGTTACTCCCTATGAATCCCAGGTCACACTCAAGGTATGTACGGTTCCTTTGGCTGGCTTATCCCTCACATGAACACAAAGTCCCTGAAAGGACAACGAACAGGACAAACAAAAGCAGAAAGTGCTGAGATATCTTTGTGAAAGTGGAGCTTATACTGAGACCTGAATACTACTTTGTTGCATTTTGCAAACAAGTTATTCCCTTTGGTATCAGTGCTTCCAACAAGCCTTGCAATTAAACAGTGAACTCGAGAAAGATGTTTGTGTGTGTGTAATTTGTTTTCTCTGTCCTTCTACTGATGTTTAGGGGATATCTACGGATCGTGTGCTGGACGTGAGGAAGCTGCTGGGGTCAAATGTGGAGACGTGTCACCTGACAAACTATTCACTCTCGCATGTGGTAATGTTTGCCTCCCTTCTGCTAACTGCGCGCTCCAGATTCAATTGCAGTACTGGTAGCTACTAGCCTACTACCACAACATATTCTTGGCAAAAAAGTGTTACTAATTACCTGCAGCTTCTTGCTAGTGGTTTCCTTCATTGTATTTACCTGGGGTTAATTTTAATTTAAGCGATGAATGAACTGACGAATGGCGCTTCATGTGCTGCATGACAGGCGCGCGGGCAGCGGCTCGAGGGCGGCGTGGAAATCGTGGCGCTGAAACCCTGCGCTCTCAGGATTGTGGAAGGTAGGTGGTGAAAGAATCTGCACGCTGCTGGCCTTTCCTTCTTTCTTGCTTTGTTTTCTCTCTCTCTCTTTCTCTTTTATTTGGCACCATTGAAGGTTCACATGGATTTGCAACTCACCGTCCTTGTCCAAACGTGAGCTGGTAGCTGGCATTAGAACGCAGAATTAAGTGAATCCTTCGGTAGAAGAAGCAACGTACAAGTGGACAGAACGGGTGTACTGTACTGTACTTGCCATGTATGTGCATGTGCACCCTCTGCTAGTCTGTTACATCCCTATTGTCCATGAACGATCAATCAATGGGCTGCCTGAGGGCAGAAACGGGAAGCACGAGTTTAATTCTTAACGTGCGTTTGCTTGCTAGCTCGATCGTGTAGAACTTGACCTGCCAGTAGATTCAAACCTAACCTCACATTCCATCTGAAGGTCCATGCATATATGGTCTTTGTCCACGCACAGGCACAGCACTGAATAATCCAAGAGCATGGAGTGCGGGCCTTTCGGCTGAATTCAGCAAAAGGGGAGCACAACACAAATATGGCCAGATGCAACGGCATACAGTTAGCTGATAGATTGGAGTATCGCGCACTATTACTTGGACGGCTCTATCACTAGCTAATTCATTCAATCATTCTTGTCGATAGACCGTGCCAAGATAGATAGCTTTTGCATGGTGCGCCTAGTGACACTAGCCAAGTTTCAGTGCCATTTATCCTATGAGAGGCTGCAGAAACTCACAGCTCCGAACGTGAGGGAATTGAGTTCATTGCTGTGCTGCCCTGCCAAACCTCTGGTTGGGGCGGCTATGGCGCCTAACATATCTCCACACCAATCCATCCGTTTCTTCGCCGATTGTCCCTTTCAGTCGCGCGTCATCGCACGGGTGTTTGATGTTTTCGAACGCACGGCGGCCAGTAAGGTTCCAACCGAAACGTGGTTGCGGCAGTCGTGACTTGTTGGTTGTGTTTTTTGTTGGTCTACATTGGAGGTGCTTTCTTTTCGGCTGTGTCTGATAATTTTTGGCACACTAGTGTAAGTGTTGCTGTGAACGAACTAAATATCAATAAACCATTTTGAAAAAGCTATTCTGATTAGTCGCTTCAAAACGTTTGTTTATTCAAGTGAAGCCATAAATCATAAATAAAAAATAACATGGCCTGTAGTCAACGATTGATTAGTACATACTACGGGGAAGGTGATTGGTCTGACACGTCTTTGCAAATGCACCTCCTTTGGTACATAGTTTAGTAGTTTTCCGAAGAGCGGGCTGTGCTCTCGTCAAGTGGTAAGTAACATTTGGACGCACTGGCAGGCCGTTAATTTCCACTGGCTGGCTGAACACTTCACCCTGCATTTTAACTTAACCAACTGAACATAGTGCTTTGTTCAGGTGTGACTGACTGCTCAGTTTTGTCCTATGTGATATACCGAGAATTAATGGCATATGCTAACACTAGTAGTATAATGCAACTTCGTAGTATCTGTTTGTTCTTCCAACTCCCAAGTTGTTGACCTGCCTGGTGCGGGACAAAGGGCGTCTTTTGGAATCGGCGTGGGTGTGTTAAGACTGTTAGGTCGATCGGGCGCTAATTTTCATTTTGTTGCCACAATTGTAATGCCTCGACAGGTTTATTACGTCCAAGTATTTTAGGGATATTCCTCTTAGTACTACTGTGCACTTGTCCAATCACGTTAGCAATGTATTTCCCATCAACCACAGGTTGAGTGGGTTATTTGTATGAATTTTCCAATTTATTTATCTGGAATTTGAATTTGTGTTTTGTGAATTGTGAGCCTTAACATGACTAAGCTAGCCAATTATCCCCAACCTGTAAAAGAACCGGGAACGTGAGTGGCGTGATGTCTGTCGACGGAAAATGGCACACACACGCGTAACGCATTGTGCCGTGCAATGCGCAAGTCATCAAAAAGTTCTCACTGCTAAGGCAATGTTGGTTAGCCTGGCATCTGTTGGTGAACATCAATCTCAAATCCAACCTATGTTTGAACAACACCTATCTTTTAAAAATTTCAATTTGAGGTGTTTTCTCTGAAAAAATTTTCTACGAATTTTGTTTAATCTAGTGCAAGCAACTCCCTTTCTTTCCAACTTTTTTTCCTCGCTAAAAAGAACAGGACGGGCCTGACCTCTAGTATTGCATTCCAAGTAAAAACCCAGGAACTTGGTCCAGTCTAATCATACTATTGGGCCTGGATTCTTTGCGTCACTAATTGAGCCCATCATTTTTTTTTTGTGCAGAGGAGTACGCGACGGAGGAGGCGGCGGCGGCGCACGTCCGCCGGCTGCTGGACATCATCGCCTGCACCACCGCATTCGCCAAGCCCCGCGACGGCGCCAAGCACAAGTCGTCCAAGCACGCGCGCCCCGCTACGCCGCCGTCTCCCCCAGCGCTCGCCTCCCCCGGGACCCATGGCGGCGGCGGCGGCGGCGAGGCGCCGGCGATATCGGAGGCGCACGACATGGCGGCCATCCGGCCGCCGGCGAAGCTGGGCGAGTTCTACGACTTCTTCTCCTTCGCCCACCTCACCCCGCCCGTCCACTGTAAGATGCATTTCTTTTGTGCTTTCTCACGCGAAGTGTGCGGGGGTTAACCGACGCGTGTTTCCGGTGTGCAGTTATCAGAAGGAAGGAGAGGAATGGCGCTTCTCAGGAAGGCGATTACTTCGAAATCGAGGTGTGATCACTCCCTCTCTCAAAACACCAGAATTCGTTTGATTAGCATTGTAGCCATTGCCAGTTTGCAAACCTGCAATAGCCAACTCCACTGTGAGTCTGTGACCACACACCTCACTGAAGAAGTTGATATGTGCCCAGGTGAAGGTTTGCAACGGGAAGCTTCTGCACGTAGTTGCTTCGGTCAAGGGTTTCTACTTGGTGGGGAAGCCGCACACTGTAAGCCGCTCCCTGGTGGACCTGCTACAGCAGCTCAGCAGTGCATTTGCCAATGTTAGTAAACGTGAATGCTGCGTGTTCATTAACTATGCCTTGCTTGCTTTCCATTCTGCTCTTATCTGTTTTATGTTGAACATACATCTGCTCCACTTATCGTAAGTTTTATGAGGGAATCTTATCTGATAGTGATGATATTGTTCATTTCGCACAGGCATACGAGGCACTAATGAAAGCCTTTGTGGATCACAATAAGGTGATCATAGTAAATGTTCTTACCTTTTGCTTTCTTATCCTGAAAATTGAATAAAATGCTGAAATTTACCGAAATTTTGATGAGGATACATTTCTTGCTTCCTCAGTTTGGGAATCTACCATATGGATTCCGTGCAAACACATGGCTTGTTCCTCCTATATATGTTGACTCTGCTACAAAGTGCCCAGCATTGCCAGCTGAGGATGAGAATTGGGGTGGGAATGGAGGTGGTAGCGGAAGAGATGGAAAATGTGACCGGAGACGGTGGGCAAAAGAATTTTCTATTTTGGCTAGAATGCCATGCAAAACTGAGGAAGAGAGGGTGATCAGAGACCGGAAGGCTTTCCTTTTACACAATCTGTTTGTAGATACAGCAATTTTTAGAGCTGCATCAACAATACGGCGACTCATTGCTTTGTCTATGAACTCAGCTAGTCCACAAACCAGTCCAGATGGCTCATTATTACTTGAGGAACGTATCGGGGACTTGCATATAACCGTAAAGAAGGATGAGGCTGATGCTAGTTTGAAGTTGGAGGACAAAGTTGATCGAGTTGCTGTCTACCAAACAGGTGCTATGGATATATCACAAACAAATCTTCTCAAAGGTTTAACTTCTGATGAAAGCGTCGTTGTTAAGGTGATAGTCTGGTACCTTCATCTTTGATACAAATAATTTTGTGTTCTTACATTACAAACATGATTTCCATGCAGGACTCTTTGACTTTAGGAGTGGTGATTGTTAAGCATTGTGGATATACGGCAATAGTGAAGGTTTCAGGATGCACAAAGGACAGTAATGATGACAAACAAACCAGTGATATCTCTGATCATCTTGATGGAATCCTCAACATTGATGTAGTTGATCATCCGGATGGAGGTTCTAATGCCTTGAATGTTAACAGGTTTGATATATATTCTCATGTAAATATACTTGATAAGCTAGTACTAAGCAATGATGTTCCATTAACCCCTCTCTGTGTTTTCTCAGTCTAAGAATACCACTGCCGCAAATTATCAACCCAGAAACCGCTGCCAGTAACCAGCACCTTACCACAAAGTCCCATGTGGATAATCATGCAAGGAAACTAGCACGTACAGTACTTGAAGACAGCTTGATAAAACTGGAGAACACGCCCAGCAAAAATCCTAGAATTATCAGGTGGGAACTTGGGTCCTCCTGGTTGCAACACTTGCAGAAAAAGGATTCTCCAGTGTCTGAGGATACTAAGAAGAATGCAAAAGTTGTTGAGAAAGAGCCAGCTGTCAAAGGTCTTGGCAAGCATTTTGAGCAGTTAAGGAAAATTAAAAAGAAAGAATGCAATACTGAAGGTGCTATGTTTGAGAAGGAAGAATATAACAGTAACTGCTTGCTGATAAATGGTACGGAAGAATCAGATAATTTAGCATTTAGCGAGACCAATAAGGAGGCTGATATAAGGAAGCATATGTCAGAGGATGCTTTCTGTCGCTTGAAGAGTTTGGAAGCTGGCCTTCATCAAAAGGTGATTTAACTATACAAGTTCACAGAGTTATTTTAGAATTTCCAAGTGCCATCAATTGATATGTTCTGTTTTAAAGAATTTAACTTATGTCCTGATGAGCTTCTCCATGCTATTTCACTTGGGATCAACATAGCAAGCAATTAGTTCTACATATGCCATTTTTTTACTGGAAGACTTGCATTAAGTTGTGTCTGTGATTTAGGAGCAGAAGCACACTCCATTAATTGGGAATATGTTGGTGAAACTGTTTCTTTATTACCTAACTTTATTATTTCTTGATCCAGTCCCTTGAAGAGCTCACAGAGATGGCCCATAAGTTCTATGATGATACCGCGCTTCCAAAGCTGGTAAGCCTTATTTAATATCACAACTCATATTTTTATTAACATTCTCTACTCTGAGAACAAGTTGTTTCTTTTGCTGGATGTTGCTATCATCTCTTGTCCTCATAAGTAGTTTAATTATCTCACCAAGAGTTCTTGTTATCATACTAGAGGTTGAGTTAGTTCATTGATACTTTCAAAGTAGTCAGTACACCTGACCTGCATAAACATTGTGCACCACAATGTCCACCAGAACTAGAATACTTAAAAAAAATTATTTCTAATGTAGATAGGACAAAACAGCTTTTAGCATCAAGGTTATGTTGTCTTGAAACTTTCTTAAATATTGTTTGATGCCCATAATGGATAATTAATTTTTTTGGGGACCAATTTGCACAGGTGGCTGATTTTGCTTCCCTTGAACTTTCTCCAGTGGATGGAAGAACCATGACTGATTTCATGCATACAAGGGGACTTAATATGTGTTCCTTAGGCCGTGTGGTGGGTGTAAATTTTGTATTTAATTGCTTTTGCTTCTATGCTTGGATGAAACTGCCAGAATAACCTGACTTTTTTTCTTTAAAAAATCAGGTAGAGCTATCAGAGCAGCTCCCACACATCCAGTCAATATGCATCCATGAAATGGTCATTAGATCTTTTAAGCACGTCATTCGAGCTGTTATTGCAGCTGTTGATGACATGCAAAATATGTCTGCAGCTATAGCTGAGACTTTGAACATTTTACTAGGATCTCCAAGACTAGAAAACAATGCCGACACAGATGCCCATAGTGAACATGATTTGCGATTGAAATGGGTAGAGAGCTTCCTTTCTAAAAGATACTGTTGGAAATTGAAAGATGAATTTGCACACTTGCGGAAGTTTATCATTCTGAGAGGGCTTTGCAGCAAGGTATGGGTGGTAAAGTGAGATTTAAAAACACTCATAGTAGCCGTTTTCTAAACAGGCATACTGATATGTTTGTTGCTCAGGTTGGACTGGAGCTGGTTGCAAGAGATTATGATATGAATAGCCCAAACCCATTTGACAAATCTGACATTGTCAGCATTGTTCCTGTATGCAAGGTAACACATTACTGAAAGTTGTAGCACTATTTCTTTCCCATCGCTTGGATGAATTATTGATTAGGTTTGCTTTGGCATTATGTCCTCTTTCAGCATGTGGTCTACTCATCTATTGATGCTCGAAACTTACTGGAATCATCAAAGATGGCTTTGGATAAAGGAAAGCTTGATGATGCTGTTAACTATGGAACAAAGGTATGTAGTGGTCAACCTTTTTTTTGTGGCTTTTCTGTGCTTTAACTGCTGTGCTAAAATTCTTCCTGAACTGGTTTAGTGAAGTTATTGATCTACCTTCTTTATTTACTAATATACTTTTTTTGTGTTGAAGGCCTTGTCCAAAATTATAGCAGTTTGCGGTCCATACCATTGGCTGACTACTAATGCATACAGTCTACTTTCTGTAGTTCTTTACCATACTGGAGATTTTAATCAGGTACTTAAATGAATTTGGTGTAAGTCTGATGTATTCTATCTGTTGGATGCTCTAGTTTGCGTAAATCCGTTTGCTCAAATGCCACACATATTATCATTGCAGTAAGCTGCAAAGTTTGCTTTTGATAGCAGCTCCTGCAAGCAAAGGAGGGATTGCTTTGTTCACGAAATTGTGACCTGTCTAGTTGTGAGATGTGGAATTGTGGAAATATTGAATTTGCATTTTTCACTAGATTTTTATTCTTTCTATGTAGGCAACTATATATCAGCAGAAGGCACTTGATATCAATGAAAGGGAGCTAGGTCTTGACCATCCAGAAACTATGAAGAGTTATGGGGATTTATCTGTCTTCTACTACCGTCTCCAACACATTGAAATGGCCCTCAAGTAAGTGATGTTATACGTGTTTATTTGGGGAAACAGGAAAGCTAGCTTATGACTTTGACTCGTAACCGGTCTACTGTGATCCGCAATGACATTGTGCTGGTTTAATTCTAGCCATCATATGCATCAAGCATTTATATTGCAAGTAGAATGGCGACTGGAGCATTTGTACTGCTGTACTAGCCAGTGCAGTGTATGCTGTTTTGTCTAATGGCCTGTGACTTGTGTTTACACATGAAAAACTTGCTATGGGCACCTGTTTGCTAGATAACAATCTACTGTCACTTATCATCCAACATTTTGTCATATATGTTCTCTATTTTGATTGACTTGTATTCCTAATGGTATCTTCCTCTTGAAGGTATGTCAACCGTGCACTTTATCTACTCCAATTTTCTTGTGGGCTTTCACATCCAAATTCAGCTGCCACCTACATAAATGTGGCTATGATGGAAGAAGGTATGGGAAATGTTCATGTTGCTCTTAGGTACTTGCATGAAGCACTGAAGTGCAACAAGAGATTGCTAGGAGCTGATCACATACAGGTGAAAGATACTACATTTTTTTATTACCATGTTTTCGTACATTCATCTTAAGGTTATTAACTCTTAAAACAATAATATTGGTGGGTTTTTTTCTTGGTATTGATTGATGTACATCAAGTTACAATCTTTATGATATTAATTCCATACATATAGTAATATGTTTCTAACCCAAACTACATTCTTCGAAGCTCTCGCTTGCACCAGTGTTTCTTTGGATGGCATAGCAGTACTGGAATGTTTGTCTTATAACAACAAGGATATAAGACACCTCTGGTATATTAGACATGTCCCATTAAGCTATAACAGGGCATGTTCAAACCAACTTGTGATGTAGCTCTAAGGCCTCCATTGCTCTCCCTCAAAGGCCATGCCTTAATGTTCATCTTCTTTCAATAAAACTCTTCAATATGTGTTCCAAGTTCAAAACTAATCTTTTTACGTAGTATCCACATCACCATGTCGTTCTTTGTTTCAGAATAGGTTTTTATCGTTGTATCTCTTTAACACCTTTTCATAGAACTATAGATGTATGTGACACCTTTTTTGTATATAAACTTCAATTCGTTTGACATGCGTGTAAATTTGAATTATTTCAATGAAGTATACGAAATCTGAAGTATACAATATGTACAAGATCCTGTGACTAAATTGCCGTGAATTAACGGGGCACTTTTTTAACCAATCAGACTGCTGCAAGCTATCATGCCATAGCCATAGCCCTCTCAATGATGGACGCATACTCCCTAAGCGTGCAACATGAACAAACCACCTTACAGATACTTCAGGAGAAACTAGGACAAGATGACCTTCGGACTCAGGTTCTTCTTCTCTGAATATACAAAATGAAAGCCAAGTATTCCAATGTTCTCGTGCATTGTTAAGCGTTATATTCTTTCTGCAGGATGCTGCTGCTTGGCTAGAGTATTTCGAGTCAAAAGCATTAGAACAACAAGAGGCCGCTCGAAGAGGCATCCCAAAACCAGATTCATCTATTGCAAGTAAAGGACATCTTAGGTATGAATAAATTGTGAATTGTCAATTGTAAACTGTTGTGATCTACATTGAAACATCTATCTTTCCAGTGTATCAGATCTACTTGACTACATAAGCCCAGACCAGGAAAGAAAAGAGAGGGATATGCAAAAGAAGTGCAGGCGTGCAAAGGTGATTATAATATATGTTTAGTTTTAAGTATTATCATTTAAAAAATAGTTAGAAGAGATATTAGTAAGTTGGGTACTAGCCAGAAGTCACTGTTGGAACGTGAACTTTATATAATATATACCTATTACATTTTGGTAAACAATTCTCATGGATATATAGTTTATTGGAATTTATGTAGCTAAGACACCTAATCAATTAGTACCAGGCATCTACCTGATATCAGACCCATTAACTTACGAACCAATTATCAGTCCATTTTGTTCTTAAATAGGAATTGAACTTCCTTATACATTGTCTTATACGATTCATGAATTGGGTTCGCCTTTTTGTTTCTTGTGTAAACTCTTGCTTAAAGGTGCCGTTGCTGCCTTAAGCATTATGTGAGCCATTTATTGTCCCTATTACCTCTTACTTTCCTTTTATATTAAATGCAGAATAATATCAGAGTCCATCAAGGTGAATCAGTTGAAGAAAAGGAGAATTTCCAGCATGAGTCAGGATCTCCTCTTGAAGCAATCAAAAAGGGTTTTCAAGAAGCAAAACTGGAAGCACACCCTCCTGTAGTAGCACAAGAAAATTATGCTGTCCATGATGAGCTGAAGCAAGTAGATACTTCATCCCCTGAAGAATATTCTGATGAAGGTTGGCAAGCAACTACTTTGAAAGGGAGATCTGGAAATGTACGGAAGAAAAACAGTCACAGAAGGCCAGCTTTCACTAAATTAATGGTTGATCACATAGAAGATGGTCACACAGGTTCTGCTTATAGGAATGGTGTACAACCACAAACAAAAGGAGATAAAGAGGAGGCTATAAAGTCCTCTAGCCAACTATCCTTTGGCAGCTTTTTTAAAACTGACAAGTTGAATGGGGATCCCAGCATTATTGAAGATAAGTTTTGCGATGCTATGTCTAAAATAGAACGGGTCACAAAGCCTACAGGAATTAACAGGCCGACTAGCACTGCTTCCAAGTTGATATCATACAAAGATGTTGCAGTGTCGCCCCCTGGCACAGTGTTCAAATCAATTTTGGAACAGAAGGAAGCAAAGAAGAAGGATAATGATCAAGATACTGATCTAATGCTGTCATCCGAGGAAGAAGATAGGAAGCTTACAGATGAAGAGAAGGAAAAGCCAAGAGATGATAGCAGCAAAGAGGTTCTTTCAAGTCAGCCAGAGGAAGTCAGTCATGCAGAGAAAGCTCCTGACAGCAACAACGATGAAAGCCCATGTGCACCTAAGAAAACAACTGGAAGCAAACTTTCAGCTTCAGCGCCTCCATTCAATCCTGGATCACACTTATCGATGTCCCATCCTTACAGCACGGTGGCAATATATGATGCTAGTGTTGTTCTTCAGCCGATTCCAAGTCAAGCAATGGAGATTCTCCCTCATGCCATTGATACTAGAGTACCCCGTGGTCCTCGGTCCACCCTGTACTATCTTAGTGGGCATGCTTTCCAAAGGAAACAGGGTTACACACAAAGCCAGAGCACTATTCTGAGGGGTAACCACTCCCCCCCAACCATGAATCCCCATGCTGCCGAGTTTGTGCCTGGAAAAACTATGCAACAATCTGATGTGGCTAACAGAGAACCCGCTAATTCTGTAACTTATGCAGCAGATCAGCAGTTGGTGCCACATACCTCAGATGAAGCAAAGGTTGAAATGCCTGCCGCAGAAAAGGCAGGCCAAGTTGAGAAAACAACTCCAGGTAAAGGGAAGGAAAACAGAGGGAAGGATGCGATGAAAAGTTCATACAAAACAGAGCTGGCAAGGCAGATTTTGCTCAGTTTCATTGTCAAGTCAGTGCATGATAGTTTAGGTTCGACTGGAGTTGAATCGGACAGAAAACCAAGTGGATCAGATGAACCTAGTAATGAACAGAGCAGCAACATAGCCAAGAACGCCCCAGGTCGCAGAGAGTCTGATAAACAACTGAAGGCCACCGAGGTACCTAAAAGTGAGAAAGATACAGAGGGATTTACAGTCGTTTCAAAACGTAGAAGAAGCAAGCACTTTGTGAATCCCATAAATGGTCTCTATTCTCAGCAGTCAATCTGCACTTCTGTTAGCTAAGGTTACTGCACTTTATGAGACCTTCAATATTTTGGAAGATGCTCTCTCTTACCTTGCTTAGACGCTTGGTAGCAGAGTTATGCCCTATCCCTATCCAGATGAGCGAGCATGTAGTCAAACTGTACAAAGTTTTCCGCAATGCCGTTTTGTAATAAAATTTTGTAATTTGGGGTAGCAGTAGTGCTGAATAAAATGTTTCTTCTTATGTATCTTCTGTATGACAGAATCATAGGATACAGTAGCATATATGTAGACCGATATGGTATCAGAGAGAATAAATGGTGTCTTACAATTTTTTTTTCTAAATATTCACCAATTATTTATTCCAATAACTATGAGAAGCGACTGAAAGTGCTGGCGCCCAATCGTACAGCGACTGCAATCAAGTCGCCCAACGCCCGGGCGACAACAACTAGCCCAATTGTTACCAAACTGCCCACGTGTCGCCTCCCGGTTGGGCGATTAGCTCTAGTCGCCTAATGGGGGGGCGGTTGGAGCCTATTTTTATAAAAAAAAAATTACAGGTATATTTCTGTAATTTTAAATAAAAAATAGATTAATCCTACAAAAAAAATTCGGACGTCGTCGTCAGAGAATCCACGCAGACGTAGTCCTGTCCGGTCTTGCAACGCAGTCCTGTACAGATGCATGTTGGCTGCTGCCCAAATCAGCTGTACTTCCTCTTTATTTGGACTTACTTTTAGTTTTTAATTTTTAACTTCTGACTTTTTAATTTTTTAGGATTTTTTATTATTTTTTTGGATCTATTTGTCTTTTTTTTATTTTTTTGGATTTATTTGTCTTTTTTATTTCTTTGCATTGTCCGAGACAATATATCCTTTTTCTATTTATTTAAATTTAATTACGCTGAAAAAGCTTATAACAGCTACAGTGTAAAATAAACTCGAAACAGTAAATAAATTAAAAGCCATAAGTTTTAAACCAAAATAAGCAACACAAAGTCTCACGTAGCATTAGTTAGCACTAACAAAACTTGCGCTAGCTTTCGATCGTTCAGGTTTGGAAACACGCAATGAGCCAGTGAGGTTTCACGGCAACTGAATCCTGGGCACACTATTTACACAAGACGTAACATGGCTAGCTCCAATATAAATCAAAGTAAAAGAGTACACTACTCTGTGTCGTAAAAACCTATATACGAAAACAGAAAGTAAGAACTCATACGTAATTACGGTATATATGAAAAACCTAAAGTGAGGATATATATATGTATTTACAAAAAAAAAGAGGGCTTTTCTGTAAATGTTTTTTTTAAATAAGAACTATACGCAATTTCGAAAAACTGGAGTCTTTTCACAAAAATGGTGACGTGGCACGGGGGCAGCAGGGAATCCCCGGCTGATAATGAGGGGGTATGTGTTCCCTTTGTTTCCGGGACACGAGCCCACTATTGCCTACAAACCTTTCGGGCCGTGGATCGAGGAACGAGCCCATTTTCCGGCCTAGTATTGTATAAATACGAGCATCAGCGGGCCGAACAAAGAGGCCGCTCGGCGCTTCCCGATGGGTGCCCACCCAACGTTGCCGGCAGGCGCAACCCACAGCCTCGGCGCGGCGCAGCGCAGCTTTCGGTCGTCGTGTCATGTCATCCAGGGCACGGCATGCTGCGTCCTCCCGCGGAAAACCGCATGCGTTGCTGCGTCGCGGCCGGCTGCCGGCTGGACGAGCGCGGCGAGGTCCACGCCTCGACCAAAGGCGAGTTCGCGCGCGGGGCGATCGGACGGCCGCCGCGGGTCGGTGTTTGCCTGTTTGGCCTGCTTGTTTCAGCCGTTTCTGGTTTTCTGCCACTCGAGCCTTGCCCTCCTCGGAAGTCCCGCTCTGCCATCACGTACGGCGCGCGGCCTCCGCAGTTGCCCGCCACGCATCGGCAAGCTCCCGATCGATTTCTCCCCAGGTGTCGGCGTTTTTCATCGTCAAATTTTGCGATTCTTGCTTGTCGTAGGGCCACGGGCCATGGCCCGAGGGCTCAAGCATGAGACTAATGCTTTGCGAGAATGTTGTCCACGGTTTGACTTATCAGTGGATGTCTTATTCTCCAAGTATTGCTTCATTAGAGCATCTCCAAGAGATGACTAATAAATTCACACCATAAATCTCTTTTTACAGATCCTAATCACGATATAAGGTCCTAAAATAATCATTCCTTCCAACAGATACCCTAAACCAGAAAAACAGTATTGGGAGTCTAGATCATCCTCTATAAGTAGAGAGCGAGAGCCCATTTTTTGGGTGTGTCCTATTTTTGGGAGTCTATTTGGGAATCTGTTGGAGCTACTTTTTACCCTTCAACTCTAAAATTTAAATATTAAGAGTCATATAGAGTATCTCTTGGAGATGCTCTTAGTTTGCAGTCCCAGGAAGCTGTCCCAGTCTTTCTTTTGGTTTTCCTATTTTGCTGAGGTCAACTGGCGCTGTTGTTTTAGCTGCGGTTTATGACTTTTTGCTATAGTTTATTAAATCTAATAAATAGTGATTGCTGAAAGAAGCTAAAGTTAAGACAGCTAAAAATCCGAAAAGAACGGAGTTAATAATATTTTGAAGAAGCAAGGTCAAACAGCCCAAGGATGAGACATGTGGACTCTGAAGCTAGCGGTCCAGCGGTTCTAGGATTGATTCTGAAGAGAAGGGCGGACCACTAGCAGGCAACGAAATTAAGGAATAGATTCGTTCGGTTGCTCATGGAATTAGTATCAAATTGCAATGTAAGACAACTTCATCGGCCGAAAAAAAGAATTGCATTGCAAGAGGAAGATTAGAGACTAGAGAGCCAAGTGGCCGGCCAAATCAAATAGATAAGCCAAGCCAGGGAGGTAGCCACGGAATGGATATGCTGCACGTAGCCCGGTAGCCGTGGGCGGGCACACGCTGGCCGTGGTTGAGCGCGACGACACGCACGACCTGGCCACGGGGTGCGCGCTCACCGGCTCCTGGCTCTGGGACTCCTCCCTCGTCCTCGCCTCCCATCTCGCCTCCGCCCACCTCCAGCTCGATCTCCGAGGCGCCACCGTCCTCGAGCTCGGCGCCGGCACCTGCCTCCCGGGCATCGCCGCCGTCGCCTGCCTTGGCGCCGCGCGCTGCGTGCTCATGGACGTGCAGCCGCTCCTGCCCGGCCTCAGGGCCAACGCGGAGGCCAACGGGCTCACCGTCGCGCAGGCGGACGTGCGAGAGCTCCGCTGGGGAGACCAGCCCGAACCCGAGCTCCAGCAGAACGTGGCGCTCATGTCGGACGTGTTCTACGGCCCGGAGGTCATGCCGGCGATGGCGGCCACGCAGCGCGGAGAGTGGCGGTACAGTGACGGCGGCACTGTGTGATGGGCGGAGAGCGAGGTGCGCGACGGCGTGCAGGACTGCATGGACGTGCTGTGGGAGCAAGGCTTCAAGGTGGCCGAGGTCGACAGGGCCACCAGGTCGCCGCTTTCGCCCTCTATCGCGTCGAACGCCGACAACCACAGGGGGGTTGACTTCACATTACGCCGAGCTTCTAACCGAACCACCATCACCTTTGACCTTTCCTTTTTCGTAAGTCACTTTCCACTTCCTTCGGAACCACAAATTCAGCCCGGCTCCGTCCCAACTATTGTACATGTAAATGGATTTGTGATGTAGATCAATCCGCACGGAATCAAGGATAAAATGCACGCATGAAAGACCGTGAACATTACAGTAATATACCGTAGAAAGCTACAGTGCTATACATTGACAAGCATTTTGCAGCAAGAGAATTTACAGTTGCAAAGGATTGCTACAACATGATGTTTCTTGATGTGCTTGCTTTCACTCTTTCTATTTCATCACAACAAAATTCTCAATTCTCGTGTGTAAAGGGAAAAAGGAAAAAAAAAACTACAGTAGCATTTTTCCCAATCCTTATGAGACAAGGCCAGAGTTGTATTTGTCTAACCAACCCAAACCTCCAGATGAACACTCGATAACTAACCGATCCAATCTTCCAGATGTACACACTAATAAAACCTGGTTGATTTCATGAGACTATAGCCCTAGAAAACGTGAAAAGCGATCTGCAAGGTTTGCAATAACAAACCCGGAAAATACCTGCAAAAGCACAAGCAGACAGGGTAAAACAAATGACAAATGCAAGCAAGAGTGATCTGGAACAGTAAGAGGTTCATAGAATAGAGCATAGGGTTGCCACTAATTAGTCCAATTTTAAAAATAATAAAACAAGGTTTCGTATCACTTTTAGTGCAGAAAAAATGGTTAGAATGATAGCTTTTTGACATAACCTCAAATAAACAATTCCTGAGCTGAAAGACATCCGTTACCTGGACAGAACCAAGGATGTAGACTGCTGAATAATGTCGGCCATGGATGACCATATCAGCAACCATCGCTAGTGGAATTGTGAGCGACATGCCTAAGGTGGCCACCAAGGGAGTAGTCCAAACAACAGAAAGAGCCCTGCCCAGAAGTTCCATTGTCACAACTCAATTATGCAATATTATAAAAAAAACATTAGCTTTCTTTTAGCGCGTACCAGAAGTAGTCAGATAGTACACTTCCAATAAGGCCATTTGCCAGCACCACTTCATCCACTTTAGCTGAGTGGGGCATTGTAAACTTTGGCTCAATGCCTAGTGCGGTTAATGGCCAGACTGAAATAAAAAAAAAAGAGACAAACTTCAGCATATTTGCGTATTTAGACCAAAGATCCAACCATGAAATACATGAATGGTTTATGTGGTTGAACCAAACTACAAAAGACCTGAACCCAAGAGGCTATGCCCGACCAATTGCGAAAGGGTCTCTAGCCCAATGGTTAGAGGCTTGAGTAGCACCCCCCAGGTCCTGGGTTCGACTCCCAGTGGGAGCGAATTTCAGGCTTGGGGGAAAAAAATCCCCTCGCCTGCTACCACACCAAAGCACAGGTCTAAGGCCCCGCCAAGGCGTTGATCCAAAGGATCCGCCGGTAGTCTCACAAGGTCGGGCGATGGTGCCGCTGTGTAAGGGTGGAGCAGGGGTTCGAGGGTTTTCTCGGTTTGCGTGAGAAGACCTTCTTCTTAAAGCAATGCCCGGGGGGATTCTTCCCCCCCGCAGGCCGAGTTTTTTTTTAATGCCCGACCAATTAGACTAGAACACCAAATAAAATGCATTAGTGACATGCACAATGTTGCAGAGAGAATATTTTGGATCATGAATAACAGCAATGGGCCTTGTATCTTTAGATGAGACTCCCATGCAATGCCGAATGTCCATAGCAGTTTCCATTGTATAAATGCTATTTATATCAATTGCTATTTGAAGTTTGAGTGTTCTAGTTGAATCAATTTGGAAAAGTTAACAAGGAAAATCTCACCAAGCCACCAGAGAAGAAAAAGACTGAAAAGTCCGAGATAGCCAAACAATTTTTGGACATCAACCCTTTCCCCATCCTCTCCAGCAAACTTTTTGAGAAGCACTGAAATGATGTTGAAAGTTGAAACAATTAACCATTGAATTGGGCAAGATCAACTACAATTAAAACAGAAAAGTAAAACAACCAACCAGTAAATAGACCATATGACATAGCTGACAAAAGACCAAACAAATCACCTATAAGAGTCCTCTGCGTGGCCCTGCATTTGTAAAGTTCATAAATCAGAGGCAAATTTTATGGTTAACAAAGTGATAAGTTCTATCTCACTGATTTGAAACATGATCATCAATTTCATGCAATATGCCTGTTGTGGCTACTGATCAAACAGTAAAGTAGGAGAGTAGTGTAGTGGAGATAATAGATGGACAATGCTTGCACCTTCTATATGTCCAAAGCCTGTATATATATTTCTATGAAGCGTATTTTACAATCCTACCCTTACACTCATGTGCCCTTCATAGGGGTATCTATGTCATTACACACATCCCACTTTGGGCTTTACAACCCTTCAGCAGACCGGATGGGCTTAAGTGAGGGCCACCCCTACAACAATGCCACATCAAATTGGAATACACAACTTTTATACAGTCTGTTTTATAAGAAAGGCAAGTCGACTGCAGCTAACCAACTTACTACAAAAGCACACAAGCAAGTCCAAGGGCTTGATAAGCACAGTTGGTCATGAGGAACTAATGCACAGCTGAGAAGCTTAAGTTTCAGGGTAAAACTCACTCACCCAGAATTGCTTACTTCTGATTCATCCGATGCCCAAGTCTGGCCCATAGTTGTCATTACCACACCAGCCATGCTAACAAAAACAGCAATTACTTTTGCAGCATTTATGGAATCTTGCCCAAGGAGCACACCAATGAAAAGAGTAAAGAGTCCTGAAGTTGAAGATAGTACAGTAGTACTGGCAACACTAGTTCTTGCAAGCGCTGCATTTGATAAGTACTGCATCCATTAAACATAAGAGAAAATGAGTAATCTTTACCAACCAAAGTATTCTTTGTATGGTTGAAAACACACGATCCCATTAATTATAAAGAACATGCAAATAATTGGAAAGTTACCTCAGTCACAAACCATATGGGACAAAGATACAATCCATACATTGCAATCTCCTTAGTGGAAAGCTCCTGCTCCTTCAGCACGTCATCATCACATTCATTGATTCCACAAATAAGTGGTTTTGTCTCTTCAAGTACAGGAAGATCCACATCAGTATAATTTATCACTACTGTTTTCTGTGATTCCATTTCCAACATCTTCTGCAATTCACCATTCTTCAGAGGGGCACTACCGCCGAAGGAAGATTTGGTTATGACTTTTGAAGCTCTACTGCTTCCAGAACTCCTTCTCAACAAATTGCATATAACTTCCTTTAGAAATGACAAAGGTATATAAATGACCATAAGGGAGGCCCCCAAGTAAGTAATTGCAAATGGTTGCTTGTAGTTGGTGAATATCCCCTGCACACAGAAATTTAGTTCAGATGCTAAAATAAAGATTCAATTCATTTCACAACATCAAATCTATTGAAACTCTTAAGAAACAAAAGCATACTTTTTAACAGTAAAAAGCATACATTTCATGGTGGACAACTAGGATCAACGTAATGTTCTTGAGTTAAATGCAACAAATCCCTTGTTGCTTTTGATGTTATAATGTTAAAACCTGAAAAATTGGAAAAGCAAAAGCGTACGGATTGCCAAAACTAAAGTAAGGCTCCCATCTAATATGTAATCATGCATTCTAGGTGAGCAAGAATATCACAACCACCTCCAATCAGGCCAATCAAGCAAATTAGGATTTGACATAAGTTACATGAGGAAAGCATGCTAAAGACAGGAATTGATGACAGGTGAACACCTATAGAGCATTTACAGCAATTTTTACAGAAACCCATATGCACACGCACATGAAAAAAATTAGAAGAACACACACATGAAAATTTCTACCCAGAGGCAAGAATACCAAGAAGGTAAGAAAAAGTAATTGAAGAAGAAAAGAAATCAACATGCAGCCCCGGTCAGATTCTATATGCTGCCTTAACATTCCCCTAAAGAATTTTCAATTGCAGGCAAGCCTGCGCGTAACATTAAACAATTCAGATGCGGAACAATGTCCCAAAGAGGCCTAATCAAATTATCAAATTAATCATCTGATAACCAAACATGAACCCCAAGGCAGGATCTAGGAATCCAATAAGCAAGTAAATAAAAGGAACACCCGAGCATGTGAAGAAAAAAATCGCTGTACCTGCGTGACCTCCGCGGAGGTGACCCATATGAGCACCACGGCCACAATCAGGACCAGCCCAGCTCGATACTTCAGATTGGAACCCATATCACCGCAATTCTACCTCTACCTCTGATCTTTTCTGATTTCCTCCCTTCTGCTGCAGTGCGCGAGGAGGCAGGCAATTTAACCGCGGTTATCTCACCTGCCCGGCTGCCCGAGAGGCCACACACATGCTTGCGGTGAGCTCGGCGGTGGGTGAGCTCCGCGGCGCCCCTCGCCTCATCGTCCGGCCCTCTTCCCTCCTCACAAAAAGAGAGGGGAGGAGAACAGTTTTGGGGGTGGTGGAGCCGTGGAGGTGGGCGGGGTAAAGCGGGCGTGACCTACCACTACCAGCGGAAGTTTTATATTTTGGTCTCACCCAGGAGAAGACGGTGCTCGGGTGGATTCGGAGTCAAGCGACTGTCCACTGGGGCCGGCCGGCACGGATCCGGTCTAAACACGGTTCGTTTAGACATGATCCCCATAAATGAACCGTATCGTGTTAATCTATGGACTATGGGTCGAGGTCTGAGTTCAAGCATGACTTACGATTGCGCTATGCTGGCACGAGCATGATTAAATTTTAACGGGCTATGCTGGCATGTGTCTGAGTTCAAGCATGACCTACAATCGTGCTGTGCCGGCACGAGCACGGTTAAACCTTAACGGGTTGTGCTGGCACAGTTGGCCCGTTAAATCGGAAAAAAAAGAGAAATTCAAAAAATCAAGGAAAAATTATAGATATTGTCAATTATCAAAATAATTATTTTTAATGACATAATAAGCTTTATTAACTTGTTAAATTAACAGCATGATTGCCTTATTAAAAACTTTACCAAGTAAAAAACTCAACTTAGGAAAATCTTGGTAAAGAAAAAGAGTACAGCCTATAAAGCTCAGTAGTGACTACATCTAAATAAAAATATTGAAAATCCTATTCATTGCTATCTAGATACAAATTCTCAAAAGATTCTTCTAAGTCTCTATTCTCTGTAGTATGTTGCAGTCTCGATTCAGCTTGTTCCTAGTCTTCGACGGTTAGAAGGATTTTGACCATCTCGTTCAAGATATTTGTTCGTCACTCTTCGATTATTCTTTCAGATAGATTGAAGGATAACTCCGAGGATACCGTAGAGACAGGAACAGTCAACACATCCCGTACTAATATGGATAGCACTGGTCATGTTACTTTCTGGGTTTGTCACCACGAGAGGATGTTCAACTCTTGCTCGAACCTGCTGCTATCACTATTGAGATAACTTGATAGGTCTCTGATGCTTTGTCGCCTTCCTCCTCCTAACTGATGTGTACCTGCATGAGAATCTCTGGAGGAACCAAAAATCATGCCCCATTGTATAGTCCTCATAGAGGTGCTAGGGCTGCCGGGGGTCTTTCCAAACGCACGAATCCAAACATATTTTCATATTTCTCGTATACCTCATATAATTTATCCTTAACTATTCTATAGTATGTACAATAATCTAAACCAGTAGCATCACTTAAAAGTTGTAATATATTTGTAAATCCTTGGAACTTGGCCCTAAGATCCAAAATAAAGATGAATGCATATAAAATAAAAATTTCCCGCTAATATTTTAAAAACTTAGTTTTCATTGCAACTACAACATCCTGTAGTATAGGATCATTTTCAAAAAACTTTAGGTGAGTGGTAAAATGTTATGAATAATTACAGGAGAGGTAGGGTAGTACACTCCAGAAAGACAAAGCATAACTTTATGGAAAAGTTCTAACAAAGGAAATATTTTTCATTAACAACCCAACTGGCCTCAGTAAGTTCGGGATCTCTAACTTGGATTCTACTAGAGGAGCTATGAGATTGATAAACTTGGGTGTGAAGGAAGACAAATAAAGTGTTCTTATATGGCAATATGTGTTTAACCATAAGGTAAGTATAGTTTCATCTAACAGGCATGTCTAAACCAAATTTTCTAGAACGGACGTTCATTACTACGCAAAAGCTCTTATATACGGCTATTCATTGGTTAAAATGATTAATATATAAAATTGCATATCTAAAAGAATCAAGACAAGCATTTAATCTTTTTAAACCAGATTTAACAATAAGATTAATAATATGGCAATCACAACATTGATGTAATAAGAAAGATTGTGCGTAAGTATGAATAAAGGAGTAATAATTTCCATAGCCTTAGTGTTTGCAACTACATTATCTAAAGTTATAGAAAAAATCTTATCCATGATGCTAAAATCTTCTACAACTTTAATAATGCATTCTGCAATTTTTTCAGTAGTATGTGCAACATTAATTAATTTAAATCCTATAATTTTTTTATTACCCAGTCATCATTAACATAATGAGTAACAACACTAATATAATCCTCCTTAGCCCTATCACTTCATATATCTGATGTCAAAGCAGCAGAGAATGTACTGATGTTAAAACAACAGAGAATGTACAAGTATGAAACATTTCTTTCAATTTTTCACGGCAGTTGTTATAATATTTAATTAAATCTCTACTTGTAGTTTGCTTAGATACAATATTAACTCTAGGGTTATGAGTAGTTCTATTATATTTTTGAAAAGTGTCAAACTCACCAAAAAATTAAAGGTAAATCTTGAAAAGCAATTAATCTGCAAATAGATTCTTGAGCTGTCCGGGTTATACTCCTAAGTACACACTGAGCTGTTAGGGTTGTACTGCTATTGCGTTTGCGCATTTGTATTCATTACCTTCTTTTGCAGTTTGCAGTATGCTGTTACAGGTGACCAGTCCCACCTGAAGATTTTGCAGATAATTTGTTACCATAATTTTTACAACCAGTGTATCTTACTAAATTCCCATCATCGTCAGTCTTGAGCTTTTTGTCGAAATCGTTCCAGACTTCCGATGTAGTAGCTCTTGTTCTTTTTGCACCTATGCTCTAGGTTGTGGATGCACTCGTTAAACCAGCAAAAGATGGACCCAGCGGCGCTTCTTCTAGTTGTACAGTTAGTTGTTGATGTTCACCTTCCGCGGATGGATGTGCCTCTTGAAAGGATTGTATATCCTCCGCCGTGAGGCTGAATTCGGAGAGTTGGAAATTGTGGTTCTCCATTGAATCAACTGTAAATTCATATAATAAAGTACAATTAATTTACTATTGAATCAACAAATAATAGCAAAAAATTGAAATAAGGTAGCACTATTAGTCTATTACCTTTTCTGTAGCTCTCTGAAGAGTCTTTAAATTTTCTAAATTTCGCACGATTTCTCACTAATTTTGTCAAATTTACGCAAACACAATCGGATTTTCACAGCTAAACAGAGAGATGAGAGTGATGTTTGAGGTGTGGAGAATGGAGGCCGGATGACCCCCTATTTATAGGAAAAAACTCGATATTTTTTCAAATTTTTTGCTATTTTTTCGATTGTTTACCCCTAATGGTCAAAAACGGTTATTTTCATTGGCACGGCTCATTTATACCCGTTGGAACCCGGCCGTGCTGGCATGTCCCACGTTCGCTAACAGGCCATGTCGTGCCGTCCTCTTGGTCCAGACAACAATTGCCCACGAGCTAGACGAGTTATACTGTGTTTGAGAGCCAGACCAACAGTGATAGATCATAGATCAGTACGTCCAAACTCGGTCCATTGGAAACACTACAAGCGACGGGAAGTGCAGCGAGCGAGGGAGGCGCGGGCGTGGCACGGTGCGCATGGCGAGTGTTTCGTTCGGAAACTCGGAATCAGGTGGTCCGGTGGCCGTGGGTGGTATTTGGCGCAGTTGCGCGGGGCGCGGCGCGGTGCGGATGGCGAGTTTTGGGTCGGAATCAGGTTGCCGCGCGGCCGGGTGGGGGTGGCGGATGGAGATTGGCGCTGTCGGTCGGGTCGCGGTTCGCTGTTGCTGTTCAGACCGGCCGTTGCTGTCCAGGCGGACGCGACCGTGGCGGGATCGGCAGAGTTTTTGGTCTCGGCGTGCGTGATGGCAAAAGATCCCTTGCAAGTTTGGGACCCGGTTAGTGCTCGCTAGCGTGCCGTCCCAGCGCGTTTGATGGTGAAAGCTGGGTTGGTTCTGTGTTGGAACTCGGAATAGTCGGTCGTGCGAAAATATGTGTTGGCGTACGGGGAAAAAAGCGTGCAGTGTGCTACCGGGCGTACGTACTATCACGGCGCTGAAAAAAAAAAGCTGGGTTAGGCTGCTGGCCACGTAGGCACTGTTCGTATTATTTTGAATAAGCTGTTTTTTCAATAGTTGATGGCTTTTATACGGTAGCTAGTTTTTAAAGTGAGATCTACTAATTAATTTTATTATGTATTATAGTAACTTAATTTATATCAGTTAAAATCGTACGTATGTATCTCTCTACAAGCTGTTATCATTCATAAGACAAAACAAAAAACCATTATGAATGGTCCATATTACCAAATCACATATTGGTCAACTAGCAATCAATACTGATTAGGTTACTGTAGCATATCTGTTCTCCATGGTAAGACGGGATGTTTAACAAGACGGTTAGCCTGCAATTATAGGACAGCAAACAATGCGCTTCGCAATTATAGGACTCCAAACATCGACTTCGTTAAAATGACCCTTGAAACGTTGTCTTCTTGTTTTTCATGATATTTGGTGTATTAAGTCTCTTTTCTCATCTAAATACATATATTTGTTACCCAAAGTGACCCTTTTGCCCTTCAGCTATTACGTATCGTCGCGTATGGATCATCTTTGTTAATTTGTATTACATATTAAACTGTACATGGCGGCCAGCCATGGCCAGGTGGCGGCCAGTCAGCCCAGGCCGCGAGCGGCCAACAGCCAGCCCACGTCTTTTTAATCTCACAAGGGCAAAAGGGTCACTTTGGGTAACAAATACATGTATTTAGATGAGAAAAGAGACTTAATACACCAAATGTCATGAAAAACAAGAAGCCAACGTTTCAAGGGTCATTTTAACGAAGTCGATGTTTGGAGTCCTATAATTATGAAGCGCATTATTTGCTGTCCTATAATTACAATTTTCTCCTTTCACTCGGGTCTCAAGTCCGTGGACACTAGAACAAGTGAACAAACGATATTTGGGCATCAGGCAATGAGGCATGGGTTATTGTCTTCCAATCGATGATGTTCGAAATAAGGGAAAGAATCGAGGAAGGAAAACTTTTACATGGAGAAGTATTATATACGCCCTTGGCGTAAATGCGTGAGGGTTAGTGAGTTTAGGAACCTTAACTTAAAAGGCTTGCAAAGATGATCAACATTTCGTGGAAAATTGATAGACAAACGTCCAAAATCTACTGAACACTTGCTCGCCTAGAAAAAAGAAAGGAAACGAATCTACCGAACTCTGGTTAGTAACTTTATGTTGAGCTGCAATCTTCATACATGAAGTTGTGGCGATAGAACTGTGAGCCTATGAAGTTTCGGGAATCCAAGGCAATTTTGCCCCTGGCACCACGGCAATGCCGCATTTGGCTCCTTCCCATACGTTTTATCCAGGGGCGAAACTGGGCCTCGGGCTGGGTAGGCTATAGCCCGAGGCCCAGCAATTTTACTTATACTACCCCTTTCTAATATATCCTCAAAAAAATTTCAGCCTTCCAGCCCAGCCCGAGGCCCAGCAATGGTAGCCCACAGGCCACTGCCCCGCACAAGAATTCAGCCCACAACCCACAGCCCACACTAAAGTAAAGTCAGCACCGCCGGCCGCCATGCATAGAGACATCAGACATCACCAGACCAAACCCAGAAACCCTAATCCCCATTCCCAATCGGCAGCCCCCAGCCCTAGCCGCATCAGATCTGAGCACGGAGCATCACTCTCCTACGCAAGCCCCCACCGCCGGCCGCCGCCTTGCCTGGCGCGCGCCTCCACCGCCCGCCGCTCCGCCGCTCGTGGCCGCTCTGCCCCTCCGCCGCTCGTGGCCGCTCCGCCGCTCCACTGCCGCTCGTGGCCGCTCCGCCTCTCCGCCGCTCGTGGCCGCTCCACCGCTCCACCCCGGCGACTGAGGCGAGCGCCAGCCCGGAGCAGAGCAGGGAGGGAGGCGAGCGCCGAGCCGCCGAGCACGAGCACAGGGAGCCGCGAGCGCAGCCCGGAGCAGGGAGGACCGGAGGAGGAGGACGCCGAGCGCAGAGACGCAGAGTGAGCTGAAGAATGAAGAAATGGAGCGGATGGGCTGAACTGGACTGAAGAAATGCGGCCGAGGCGGACGCTACGGTCGGATTTATGCTGAAGCTGAGCGAGCGGCTGAGGCGCTGAGCGCTGAGTGCCTGAGTCCATTACCGATCGACTCACCGAGACACCGACCGAGCCAGTGACTCAGTGAGCCACCGAGTGACCGAGGTACGGACTGCGCAGCGAGGTGAATCACAGAATCAGCTAATTTTTTTATGTGTTATTTAAGTATGAATGATCAGGTATTCAGGTGAAATGTTATATATCTAATGTTTTATATTTGCTATTTAGGAATAAACTAAAAAGGTTTAAGGATACAAATTACAAAATGAAGAGAAGCAAGACATTGTCATCTCTATTTAGGATTTGAGGTACTTGATGTATCTTTATTACGCTACATTCCGTATGATTTCGTATCCTTTTTTTATTGTGATTTGTGTTGAAAACTTAAACTCTTTAAGTATTGAGCATTAAGCAAAATTTTCATATCAATGATACATTCATTGCATATTTTTCCTTATATCATTATATAGTTCTAGACTTGTAGTATACTAGACTATTACTTGGTTCAAATTTAGCCCGGGGCGTGCTCCAATCCTGGATCCGCCACTGGTTTTATCGTATTTGGTCTCCTCACATGAGGAGCACACGAGGGGAGTGGCGTGGTCCGCTACAGCGTGAGGGGACGTGGCGTGGTTAGGATACACCTCAGGGGAGGTGGCAGCCACGTCGTCGTCCGCGTGCTCGTCGTTGTGTGGTTCATCGGCACATCGTCGTCCTCCTCGTGCGGTCCCATACCACACCACTCCCCCTCGCCATCCCCACGTTCTCGCGCGGTGGAGGACAGCGCCACCTCCCCTCACACGCTCGCCGACTTCGAGGGAGCCAAATACGGCAAAACGCGTGGGAGAGGACCAAATACGGTATTGCCGTGGAGCGCATGGCCAAAATGGCCAAGAACTCAAGTTTCGGAAGCTGACCATTCTGTTTTCCTTGGTTCCCAGAAACAAAAGGGCATATTTGCAACTTTGATAATTTTCTCATTGTTAACTTTATTCCAGGAGAAAACACACACATCGCAAATAAATTGAGAGAACACAAGAGAATTTCTCTATTCTCTTACTTACTCCCCTTTTTCTTAATTCTCTTACAAAACTGACTACAAGCCTCCTCAATATATAGGCTAATAATCTCCTACTAGCACATGTATACGGACTTCAAGTTGGACACAACTTCAACTTGAGTTACACACGGAGACGGACTCTACTACATCTTGAACTCTAAGTCAAGATTATTTTTAACAATCACCCCCTTAATCTTGACTTAATATACTCTAATTTTAGTCTCAATGCACTATGAACTACCAGCCACGCCTCCACATGAAGCGTTCTACATGCAAGCTACATGTTGGAACTCAACTTAGCTAGTACAAGTTCATCCGGATGCAAAGATTCTAAAACATTGAGTCAGTCGGTCTCAATTACGACTTACTAAACTCATACTTGACACATAACGGTGACACATCTTCTCAACGTTTTGATTTCTTTTCACCTTATTTGAGTTTGGACGGCGACCCATCTTCTCGACGTCCCTGACTCAACTCATCATCAGAGCATTGTTGATTCATCATCGCTGAGCGCTTCAGCAAGAAACACTTTCATCATCTTCGGCTTGGGGCATTATTAAGCAAATTGTTCATAATCGTTACAATTATAACACCTCACTTTTGCCTTATCAAACTTCTGATTCCGAAGACCTTGGCCACTACCCTTAGAAGTGTTCTTGCTTTCACGCTTCGATGATTGGATCTCCCACTCAGCATGGGTCAACAAGAGCTGTCTGTCGCCTTTGTTACTATTGTCGTGGATGCGTTTCTCATACGCCTTAACACGACCGATGACCTCCTCTATGGTCATTGTCTTTAGGTCTCTAAATTGCTCTATGACCGAAACAATCGAGGGAAACTGTGAGGGAACAACACGAAGTAATTTCTTCACTACGTACAACTCTCCCACCTGCTCGCCAAGGGCCTGAATCTTGTTGATAATGACCGTCAACCAGACGGCGAAGTCATTGATCGACTCCGTTTTCTTCATACGCAGCACCTTGAACTCGGTCTTGAGAGTTTGTACTTTTGCTCCCTTCACACGATCGGCGCCAAGATGCATCGTCTTTAACGCCTCCCACGCGCTTTGGCCGTCTCCTTTTCGGCTAGTAGGAAGAGCATCTCCTCTGAGATACCTTGATAGATGGTTGCCAATGCCATTTGATCTTTGCGCACATCGACGTTGCTGTTCTCGATTGCATTCCATACTCCTTGAGCTTTCATGTACACCTTCATCTTGATTGCCCATGCTGCATAATTGATCGTCGTGAGCATCGGATAATGCAGTGAGACAGCGGAACTTTCCTTCACCATCATATTAGATGATGCCTTGTCACCGATGACACCACTTCCGGAAGAACGCGACATGATCTTGAGTACGAATCAAGATCTCAGGCTACTTTGAAGTAGCTTTGGATAGGGGTGGAAAACGGTAACGGATAATTCGTTTTATCCGATATTCGTATCCGAGAGAAATCCGAATTTGGTAAGCAAAATCCGTATTCGAAAATATTCGTATTCGAGAATATTCGTATCCGTATTTGAGAGTATTCGTATTCGCATTCGTATTCGAGAATATCCGTATCCGTATCCGTATTCGAGACTATTCGATTCGCATTCGATCCGTTTTTAGAACCCATGAAAAATTCGTACAAATTTTGTGATTCAAAACTTGAATTTAGGCGGTTTAAAACTGGTAACCAGTCAAAAACCGATGAAAAATCGGCAAAAACGTTAGGAATCCGTTTTATCCGATATTCGTATCCGAGAAAATCCGTATTCGAAAATATCCGTATTCGTATTCGAGAATATTCGTATCCGTATTTGAAAATATTCGAATTCGTATTCGTATTCGTTTTAAAAATATGGATTCGTATTCGTATTTGAGACTATTCGACCGTATCCGATCCGTTTCCACCCCTAGCTTTGGACCGAGGGAATAGAGAAAAAAAACTGCGCTGTTTTTCCTTTTCTCTTGGTGACTCTTCCTTGCTGTCTTGGATCTGCTCTCTGTTGCTTTGCTTCGCGCTGTTGTTAATCTCTGCCTCGGTTTTCCTTGCGCCGGCACTAAGCAAACAGATCGAAGGACCAAGAGACGTGCGCACACAGGCCTCGGGAGCGCTGCTCGAGACGAGCGCGAAACGAAATCGCCGAGAAGATTTTTTCCAACGACTCGATTCTCGTCTAGGCTCTGATACCACTTATTAACTTTATTTCAGGAGAAAACGCACACATCACAAATAAACTGAGAGAACACATGAGAATTTCTCTATTCTCTTACTTGCTTCCCCTTTTCTTTCCTTATCTTACAAAACTGACTACAAGGCTCCTCAATATATAGACTAATAACCTCCTACTAGCATACGTATTCGGACTTCAAGTTGGACACAACTTCAACTTGAGTTACACACGGAGACGGATTCTACTATGTCCTGAACTCTAAGTTAAGATTATTTTTAACACTCACCAATGTAATAGCGTTATTCACTCATGCACGTTTCTTTTCTATTGCAGTTCGAAACAGATGGGAAGAACAATACTTGCCTACCTTTGCTTTCCTGCTTTGTAGCCAACTTGACAAATAGCTACTGCAAAACAAACGGATGGCCTACCATTGCTTGGGCAGAACAAATAAAACACAAGAAAAGTAAGAATTGCGCTGTTTTGGGTGGATATAGTTTGTCATCGTTATATATTTGATTTGTTGGGCTATGAAGTGTCCCTACAACATTAGTCATGTGCGCCATTGTAGTTGGAAGGAATAGGACGGTTCATACTACTTTTTTTTACTAGACCAACGTAAGCTTCACGAAGCATTTGCTGCAGCAGCAAGGCCTCTCCAATGCTCTCCAAATGGATACCCTCCTTCTGCACAGTTTGTTCCATAATAATTGAAAAATGATTCAGGTACGACGGACCTGTCAGCATATTAAATCAAGATCCATTGTCCCGTATCCAATCAAACATAAATAAGAAGATATGGAGTTATCTGGCAAAGTCCTTTTTCCGATAATGATGTATAGACTACCGCCTGATCCAAAGACATACGAGAGAGGTTAATTCACTGAAATACTACTGTGAGAACGTTTTGGAGAGATCAACTATGTATTTCCTGAGTTACTACATGCATGTGCTATCATGCAACAGAAGAGAGCTGAGAGATCACTGTTTGCGTGCACACAAGGAATGTACGCAAATACAGTCAAGAATTTGCAGATGTTGGGTGGATTCTTTTTGATTTAATGCTTATGGTTTTTAACTTTTGTTGCAGTAACTAACTTTCAAATGATGTATATTTTTAAGGTAAAGTTTATAAGTTAATTTAATAGATATTATACCGACTTCAACTATATTGGTAATTTAGTAAAATTTAAAAACTATAAACCACCGTTCAAAAGAATCCATGTATTATATATAGGAAAACGGTACTAAACGATCTAATCATCCAAGCAAGTAACGAGGTCAGCGTGTGCACTCGTTCTATCTAGTATTTATTTAATCTATTCGTGCCGGTTGGGTGAGATTCGGTGAACACTTGATTTAAGAAGCAGGACTCAGTAACGTACTCATGCATATTCAGAGCATGAAACTGACAGGTTCGCCCCATATTTCAGTGCATAGTTGGTCCCGAAAGTACCAACGCCTTGGTAAGCACAGCGATGACTGCATGATGGCCAGCGAAGCTGAGATGGAAAGCGGAATGCATAGCGTGCGCTGTTCGTTCCTTCCAGTATCAGAAAAAGGTTGCCATTTGATCATTTGCAGAATGCAGGTACCTCACACTTCGTGTACCGCGTGTCGGTCGGCAGAATGTGTAGCTCTAAGCTAAGGATGGAAAGCCATCACGTAACAGAACCACGAGTAGCTTCTTCCAACTAAGTTGATGCGTGTCCGGTTTCATATGGCAAAATGTTCGGTTTCATATTGGCAAAATGTACGGCTACTATAGCAGCGAACCGGCCAGCCAGGTCACAGAAGTTGATCAGATCTGACCTTGGAGCCTTTTCGTTTAGGTGGCACTTGTTTCTCTGCCAAGTGCAAAGTTGATCAGGAATTGTCGTGTTCTTCTCTCTTCCAATCTCTTCACAAAACCATGCTCCCCTCTGCGTATTGAAGCGGTGGCATTTTTTTTACGAACGTGCGTCTTTGGATGGATGGCTATTCGTTCAGAACTATATATTTGATGGGATACGGGATAGGTTAGACTAGCGTGAAATTATTAAAATTTTTACCATATAAACTAGAAAGTCACACGAATAAAAAATTATATATTGTAACCACTAAATGTACGGTACAACAAAAAAAAGACTTAAAATAGCACAGTTTAACGTAGCACACGTCGATGTAGTGGAAATAATCGATCGTTCATAAGCAGTAATCACAACAACATCTCTACCGAAGTTCACACATCCAGAAATAGAACATCATGCGCAAGTGTGTTAGCATCAGCATGCACAACCGGGGGTTTCAAGAGGTGACAACTAGAGTTTCAATAGGTGGTATCGGGATTTTCTTTGATCCTCAGTTTTTAGTACCACTTTCAGCCACACGTCTCCCTTAATATATAGCTTCCTACCAAATCCTTATATGATATGATTAGAAATTGTATTCAACTCAGAGAGCCTCCAACCGAATTCTTATCCAATATTAATAGAGATGGTATCTCACTCGGAATCTATCATCCGATCTTTACTATTTTAACCATTAAATGTGTGACCATGTAGGTTCATATATACTTGGCTGTAACTCGAAAACACATTTTTGAGTACTGGTCGGTAGTGGTCCCTAGCAGGATATATTGACCCCTAAATATACACAAAGATCAATCTAGATGAATCTTATACAATATGATCTGCAAACGAGGTCTTAGTCACTCACGGTCATCTCATAACTTCTTACGATCAGATCGTATATAGTCATGACCAGTTCATATCCCCATACAACCAGTTTGTGATATGTTCGACCAAATCTAAAATGGTCAGTCGGTATACTTATACTACCAGTTCACATCCGGTCAGACCTATCAACCTGTTTACATATTTTCCTTTTGTCTCACGATATTCGATCAAACTCCAGGTAAGAAATGTATCATCCATAGACTAATTTAATCTTTTTCTGATCTAATGATGGATAACTTCTTGTGGTTGACTTTTCAACTACTCATGGTATGATCATGCACTTTATTTATCCGACCACATCTCTGTACCCAGAGATATCTCTTCTGTTATATAGGAGGGGCAAATCCTATATCAGACTAGGCATATTCCTTTACATATTTCATAGTATGCCCGGAAGTTACTTTTATAACTACTCAGTCACAAAATACGTTTGGCAACCTCGAAGTGCACTATTACATGTATAGAAAATTATACTGATCTCAAGTACAACTATTATACATCATCATTGTTTGAGACCAACTGATAACACATAAAAATATAATAATCTCAACAGTGTCTCAACGTGGATCAATCCAACACTATGTTCTCTAACATGTGTCAACATTATTGATTTAATATCCCTATATCTATGACCGGTGAAACGTAGTCATCAATCAATATATATGTTGATCTATAAGTCACTAGTATCCCGACAAGTAACATCTGACTAGGAATCTTTAGAATGATACCATATAATAAATAAAGAGTTTTATCAACATGTCACATACTTGCTAATATTTATAATAATTCATTCAAGAAACATAATAATATTTATTCAAAAGATCATAAATATAGAATTGATATAATCATCTTTATAATTATTTCTAGGGTATATCAAAACAATATTGCTATTACGTGTTTACTCAATCTTGCAACGAAAAGTTTTATTCGAGCCTCTGCTATCAGTTTGCCACCGACGCTCGCCCCCTTGCACCGTCTTCGGTGGTTCAGTGTCGTCGGGACAAGTTTGATGTTGTGCTCGTAAGCAGAGAAGCCAACGGGACATCGGGTGTCTTCTTATCATCTTTTAAATTCTAAATACTGCTTTTTAATTTTTCTATTGTAATTAGTTTTCAAATAAAGCATTTTTATAAAATAAAATCTATAAGTTAATTGTAGTATACATTGTAACGACTTCATTTATATCAACCAAAACTGCACATGAGTTATTTATATCTCTATACTCTCACTCTCACAAATAGCCAAAAACCGCATTCATAAGCTGAAGCCAAAAAGAGATAACCGGAATCAATAAGCTGGCTATGGTCTACAAGAGTGGCAGTCACCAAACGGATCCAGCTTCCTGCTAATCTTAGTCCATTTCAATGTCGTCAAGCTTCTTCTCCATACAAACCAAAAATAGAACAGAACCGGTCATGTTCATGCAAGCTAGAACAGTTCAAATAAAAGAAAAATGATTGCATGCCAGAAACAAATCGTGTGATTCATATTGCATGCCCTATTTACTGAACTGCGGTATGTACAGCCGACAGAAAACCAAGAGCAGAGTAAAAATCAAAATTGCCAGAAACTATGCCATCTATATTTGTTAGCTCATTCACGAAGTACAGGCAGAATAAATAAAATCCAGGGAGAACGGTTAAGGGAGACTACAGAACGATCGGCATCAGTAAGAGAACTCTACCGTTAGCAGAGATGGCATTCAATTACTGAAAGGAACACATCAAAAATTAGGTTCCCTTTCGTCTCACTTCTACATATTCCGCTTCTTTCCTTGCTCAATCCAATCTTAAATACCAGCATGATTGGTAAGAGCACCCTCACCACCAACGGCATCAAATAATGAAGTGCTTTCAGTTTTATGAAAATCCCCAACAAGAAATCCATTAATCAGGATAATGAGATAAGTCAACACATAAATTCGACCATCTTCCTTTTGGGTGGCTGGCTGTTGCGAAAATTGCCAAAAACCCTCCTCCAATTGTATCTATAGGTCAATGAGAATGCAAAACTTTGACCGCAATCTGACTTGGTGGCTGTTCTGTAAAAACGCCATACATTTTTCTCTGGATGAAACAATGATGTATCTGATGATGACTATATTTCCAGGTGGTGCAGAATAATGCCATCAATGTCTGTTCCAAATCAGACTACAGCTGCTCTTTCACAAGCTTTGTAGTAAAGCGTCTTCTGCACATAGTAAAGCATGTAAGCCTGTGAAGTTCTGACAGTATGCTCCTCAACTCTGGTTACCCAGGCATCATCACATTTGTACCAGTGATTGTTTAACCTGAGATATGTCACATAGTGGCCAGCATCTAGTTTACCACTATGCGTGATAACCGCAAATATTTCAAATTCTGATGACAATTCAGAAACTGCATCTGAATCACTGGCTTCAGATGGAAATATGCGGTTCCCATATCTACTTCTAAGAATAGAGGATGACAGGTAAGGGGCCATGTCAAGAGAAAAAGGAAACTGCAAAGAGTGATCAACTTTCCTTGACATCTTCTTAACTGATGAATGCTCAAATCTCTTAATGTGAAAGCAAGAAACTAATGGAAGCCTCCGAATGGACATTTGCTTCAGGGACTCTTGCCTCTCCTTGCAACGTTCACAGAAGAACTTCTGCTCAGCATCAAGCCTCTCAGCCCTTGTAAACCGCTCCAAACATCTCATGAGTGTTGTTGATACATTGGAATTCATGCCAGCTAAGTTTCTCTCTCCGTTGCGCACATGCAGCTTTGGGTTTGCAACACTAAGAGAGTTGTTGTATCCAGCATCCAAGTCCAACGAGATGTCCATACAGGGTTCGAAAGTTGTGGATGTGAACCCACAATGTGTGCAGGTGACATCAGATCTCAAGATACCAGAAAACACCCGGTGTGCAATGCAACAGTCTCCATGGCCTATTATTGACAAAAATTACAAATCAAGGTTAGAGCCAGAACATTAACAGAATATTTTTCTCAAGAAAAATCATAGTCCAGCATATCAAAAGCAAGACAAGTTATTCTCCATTGCCCGCAAAAACATTGGCTCAATTTGTTCCCCAATATCCAAACAGTACAGGAAGATTATTCTTTTACCCTACTTTTCCTGTTTGCCTTTTTGGGTGGGGAGCCAGCTGTAGGGCTGTGCTCCAAAGAAAAGTAGGACCGACAGGGAAAAACAGTAGTAAAGCATCCACAAATTCTACTAGGCAAGCATCGAGCTACTAATCAGTAGTAACAGATGGATCTGGATGCACTGTTCAATGTCTCACTCAGAGAGGATGCTCCCAATTATCGCATTCACTGTATACACAATATGTGATTATCTTAATTTGGATAAAATATAGCTGAGAGTGCACCATCTCACAATATAGACTAAAAAACTGATCTTTAGCTGTTTAGTTCACACCTGAATTCAGTGCAATACATGCAAAAGTCTTTAATTCAAATAGTAGCAAGAGAGAAGCTAACTACCTTGGGCATGTGGTTTGTGTTGATCATCCTTTATATTTTCATGGATATGGTCAAGGATGGAGATAAAAAATTCATGTGCATCCTGTTGCTCGTAGCTTGCAAGGTTTGATGCATGCTGCCACCAACTAACAAACCATAACAATAATAATCAGACCATATGAGCAGCAAAAAAGACTTCACAAAGTGTAAACTTTACAAGCATAAACTGCAGTTCGAAAATTATCGCTTCAGCTTAGAATCGGTGTCTGGGTTGCACTATTCCCACTATGATGACTATAGGTTTTTAAATAACCATAGGGCACAGTACGCATATTATGAGTAAAGGGCATAGACAGTATGTCCCTAAGGAAAAGGAATATCTTTTGATAGGCCTGCCGAAGTATCAGCAAGACTAGCAAAAACTTCAGTGCCTATGACGATGCTACATACTTGCATACTACCTTCGAAGCAGCAAGACATACTGCCATAGCACAAAATTGAACTTAAATCATGCAATTCATAAGACTCGGTTATATACCCAAGTGGAGGAAAATTCACCCAAATACTACAATAGAGCAAATGCTCATGACACCTTCACATGCACCTGTCAAACAGTTGACTTGAGAGGAATGAACAGTTACTCATGCATTTGATCACTTGTATAGTTGTACTCATGCATTTGATCACTTGTACAGTTGTACTTGATTTATAGTCACAGTTCAACAAAATGTTGGACATGCCAAATGTAGTTACGACCATATGACAACAAAATAACTTAATGCTATATGTTATGTTCCATATATAGAAGACATCTCATCAAACAGGTCATATGCAACCAACCGTGCAACAATTTTCCCTCTCTAGCAGTACATACGTTGCTCACATCATTCCATTTCATATTAAGTACTTCCACTTGCAATCTGCATGATCATGATATAACGTCAAACAGTTACAACTATCAAAACATAACGTACAAGCAATACTCTTATCATTTGCAAGAGACCAATACAATCCTTTATCTCAAACAAGACTCCCTCCCCACAGTTACAATACTACATCATACACCCATTTTTAATTAACGGCTTATCATAACTTTCCAAATACGCAACGAAACCAACATTAAAAAGCAGCACGTTGCTAAAATAGGGGGGATAAAACACCCAGGACATCAACCAATGCGAAAAGATCGCGAGATCCAGACCTATAGAGGAACTTGGCGGGGCTGTAGGGCGTGCGCTCCCCGGAGAAGGCAGCGGAGTAGATCTCGTCGAGATCGCACGCGAGGCACGCGGCCTTGTCGTCGGCCTCGGCTGCACGATGTCTCATGGGCGTGCGGAGCGGGCAGAGGAAGCGGTTGTGCCGATCGCCAAGGAAGTAGTTCCGGAGCGGCGGCGCGTGCAGGAGAGCCTGCAGTACGGAGTTCATGAAGCAAGTGTTGCCGAGATTGTTGAGCCCGCGGAGCCCTGCCGGCGCGGCGGCGGATGCGGAGGTGGTGGGATCGGCGGAGCTCATGAGCGCGAATTCGGCCGGATCTGGGGCCCAGGCGCGGTAGTCTACGCGGCGACGCTTGCGGGGTGCAGGGGAGGCGGAGGCGGGTGCGGAGAGAGGTGGTAGGGAGGAGGATTGGGCGAGGAAGACGGCGTGGTCGAAGTCGGGGTCGTAGACCTGGTCGCCGCAGGCGGCGCAGAAGAGCTCGGCGCGGTCGACGTCGACGGCGATCTGGTGGCCGGGGGCGGACGCGGACGCGTGGGAGGCTGCGTGGGAGGGGCAGAAGACGGCGGCGCAGGAGAGGCAGGCATAGAGGCGGGAGGGGGAGGGGGAGGAGGCGGGGCAGGGCATGCAGCGGGGGAGCTCGCGCGGGTCGCGGCGGATCTCGGGGCGGCCGAGCGGGCGGACGCGGAGGCAGCGGCGGAGGAGGCGGAGCGGGCGCGAGGTGAGGCGGTGCGCGGCGAGGTGCGGGCAGGGGGGCGGCGCAGAGGGTGTGGACATCGGGGAGGGGAAGGGGAGGCGGCGGAGTGGCAGTGGCGGTAGGGGGTAGGGGTGGAGTGGCAGCAGGTGGTGCGGGGGGAGGGGGAGGGGGAGGTGGTGGTCGGGGGATGGTGGCGGCGGTGGTGGAGATGGATGGTATTGTTGGGTCCGGAGGCATGGGTCGCTCTGGGTCGGGAGAAAGGCGGTTCTCGTGCACGGCGAGATCAGGATCTGACCGGACGATCGGGTTCTCGTCAATGCAGCACTGTAGCAGCACGGGGCACGGCACCGAACCTGGGAAGCTAACGGCTCATCTGATCCGATCGCGCTCACGATAGACTCAGGATAAACAGCAGAACAATGATTCTTGTCCTGCTCGGTTGGGCTGAAAAGTTATAGCTTATGACTGAAAATGTACTGTAGCTATCTGAAATTTCATTATAGCTGAAAGTAGATTATTTGGCGTAATTAAATTTAAAAAAAATTAAAAATAGAAAAAATATGTTAGCTCATCTCGGACAACACAAACGAATATGGAAAAAAAGAACAGGCAAAAAAGCTCAAAAAACGAAAAAATCAGAAAAAGACGAAATTTATAAATAGTGAAAAATAAACCAGAAGTCAGAAACTAAAACTGAAACGAGCGGGGCTTCCCAAAGTCGCATGCAAATGCAACTAATCCCAAATGACTCAGCCTCACATACGTCTATATCTACTGCATTATATATGGCTCTGTTCATTTGTATTTTTGATTTCTTTAAAATTCAAAATAAACGGCGTGGCTTCTTAAAACGGATTTTTGAAACAACTTTTTAAATCTAAAACCATGTACGTTGTCTGCATCAACATTTCCACCATCCGCTGCCTCTCAAAAAACAATACAGACAAAAGACATCAACCTCAACCAAAAGATATCAACCGCAGTTTAAAAGGCCAAGAACTATGCCTTCGCATTATTATCGCCTCAAACAGCAAATGATGAGCTATTGGATGGAGTCCCGTCCCACTCCAACTGGCTTACTACTTAAACTTCTATTTATGGCTTTTACATCCTGCTCATTTTGACTTGAGCTTCTGGCTTCTGTATTATTTTTCACTATTCATAAATTTCGTCTTTTTTTGAACATTTGACTTTTTTGAACTTTTTTGCCGGTTCTTTTTTCCTGTATCATTTGCGTTGTCTGTGATGAGCTAACACATTTTTTCTATTTTAATTTTTTTGAATTTAATTACGTCAAATAAACCACCTTCAGTTACAGTATAATTTCAGTCAGCCATAAGCCACTATGTTTCAGCCAAATCAAGCGGGACCTTAGTTTATAGATGAAATTATACTATAACGACAATTAGTTTTTCTAATAAAAAAATAAAAAATCATTATACCGTCATGTACAATGCAAAACCGTTTACACTGACTTACGTTTTGAGTCCTGGTGGACTCATGAAAACCAATATGCCAAAAGTGGTTTGCACTATTGTACATATGAGAACAATCGCTGTGACAAGTGCTGCTAAAACCAGCCATGGATAGATGAAGTGATTCATTCATAACCATGCCAACCATCGATTCAAACGACTCTGGTAGCGAGCTTCCATTGTCTGACAAAGTTTTTTAAATAATATTTACCATTGAAATCAAATACCACATCCTTACTAAGCGCCGTGAAGAGATTCGACATGCATGCTCATCACTGTCCAGGTGGTGCACAATGATTTCTTTGTGACTTAGTATAAACAACATCTTCAGGTGTGCTGACGAGCTGAGACAAGAAAACAATATATGCCGTAAAAGAATCTCCAAACTGCGGGCAAGTTTGCTCAAATGCAATCAAATTCCTGAAAAGGGATTCTGTTCTTTCATCGATAGCAAGGCATGGAATTTTCACTACACCATTGATACACTTAACATCTAGAAGGCAATGATTCCTGGCTCCATATACTGTGCTACCCGACGCCAGCGATTGAGCTGCATACCAGCTTCTAGGGTACCCATATCCAGGTAGACTGATATGCTTTGCTGAAAATCCACTTAAAGATGGCCCAGCTTTAGATATTTTCGTCCAAAACTACGAAATTTGTTAACATACTGAGGCACACCAGGTAGTGATGGTCTTCATGTGGATCCTTATTTGAGATAGTAAATGGTGAAAAGCTTTTGGCCTGTCACATTCTTGTATAGCCTTTGGATAGAAACGCAGAGCAACTTGTACATACCAAACAATTTCATCTATACATTGTGTATCGGTTGCTTTATCACCGGAAAGTACCACATATATTTTCTTGACGACAAAAAAGGGAATCTGGTTTTCATTCAGGAAAATATCATGGTTGAAAAATCTAGCAAGCCAGTCACCACTTCTGTTTTCTTGATCATTTTATTTGCTTTCTTGATTTCCTGCCCTTTTTTCCATAAGCAACTCATTCTTTGTTACCACTGGCTGTGATGTGCTTGGTCCGTTTCCACCTTCTACAATTACTTCCTTCAGATTAGAACCACCATAGTTTTGTCTGCAGGCTAACAATTCCTTGGTTCCCCCCAGAGTTACTAAAATAAGACATCCATGAAGCAAAAGCACTTGTATAAATTCCACATTATTCATTTGAAAGTCCTCAGTGTAGCAGTATCTTGCTTGTCTTGCTATTCCACAAGCTGCAGTTAGGTAATCCATCAAGGTTTTGCGGCTTTTGCCACAGTTCAGGCTGAGTACATAACCCAGAAAACTCCATTTCAGTATTTCCATACTATGTAAGGCTGTAGCTCCATGGTGATATGGACCTAGTGATACCACAAAAGGTTCATAGGCAAACCTGTCAACCTCACGATTCACGAATGTGTTGCTGTACTTTGTAGATAAGGCATGACTAAAGGTTCTGTTGTCAACCTCTGCCTTGTATCCTCTCAAAAAAAAGTTCTATTGTCAAGGTCCTCACCTATTGTCCAATAATAATTAAGTTCCTGTGTCATTGCGGTAAGTTGTAACCAATGTAACCATATCAATACCTCTATCGGTACCTTTTTGTATGTTTGGCCATACTTGTTCATCTGTTTTGTTTTTTGGATATGTTGGTCAGTATTAGACGAAATATCACAATACGCAATGACTTCCCTTGCCACCGGAGCTCGGGATGCCGTGCGTGACAAGCTCAAGGAACCGGCTCTCAAAGAGACATCAGAGGAGCCGAGGGAGACAGTTTAGGAGTTGTGCAAGAAGATACTCGCCACACTGAACTACATGATTGAGGGTAGCCACGACGCCAACCTCGATACCACCTCCAATGCTGTTGAGCTTGCTGGCCATTCCGTGGTCCCCTTGCTGACACCACCCACCACTATCAGGTTGAGCGACATCATCGTCTCTAGTCCCGCGCCACCAGTCGTCGCCAATTCAGTGTATGATCTACCAAGGACTCCTTTGAGCACAAGTCATTCGAAGAAATGCCATGCACACCAAGGCCGACTTTGAGGTTTGACCGCGGCTGAGCGCCGGGCCAATGCTAGTCTACACGGTGACTAGGTCTAGTGTGGACCCCATAACACCATTACCCACTGTGGTACTGGACACTAGCGACGACATCGCCAAAACCATGGGCATCCTCACCCTCAACCCCTACATCCTCGGCACCAACTACCTCATCACCAACACCAACACCATCGGCTTGCTCGTTCTTGACTTCGGTGGCCCTAGCACCAACTACCACATCACCAACACCAGCCGCAACGCATGGGTCGATGTTCTCCCAACGTGTCTTTACTGTTTGCCTGCTGGTCACAAGGTGTTTGATGAAATGCCAATGAAGATGCACGCTCTCTCAAAAGACAAGCCATTGCCGGTGACTGCACTGATGTCCTCCTTGGTCATTGATGTGGGCCACGCTATGGCCTCTAGCATTCCACATGCAGACACCCTCCACAACTTTACCACCAAGATCATCGACACGGCGCCAGCCAAGTGCTCGATGGCATAGGAGGGGTGCACCATTAGCATCGACCACAACATCGTTGCCACCAGCCGCGATTCCGAGACGCTTGCCAAGCAGTCAACTCTGGGCCTCGACATCAGCATCGGCTACTTCCATGTCATGGCCATGCCCCTGGTCTCGAAGGGTGTACCCATGGCTATTTATGCACTCAGGGAACTCTAAACGATCATCATCTCTAGCCCCACACCAACAGTTGTTGTCATTCTAGTGCATGTCGGCACTGGTGACTTTGCTGCGCACCAACTGTTTGATGGAGTGCACATGCACATTGAGGTCGATTCCGTGGCTTGGCCTTGGCGAGTGTCTAACCGACGCTTGTTGCTCCCACCAGGCCTCATCTCGACCCCATGGCGTCGCTAGCCATAGCAATGCTAGACGTTGATGATGATGTCACCAAAACCAATGGCGCCATCATTCTTGACTCCTCTGCCCTCGATGCTAACAACCTCATCACCAATGCCAGCCACCTCACCTTGGTCGGTGTTCTTCCAGGCCACCTTACCGGTTAGAGTGGCGAGATCCTCCATGCATATCTCCTTGGTTGGCTTGATGATCACAAGGTATTCAAGGAAATATTTGACAAGAGTACGGTGGCATTGTGGCCACCACCAATGAAGATGGCCGAGCGGCAACCATGGATGCCACCTAAGTGGAGGTCGTGGGAGAAGGTGTTGAGTCATAGCCGACACCATGGTCGGCATTCATCTGCTATCAAGGTGGCGTGCAGCTGAGGCACCCATGTCCGCCATCGTCTGTCCATGTTGAACAGCAAAAGTGTGGTGAAGTCTATATTCAATTCAAGTTGAGCATCGAGGTTCTACTATATATTCCATGGGACGCCGGCGGCTTTGGATCAAGTCGTATTTCAAAGAGGGTGAAATACCATGAATGTGAACCTGAGCCTCCGGGATAGACAAGCTATTGTGTTGGCCTTTGACCCATTCTACTGAGTGGCACTACAGAAGAATGATGTAGCAGCAATGTGGAGTATATCGATGGACGAACAAAATCAATGGCATTGGCCTCCTCTCTTTCCTTACTGTTGTCTCTCCTCCAAATCTAATTCTCTGATTCTCAATCCCGTATTTCTTCCCAGTCTAATTGCTCTTCCCAATTCTTACTTTCAATTTTCCCAATTTGTATGTCCAAGTATCTTATATATTGTGTTTGGTTTGGCAATTTAGCTTTTGTGTTGGTGTTGATATATGATAATCAAGTGGGATCGTGACACATGTTCCTCATTTCTCCCTGGTCGGCGACAGAGAAGACCACCGTGGAAACTGACGAGCCCAAAGTCAATTGGCGACGGAGCCAAAGAAGCTCGGGGCTAGCCAGATCTGGCACCTATAGGGGCTTGTCATGGGTAGGGGTGGCGGATCCGAGGGCGATGGGGTTGAGGTGGCCGGATCCGGCATAGATGGGGCCTAGTCGGGGTCAAAGGTGGCTAGAATCGGCGGGATCGCCCGTTCGCCAACTGTGCGGCTGCGATCGCCCGTGCGTGGCCTACGCTCGCCGCTTGTGCGCTTGGGGATGGGAGAGAGAGAGAGATTGCGGATGGGTAAGACAGAGAGGGTGTTATGTGCAAAAGAACATGATAGAGCCATGGAGGGAGCGTGATTGGCTGATTGCAAAGTGGGCTGCGAAGGCTGGAATTGAATGTGTGCTAATCTTGCCTGTACATTTTAGATCCAACGGTCCACGTTGGGTTTCCAAGTTTCCACTCAAATAGTGGTTTTCACCTCATTTGTCGTGAGGGATTTGATGGTTACTTATGACCGACTTAAAATAAATAAATATAACAATTTTTTTATTATTTTTTGAAATAATTTATCATATTAATATTTCCGAAACGATTTATCGATAATCTGTTCATTTGTACAACCACTCGTACTAGTACCAAACGCTATCAATCATAAGCATATGCTATCAGGCACAGCCTAAAATAACACGGCCAGTATCTCTCTTTTCAAATTTCCGAAGTAGTGAAGCTAACAACTGTTCAAAATGTATAATAATGGGGGTTGTATTGTGTGCTGATGGTCCTCATGAACCTAGAATGAGGACTTTTGGAGTACTACTATAGGGTAGGAAAGGCTCCACCTGAGCATATTTCTACTCTCAGGTTTGTACAGACAATTACTGCTTGAACCTTTAATACAAAAGAGCAAGGATAATCTTGCTGAAGGAAAGCACCGCAGGCAAATTTATTCATGGACCGCAAGAGCCAGAAATACATAACCCAGCCACATATTAGACGAAGTAATCCACAACCAGCTACTCCGATCTAAAGAGAAAGATCAGCCAAATCGAACGATCTTGTAACCGCCTTGTGCCAAGAATCTGCTCTCTTCTTCCTGTGCGTCTCATCCAACCTAGGGCGGAAGACCGTTGTGTTCTCCTTGTGTAAACCTGCGAATATTTGCTCCTCCGTCCAGACTCCAGCAGCTAATCCAGCTGCATACGCAGCTCCAAGGGCTGTTGTCTCTATGTCAGCTGGTCTGACAACGGGGCTACCTAATAAATCGGCCTGCAGGTGAGTGCATCTCATCGTCAGTGATCTGATGGAAACTTTGAAGAGTTTTCACACTTGCAAGAAAACATAATAGAAGCACTATCACAACAATGAAATAGGTTTTTGTACAAATGTATGGTAACAAGATTAAGTAAAACTATTCACTAGTTGAGCAAAAGAAGCTTGTAAAGAGCCTTTTGTCCTATACTGCTTTTGTTTCCCCCCTACATTTTAGATTTTTTTGCAAGCTCCTCTCCAAAAGATAAGCATGCAAGCCATTTGGTGCTTGTGATTTTAATAGGCAATATTATAGGAGTATGGCGTAAGTAATTTGCCAAAGACAAGTATGTACAGGTTTTGAAAGACAATAAGCATAGTTTGCTAAAGCTTTGTTTCCAGATGGAGGTAGTACAGATTTTTGCACCGCTTGAATTTGACAGTCTACTGCTGTTTGCAAATCTAATCTGCCTCAGAAAAGTAGGCAGTCCTCTTTTGAAAGTAGTAGTGACTACTGTTTGTGTAAATCTTACGGAAAGAGGCGCACACAGAGTTGACATCCTGAATTTGTCCATTTACTGCAAGCCATGTGCATAGCCACTAACGCATGAAGTTGAGGTGGCAGTGGCACTACCATTTGCGTAATTATGTTAATGAATATGATCTAGTAGAATTCTCTACTTCTTAAACCATGCTTGCTCCAATTATGATGTCCATCCAAAAAAATCGTCTGTTCATACTTACCAGAAACCGATTGCCTCCACAGGAATGCCAGTATATAAAGTTATGAACTACCAGTGCCACTGTTTAAGAAGACAACTACGTGATGAACCACAAACAAGTGTATTGTAGTACAGTAAATGAAAACTTTTGAGGGGGAGAAGACACGATATCTTTACCTGGATCTGCATGAGAAGATTGTTGACAGTAGCACCACCATCAACACGCAGCAAGAACTCCCCTTCCGCACCCTTCACTTCTCCGGCCTCCCCAGCATCCTTATGCATGGAGCTGAGGACATCATTAACCTGAAAGCACATACTCTCAAGCACTGCTCGAGCAATGTGCCCCTTATTTGTAAATCGTGTGATTCCTACGCAAATCCCCCTTGCATCATCCTTCCACCATGGTGCAAACAACCCGTTGAATGCTGGCACAAAGTATATTCCACCTGAATCCTGCACAGTTTCAGCTAACTTTTCGATTTCTGCTGCTGTGCGAATGATCCCAAGGCTGTCCCTCAACCACTGAACTGCTGCACCTGCAATTGCAATCGAACCTTCTAGAGCATAATTAGTGGGTGCGCTTGGGCCAAGCTTGTAAGCAATGGTGCTAAGAAGACCATTGGAGGAATGGGTAACCTCCTTCCCTGTGTTGAGAAGGATGAAGGCACCAGTTCCGTAGGTGCTTTTCGCTTCACCCTTCTGGCACAGCTGCCCAAGCATTGCAGCATGCTGATCTCCTAGGCACCCTGAGATGGGGACACCTGCCAAGGGAAACCCATTGGCAACCACACCAATATTCTCTGAATTACTGATAATCTTCGGCAAGATCTCAGCAGGAATTCCTAGTGCCTCTAGTGTAGGCTTATCCCAATCAAGTGCCTTTAGGTTCATAAGCATTGTGCGTGATGCATTTGAGCAGTCTGTGACATGCTGCCCAAATACTTGTTTTCCGTCACGGTCTTTCCCACCAATGCCTCCTGTGAGGTTCCAGATCAACCAGGTGTCGATTGTGCCAAATAAGGCATCACCAGCCCGGACTGCATCCTTGACAGTATCCACATTTTCCATCAACCATAACAACTTCAGAGCGCTGAAATAGGTACTAATTGGCAACCCACAGGTCTCCACAAAGTGATTCCTACCACCAGATAGTTCACTTTCCAATCTCCTGAAGAGGTGAAGTGTGATGAGGATGCTACACTATATAACAGAAAATAGGTGATGGACAAAAAGTAGACCTGCAAATGGGGCTTGTGCGAGCATCCATCCACACAATGGCATTGTAGAGCGGAAGGCCTGTGGATTTGCTCCAAATAACGGTAGTCTCCCTCTGATTTGTAATCCCAATGGCCTTCAATCCAGCATCGACATTATATCCATCAGCTTTGGCTTTGTCAAGTGCCTTCTCCATGCACACCCTCACACTCACTATAATCTCCATAGGATCATGCTCAACCCATCTTGTAATTCATCCCAACACACAGTCCAAAATAAGTAAATAACAAAAAAAAACAGAAGTCATCTCTTAAATGCAAAGTTAAGTGACAGCAAACAACAATCTAAGATCAAGATGAAAATTGTCAGTGTTTAACACAGAATGATGGCACTACAGGTACATACTACAATGACCAGAATCAAACAGCATAGAATGTCACAACATAAGGCACGGCTAAGTATGGTAGGTTTCTCTTTCACATATCAACAATAAATGAAAATAGAAGTGAATTATGAAAAAAGCTGTTATGTTCCTTCCAAATCCAGTAATATTACTGGTAACAAACGTATACTCATGTGGAGATTAGAAAGTTGACTTCCCTAAAAGTGCATCAAGGTAATTACGTGGAAAACTATTAGACTAGATTGATCAGAAATAAAACTGTAATACATTTAAAGTAAGGTCAGTCAATCAGTCATTTTTTGATGAACATGGAGAAGGAAACTTAAATGTCAAAGCAAAAGTCAAGCTACTCATAGGCCAATTGTCAAGGCACCAAATTGCTCTGTCAGAGAAAGAGCTCAATCCTCAAGGGGATTTTTTTATTACTTGTGGTAGTATGGAAATATTACCCAATGACTTTCAACTTATTTGTGTAATAGGTTTAAGTAGAAGAGAATACAGCCCTTGCTCTGAGAAAAGAGGTGTCAGTGCAAAGTTTCACCTCTAAATTCTTTAAGAGATCACCTGCAAATCAAGAAGACTAGGAATTTTGTGACTCCAATCACTCGGTAAGTAAACCCTATTATCACGCTTATCTTCTAAAATAGGAATCTTTTTCCTGGCATATCCCAAATTTGTTTATGACACTGTAGAGTTCAAATGTTGAAAAGCTTGCTTGTTGTGTATCAAAAGAGCGAGCCATTCTTGTTATTATCTAGCATTATAAAATCTAGAGATCTGTGCAAAATACATCAAGGGAAGCACATGATCCTAATTTAGACATCACATATGATCCTAATTTGACTGTTTAAAAAAAAGGTCCTAATTTGACAATTGAGTAACCAGTAGCTGGGAAGCCTGATACAGTGATACACTAACATGTCTTTAGCAGTTAAGACTGAACTTTCACGCCCAAAGCAAATCGAATCATAAAAGCCTCAAAGATAGCATCTTTAACTAACTATACTCTGATCCCCTCCAAGTCAACCAATCGAACAGTACCTCAAGCCCCACTAACCATCACGCAGATCACATCATAATCCTAAAAAGCAAATGGGGATGTCCATCACTCGGATATTTTCTTCCTAACTATAATCTAAATTTATGACACTTAGATTAGACATCAAGGCCTCTTGTTTTTGAAGGGGAGAGATTTTTTTAAGGAGAGAAGGCAGAATTCAAGGGGGAAGGGATAATTTATAGTCATTGGATCTCTAATCCAACATTCCTAAATTTAGATAATAATTAGGAAGAAAATATCTAATTAACAAAACCCAAAGCAAAAATGTCAATACCATCTCCACCCCAAATTAAGAGCGCAACTTTCCAAAGCATCGCCACTTACCCAGCCTCCGGGTAGTGCTGCGTGAACTCGAGCTGGTGCGACGCGACGGGCTTGGCGTGGCGGTCGTAGATGATGAACCGCGTGCTCGTCGTGCCCTGGTCGATGGACGCCACGTACACCTCCTCATCCCCCTTCCCGGCCATAGCCCCCACACCCCCAAAGCTCAACAGAAGACAAGTATCTATCAACCCTTCCGGGGGGGAAGCAGCAGGAAAAGATGGGCAGCGGAGGGGGCGAGTGGGAAGGGAGGGAGGAGATGGCGTCAAATCGGGAGCAGTTTAGAGTTGGACTGCGGCAGGGGAGAGATTGGGGGGGGGAGAGAGAGAGTTTGCTCTGTTCTTTATAGTCGCCGGATCGATCCGATTGGGTGGGAGGTGGGCGTGGAAGTCGATGACTATGCTCTGTTCTTTACTTGTGCGGTCGATAGCTTTTGGTTTTTCTGTGTTTAATAGTTGTAGTTTTTATGATGGCAACGAATACGTAGATACCAATATAAATGGTGTACGCGATTATAAGGTTAAAAAATCGTTTAAAAAATTGTTTTCAAAATAATTCTATTTATTTTAACTTTTATAGGAACAGAAGACTAAAATAACGAAGGCATATGGCTTTTGTCTGATCTACTTGCTCCTCTCCTCGCGCTCGGCACGGGATCTTCTGGTTCTGGGACGGACGGGATTTTACCGGGGCTTTTCGCGTCCGTGTCCTACGAAATCTGGGATTTTGGGGTTATTAAGGGCCTATTTGGGAGAGTTCCACAATTGAAAACGTGGATTTGGAGCAGCAGCTCCACCATAGAGCAGCTCCACTGTGGATCTGGGTTCCCACCATGGAGTATTTGGCTTGTACAGCAGCTCCAGATCCACGAAATTGAGGTTTTGGTGGGAATGACCACTTTTGTGTGTAACCAGTGGCATTGGTGGGTAATTACCACCCAACTCCACGGTGGAGCACCCCTTGAGGAGCTCCATGAAATCCATGGATCTGGCCCTCAGATCTAGGATTTTGGTGGATCCAGATTGCGCGGAGCTGGAGCGTTTGGGTAAAATTTCGTGGAGTGGAGCTGTTTTTCGTGGATCTGGAGCTAGTGGAGCTCTCCCAAACAGGCCCCAAGTATCAGCGGCTTTAGCGGCTGCTAAAGTGCTGATGGATTTGTCCACCATTTAAAGTGCCAACTAGTACTTAAAAAAAGGCGAACGAAGCAGGCAACCATGTGGAGCATAAATGGAACCTGGCGGCTAACGATGATAAACTAGCAGCAGTAGCGCGACGTCACACCGTATTAGCTATCGTATAGACTAAAGTAAAAGAGTTGATAATTTGTGAGGAGTATTTTCTATAAAAAGCAAGAATCTATATGTAATTCTAGAAAATTCAAAGTCTTTTTTTCTAAAAACTAAGGACCTGTACATAATTTTGCGAAAATCGTGGTGTGCTATGGAGCAAAAAGAGAGCTTCCTTGAAAAATCTAAGGATCTATATATAATTTCTGAAAAATAGAGAGATTTTTCACGAAAACTGATGAAATGGTAGGGATTTTTTAAAAAAAAATCGGGAACCCTTATGCTATTTTGTAAATTCCGAAGACTTTTTTCGTCGTCGTACGGAGAAGGCCGGGATACTCCTCCATAGCGATGATTAGTCCGTGTATTGCGGAGTGAAACGGATTCATGACCACACTTATCCGGATAAGGACGAGCTGAGAACGCATATGATGTTGCCGCCTGTGCATTGACACGCAACCCCGCGGTGATTGGTACTGCACGACAGCGGCACGTGCACGACTTCGTAGACCATGACAACAAGATAGTTTTGTCCTTTTTTTACCACGGGCGATGACTTTTATAACTCGCTTATTTTAGCTTAAATTTTTGCTTTGGTTTATTTTTTATTTCTAATTTTTATTTTTTATTTTTTTAACTTTTTAAGCGTTTTACCTATTTTTTCCTCGTATTTGTTTACATGGTTCATAATAGGCTAATCTGTTTTTTATTTTTAAATTTTTTAAATTTAGTTATGTCAAATAAGTCACTATCAGGTATAGTGTAATTTGAGTTAATTACAATGCAGTTTTAGCAATAAGTTAGCTTATTTCAGCCTAACCGAACAATACCTTAGTTATAACTAATGATTTTTGTTTGTGATTTTTAAGACGTCAGTAAATGATGGAGATACTAACGCGAATGATATACACAGTTTTGGATTCACGAAGCTGTTTGAAAAATCCGTTTTAAGAAACCATTCTATTTATTTCTATTTTTGAAGAAATTGAAAATGAAAAACTAAAAGTCAAAAAAACAGACAGCAACAGCAGCAGATAATTGCTCCAGACAGAGAAGACCTGGCCGCCCTTATGGGTTCCTTTACAAAAAAAATCATGCCGTTCGTATAAACTGCGATGTGGTGCAGAGACAACACGTCGTTGGTATCTTCTGTTGTACAATGCCTCGTAGTAGACCTCTCACAGGAGGACAGAGAGAATCTATTCACATGTTAACTACATATTTTTCTTCACAATCAGAGTCTCAAAAAACAGATAGCCAGCAGCCAACTTAACACTGATAATTTCCTAATTGGTGGATCGGTCAACTTGCGGTACGGGTATCTCCGTTATCACGCCAGTGCTTGGGGAGATCCCCTTTCAGACTTTCTTGTACTGTTGCGCATTCAGAAGAGACATTGCTTCCGCATGACAAGAATTAGGAGTCACCTATGAGCAAGAACATGATTTTTTTTTAGCTGGAACACGACGGATAACCTGATAAGTTGTGGCTAAATTTCGTCGATTTTTTCGAGGTGCAGAGTTGGCTCTAAGGGAGGTGATGAACAAGCATTTGGCGACCTCTCCTGATTTATTAAGTACTCCACTGGAGTAGCTTGTTGTCTGAAGAAGCCACATAAAGAAAACAATTATTAGCACCAGAAATACGGGATGGACAGGAGAATGGACAGAAATCATTATCTTCTTCAACCACTTTGTTGAACCAATCTTTAAGGACCTTGAGAGCTTACACGATACTGTCGTAGATGCAAATCTGGTGCAGCGCAAAACTGAAAGCATTGGTGAGCACGGGTGTGGACAAGTTATGATTCCTCTAATCCTTTTTCTTTCTCGAGTGGTCCAGCTGGCTGTGATAGTCTCAACAATCGCGATATCACAGAATCAAATTCTAGAACTATGGCCGTTAGCCATAAGACTGGTGTGTTATATCGGTTGGACTAGCCACTATACGTATGATTCCTCTTACCCTGCTCTACTATATTTGTGTCGTGCAACCGACGCATCTGCTCTTCCCGAAATATATATTGTGCCTTGCAGCATAGCAACTAGCTACTCCTGGAAGCAATCTGATAATTCAAGCGTGCCTGCCTACAGGCCTCACGTATGCATGATTCCCACACAGTGAACTGATCACGACAACCTCCAAATTTCTGTTTATTCTTAAGACTTCTCTACGGCATGTTATTTTCGACGCAATAAATTGTGTTTCCAGGGAAAAAATCTACTATTCCCATCAAAATCGAGATACCAATATCTTCCACGACGAAAACCGAAGTGGTAATATTTGCGAAACGATCAGTATAAGAAGCGATTCTGTGTCCCTCGGTGGGAGGAGGTACACCGAACGCGTCGTGTGGAATGGTATTTACAGCCTGCGGCTGGCTCCATCACGAGCCTTCAAGTTTGCTGCGACCCTGAATAAATGGTCCTCGACATAGCGGCACAAGCATTTGGTGTAGAAGCTGACGCAATCAGGCATCCCTTTCTTCGATGGTTACGATGCTTACAGTAGGGCTATGTATATTAATTAATATGTTTATTCCTAAGCTGCTTTATGCTTCTTAAAGTACAAGTCACATTTTTGAATGGCTGACAAATATAGAAGTCATAGCTAATCCAAATGCAGAAAAAAGACGACTCAGTAAAAAAACAGACAACCTGTAAATAGCAAACCCTACTGCGGTGATGGCACCGAGGCATTGACCTAGCCATTCAGGCGTTCAGCCGAAGTCTTGGCCTCTTGGTGTCCGGGACAATGCTCCGGCGAAAAAGAAAGGTGTTATTCTTATGTGGGCCGAGGCAGAGCTACAAGTTAGGCCTGCTGCAGTGTTTATCCCAGTTAAAACGGAGCGAGGGAAGCAAACTGGGCGTGGCCCATGTCATGCCGGATCCGGCCGACAGTTGAGCCTCATTAGCGTGTGGTGTGCGCTGATGAGAGCACAAAGGCGGACGCGGGTGGTGCGGCAGGCGGCGCGACGAAGGCCCTGTTTTTTTTGGCAGTATCCGATAGTTTTTACTGTAGCTAATACTTTTATCTATTTTGATACGACAGTGAACACGGTGATGTCAACTCAGTATATATGGATTTAAATTCGGAAACCGTTCATGGAATCCACTTTGAAAACCGCCCTATTTATTTTAATATTCAGAGAAGCTAAAACCAAGAGACTAGAAGAACAGGGCCAAAGTGGTATGTCATGAACCTTGGTTTATGACGGGACAAATATCCGTCGGATGGAGGTCAGACGATGACAATTTGAGGTAGAATGGCGCTAGACGAAAAATAGATCTAGAATGGGCGGTCTTGGGGGAGAGACCAGAGCTAGAAATTGGGGACTTAGGAATACTTCATTATTCATCGCTTGATTGATAATAGATATATGCTATCCCTCTTATAGGTATAACTCGACTTGACCTCCAAGAAATAATCTCTATCTTTAAGATACCTATATCTAATAAATGAAATATAACTATAAGTTAGTAAATACATCTAATAAGAAAGTAAATCCATTTAATAAGAAAACTAACTATTCTTATCTCTATTCTAATTCATCTAATCATGCCATACATAGCTGCTACAGTCCCACAGGTATTGTTCACACGCGTGAACAGTACCTGTGAACAGTAATTCTCGCGCGTGACAACTTCTCTCCCATTCGGCGATAGCTCATTCTCGAGTTGTGGTGGCGGCCATGGTTGCATCCTTTGGTAGACCCAATCTAACGAGCAGTTGCGATATCTCATGTTGAAGATCAACAGTGTGTTGATGACGATTGATGGTGAAGGTGCAAGGGCCTTAGTGTGGCTCAATGTCGAGGAAGTTGCCGGCGACGAGGGCAACCAATGTAAAAAGCAGTGGCACACTACATGGTAAACAGAAGTTATGGGAAGGAATTGAGTGCTCTAATACCAATTGCAATTGTCATGTGCTTATTACTATTCACGCGTGAACAATACCCAAGGTACTGTAGCAGCTATGTATGGCATGATTAGATGAATTAGAATAGAGATAAGAATAGTTGGTTTTCTTATTAGATGGGTTTACTTCCTTATTAGATGAGTTTACTATCTTATAGATTTATTCTGTTTATTAGAGATAGGTTTCCTTAGAGATAGAGATTATTTCTTGGAGGTCAAGTCGAGTTATTCCTATATAAGGGCTATGATATATTTATTATCAATCAAGCAATGAATAATAAAGTATTCCCAAGTCCCAGATTCCTAGCTCTTGTCTTTCCCCAAGACTGGCTACTCTAGATCGATTCCTCCCCCAATCAGTGCTCTCTTTCGTCTAGCGCTGTTCTACCTCAAATCATCATCGTATGATCTCCCTCTGACAGATGTATGTCTGGTTATAAACTAAAGTTTATATCAATTTGGCATCAGAGCCAACACCATGGTTTCTGCTGCCAAGAATTTCAAGGCCATGAGTAGGAGTGAAAACGGATCGGATACGGACGGATAATGCCTCTACCATATTTGTTTTCATATTTTTTCGGATACGGATACGAATACAGATAACTCGAATACGAATACAAATACAAATACAAATAATATCGAATACAGATACGGATCGAATATGAATCGAAACGAATACGGTTACGAATATTTATCGGAACATGAAAACCCCTTAAACTATACATCCAAAATTAACGAAAATACGTAAATAGTTCATCTTGTCAAAACATTCATGAAATCTAAACAAGCATAGTCTTTTCATCCATAATGAAAATATACCCAATAGTCGATCATAACATAAATACATAAGTAGCAACAATTCGTATTGCCAATTTACAAGCCTAATTCTTCATATATTCTATAATATTCACAAGATCTGCAGAATCTTCAATGTTTGCATTATAGGTTGGTCCAATACTCCAATGTGTTCCATATTTTGAAATATTACCTTAGACACTAGGGCTGGTGGCTACTCCAATGTGTTCCATATACCATTTTTGTTAAAATTCAGCCACTATCCGGATTATCCGTATCCGTATTATCTGGATTATCTGTATCTGTATTCGACGGATACTAGGCTTACTGTATTCATATCCGTATCCGATAAAAAAATCCGTATCCGATCCGGGAACTATCCGAAAAAAATCCGATCCGACACAATCCGTATTCGTATCCGTCCGAATCCGGCGGAAACTATCCGATCCGTTTTCACCCCTAGCCATGAGGGCCACCCTCAATGAGATGAGTGTCAGTGTAGACGACATGAAAGTCATCTTGATAGACATGGCGGCTATGGTAGCCAAGATGATAGAAAAGGGGGAGAAAAGAAGGCACAGGCAAATGCTATTGTGCAATTTGCACCGCCGGAGGCATCTCAAATTTCACGATGTTGTCACACCTCTCCCATCCTCGTCACTTCTTGTGGTGGGAAGCACGCCACTACTGTCCCACACCGATGGCCCTCACTATCGGCAACTTCCTTGACGTCGGCAACACTAAGGCCTTCACGCCTTCGCTATCAGCCGCCATCAGCTACCTACTATGTACTGGCACAAGGTATCGTGGCTGCTCTTCTCAGTGGAGCTTCCAAGGGTTGCTGCTATGGCCGTCACCACAGCTCGAGGATGAGTTGTTGCGAAGGAAAGGAGAAGATGTCATGTGCGTGGTTACTGTTCACATGAACGATGCGCGAGTACTGTTCACACGCAACATCGATTTGATTTGATTAGTTTTCTTGATTTGGTTGGATTAGTTTGCTTATAAATAAGATTATATTTGTTAGGATAATCTATTTCCATAATATTAGAAATAAGTTTTTAAGGGTCAAACCATCCAACCTATATAAAAATAGGAATGTATCTTATTTTATCAAGCAATAAGAAGAAAGAAACAAAAGTTCATCCTTGTCTATATCTATCTTTCTCATCTAAAGGTCCTGTTCTTTTTTTTTGCTTATGCCTGTGGTTTATAACTTTTGGTTGAAAATTTTAAATTTTAGGCTATTCGTGATAGAGATTACAGAGAGAGATACTTACTTGCGATTTTGGTTGGTATATATGTTGGGCTTTAACGTGTACTATAATTAATTTGTAGTCTCTGTCTTGAGAAAATACTTTATTTGAAAGTTAGGTATTATAGTAAAACTAAAAATCCTTTTTAAAAGCCGCAAAGAACAAACTCAAATTCCCTTTCCAATCAAACCATACTGCCCGGCTGTCCTCTTAATGTGCTTGCCCCGTCATGATCTACGGATCATTACACGGTAGCACCGATATCGGGCTGAGCTGCGCCCGTCGGCTGTCCTCTTATGGTGGCCTGGCAGATCTCGCGGGCCCCGGGTGGGATTTGGAGCGTAGCCGTGTGGCGGCCGGGCACCGCCTAGTGGCTGCCCAACAGCCTGATGTTGTAGAAGATTCTGCTAAAGGTTTCAGTCTGGGGTCAGGTCAGATCAGATCGTCAAGCATGCGCACTGTAAAGTGGCTGGGTGGGTTTCGTTGGATGCTTTGGTGAGTGTGGTAGGGATCAAACGTATCGTGTGGAGTGGATTAGTGCAGTCCAATCTCCAAAGATGACATAAGCGTTAGTCGTAAAAACTTTACTCCGTGATTGCAGAATGCACGGGTAGTTGTTGGCTGGTTGCATTTGCAAATTGCAATGGTGTCGTTTTCTTCTTCTTTGCAAGGGGCAATGGTGTCGTTTTCGCCATACGAAAATGATGCATTGCTTCGTCCATGCTTGGGTACATTGCAGATGGACGCAAAGCAGAGCCGCGATATTTCATCTGCCCCACCTGGGCCACGACAGTTAGCCCGGCAAGACAACGGGGCTCAGTTCTTTTAGATTTATTATTAGACTTTAGCTTCTATTTCTATAGTAACTCGTCATTAAATAATACATATTTTTAAGATAAGGTCTACAGGTAAATTATAGTACAAACTGTACTGAGTCCAGCTGTACTGGCTAAAATCACATGCGATTATTTTTCTCTACGTACTATTTCTCACGATAAAACCACAATTAAAAAATCACAACCATACACCATAATCCTTAGCGCAAAAAAACCCACCCCAGGACTCTAGAAGGCAACATAATCTACGAAGACAGCGACAGGAGAGAAAAATGAAGCTAAGGCATGTACTGATACATGTTAGCTCTCTGTAAGTATATGTCATATGAAATTTTAGATGATGCGAATGAGAAAGAAGGAGAAGAGAGAAAGATGGTATCTACTATTTAACAGACAGTCTTATAGACAATTTTCTACTATATATATTATTATATGGACAACTCATTAATTATATGAAACTACTATAGATAATTGTATAGACAACTCATTGTATAAGCTATCTTTAATCTTATCTTATATACGATATAAAGGTGTATTACAGATAACCGTTGTTTATACTATCGTACATGTCCTAAGAAAAAATGGGTGTTGCCGGTCTTGAGATGCTACAACAATCAATCGATATGATGTCTTCCTGGACGAGGGCCACGGCCCCGTTGATCTTCGGGCCTGTTATTTTTTGTTGTGGCTTATAACTTTTATGTTGTTTGTGATAAAAAGTATGGAATAACAAAAATTCGTATATGATTTTGGTCGTTATAAATGAAGTCGCTATAATATGTACTATAATTAACTTGTAGATCTCGTTTTAAAAAGACACTTCATTTAAGACTTAGTTATTATAAAAAAACTAAAAAATAGTTTTTAAAAACTAAAAAAACAGATCCTTTGCCTCTTGAAATGTCGTCCTGGATACGGTGTTTACGACGTGCTTTTGACCGCCACCAGCAGGCGGCAGCGCGTCCTGAAGTGAAAGCATGGTGTTTGCGTCGGCCTGCAGCTCGGGACAGCTAGCTTGTCTTGAGGGCTAGGATTGCTCAGATTGAGAAGCCGGTTGTGGGAGCGGGGCACGACGAACGAAAAGCTGACCCCGGCCGTGTGATCCACGACAAGTGTGAAATGCAACAAGGAAGTCTTCACTCTTCAGCCATATGCCCATCGAACTGCCGGCCGGGCCCCCCGTGATCGTTTTGGTCAACTACCGCGCAGGCCCTTCTAATTTCGGTATAAACCGCGCAGGCCCTTCTAATTTCGGTATAAACCATCGTTAGGCAATATCGTCTATAGCGCTACATTATATAATATGCATTTGTTTTGCAGAATTTGAAAATCTCAGGAACCTACGAGAATTGCGTTTTGAGTTCCAATAAATTCCGTGGAAACCGTTCAGCATTCTTGTTTTCACTCCCACGTATTCAACTGGGAAATCTTTTTTAAGTTTATTTTGAATCTTTCCATATCTCCTAATAAGAATTCGGTTTTTCTAGAATAATATGAGTGGTAGACCTCATTCTCATAAAGCTCAAATTGGCCACTCCTTTTACATCCCATGAACCCCAATTGTCCATCCAAGCTACTCTTTTGAGCTCTCCCACAATACTTCGCCACCGGTGAGATCTCCCACGACCAATTTTCAATCCACTTATCCATTGGCTAATTCAACGAGATGGTAGCACCTCTAGACTGCCACAAACACATAGCTGACCTGTAATACCCCACCTACCTCCAGGGAGATGTGGCAGCCGCAGGCTTGCCCTAGCGTGCATGCATGCCACCTTGGCCACGAACCTTGCAGAAGTCAACACCCAACCCTTTCTTAAATCAACCCAAACCGTAAGCCATCGCCATACCCCTTCTTCGTCCAAGCCATCACCCGAGTAGGTCTCCTCACCGTAGCTTTAAGGGAAGAGAGAGGGAGGGAGTACCTTGTGCAAGCCGAGGGAGGCGTGGCGGCGCAGGCCGGAGCCGACCGGGCGGCGGCGCCCCAGCGCCCCACCACCGCATGCGCAAGGAGAGGCGTGGATCCGATCGGAGCCGGCCGGATCTGAGGCGAGGTAGGCGGGGGCGAGCAAAGGGGAGGCCGGTGGCAGAGAACCCGAGGGCGACGGCGGCGAGCTCGGGGCCGGCAAGCCCGAGCTCGGCCGTGTGCCATCCCGCGCGCCCCACGCCGCCTGGAGGAGAGCCGGTGGGAGAGGGAGAGAGTGGGGGTAGGGGAGGAGAGGAAGGGGGCGGCGGGAGAGTCGCCGGCGCGCGCCACCCTGGGCGGAGAAGAGGAGGAGGAGGCCATTTCGGCCAAGAGAAATTGGGGGGGGGAGAGAGAGATGGGTAGGTGAGGGAGGAAAAAAAAGAGAAAGGGAGCCGGCCGGGTAAGAAGGGAAGGAAAGGAAGGAAAAAAAGAGAGAGAAAGGAAAAGAAGAGAAGACAAAAGAAAAGAGGAGAAAAAGAAAAAAAAGAAAAGGGAAAAAATAGAAAATTTGGGGGTTTTGGTGCCGCACGGCAAACCCCTGAAAGCCCGCGCGTTTTATGCCCGAACCAGTTTATGCATATAGTATCGTCGTCTCCCATTTAATCTCTGGTTTCGTATGATGCGTTAAATCAGATTGTTTACTTGTCCAGGTGGACGTCCCGAGTCGACGCCATCCGCACGTCGCTCCGCTCCGTTTGGTTAACAGGCAAGTGCATGGTAGAGCGGTAGATCGTAGAGATTATGAACATGCGATGTTTACATGATGTGCTAATGTTGATGTGAAAATGCGATGATTTCATGACATGATGTTTATGGATGACCATAGTAATGGCAATGGCATATGCATTTGCATTATGTGCACTCAAGAGTGAGGGCGGTGGGAAAGTCCCTAGTTACAAGTAAAGCTAGCGGGCTAATCCGGAGTGCTCTTGAGTAAGACCTACTTCGGTAGGCCTCCACGGGAGTGGAGGGGACCCCGTGCCGAGATGGGCAGGCCCGGATGATGGGTGAACATCGACGGGTGTTCACTCCGTGATACCGGTATTCGCATTATGATGAGCAAATGTGCATGTAGAGCAGAGATGCATTGCATACATGATTTGGTAATGTGGAATATGAAACGCATGTGAAGTATGTACGATCAATGTGGAGCCTTGAGAGTGGTGGTACGAGCATGGCTATGTATGCAGAGTGTGTTGGTTGGGTTAAACTGTTTTAATGTTGTGTTAATATTTATCGTTCTATTATGTACTTGCTGAGTCCTTGGGCTCACCCTTGCTTTGTTATTTATTTTTAGGTGATCGTTGAGGATGCCATGTTCGGGGCGGGAATAGCACATGAATAATCTTCACTAACTAGCAGCACTCCATGTACCACCTATTGTCAGTTTAATTTAGTCTCTGCTAGACTGCTAGAGTAAGGGCTAGTAGGAAAATTATGATGTACCTATTCGCTGCTACCTAAAATAATTAGCAAATGTGTTAAACTTGATATTGTGATGCAATGATGGTAGCACTCTAGGCCCAGAGGATGGGCGGGGTGTTACATGACCATGCCCAACCTTCCCTCGGTCCCTTGGCTGCTCACGCCATTCACCGCCACCATGCATAGCACCTCACCGAGGACACCCCACCTGGGACCACTTGAGGCGAAACCATTGCCACCATGACCAGTGGCGGAGCTAGAGCAAAACGAAGGGGGGTGCAACGGGCCGCGCGTGGGAGCATAGGACGGTGGGAGAATGGGCTGGACAGGGCGAGTGAGGGTATTTGTTGGGCTAGGGGTACACCATATTGGACCAAGGGGGTGCACAAAGGGTGAATGTTTACTAGTAATAACTAAAAAAAAATTTGGACCCGGGTTCCTGGGAACCCCCTCCCCTCCATTGGGCTCCGCCCCTGACCATGACAACACCTGTTTGCCGTAGATGGCTATATCACCCCTATTTTCACCGAAGGCCCACCGGAGAGCCCTTGTGCCATGGTGGAGACAATGGCATTTTCCTTCGTCATCGGCCATAAGCATCCACCCCGAGTCCATCCAAGCTCAAAAATGGAGTTTCCATAACTCATTGAGTCCGTTGTCAAGAATTTTGGTTGATCAACACGTCTGAGCTCACACACGACCACATACGAAGTTGAAAAATACAGAGCAAAAACACATGAGTTTTTTGCACTGCTGGAAAACTGGGCAGTCTTTTCTGTTGAATTAGCCTGCTATTTAAAGAAATCCTACCCTAAACTGGGTGGTTAAGCCACCCTCATCATGCGCCACAACTTGCACGATCCCATGGATCTAGGCCATGATGCACACGATGTTAACATACACCGAAAAACATGTTCTCATGTGGACTGAGCACGAGTCGAACAACTGCTACAGTAATTCTATGACTTTGACTACAGCTGCTATGACCACGGCCGCTACGACTAACTCTACGACCACAGTCACTATGACTACTCACTAACACTTCGACTATGGTCACTATGATTGACTCTACAACCACGGTGAACGTGTTGAATTATTCAACATTCACCCCCTAATTCTAGTTGCGTTCACCTATGATTTCGATGACGCCAATCCTTGCGCGCTGGTCCTGGAACTTGATGCGCCCGAGTGGCTTCGTGAGAATGTCCATGAGCTGCACCTCTATACGAGTATGGTCGAGGATGATTTTCCCTCCATCAACACACTCCCAAATGAAGTGAAAGTGAGTGTCGATGCGCTTGCTCTAGTCGTGGAAGACAGGATTCTTGGTTAAAGCAATGGTGGACTTGTTGTCCACCTTTAGCATCGACACACTAGGCTCCGAGCAGAGAAGCTTGCCCATCAGCCGAGCGAGCTAGATGCCTTGACATGCCGTAGTCATCACGGTGATGTACTCCACCTCGTAGGACGACAGCGCCACCACCCTCTACTTTTGTGATTGCCAGGCAATAGGGTTGCCTCCGAGGAAGAAGAGCACTCCAGTGGTGCTTCTACAGTTATCGACGTCACCGGCCATGTCGCTGTCACTGAATCCCAACAACATTGACCAGTCGTCTTTCTTCCTTGTGTAGTTGATTCTATGGTTGCGCGTTCCGACGATGTAACGTGGTATGGGTTTGACCACAACCAGGTGGTCTTCATGCGGTTCCTTCATAAACCGGCTTGTGTAGCCCACCGCATAGGCTATGTCCAGCCATGTATTCACCAAATACCAGAGACTGCCGATGATACTCTGGTACTGAGTGGAGTTTACCGATGGACAGGAGCTCGACTTGCTCAGCTTCAGGCAAGCTTTCATCGGCGCTTGACAACTGTTGCAGTCCTCCATACCGCTCTTCTTGAGCACCTTGAGCACATAGCCAATGCCCTACATCTTCGTGAGTGTACACAGCATGATCAGAGATACTCTTGTAAAACCCCAGTGATGAGAGGCTGGCATCGAGCTTGGCGTTCCACACTCTGGGTGCTTGGCAGAGTCTGTAGAGCACCTTTTGAAGTCGGAGTACCTTGTGCTCGCCATTGTCGATGATGAAATCAGGCGGCTGAGCCACATATACCTCCTCCGTCAGATCACCGTTGAGGAACGCGGACTTGACATCCATGTGATGGACTTGCCATCCCTCGTGCGCACTGCCACAACAAGTAGCAACTGGACTAACTCCATGCACGTCACGGGAGCGAACACTTTCTCAAAGTTAACACTGGCCCGCTATACATAACCCTTCACGACTAGCTGCGCCTTGTACTTAGTGATGGCGCTGTGTTCATCGCGCTTCACCTGCTAGACCCACTTGAGCCCAGTGGGTCGGTGACCAGCAGGGAGATCGACGAGCTCCCACGTGCCATTGTCCTTGATCAACTTCATCTCCTCGAGCATCGCCTTGTGCTAGCACTCGTGCTGCTCTACTTCACCGAAGGATGCTAGTTCATCAGCTGCGGTGAATAGCAACTCAGCGGAGTCGAGGTCGTGTGATGTGAGACCACGAGATGAAGCCGACCTGATGATGTTGTCGATGGTGTGGTACCGAAGCGGTGCGTCATCGTGGTCATTTTTGAGTACCTTTCCTGGGTTGGTTGGCGACGAGGTGAACTCCACTGTGCTTGGCATTGCGGGTGTCGCTGCTTCTACCCATGTGTAAGATCGAGGAGGCCGACTAGAGGGGGGTGAATAGGCGGTTTTAAAATTTTTTGTCTAATTTCAATTAGCAATTTTAAACTTAATGGTTGTGTAGAGCAAGTAAACAATAGTACTACTAAACAACCTAGAAAAGGCTCAAGTGAACACTAGCACAAGAAATTGACTAAGAGCAATATCAATTAATCTAGGACAATGTTTGCTACTCTAACTAAGCAAGCAATCAAATTATTCAAATGAAGTAAATTGCTTGAATGAAAGTAAGCACAAGAGAGCAAACCACAATTGACACAATCCTTTTTACCGTGGTGATCGGAGACTTGCCGGTCTCCCCTAGTCCACGTTGAGGTAAGCCCGAACGAATCGGATCGGCTCCACGAATTGAGCCTAATCACCTCGATCACTAGCGGTAGCCCTTTCCCTCTCCGGGTAGGCGAGCTCCGAGCCTTCGCAATCTTCCGGGCCTTCTCACAATCTTCTTGAGAAGATCACCGGAACCTCCGCCAAGCCGTCTAGATGCTGGCAAGCACCAAGAGAAATGAACCACATCGGCTAGATCACACTCAAGTGCCAAATGGATCAATCTAGTATGCAATGCACTTGAATTTGGGCTCAACTACCTCTATTGAATGCACAAGAGTGAAAGAGAGGTGTGAGAGGTTGCTCTAAGCTTATGAATGCTCAATGGGGGTTCAACAACAAGTACAAGTGCTGGTGGGGTCGAATTTATACCCCCACCAACCTCAAATAACCGTTGCAATAAATAACCCTAAAAAATCAGGGAAAACGGAACTACCGCCGTTATATGGGCGGTACTTCCGGATTTTTGCAGACGCTACAGAACGGCTATGTTAGTGAGTCAGAAGTGACCGTTGGATAATAAGTGCGGTATTACCGCCGTTGAAATCGCGGTACTTCCGGAATCCCGGAAGTTCCGCTCTTTGCCCCGGTACTTCCGATCTCAGCGAGGTTAACTCTAACTCAGGGCGCTCTCTGGAAATAAAGTTCCGCTCTAATGCCCGGAACTTCCGGTCATGCGGTAGTTCCGCAGTTCAAACTGCGGTACTTCCATTTTTCGAGAGGTTAAGTTTTATTCCGGGTGCTCTCTGGAATTAAATTCCGCTCGGGAGTCCGGAACTTCCGCGCTTGCGGTAGTTCCGCCGTTCACCAAGCGGTACTTCCGATTTTCGAGAGTCTAACTTAAACTCCGGGCGCTCTCTGGAAAAAACGTTCCGCTCGACGCCCGGTACTACCGGCTTGCGGTAGTTCCGCGCATTAAACGCCGGTACTTCCGAGATTTCTGACAATGCACAGTTTTAATTCAATTGTAATTTCTATGTGCATGCATGATCCTAAATTGATTCAAGGGGCATATTTGCATGTGATCAAGCCTTTTACCATGATCCCTCTTAATAGTACGGCATCTATCCTATAATCCGGTCTTTCAACCTTTCTCCAAGACCGGTAAAATTTAAAATAGCCCTAAACTATTTACCTTGCCGTCTTGGAACTCCTTGAATCTTTGTGACATATTTTATGAGCCTCTTTCTTCGCCATTTGGACTTATCCTTTTAAACACTTTAACGCACATATTAGTCCCATGATCACATAAAGTCATTAATTACCAAAACCAATATTCTTAGGGGCCTAGATGCTTTCACCATGGCATTGTTGTATTGCCAGAGCTCGCACCAGTGGGTGTGCGTGGCTATCCCTGATCTCCATCCACGCCAATAGTCCTCGTTGTCCCTAGTTCATACTCGATAGTGTTGTCCACGGTGAAAGGTTCCTCTTCGCTCATCATACCTTCCTCACCGTGAGAGCTCCAGTCCCACTGCGTTGTTTCATCGAAGATGATGTCATAGGTCACGTGCACGCACTGGGTGATAGGATTGTACATGCAGTACGCCTTGGACCCAGACTCATACCCGACGAAGATCATCGGCGTGCTCCAATCATCCAGCTTCTTCATGTGAGGCTTCATGCTCTTGACATGAGCTACACAGCCGAAGGTGCGAAGGAAGTGCACCACCGGCCGCTTGCCATGCCAAGCCTTATACGGCGTCATCCCATCGATGCTTTGTGTCGGCACATGGTTGAGGACGAAGATGACGATGGAAACTGCTTCACCCCAGAACCTCTCGGGGAGCCCTTTTGCCTTCATCATGCTACACACCATGGTGACCATCGTCTGATTGCGGCTCTCAACGACCCCATTCTGCTATGGAGAATAAGGGTCGTGAGCTGCCACTATAGGCCGCGCTCGGCCAGTACTCACCTAATTCCACTGATGTGAATTCCCTGCTGCAGTCAGTTCGGAGCACCTTGAGCTTGCGTCTTGGCTCCACCTCCACCATGGCTTGAAAGCGCTTGATGGTTGCTGGAACTTGGTCTTTGCTGCAAGGAGATTAAGCCACATGTAGTGGCTCAGGTTGTCCGTAAACAGTAAGAAGTAGTTATTGCTGCTCGGCATCATTGGTGTGATCAGCCCACAGAGATCACTGTGGAAAAGATCGAGGACGTGCCACACATAATCTTTTCCCTGCTCCGAGAAGGGGGCCCATTGTTTCTTCCTGGTGAGACAACTATCATAGACTTGATCCACCTGATCAATCTGCGGCAGCCCTCTTACCATGTCGCGTTGTGTGAGCTTACACAGAGCCTAAAAAGTCAGATGACCATACCTTGCGTGCCACTGCCATGTCTCCTCGGAGCTTCTTGCCGACAGGCACACCGGGTACACGATTTTGAGCCAGAGAGGGTACAACTGGCTAGTTGTGCGCCTGACTCTAGCCAGCAGATGCTACTGCTTGTCACGTATCATTAGGATCTCATTGTCATTCAGCACACGGTAGCTCGTCTCATCAAGCTACCCGACGCTGATGAGATTGGTGGTGAGCTAGGGAATATAGTACACCCCCATAAGGGTGATATGTTCCCCGTTTTTGCACACGAAGAGGATCGTCCCACACCCCTCGACGTTGATGACAAAGTCATCACCGAACTTCATGATACTGACCACCTCAAAGCTTAGCTCAGAGAAAACCTCACGCGACCCAGTCATGTGGTTGGTTGCACCGGTGTCAAGGTACCAAAGCCCATCATCGTGCGCCTCCTCCCGATCTAGCTGTGCGAAGACCTTCATCTCGACTAGTCGAAGGGGTCTGCATTGTGGCAATGAGGATGAGTGGTCGAAGCCATGGTCGAAGGAGCAGTCGACACAGTGGTCGAAGCCACGGTCGAAGGAGCAGTCGAAGCTATGGTCGAAGGCGCAGTCGAAGTAGTGGTCGATGCTACCATCATTGGTCGTAGAGATGGTAGCTTTTTGTGTCGAGGACTCAGGGATGGTGATGACCTTGGCCATCAGGAGTGTGGCCTCATCGTCATCCCCCTTGCGTTAGATGAGCCTTGGCACGCTTCCGCTGGCTGCAGCAATCCTTGGCCCAATGACCCATTTTGCCGCAGTTGCGGCACTTGTCCTTCGAGAAGTCGCGTCCTTCGCCAGATTCTAGCCTTTTCCTTCTTTCGTCCATGCCGCTGCTATTAGCTCGTCGTCATAGAAGCTTATGTCGGCGGTTGCTGGACTTGGAGCCGCCAGAGGATCCCTCCCCTGTTGTCGCTCCCTCATCCACGCAAACCACTCCTCCTGTGAGGAGCAGCTTCCCGTTAGCTCTGGCAATTGGCACCGGGTCTAGACGATCTTTTGCCGCCTTCAATCTCCCAGTCACCTCCTTCACTGAGAGCGTTGAGACATCAAGAAGAGTTTCAATTGATAGAGCAATTTGGGAGAACCTGGGGGACGACACACAGGTACTTCTCGACAACCTTGTGCAGTGGCTCAGGGTCACCAAGAATGCTAAGATGGTTTACCAGCTTGGTGAGCCATAACACGAAGTCGTCGATAGACTCCCCATCATAGAAAGCAATGCTCTCGAACTTCTTGCAGAGCTTTTGAGCATTGGCCTTGCACACTCGATCAATGCCGACACGCATGGTCTTTAGGGTATCCCACGCCTCCTTGGCGGTTGCCTTGACGGCAAGCGTGGAGATCATCTGTGGCGGAACGACGCGCAAGATGGCCTCCAGTGCCATCCTGTCCTCCTGGAATTCAGCCCTGTTAGTACTGATGACATCCCAGAGCCCGCACACCTAGATTATGAACTTCATCATCAAGGCCCAATCACCATAGTTTCGTGAGAGTCAGATACATCGCTGACCCCCGATCTCCTTCACCACCCTTTGTACCACCAGAGCATCGCCACTGCCGTTGACGCGGTCTCTAGGACGTGGTGATAAAGACTGGGAGCATTGGGGCATCGCAGATTCACCTGGTTGCATCGTGGATCAACGTTCCTTGGCTTTGATACTAAGTGTCAGGAACTTCGGCCGATGAACACGCCTGAGCTCACACTCGACCACACATGAAGTTGGAAAGCACAAAGCAAGAACACAAGAGTTTTTGCGTTGCTGGAAAACTGGGCAGCCTTTTTTGTTGAATTAGTATGCTATTTAAAGAAATCCTACCCTAAACTAGGTGGTTAAGCTACCCTTATTTATGCGCCACTACTTGCACAATCCTAGGCCATGTCACACACGATGTTAACAGACACTGAAAAACGCGTTCTCGCGTTGCCTAAGCACGCCTCAAATGACCGCTATAGTAATTCTACGACTTTGACTATGACCGCTACGACTAACACTTCGACCACGATCACTACGACTGACTCACTAATACTTCGATCACGGTCATTTCAACCACGGTCACTACGATTGACTCTACGACCATGGTGAACGTGTTGTATTATTCAACATCTATCCGTGCCACCCTTTGCCAGCGGTGAGCTCCACTAATGACTTTATGTGGTTGCCGTTGTGCCCCTGTTCTTGCGCCCATGCCATCCTGAGGTTGTAGAAGGGATGGCGTGGTTGGACCTCCGTCATCCATGTGTCACTAATTGGGCAAAGCATGTGTACGCACGCTGGAGCGAAGTAGCCATGCCTGGCCGTGCGGTTGTAAAGAACACAGTAATCACTCAACTACAAGTATTGACTTGTTAATCCTAGTCCAGTAACTGCTCAATTCGATTGAATATCTACATGAGGTAGGAGTGAAGGGGCGTCGGTATGGGAACTGTAAAACCGTACTTAACAACGATAGGTTCCACTCATGATGGACGAAAGTGTTTTGACCTAGCCAGTGGATACCTTGGTCTAAGTGGGTAATCTACTGGGTAGAGGTTATATAAAGAGATGAATAGTAAAAAGCCATGTTTTCTCAACTCAGTCGCACACAAGATGTAGCATATCTATTGCATTACAATGGGAGTTTAAAAAATCTTGTGGGTAAAGCTGGGCAACTCTGCATAATAAAATAAATGGTATCCGAATACGTCGTGCTTCCAGTAAATGAAGCTATGTTTAATAAGTGATTGCAACAGCAAGGTATAAATAGTTTTCTTTATGTTTTAATCTGAGTGAGCTGAGTAATCAAATGTTGAAAACCCTTTAATCTTAAGAAGTTATTGTTTTATAATTTCTTGTTTACAAATGTTTACAAATAAAATTGCATTAACACTCTCATTAATAAAACCATTATATTCCTATCCATCAACAATCCTGGCAATTAGATAAATTAGGATTTACTCATGTGACTTGCTGAGTATCTAGTGCACTCAATCTTGCTTAATTTTAGCAGAACATGTACGGAAGAGGAAATGATACTTCGAGTTTACGTGTTAGGGTTATGAATGCACTTAAGCGTTTCTGTGGATATTTCTTTGGTTCTTTTAAATATAAGTTAAGTTGTGGGTTTGGATGCCCATATTGTTTCTGAAGTTGATCTTTAGGTCCTATTTTTAAATCAAATTAATTCTTTTAAATGTTCGTAAGTAGATCTGTTATTCTTTCAATTCGTAAATAAACTCTTAGTTTATTGCAGAAAGTACAATGGCTATGTTCCCAAAAACAGAGGTTACGGTGTTAGGGCACTACAAGTTAGTCAACGATGCTGTCAGTGGCTATCCACCGGGAGAATGGACGGAACATTTTTTCCCACATTCCACGAGATTATCCAGTGCTTGTTCCTGGTCCTAGTAAACTCGCTTTGACCCTTCAACTAACCGTGTTTGTTCCGTTCACCAAAAGAAAAAAACGAGTTTGCCAAGTTGTAGCTTCCACGTCCCTGTAATCAACAACAGGCTACCACGGCAAGCCTGCATGAGAACATTAAAACCACCCATCAATCTTCTCTCGAACCTGAAGTCTAGATACAACCGCAGTTTGAGAGCAGGAGAAAGCAGAGCTTCTTTCGAGATGAGCTGCTACTATCCATGGGGATTCTTGTTCTTGATCCTATGCTTGTTACAGTCCATGCTTTACATGTCCTGTGGCTGCTCCGTGGAGGAGAGAGCGGCCCTAATGGACATCCTGTCTTCTTTGATGCGCGCAAACTCTACATTGCCCCTGCCCAGTTCGTGGGGACGGGGTGAGGACTGCTGCTCATGGGAACATGTGAAATGCAACAATAGCACATGGCGAGTATCTCATCTCTACCTTTCCAATCTCTATGAGCCTTCAGCAGAACATAGAAGGCATATAATGTATATAAATCCATTTTACGACACTTCAGCAGAAGATAGATGGCATATAAACTCGACGGTCTTTTCAGCATTTCATGAGCTTCAGTTCCTAGATTTATCTGAGAATCATCTCAGCTTGCTAAGCTTCGATGGTATGTAGCCAACTTTCATTTCCATACACGTGTGGTTGCTTCTTGTCTTCCTGAAATTTAACACGTACACAATTTAATTTGTACCACAAACAAACCTCCACAGGCTTAGCAGGACTAACCAAGCTTCGATACCTCAACCTCAGTTACAACGATCCTACTACGAACGATGCTCTTCTGGATGCAGGTAGAGAAATGAAATTTTTACTACTAATAGTACTGCATAATAAAGAATTGGTATCCCGTGTTTGCTACTACTATTTGTAATTGTTATACAACCTTCACGCTCTGCAGCTTTCAAAAATCTTCAAAACTTGCGAATACTAGATTTGAGAGACAATGGATTCAGCGGAAGCCTCCCGATGTCATTATTTGCACTTCCTCACCTTAAGATCCTAGATCTCTCAGGCAATTCACTCGGAGGACGTATTCCTATTAGTTCATCTTCAGAACCAATTTCATTGGAAGTACTAGATCTCAGTCGCACCGGTATGAGTGGTGCTCTTCCAATCGATCAAGGTGCAAAAAATTGAACTTATTACTTATATGAGGTATGAGCATAAATAATGTTAATTAGGATAGAATCGTCAATGCTGCTGCTTATAATTATTATACATATTAGTGCTGAATAAAGAATTGGTATCTCGTGTTTGCTACTACTATTTGTAATCGTTATGCAACCTTCACGCTTTGCAGCTTTCAAAAATCTGCAAAACCTGCGAATACTAGATTTGAGCTACAATGAATTCAGCGGAAGCCTCCCGATGTCATTATTTGCACTTCCTCACCTTAAGATCCTAGATCTCTCAGAAAATTCACTCGAAGGACATATTCCTATTAGTTCATCTTCAGAACCAGTTTCATTGGAAGTACTATATCTCAGTTACAACATTATGAGCGGTGCTCTTCCAATCGATCAAGGTACAAAAAATTGAACTTATTACTTATATGAGCATAAATAATGTTAATTAGGGTAGAATCATCAATGCTGCTGCTTACAATTATTATATATGTTAGTGCTGAATAAAGAATTGTTATCCCGTGTTTGCTACTGCTATTTGTAATCGTTATGCAACCTTCACGCTTTGCAGCTTTCAAAAAGCTTCAAAACTTGCGAATACTAGATTTGAGCTGCAATGGATTCAACGGAAGCCTCCCGATGTCATTATTTGCACTTCCTCACCTTAAGATCCTAGATCTCTCAGAAAATTCACTCGAAGGACGTATTCCTATTAGTTCATCTTCGGAACCAGTTTCATTGGAAGTACTAGATCTCAGTTATAACAGGTTGAGCGGTGCTCTTCCAACCGATCAAGGTACAAAAATTTGAACTTATTGCTTATATGAGCATAAATAATGTTAATTAGGATAAAATCGTGAATGCTGCTGCTTATAATTATTATTTTTTTTCACAGCATTTGAAAATCTTAGGAACCTGCGCGAATTGCTTCTGAGTTCCAATCTACTCAGTGGAAACCTTCCAACATTATTGTTTTCACTTCCACAAATCGAAGTGTTGGATCTCTCAGGAAATCTCTTAGAAGGTCCCATCCCTATAAGTTCATCTTCAAATCTTTCTCTGTCTCTCAAGAGCCTTGATTTGTCCAACAACAGCTTGTCAGGGAGCATGCCGAACTGGCTGTTTACAAAGGAAGCAACTCTACGTACACTAAATCTTGGAAATAACTTGCTAACTGGGTCTCTAGATCCGATATGGTACCCTCAAACATCTCTACAAGCCATCAGCATAGCTATGAACGGGATTGCAGGGCAGCTACCGGATAACATCAACTCAATGTTTCCAAGCTTGTCTGTTCTACTATTTTCTGACAATAACATTTCTGGAGGCATACCGAGGTCATTATGCCACATCGATTCCATGGAATATTTAGACCTTTCGGACAACAAATTTTCTGGTGAACTACCTGCTTGCGTGTTCTCTGGTCTTCCCAACCTGTCGGCCTTGATGGTCTCAAACAACCAACTTGGTGGTCTGATATTTGGTGGGATGAATAGTTTGTCTAATGAGTTGAGAATATTGTACCTAGATAGCAACAAATTTGAAGGAGCACTACCTCGTAATCTATCAGGGGCTTTGAGTGTCATGGATTTACAAGATAATAAGTTGTCTGGCAACCTTGATACTTCATTTTGGGATCTACCTTTGCGGGTCCTAAATCTTGCCGGTAACCGTATAATAGGTGAAATTCACCCAGCGGTATGCGGGTTAGATAATATTGATCTTTTAGATCTATCAAATAACAACCTTGAAGGGTCTATACCAAACTGTAGTCGTACTACACTCAGGGTTCTTTATGTATCTGGGAATTCCTTACACGGCGATATTCCGAATGCTTTTCTCAATAGCTCAAATGTTGTAGCTTTGGATCTAAGATACAATCAGTTCACGGGCAACCTGGATTGGATACAATATCTGTCGGACTTCGGAGCCGCTTGGCGTGCCTATGTTTATTCAGCGGAGACGTTGGTCTTAGGACTACACGGGCTTTGTTATTTCCGCTGTTGGAGTCTTCTCTCAGTTTTCAACTTTTGGCTAGAACTGAACGATAGCACACACAGACGCAAGAGTATTTGGTGCTGCGCACAGTCTGCAGCTTTTCTGGTTTTATTCCTTCTCCTTTTATTTAGCAATTACAATAGAAACTGCCATGCGCTATTCAAAGAAAAAAACTGAAGAATAAATGCAAATATGAAGACATGAAGACATGCAGACTACAAACCCCCATGCAGACTACAAACTGATCAAGAAGTAACGCCAAGAACTAACTCACATGCATGCATGAAATGGGCGGTAGCATGAAAAGAAAAACTGACATGCAAATTAACTAGATTATCTAACATTACTCCTCCTAATCTAGTTGATGTTGATGTCGACGACGCCGAGCTTCGAGCGCAGGTGTAGAAAACGCACCCGGCCAAGTGATTTGGTCAGTATGTCCGCCAGCTGATCGTCGGTGTGGATTTTGCAGATGGCGACTTGGCCACCCTCGACACACTCCCGGATGTAGTGGAAGCGTGTCTCGATATGTTTGCTCCGGCCATGGAAGACCGGATTTTTGCACAATTGAATCGCCGACTGATTGTCGATGTAGATTGTCGCGGCGCCGACGTCTCGCCCGTAGAAGTTGTCGATCAGCCGCCTGAGCCAGATTCCCTGGCATGCCGCCGCTGAGGCCGCGATGTACTCAGCCTCGCACGACGATAGCGCCACCACCGGCTGTTTTTGTGATTGCCATGACACAGGCGCGTTGCCGAGGCAGAACAAAATGCCGGAGGTGCTCTTGCGATCATCCACGTCGCCGGCCATGTCCGCGTCGCTGTACCCCTTGAGCTCGATGTCGTTGTGCCCCTTAGTGTAACAAAGGCCAAAGTGGAGCGTACCAGCGACATAACGAAGTAGATGCTTGACGGCGCTCAGGTGTTCCGTCGTTGGGTTCGCCATGAACCTGCTCACATACCCGACCGCGAAGCTGATATCCGGCCGGGTGTGGACCAAGTACCGGAGGCTGCCAACCACACTACGGTAGAACGTAGGATCAACAGGTGGATTGGAGCTCTCCTTACTCAGTTTAAGACGTGCCTCCATGGGCACTTGCACGGCATTGCAGCCGGCCATGCCGGCCTTGTCCAGGAGCTTTGCCGCATACGCAGCTTGGCTCATGGTGATCTTCCCGGGCAGCTGCTTGACATCAATGCCGAGATAGTAGCTCAACTGCCCGAGGTCGCTCATCTTGAATGAGCGCTTCATTTCCTCCTTGAACGATTCGATCTCAGCTTGGTCGGCGCCAGTGAGGATCAAATCGTCAACATACACGCCCAGGAGCACACGTCCTCGCCCCTTGCCGCGTGTGTACACCCCGTGTTCTTCCTCGCAACGCGTGAACCCGAGCGCCACCAGCGTGCGGTCGAGCTTGGCGTTCCACGCCCGAGGAGCTTGTCGTAGGCCGTAGAGTGCTTTGCGCAGTCGCAGTACTTGCCGCTCACGCTCGGCGATCGCGAATCCCGGTGGTTGAGCGACGTAAACCTCCTCCATGAGGTCGCCATTCAGAAACGCAGACTTGACGTCGAGATGGTGGAGTGCCCAGCCCTCGTGCGCTGCCACCGCTACCAGTGCGCGTACAGAGTCGAGCCGCGCCACAGGTGCAAAAACCTCATCGAAGTCCACGCCAGCGCGTTGTACGTACCCCTTGGCCACCAGCCGCGCCTTGTGCCGAACCACCGCCCCCTGCGCATCCTTCTTGAGCTTGAACACCCATTTGAGGCCAATCGGGCGGTGTCCAGCCGGGAGGTCCACCGCCTCCCACGTGCCATTGTCCTCAATGGCCGCCATCTCCTCTTCCATTGCGGCGCGCCACGCCGGATCGGTGGCGGCCTCGTCGTAGGAGGTGGGCTCCTCGTTCGCAACGAGGAGCCACTCGTCGGGGTCCAGTACGCGTGGCTCAGCAGTGTTGATGCAATTGTCCACCGTGCGGAAACGCCGCGGCGCGCCGTTGTCACTATGGTCGAGCCCCGACGAGATGTGCGATGGTGGAGTGCAGTGCTCGACTTGAGCACCACCGGTGTCGTGGGTGGCGTTCATGGGCGTTCGGGGTGACGCCACAGCTTCTTCTTCTTCCTCCAAGGACGGGACCGCAGGGGATACAGGAGCATTCGGCTCGCCGCCGCCCAAGACGCCGCTGATCGTGTACTCCACGGTGAACGTCTCAGGGCTGGCGTCGCCGTTCGCCTCCCAATTCCACCCTTTGGTCTCGTCAAACACCACGTCGCGGGTCACATGGAGCCGGCCGCCCACCGGATCGTACACCCGGTAGCCTTTGGAGCCCGGCTCGTACCCGACAAAAACCATCTTCACGCTTCGGTCGTCAAGCTTCGAGGTGTGCGGGCGTGTAACCTTGACGTGAGCAAGGCAACCGAACGTGCGCATGAAATGCACAGACGGTTTCTTGCCATGCCAAGCTTCATAAGGCGTCATCCCGGTGACGCTCTTCGTCGGAGACCTGTTCAAAATGAACACAGCTGTGCTCACCGCCTCCCCCCAGAATGTACTGGGCACCTTCTTTGCCTTGAGTAGGCATCGCGCCATAGCCATCACAGTCTGGTTCCGGCGCTCCACGACGCCGTTCTGTTGCGGGGAGTACGGCGCCGTGAGTTGCCGGTGCACGCCCTTCTCCGCGCAGTACTCACCAAAGGTCACAGACGTGAACTCGCCACCACGATCGGTACGTAGTGCGCGCAGCTTCCGCCCGGTCTCGACCTCGACGCCGGCTTGGAACTTCTTGATCGCGCTGGCCGCCTCGTCCTTGCTTGACAACAGCACTAGCCACATATAGCGACTAGCATCATCAACGAGGAGGAGGAAGTAGCGCTTGCCACCGTGCGTCGCTGGCGTGACAGGCCCGCATAGATCTCCATGTACGAGATCAAGCCGGCCCTTCGCGCGGTACTTGGCCTCCAGAGGGAATGGCGAGCGCCGTTGCTTGCCGACAAGGCACGCGTCACACAGCTGGTCAACATGATCCAGCAGTGGAAGCCCACGCACCATGTCGCCACGCCCAAGTTTCTTCAACCCCTCGAAGCTCAGGTGGCCGAACCGCTCATGCCAGCGCCACGCATCGTCGTTGGCGTGCGCCAGGAGCGAGATCGGTCGAGCGAGCGTGAGGGGAATCTTGTACAGTCGATTCGCCGATCGCCGTACCTTGGCGAGAAGCTCCCTCCTCGGATCGCGCACCCGCAGTATGCTGTCCTCGATCAACACTTGGCACCCGACCTCGTCGAGTTGTCCCAAGCTGATGATGTTGCTACGTAGGCGTGGGATGAAGTACACGTCCGACAGCATACGATGACGTCCACCCCGTGCCGCGAACATGATCGTGCCGCGCCCGAGGATGTCCACCATTGATCCATCGCCGAACTTTACCGTGCCCGTGATGTCGCGGTTCAGCTCGGAGAAGGCCGCGTCGTTTCCCGTCATATGGTTCGACGCGCCCGTGTCGAGGTACCACACGCCGTCGTCCTGACCGCCGGTGTGATTGTTGGTGTCACCCAACTGCACCGTCGCGCGTTCTTCGTTGAGGAAGACCCGACCGCCGACGTGCACAGGTGCGGCGTGCTCCGGGAGGCGCGCGGGCACCGGTGAAAGAGAGGCCACCTGGGCCATCAACAGGGATGGCTCGTCGTCGCCGCCCTCCTCCACCAGCAGCGCTGCGGCCGCCGCCTCGTCTCTTTTCTTCTTGCGGCACTCCCGGGCCCAATGCCCAGTTTTCCCGCAGTACTTGCACGTATCCTTGTCGATGACCTTGCCGCCACCACCCTTGCGTGCGTCGTCGATGCCGCGCTTGGGTGGCTGCGCGCCGCGCCGTGGCATAACCGAGCCGCCGCTCGTACCACTTCCGCTGGCGCCAGCGCTGCCGAAGCGCGCACCCTCCTTGTCGCGCTTGCGTAGGCGACGTATGAGGTCCTCCTCCTTTGATGAGAGAAGCAACCGGGAGCCCAGTTCTGCAGCCGCTGCCCGCGCGTCGAGCCGCTGCTCCACGGACCGAAGACGGCCCGTGACCTCCTCGATGGACAAGTCGTTGATGTTGAGCAGCGTCTCGATGGAGATTGCGACCTGCATGAACTTATCAGGGACCACCTGCAGCATCTTGCGCACGACCTCGCCTTCGGTGATGTGGTCGCCGAGAAGCCGCAGATTATTGGCGAGGCCCGTGATGCGCATCGAGAAGTCATCGATGGCCTCCCCTTCCTTGAATGCAATATTGTTGAAGTCGCGTCGGAGTTTCTGCGCGTTCGCCTCACGCACGCGCTCGACGCCCATCCGCATGATCTTGACAGCATCCCACGCCTCCTGCGCGGAATCCTTATTGCCGATCGAGGCCAGCATCTCCGGCGGGACAGCTCGTGCAATCGCTGCTAACGCCAGCCGATCCACGCTGTACTCTGCGCCGCCGGGTTCGATGGCTCCCCACAAGCCTTGCGCCTGCAGGTTGATGCGCATGAGCATCGCCCACTCCGGGTAGTTGGTCTTGGTCAGCATCGGATATTGTACCGACGCCGACGCTTCCTTGACCACGCGCTCGATGACGACCTCGCGCTCCCGACCATGCTGTTGTCGCGGACGGCGAGGACCACGTGATGGCGACCGAAGGCGATCCCGCCGCGGAGGAGTGATCGACCCTCGTCCCACCGGAGCTGACATGGCCACCAGGATCCTGAACGGAGCTCTGATACCAATTGTCGGACTTCGGAGCCGCTTGGCGTGCCTATGTTTATTCAGCGGAGACGTTGGTCTTAGGACTACACGGGCTTTGTTATTTCCGCTGTTGGAGTCTTCTCTCAGTTTTCAACTTTTGGCTAGAACTGAACGATAGCACACACAGACGCAAGAGTATTTGGTGCTGCGCACAGTCTGCAGCTTTTCTGGTTTTATTCCTTCTCCTTTTATTTAGCAATTACAATAGAAACTGCCATGCGCTATTCAAAGAAAAAAACTGAAGAATAAATGCAAATATGAAGACATGAAGACATGCAGACTACAAACCCCCATGCAGACTACAAACTGATCAAGAAGTAACGCCAAGAACTAACTCACATGCATGCATGAAATGGGCGGTAGCATGAAAAGAAAAACTGACATGCAAATTAACTAGATTATCTAACAATATCTTGATAACATTAGTCTGCTTTCTTTGGGCGGGAATAAGTTTGAAGGGCAAATCACCCCCAAGATGTGTCGCCTCGAGAGCTTGAGGATAATCGATCTCTCACACAACAGTCTTTCAGGGTCATTGCCTCCATGCATTGGTGATATCCCTTTCAACTATGTTTACGATGGAGACTTTGGGTGGATAGACCATATTGATACAACTAATAACGATTTTCCGACAAAAAACATATATGACCTAGAAGGCTTCGCTTTTAGTACCAAAGGGAGACTTTACACATATGGGCGTAGTTTTCTTTCATCGATGTCCGGCATCGACCTGTCTGGGAATTCGTTGTCTGGAGAAATCCCTTGGGAGCTCGGAAATCTGAGCCATATCAAGGCCCTCAATCTGTCCTACAATTTCTTTACCGGCCCAATTCCATCGAGCTTTGCAAACATGAGCGAGATAGAAAGCATGGATTTATCCCACAACAAGCTAAGTGGACAGATACCATGGCAATTAACTCAGTTATCGACACTGGAGGTGTTCTCTGTGGCATACAACAACTTATCAGGATGTGCACCAAACACTGGTCAGTTCGGTTCGTTTGATATGGATAGTTACAAAGGCAACAACAACCTTCAAAAGGCATCGCAGGGGGGCAGATGCACTTCAAGATCAAAACCAGGTTCTTTGACACCGGAAGATACGGAGACGGAGGAAGATGATCCAGTGCTCTACGCGGTCAGCGCTGCCTCATTTGTATTGACATTTTGGGCTACCGTGGCATTCGTGTTTTGCCATCCGTCCGGGCAGCGTGTGATACTGAAACTGTAGTCTTTCAGACTAATATCATCCTACAAGAAAATAAGAGGCATGCAATTCTGCCCTTGTTTATCGAGCTTGTATGCGCGACCTTACATGAACTGTATCACTGTACTATAGTTATCATATTGCAAAATTGTCCCGTTACGTGATTGTATGTAATAGTTGGAGGATATCCTACTTATTTGTTTCTTCACACATGATTCACTTATCATGAAACAACGTCCAGCAAATTGCAGTCCACCAAGAAGAAGAATCACCGCACCTCAAAAGTACAAATACACAGTGCAGCATTGTCCTCTGTAGAAAAATAGCAAGCCAGCTTTGGCTTCAGGTAATACAGCTGGTGCTGCAGACTTGTGTTGGCTCGGCACATGTTGATCTGACGAGCAGTGGTTCTATGTTTTTCTGTCGAACAAGAGTAGCACTAATCTCAAAGCACATAAAAAGATTAATAACATCAATACGCCATTCATCAAGCTCTAAAAATTGTGCAAATCACTATTAAAGAAAGCACTGCCTAATCTGAAAGGGAAAAAACACTGAGCTCGGTGCAGGTTTTGGGTGTGTTTTTTGGGCTGCAGCTCATGACTACGGCTGATAGCTTTTGACCCTAGCACGAGCGTTTGTGCGAATTCGCCGGTCATGTGGGAGGTGGCACCGGTGTCGAGGAACCAGTCAGTGGAGCCATTCGGTTGATGCAGCGAGGAGGCTTGTAGTGCGTGAAGAAGACCACTGGTGTCCCAAGTGTTAGCGCCGGATGGAGCCATGAAGGTCACCAGCTGGAGCATGACAGGGTAGGCCTGGCCCATGGGTGCTGGAGGCCGGGTGCCCAAGATGCCAGGGACCGTATGTAGCACCCCACATACAGTCAATCTAGGACACTACTATGGAACGCCATCGTCAAGATAAAGAACAAGTAATAAAAGTAATAATAGGAATTCAAGGAAAATAAAATCTTAAAAATATTTTATTAAAAACTAGCAGAAACTAAAATGAGTGTTTGAAATATGGGACCGGTTCACTTCTAATCAAAAGGAAATAAATGAAATAATATAAATAGTGGCAAGCCACGGTGCTGAAACTCAAGTGCTCTCACCCATGCATAATACTATCACTTCACTAGCCTTTTACTTGAGAATGGAAAGAGCAAATGTGAGATTTGGAATCTCAAACAACGGTCGCAACATGGAGAGAAAAAGACAAGCAAGCAACAAATAATTGACAGGTTAATTGCAATGAAATTATGTTACCAGAAACATTAAAACCGATCAAGGATAGAGATAACGGAGATGTGAAACCAAGGTAATAGTTATTTAACAAGTTATAGCCATGACCCTGGCGATCTCTTCCCACATACCCGGTTATACGAGAGTAGTAAGGCATGTCTCTGTCCTCGATTGTATAACCACAGACAGGGCATAATATCTTGAGTAACGAAAATATACGGCCCTCATACGTTACTAGGTGGGTGGCAATCTCCCTTATATGTAGGTAATCCCGGGTCAGGTAACAATTATGTTATTAACGACTAATATGATAAGTGATTAGAATAACTAAGGGCAAGTCAGGGGTAAGGTTATGATAAGTGACAGGATCGTTAAGGTTGAGGAGGAAAGGCATAATTTTCGATATGAGACAATGGGGGATGATACTATGGTCGTAGTGATCCAGGAATTACTCTAAATGGCACTTTAATATCGCTCACACAAAGTTTGTCAATCATCCAGATTTTATTACGTGATAAGTGGTTATTAGTCAAGTTAATGAATATCATAAATAAATCAGTCGAGGCTCATAAGCAATAATGTACAAATAGAAGATCAGGGAAGCAAGGTATATAAATAAAGCAGCTCAATGTTAAAAGATTACTAGTGGTTAACCTTAAATTCGAACATGCTTATACGCTACCCCTATCAACGATTTAAACATAAACTCTGATCGCTAATTAAAGCATGAATTCTATAATTGCACGTTATGCTAACCTAGAAGCATACAACACCAACTAGCCTAGCACATCAACATCTACCCAGTATAATAACAGCATACGACCTAGAAATCAATACAATGTAATCATTGAGTACTAAGCTACAACTTCATCCCAATGGAGGGGAGAGCGACAAGGTTGGCCATAGAGCGCCTCAAAAAGAGCCATACCGATACTGCAGTGGAAACTGTTATTGTAGAAGAACTCTGCCAAAGGTAAGTGATTTTCCCAACTGCCCTTCCATGCCAATATGTAAGGACGCAACATGTCCTCCAATGTGCGAATGGTCCTTTGAGATTGGCCGTTAGATTGAGGGTGAAAGACAGTGCTAAAATTGAGTTTTGAGCTTAGATTCGCACCAGGCGGACGGCGGATGCGCAGGTAGGGGCGGACACTGGCGACGATGATAGGATCCGACAGGATTTGAGGCGGCGGCGGCTGAATCCAAGGCCACCTGGGAGAGGCGGCGACGGGCGGGAGCGTGCGCGGGGAGAGGAGCCCACGTGCGGAAGGAGAAGAGGAGGGAAGGTGGTCGAGGTGGCGGTGGCGGCTCTAGCCTAACATGAGCTCTGATACCATATAAGAATGATGTCTTCTATTACCAAAGGGTCCAACATGCCAATATATATCTATATACAATATATAAAAAGACCTCTAGACTATACACATATCTAACAGTATGCACCACCAGTCATGCTTCACTTACTACGAACGGATCAAATGCTGCCTTCTGGTGAAGTCTTGTCCAAGAAATCTTTCGCTGACCTTCCAATCGCGCAGGACCGCGGGTTGATTTTCTACGAACCCACGTCAACATGAATGTAACTCTTCACTTGATCATGCATAAAGAATGAGCTCCTGTTTGATTGTGAAAAAAGAAGGGTAAATATTAAATACCGGAGCAAGTTTGCAGCAGCTGAGCACTCACGTCTCATCCTTCTCAAGTAGCCTGCAGTTTTCAACCGAAGAACCTGCATTGGAGAAAGCAGAACTTGATGTCAGATGATCATGAACTGCTACTTTTCACAAGGATCCCTATTTGGGATCCTATCCGTATTGTTGGCCATATCTTGCATGTCCAATGGCTGTTTCGAGGAGGAGAGGACTGCCCTACTGGATATCCGCGGCTCACTGCTGGGCACAACAGCCGGGATGCCTCCTTCATGGCTACAGAGTGATAACTGCTGCTCCTGGGAACGCGTCATATGCAACAATAGCACAAAACGCATATCACATCTCTACCTCTCCAGGCTCTCCTTCCTGAGTAATGAGTTCTCCGCTGCAAATGGATGTCGGACGAACCTGAATTCGACAGCCTTTTCGGCGTTCCCTGAGCTTCGGTTCCTTGATTTCTCTATGAACTATGGCACTTTTCAAAGTTGGGAAGGTATGTAAGTGGTTTCACTATATACATCATATCTCCTTTTCTTTTTACGGGAATATTAGGAGACAGTGTGCAAATGTTGAAAAGAGGCTTATTTTTACTCTGTTTTGAAATGGAACAACATCCTCAGGTCTACTAGGATTAACCAAGCTTCAGCATCTTAACCTCAGTAACAACTGCTTGAAGCCTTGAATGGTACTCTCCCAGCATCTCTTCGGAAATTGGTTTCTTTGGAAGTTTTACATCTTGACTTTACCGGCATGGATGGAACGCTTCCGACTTCAGGTATGAACACGACCTATGCTGCAAATGTTTAGGTTTTCGAAGCTTCTAGCCCACGTTATACTGTTGGAACTGAATGAAATGCATTTCCAACGGTATAACAGTTTAATGAGGTTTCATGTTTCAGCGCATTTCATGAAACGTTTACAGAGGTTTCAGTGCGTGCCCAAAAATAAGTTTCACAAGTTTCAAAATCTGAAACTTAAGTTTCAGTGGGTTTCAAATCTCAAACTTCAAGCTTTAGATGTAAGTTTAAGTTTTAGGCCTAAAACTTCAATTTCAAATGTGAGTTTCTAGAAAGTTTCAGCAAGTTTCACACAAGTGTCATCCAAATTCCAACCAAGTTTTGAACAATTCAAAATGAGTTTGATGAGTTTCACACAAATTCCATCCAAATTTCAAAGATACTTGAAACTTTTCAAACGTTTTCTTGAAACTTGCTAAAGCTACTTGAAACTCTGTTGTCTAGTCACTTCCTTGTACTTATTACACACTCCACATGCTTAATTTGCAGCTTTCGAAAACCTTAGGAATCTGCGAGAATTGTATTTGAGTTCCAATCAATTCAATGGAAGCCTCCCAACATCCTTATTTACACTTCCTCATATTGAACACTTGGATCTGTCACAAAATCTCCTTGAAGGAAGTATTCCTATGAGCATGTCTTCAAATCTTTCTTCATCACTTAAGGCTCTAAACTTTTCCATGAACAGTTTAAGTGGTTATTTTACGTTCTTCTGGCTGAGAAACCTCGCCAATCTCGAGAAGATAGATCTTTCAAGAAACGCTAATTTGGCTGTCGGCGTTAATTTCCCTGGCTGGGCACCTTCATTCCGATTGAAAGAGCTAGTGCTCTCTGGCTGTGATCTTGACAAGAGCATTATTGCAAAACCACATTTTCTACGCACACAGCATCAATTAGAGGTGCTTGATTTGTCCAACAATAACTTGTCCGGGAGCATGCCCAATTGGTTGTTTACCAAGGAAGCAACATTACTTTACCTTAATCTGGGAAATAACTCGCTGACAGGATCATTGGACTCAATATGGTACGCCCAAACGAATATCCAAGCTATCAGTCTTTCTATGAACCGTATCTCAGGACATCTACCGGCAAACATCAGCTCAGTATTTCCAAACATGACCTTTCTAGATTTTTCTAGCAATTTTATGGATGGAGAAATAACTTCGTCGTTGTGCAACATTAGTAGCATGGAATATTTAGAAAACTAAAAAGTAGTTTTTAGAAGCCGAAAAGAACAGACTCATAGCCCAACCACCCATATTTCTCTCTCTACAATACTATTATTAGCTACTTTGATTCTAACCCTTATCACTACCTATAGATGATAAATGTTTAACTTTTTTGACATAGCACCATCTGCCAAGGTTTGCTTCGGTGCCATGCAATCCAAGCTTAGCACCCACTCCTCCATCACTTGGCAATGGTGCTAATGAATTTCTCTATTCTATAGCATTAGCTTAGGATCTATGGATGCATCTGGTCCTAGAAAACAATTTGTTTTAAAGCTTTTTTTGGCTCGAAGGGCGATGAAAAAATCGAGCTCAGCGTAGCTTTTCTATCGCCGGGCTGCATGCATCGAAGGCCATCTCTAATGGTGGAGGTAGCCCAAGCAGTTCACTAGTGGTAGTGACTGGGCCAACCTATGAGATCATCTAGGGTGGGAATTGGTAGTGGAGCGGCCTCGCATAGTATAAATTAGAGTAAAGTCCATTACCGGTCCTTCAACTTTTTATGCTGTGTCATCCCGGTCCATAGACTTTTAAAGTGTGTCATCCCGGTCCTTAAACTTTCAAAGTGTGGCAATATCCTATGTAGTTGTAGCAGTGAACTTTTTATGCTGTGTCATCCCGGTCCATAGACTTTCAAAAGAAATTGCCACACTTTGAAAGTTTAAGGACCGGGATGACACACTTTGAAAGTCTATGGACCGGGATGACACAGCATAAAAAGTTTAAGGACCGGTAATGGACTTTACTCTATAAATTAGTAACAGTATAGGTTGCGAATGGAGGAAGGCATGTAGTTCATTGATCATTTTAATGTCTTTAATAAGTTATCACATAATTAACTAGTATGGATGAGAAAAATGAGGAGAATGATAAGGTCATCATATAGGTGTCATCTCTACCACCATCAAGGGAGCAATTCTTGATGAATATTCTTGTCAAAAATAGCATTATTGTAGGATCGATTCACACTAAGATAGGCAATCAGAGAGGGGGGGTGAATGATTGCGGAAGCTAAAAATAAATTTTAAGACTCTCCTCTAAACACAAAACCTATTTAAGCCTCGTTTAAAAATTCTGGACAGAATAATGTACTCTCACTAAAACTGATCCTGATAAAAAACAGTAACTCCGATTAATCTCAAACTTTGTCAGAATAAACTAGAGAAAATTATTGAATTAACCCAACTGGAATTACGTCAATCGGAGGTCTAGAACTTGAGATATAAAATAAACAAGATTGCTGATGCAGATAGTAACGAGAATAAATTAAGCCCTAATTATGCAGCTAAGCAAAATACGTAAGAAATTAATTAACCAAACTTTCCAGATCACAAAAGCAAAGACAGCAAAAGATAATAATAATAATAATAGTCTTCAATTATTTGAACACAGCGAAACCGAAACACAAAAACTCTAATCTCATAGCACCCAACCTCCTAATTACTTCTCTCTCCTAATCATGTCTAATCACAAAAGACAATACGGTAAATTAATCACAGCACTTGGCTAGGACATGCATGCTCACCTACCTTTGTATACATGCACAAAAATCACAACGTTACCTTTTCAATTCGGTTAATGCATGAACTGATGCCTATGCACCTGTATGTGTAGATGAAAGATCAACACTTTGTGTCCGTACCTTTGCTGGTGAAAGAGTCCAGCTACAACGCATAGATGCGTGTCTCAGTTGCACACGTCGGCTAAAGAATTAGCGAGGATGACACGCATGACCGAGATATGGATCGAGGCGCTATCTCCGCACGCGCTAGCGAAACATTGCTCTGGCAATTTCTTTTAGCGTTGAACTGGCTTCACGTAGATCGAAGATGGCAGATGACGAATGTGCTTCCTGACGATGCGTTGATACACGCGTCACCTGAGACGAGTAGCGACGACGCACCACGCGATTGAATTTTCTTTCCGAATAGATCTTTTATTCCTGAATCATGGTGGCTACAAAGTGCTCTTCTAGCACCCTTAAACCCTAACAAAAAATTAGCCTCTTCAAAAGCCACACCCATAAACAAAACCAGCCGCCTCTATTTATCTAGTGCTCTCCTCAACCGACTCCAATACGACATCAACCCTAATACAACTCATCCTAGGCCTTTTTGCCTCAACCAGGCTTTATGGCCCACTACTTTTCAAGAGACCCAAAACCCTTCATAACATGAGTTTTTTTAATTCTTTTTACGCTTCCGATTTTTTCAGCCTTCCACGTGTCGAAGCCTCCAGGACCACACCTCCTGTATCTTCTCCACGCATCATCTCCACGCGCATTGTTCTCTAGCCTGAACATCCCGCATGACATCCTTGACCGATAGGACCTCAGTTCCTCCCTGAACTTAGTCCCGAAACCTCAGTTCCACCCGAACCTAGTTTCAGTCTCGTCATCGACCATGTTCCGCCTCAAGCAACACCTGCACATGAATAAACAAACAACCGCGTACGAGCACAAGTCCACAACTTGACTCAAGTCAATCCGCACAATACCTCACACGAGCGTATCATGCAACCTATCATATCACCATGCTATCACAAGCATATAAAGAAGCAACTCACCATAAATAATACAGTAATACCATAACCAACGTTGTCAATTATTCATCATCTAAAATAACCTAGACTAGGCCACATGGTCTAACAATTATCAACTTCAATGAGGCAATGGCATATCTATTAGACGTTGAGTCCTTGAAGAAGCTATCAGATTCTTCATATCAGATGATCAGGCATTAGCTACTGTAGGTGTTGCAGACAGAAATAAAAGTCACAGGAAGAAGAAGGGACGAGTAAGGACACGTGTATATACTATCTATGTGACGAGAAAGGTAATATGATAAAGGACCGCCTAATTTTAAAGCAAACAAGTGGTGCATGCTCAGTGACGGTAGCAACATTACTTTACCTTAATCTGGGAAATAACTCGCTGACCGGATCATTGGACTTGATGTGGTACGCCCAAACGAATATCCAAGCTATCAGTCTTTCTATGAACCGTATCTCAGGACATCTACCGGCAAACATCAGCTCAGTATTTCCAAACATGACATTTCTAGATTTGTCTAGCAATTTTATGGATGGAGAAATACCATCGTCGTTGTGCAACATTAGTAGCATGGAATATTTAGACCTATCAAATAACAACCTTTCAGGGGAATTGCCAACTTGCATGCTCACTGATTATCCTATACTGAAAACCTTGAGGGTCTCAAAGAACAAACTTGGTGGCCCCATACTTGGTGGGAAGAACCATTTGTCCATCAAATGGGAATTATACCTTGATGGCAACATTTTTGAAGGACCACTACCTCACAATCTAACAGCAGAATTTGAAGATTATGGAACATTGGATTTCCATGACAATAAGCTGTCTGGTAAACTCGATTTTTCATCGTGGAACCTTTCTAAGTTATGCACCTTGAGTCTTGCTGGCAACAGTTTAACTGGTGAAATCCATCCAAGTATTTGCAGTTTAACAAGAATTATGCTTTTAGATCTATCGAATAACAACCTTTCAGGGGCTATACCAAATTGTAGCACTGCAATAGCGTCCGATTTTCTGAGCGTCTCTGGGAATTCCTTGTCAGGCGTTATACTACCATATTCTTTCTTCAATAGCTCCTCTGTCATTGCTTTGGACCTCAGTCACAACCAATTCACCGGAAACATTGAATGGATACAGCATCTAGGTACCTGTATCTAGGTACAATAAGGTATCTTTCCCTGGGCAGCAATAAGTTTGAAGGGCAAATTTCTCCCAATATATGTCAACTCCAATCCTTGAGGATAATTGATTTATCAAACAACATTCTATCAGGGTCATTGCCGGCATGTATCGGGAACCTCTCTTTTGAAGAAAAACCATATGATATGTTCTGCGGGCATCGTTTTCGATATCTAATTTTCAAATACATTGGTTGTTGAACTCCCACCGCTCAACCAAAGCTCCTGCGACCTTCCAGATCCGGTCCCCCTCCCGTTGCTCCGACGTCCGGCGGTCTCGCCGGCGGCGAGAGGGGAGAGGGATCCACCCCGGCTCCTTGGTTAGCAGTAGTAGTAGGGTTGATAGTTTTTGCTTTTTGTATCCGTCTCTTCTTCCTTCGGCTCCCGATTTCTCCGGATCTGGGTCCCCTCCCTCGTCTCCGGCGGCTGGCGTGCTCCCGGCGGCGCGAGGGGAGGGGGGCCCACCCTAGGATGCTCTTCCCCCTCCGCTCCGCTTCCTTGCTCCCCCTGCCCCGCCCCATGACCGCAAGGCGGGGGTTGTGGGCGGGGGCTCGGAGCTCGGCCTGCTCAGATCTAGGCTGCTCAAGCACGGGAGGGGCAATGCGGAGGAGGAGCACGGGTGGAGGCCGGCGGCCAAGCAGGCCAGGGTGGGGGGTGCCGCGGTGTCCGAGGCCGTCAAGGTGGCGGCGCAGTTCTTGCTCAGGTCCTGCAGCCCCGGCCACGGCGGGGAGCAGACTGCGGCGGCCAGCAGCGTCGAGGGGGCGGAGGCCGGTGGCGGCTCGGCGGATCTAGTGCTCGCCGTGCGGCGGCAAGGTCCGGAGGGAGTGAAGGGGAGATAGTCGTTGGAGAGCGGAGCCATCGTTGGTTTGGGCGCGAGGTTGGTGTGGTGGCGGCGCTGTGAGAGCAGAGCAATGGACGGAGAGGGTGGGCGCGCTGGAGCGCGTGGAGGAGGCCGATCGGCGGTGGCGGCATTGGCCGGGAGGCGGCAGGCTGTGGCTGCTGGGTTGCCCAGGGTTCCATTGCTCGACGTTGCTCGAGCGGGAAGCGGCTCGTCGTGGAGGTCAAGGATGGCTTTGTCATGACCTTGAGGCGTGTAGATCCCTGGTGTGATGGTGGTGATCTTTTTTGTGTGTGTAGTGCAGGGGTTGCCGTGGAGGTGCTGGCGAAAGCCGTGCCGGTGTTCCTACCGGTCTCGATAACTATGACGTCTTTGGACGCCATTTTCCTTCCTGAAGGGTTGTCATGGCACTCCATAGCCCTCATGTACTCTATTCTCCAGGTGAAAGCCTTGTCTCGTTGAAGCAGGCGGCGTCGGCGACCCTCGTCGCTTCTTTGGAGACGTCGCCTCGGAGGATTCTTCACGCAAAGTAGACTGGAGTTTGGGTGGTTCGGTTGGAGGAGGTTAGGGGATTGGTTGAAAGCAAGGACGATGAAGAAGTACTGAAGCTTAGTTTTTCTAGCTTTTTCATAGTCCTTAAGCGTTTTTTCTTGATGTTGTGTACTTCTCAATGTTGAGGCTTTGAGCCTAAGAGCTCGTGTATCTTTTGGCTGTGTATATTCCAAGTGGATATAGAGGCCGGATATTATATCCTTTATCTTAAAAAAAATACATTGGTTGTTACGAACAAAGAGGCTTCAACTTCCGTACTAAACGGAATATTTACACATACAAGCATAACTTTCTCATTTGGATGTCCGGTATTGACTTATCAGCAAACATGCTGTCCGGAGAAATTCCATGGAAGTTAGGAAATTTGAGTGACTTCAAGGCCCTCAATGTGTCCTACAATTTCTTTGCTGGCCCAATTCCAGCAACGTTGGCAAACATGAGCGCAGTAGAAAGCTTAGACCTATCCCACAACAAGCTGAGTGGAGTAATACCATGGCAGTTAACTCGTCTGTCGTCACTAGCTGTGTTCTCAGTGGCACACAACAACTTATCAGGATGTATACCAGACTCCGGTCAGTTCGGCTCATTTGATATGGACAGCTACAAAGGAAACAACAACCTATACAAGGCGTCGCAAGGAAGTAGATGCACTTCCAGTCCAGGATCAGGTCCTTCGCCAGTACAAGACAGTGATGAGAACGCAGATGATCCAGTCCTCTACGCGGTCAGTGCCGCCTCGTTCGCCTTGACATTTTGGGCCACTGTTGCATTCATGTTTTGCCATTCGTTCGGGCGGCGTGTGATGATCAAACTGCAGGCTGTAGCCAGTCAGTTTTTTTAGGCAAGCATGCAATTATGCAGTAGTTTATAGCGTGTGCCACTAGAAATGTCGCGCAAACCACAATAGTCATCTTCTTGCAAAACTGTCTGTTAAATGAGCGTATGTGATAGTGAAATAAATAAATCAAAGAATGCCCTACTTGTTATATTTTCTTCATGTACACTTGTTTTCTCTCTAATCATGGCTGTATATATCCCAAGTGGATATAGAGGCCGGATTTTATATCCTTTATCTAAAAAAAAGATCCACAGTTCCACACACACACCGAAAAAAAAAGGTCTGAAAGATAGCCTGGAATTCTCGTAGTTTCCTTCCTAATTTGAAGCATACACATATGATCTTTTCGGATCAGATATCACCACATAAACAAAAAAAAAAGGTCTGAAAGATAGCCCGGATGCCGCAAGAAGATTTACGTCAGTGATCGATGCGGGCAAAGACGAACTGAAGACGTCAGGCATGATGATGCCAAGAATAGACGAACGTATAACTGGTCAGGCATCCTTAGCCAATGCACTGGAACAAGCATGAATCGAAGAAGAGAGGGTGGCGTCGGCGACTTCCCTTCTTTGTCGGCAGTTTAGAATCCATCGCATGTTTTGGCCCTCTAGTGCACATTTTTTAAATTTAGCCTTTTAACATGTAAATTTGCAATCCTGATCCACTCCATGACCACGGTAATAACGACAGACGATATATGTATCTGCCGCTCTATCTCATCATAGCACGTTAGTCCAACACGGTAGGTGACAAACGAACATGGTCGATATACATATAAAGAGATCAGATTTGGAAAAAAAACGTCACAGAGCAGATATACATTAGCTTCCTAATCTTCATCCAGATAATGGTCTAAAAACCGGTCATATTGCTTGGGCACAGGAATGTGTGTATTCCTGTCCCTATCCGGCCACCTACCGGGCGAGAATGGCACACAGTATTCGCACAAGGTTGAAACAAACCGAAGTTTGCAAAAAATAAATCTCAAAATTTCCAAAAAGCTTTGATTTTCCTAATCCAATTTGCCAACCCTTAATCCTTGGCCTAATCTCCACCTTTTCCACTCCTAATCACACACGAATCCCATTGCCATCACCCTCCACCCGTTGCTTTTGCGCGGTACTGTTCACTTGTCCGAAAATATCTCTCCGCCTACTGTTTTCCTTATTGCCGCCGCTCTTGCTTGCTCTCTCGCACCTTCTCGCACCTGCCCCTCTCTGCCAGCTCTGCCGCATCCTGGCACCTACTTGAGTACCCCACGCGCCACCTGAGCCTGCCGACCAGTCGCCGCCACTCCTTCGCCTCTTTCTCTACTTCCGCCCCAAATATCTCCCCCGGCGCCAACCGACCTAGCCCCGCTATTTAAGGCTTCCATCACCTCCCCGAGCTTCCTCAAGCGCCCAAGCAGCTTTTCCACCCGCTCAATTGAGCTAAAGGCCGCCGAAGCACCGCCGACGCCAAGAACCCTAAAGGTAGCCCTCTCTTTAAATTAAGATTGTATTTTGAAAACTACGTCCATATCTAAAATGACTTTTTTGTGATGGTTGAGAGTAGTGTAACACCCCACGAAACCATATGGGATATTACTATGGAACGTCATCGCAAAAGTGAAGAATAAAAAGAGCAACAAAAGAAATCACAAATAATTTAAACTTTATTAACACTTTAAAAGAAAACCAACGGAAGCTGGAATAAATATTTAAAACATGGGACCGGTCCACTTCTAATCAAATAAAGAACCAACGAATCAACAAAACGGTGGCAAACCACGGTGCTGAAAACTCGAGTGCTCCCACCCATGCATGATGCTATCACTCCACTGGCCTTTTACCTGAGACTGAAAAGAGCAAACGTGAGATTTGGAAATCTCAGCAAGTACCCAACTACGGTCGCAACACAAAAGTAAGACAAGCGATGCAACCATATGAAATAAAGGCAACAATGACAAGTAAGCATTGGACAAAAGGCAACCAACGAGCAACTGATATCGGAGATACTGTCATGATTAGGAGACAGATATTATGAGAACTATGTATTAAAGATATTTGTTATGTGACAAGTTATAGCAAGTTATAGCAAGGGTGCCGGCGACCTTATCCCACATACCCGGTTATACGAGAATAGCCAGGCACAACCTTGTCCTCGACTGTATAACCGCAGACGGGGTGTAATATCCTGTGTAACGAGAATGTACGGCCCCCCGTACGTTACCAGGTTGGGTGGAAATGACCCCTATATGTGGGCAGCCCCAGCGTGATAACCCTTAGTTTGTTATTTAGCGAGTTATCCATGATATAAGTAAAGAGTTGTGATTGAATTAAGGTAAAGTTATGCAAGTAATGATTTAATCCCAATGAGACCGAAGAGACATGATTGGTGAAACTAGGTGATAAAGTAACCGATACATCATGGACAGATTAAATAGAACAAAATTAGGGTAGCTAAGAGATGGCGAGGATAAGGCTATAATAAAATGATGAGAAGTGAAAAGATGTGCTAGGGTTGAAAATGGAAAGACATAGTTTCTAATAATAGGACGATGTGGAATATTGATAAGATGATAGTGATGTAATAATCAACCTAAAGAGGTGTTATAATGTAGCTCACACAAGTTTATCAACCAATCAAGTTTTATTATGTGATAAGTGATTATTAGACAAGTTAACATTTATTAAGGTATAACGATCATGACTCACATAAGGAACTGTATCGTCAATACATCATGATATCGAGAGGATTAAACACAGAAGCGTGATACTTAAAGAACTGCTAGTGATTTTAACCCAAGTCTACAACATGATCACCCGCTACCCCCATTAACGGTTTAAGCATGAACTCTACACATTAATTAAAACATGAATCTTATAACATTATTAACTGAGTATTATGATAAACCTAAAGGCATGTGAAATAACGTAATCTAGAACATCATGGTCGGAATACAATATTAAGGGTATATAACCAGCAAGCATTAACAATAATCAAGCAAGCATTAACAATTTGATAAGAACTAGACCAGCATTAACAATATGATCATAACTAGGCAAGCATGAATACTATTATAACAACCAGGCAAGTACTAGAGAGATGATAATAACCAGGTAACTTGGTGACAGGATATTAGCTAGGTAAATTCAGTGATATGATAAGAACCAGGTAATTCATTGATATGATAATTGTACTCACTGACAATGGTAACAAGTAATCATGAAAGATGTGAAATGTGGAATTAAATAATTGGAGATAAGTTCAGGCACGACTACAAGGAGTGAAAAGGATTGCTGAGGTTGAGGACAGGAGATAAAATCAGATGGGAGATAAAGAAGGATAATACGACGGTGGTAGGGATCCATGAATGATTCTCACCCAGCATTACAACTTAACTCACACCAATGGGTTGTCAAACAACTAGATTTTATTACGTGATAAGTTGTTATCAGTCAGGTTAACAATATCATATATAATTCCATCGAAATCAATCAAGCAATAACATACAAGTAATGAATTAGGGAACTAGTAATTAAATATATCATTCCGGAGCTAAAGATTACTAGTGGTTAACCTTAAGTTGAAGTCACTCCTATACTACCCGAACCACAATTTAAACAACAATTATAATTAGTAATTAAAGCTCGCAGCATAGACATTAACCATAGCACTTTAATACATCTAAGTGTCCAAGGTATTAATTAACATAAAGCATGGAAAATAAGATAACCTAGAACCTCATGGTATGAATCCAATATTAAAAGTACATAACTGGCAGGCATTAACACGTGACAGCAATCGGGCAAGCGTTAGTAATATGATAACAAGCATGTAACTTTTAGGGTATGGTATTAATCAGGTAACATTAGTGATATGATAAAAGCCCGGTAAGTATTGGTGATATGATCGTAAACATGTACGCTTTAGTGACATGATAATGGATAGGCGAGCGTCGGGTGATATGACAATAGACAGATCGGCTTTAGCAATATGATAATGGTACTCAATAGCAACGGTAACAAGCAATCATGGGAGATGTAAAATATGAAATGCAGAGGTTACGGCCGCGAGGTACTTGCCTTGAGCACACTCGACGGACACGCTGCCCGAAGGATCTGGAGTGCATAACTGCACGAACGCTCCTTCAACAGCCGCATGAGATCTTGCTACACGGCCTAAGGAAACTCTGCGTGAAACGCCATTCAGCCGTGCTCCCCGGCCAACAGAATAACAAGCCTGTGGAGGTTGGCCACTGGCCACTCCGGCCACCACCGTCGGCCGCTGACGCCGCCGGCCACCGCCTGCGCAGTGCCTCCACGCCGCCACGTGCTCGCTCACCCACCGGCGTCGCCCGTCGCTGCCACCCGGTCTGCACGAGTCGCTGCCTAGCGCGCCACCGCGTCGCCCTCTGTCACATGCGCACCTGCGCCGAGGCAGCCGCCGCCACCACTGACCGACAACGCCTCCAGTCGACCGGCCATAGCCGACCGGAGATGCGCCACTGTTGCACTGCGCCGAGCCGCCGCATTGCGCCGAGCAGACGTCGCCCATGGTGCCGAGCCACCGCCGTGCGCCTTACCACCGGGCCACCGCCGTGCATTGTGCCGCCGGGCTGGCGTTGCGTACCACCGCCGCGCGAGCATGCAGGTGCTGCCGCGCCGCTGCACGGCCTTGCGCGCGCATGCGTCGCGCCTCGCCGCCACCGCCGCCGGCACTCCCCATGCCGCCAGCGCTGCCGCTGCAGGCGCGCCAGCGCGCGTGTGTGCGGCCAATGCGAGCGCCGTGCGGCCGCCGCTGTGTGCTGGTCGTCGTCGGTCGCTCCGCCGCTGCCGCTGCACCGCGCCTTGAAGATGCATGCGAGCAGGCGCGCGCCCGTGCGTGCAGTCCGGCCGAGCCGCCGCCGCTTCGCCGGCCGGCCGCCGTCGCCGCCTCCGTCGCCGGCACCGCCGCCGACGCCGCCGCTGCCGGAGCCATGCAGCCGCATGCACGGGAGAGGAAGAGAGAGAGAGAGATTAGAAATCTAGGAGAGAGAGAGACGTTGCAAAGGATAAAAGGAAATAACGGGAGAGATGGAGAGATTGGATGAGGTTTAAACGGGAGAGAGAGATTAAAGGAGAGAGATTGGGGGAGTATAACAGGAAAGAGGGAGAGTTTTGGAAAGGAAGATGCGGATGGGAGAGATAACGGGTGAGAGAGATATTAGGGATAGGAGAGAGAAGGATGGTTTAGGTAGGAGGGAGATTAGGGATCTTTCCATTTTTCGGGTGCTACAAGTAGCCCTTCACCAATAGCTTTGCACGTAGCTCCAGAAATCGCGTGTTCCTGTCCCTTCTTAGGCTCCATGACACGTCAAGTAAACGGTAGTATCGTTGACTTGACTTGACTCCTAGTAAACTCGATTTGACCTTTCAAAAAACCGTGTTTGTTCCCTTCACACAAAAAACCGTGTTTGCCAAGTTGTAGCTTCCACGTCCCTGTAATCAACAACAGTCTACCACGGCAAGCCAAACCACCCATCAATCTTCTCTCGAACCTGAAGTCTGTCTAGAGAGCAGGAGAAAGCAGAGCTTCTTTCGAGATGAGCTGCTACTATCCATGGGGACTCTTATTCTTGGTCCTATGCTTGTTACAGTCCATGCTTTACATGTCCTGTGGCTGCTCCGTGGAGGAGAGAGCGGCCCTAATGGACATCCGGTCTTCTTTGATGCGCGCAAACTCTACGGTGCCCCTGCCCCGTTCATGGGGACGGGGTGAGGACTGCTGCTCGTGGGAAACATGTGAAATGCAACAATAGCACATGGCGACTCATCTCTACCTTTCCAATCTCTATGAGCCTTTAGCAGAAAATACACGGCATATAAGTTGGAGTATAAGTTGGCATATAAACTCGACGGTCTTTTCAGCATTTCATGAGCTTCAGTTCCTAGATTTATCTGAGAATTTTCCCGGCTCGCTAAGCTTCGATGGTATGTGGCCAACTTTCATTCCGTACACGTGTGGTTGCTTCTTGTCTTCTTGAAATTAAACACGTACGCAATTTAATTTGTACCACAAACAAACCTCCACAGGCTTAGCAGGACTAACCAAGCTTCGGTACCTCAACCTCAGTTTCAACAACTTGCTAGGGGTCTTAGACCTCAATTCTAACCCTACGACCGAAGCTCTTCCGGATGCAGGTAGAGAAATGAAATTTTATTACTAATAGTACTGCTGAATAACGAATTGGTATCTCGTGTTTGCTACTGCTATTTATACTATTTATAATTGTTATACAACCTTCACGCTTTGCAGCTTTCGAAAATCTTCAAAACTTGCGAATACTAGATTTGAGCTACAATAACTTCAAGGGAAACCTCCCGATGTCATTATTTGCACTTCCTCACCTTAAGATCCTAAATCTCTCAAAAAATTCACTTGAAGGACGTATTCCTATTAGTTCATCTTCGGAACCAGTTTCATTGGAAGTACTAGATCTCAGTTACAACAATATGAGAGGTGCTCTTCCAACAGATCAAGGTACAAAAATTTTGAACTTATTGCTTATATGAGCATGAATAATGTTAATTAGGGTAAAATCGTCAATGCCACTGCTTATAATAATTATTATTATATAGTACTGCTTAATAAAGAATTGGTATGCTGTGTTTGCTACTACTATTGTAATTGTTATACAACCTTCATGCTTTGCAGCTTTCAAAAATTTTCATAAATTGCAAATACTGGATTTGAGGTGCAATGAATTCAACGGAAGCCTCCCGATGCCATTATTTTCACTTCCTCACCTGAAGATCCTAAACCTCTCACACAATTCATTCGGAGGACGTATTCCTATTAGTTCATCTTCGAAACCAGTTTCATTGGAAGTACTAGATCTCAGTTATAACAGAATGAGCGGTGCTCTTCCAATCGATCAAGGTACAAAAAATTGAACTTATTACTTATATGAGCATAAATAATGTTAATTAGGGTAGAATCGTCAATGCTGCTGCTTATAATCACTATATTTTTTCGCAGCATTTGAAAATCTCAGGAACCTAAGCGAATTGCATTTGAGTTCGAATCTATTTAGTGGAAACCTTCCAACACTATTGTTTTCACTTCCACAAATCGAAGTGTTGGATCTCTCAGGAAATCTCTTTGAAGGACCCATCCCTATAAGTTCATCTTCAAATCTTTCCTTGTCTCTCAAGAGCATTAGGTTTTCCCAGAATAATTTGAGCGGTAGAATTTCTTTCTTTTGGCTAAGGAATCTAATGAGACTCGAAGAGATCGACCTTTCAGGGAATACTGATTTAGTTGTTGATGTCAATGTTCCGGGATGGGTACCTCTATTCCAACTGAAACAGCTAGCGCTCTCCGGCTGTGACCTTGACAAAGGCATCATTGCAGAGCCACATTTTCTACAACATCATTTAGAGGAGCTTGATTTGTCCAACAACAACTTGTCAGGGAGCATGCCGAACTGGCTATTTACAAAGGAAGCAACTCTAGTTAACCTAAATATTGGAAATAACTCGCTAACTGGGTCTCTAGATCCGATATGGTACCCTCAAACATCTCTACAAGTCATCAACATATCTATGAACCGGATTGCAGGGCAGTTACCGGATAACATCAGCTCAATGTTTCCAAGCTTGTCTCATCTGAAATTTTCTGACAATATCATTTCTGGAGATATACCGAGGTCATCATTATGCCACATCAATTCCATGGAATATTTAGACCTATCGAACAACAAATTTTCTGGTGAACTACCTGCTTGCGTGTTTTCTGATCTTCCCAACCTGCGGACCTTGAAGGTCTCAAACAACCAACTTGGTGGTCTTATACTTGGTGGGACGAATAATTTGTTCATTGCGTTGGAAATAATGTACCTAGATAGCAACAGATTTGAAGGAACACTACCTCGTAATCTATCAGGGTACTTGAGATTCATGGATTTACAAGATAATAAGTTGTCTGGCAACCTTGATACTTCATTTTGGAACCTACCATTGCTAGTCCTAAATCTTGCCGGTAACCGTATAATAGGTGAAATTCACCCAACGGTATGAGGGTTACCAAGTATTGAGCTTTTAGATCTATCAAATAACAACCTTACGGGGTCTATACCAAACTGTAGTAGTTCTACACTCAGGTTTCTTTATGTATCTGGGAATTCCTTATACGGTGATATTCCGAATGCTTTTCTCAGTAGCTCACATGTTATCGCTTTGGATCTAAGATACAATCAGTTCACGGGTAACCTGGATTGGATACAATATCTTGATGACATTAGTCTGCTTGCTTTGGGTGGGAATAAGTTTGAAGGGCAAATCACCCCCAAGATGTGTCGCCTCCAGAGCTTGAGGATAATCGATCTCTCACACAACAGTCTTTCAGGGTCATTGCCTCCATGCATTGGTGATATCCCTTTCAACTATGTCTATGATGAAGACTTTTGGTCGTTGGACAATGGTACTATAGTTAATAACTACCCTTTGGCACACAATCAATACATTTATGACCTAGAAGGCTTCGCTTTCAGTACCAAATGGAATCTTTACACATATGGGCGTAGTTTTCTTTCATCTATGTCCGGCATCGACCTGTCTGGGAATTCGTTGTCTGGAGAAATTCCTTGGGAGCTCGGAAATCTGAGCCATATCAAGGCCCTCAATCTGTCCTACAATTTCTTTACGGGCCCAATTCCAGCGAGCTTTGCAAACATGAGCGAGATAGAAAGCATTGATTTATCCCACAACAAGCTAAGTGGACACATAACATGGCAATTAACTCAGTTATCGACACTGGAGGTGTTCTCTGTGGCATACAACAACTTATCAGGATGTGCACCAAACACTGGTCAGTTCGGTTCGTTTGATATGGATAGTTACAAAGGCAACAACAACCTTCAAAAGGCATCGCAGGGGAGCAAATGCACTTCCAGATCAAGACCAGCTTCTTTGACACCGGAAGATACGGGGACGAAGGAAGATGATCCAGTGCTCTACGCGGTCAGTGCTGCCTCGTTTGTATTGACATTTTGCCATCCGTCCGGTCAGCGTGTGATACTGAAACTGTAGTCTTTCGGACTAATATCATCCTACAAGAAAATAAGAGGCATGCAATTCTGCCCTTGTTTATCGAGCTTGTATGCGCGACCTTACATGAACTGTATCACTGTACTATAGTTATCATATTGCAAAATTGTCCCGTTACATGATTGTATGTGATAGTTGGAGGATATCCTACTTATTTGTTTCTTCACACATGATTCACTTATCATGAAACAACGTCCAGCAAATTGCAGTCCACCAAGAAGAAGAAGAATCACCGCACCTCAAAAGTACAACTACACAGTGCAGCATTGTCCTCTGTAGAAAAATAGCAAGCCAGCTTTAGCTTCAGATAATACAGCCGGTGCTGCAGACTTGTGTTGGCTCGGCACATGTTGATTTGACGAGCCGTGGTTCGATGTTTTTCTGTCCAACAAGAGTAGCACTAATCTTAAAGTTCCTAAAAAGATAAATAACATTTATATATTATTCATCATGCTCTAAAAATTGTGCAAATCACTATTAAGGAAAGCACTGCCTAATCTAAAAGGGAAAAAACACTGAGCTCGGTGCAGGTTTTGGGTGCGTTTTTTTCGACTGCTGCTCATGACTACGGCTGATAGTTTTTGACCCTAGCACGAGCGCTTGTGCGAATTCGCCGGTCATGTGGGAGGTGGCATTGGTGTCAAGGAACCAGTCAGTGGAGCCATTCGGTTGATGCGGCGAGGAGGCTTGTAGTGCGTGAAGAAGCCCACTGGTGTCCCAAGTGTTAACGCCGGATGGAGCCATGGAGGTCACCAGCTGGAGCATGACGGGGTAGGCCTGGCCCATGGGTGCTGGAGGTCGAGTGCCCAAGATGCCGGGGCCCGTATGTAGCACCCCACATACAGCCAATCTGGGACACTATTATCGAACATCATCGCCAAGGTAAAGAACAAGTAATAAAAGCAATAATAGAAATTCAAGGAAATTAAAATCTTAAAATTACTTTATTAAAAACTAGCAGAAACTAAAATAAGTGATTGAAACATGGGACTGGTTCACTTCTAATCAAAAGGAAATAAATGAAATAACATAAATAGTGGCAAGCCACAGTGCTGAAACTCAAGTGCTCTCACCCATGTATGATACTATCACTCCACTGGCCTTTTATCTGAGAATAGAAAGAGCAATACTGATATTTGGAATCTCAGCAAGTACCCAACAATAGTCGCAACACGAAGAGAAAAGGACAAGCAAGTAATAAGTAATTGACAGGTTAATTGCAATGAAATTATGTTACCAGAAATATTAAAACCGATCAAGGACAGAGATAAACGGAGATGTGAAATCAAGGTAACAATTATTTAACAAGTATAATAACAGTATACGACTTGGCAATCAATACAATGTAATCATTGAGCACTAAGCTAACAACAACAGTTAATCATGAAACAGTAATGTGCGAAGAAGATAGGTTACGGCCACGAGGTACTTGCCATGAGCACACTCGACGGACACATTGCATAATGGGTCCGAACCACGCAACTGCTCCCTCAACAGCTGCGTGCGAATCTACAAGATGGAATAGAAGGTAACCAATCAGGTGCAACTAATTTTGATAAAAGAATGACAAGAGATGAACTTGATTGGAGAGAAAACAGGTTCGCTAGTCCCACGGCCATGCGAAACGCTGTTTGGCTGAGCGAAACGTTGTTCGGCCACGAGAGTGGCGTCCCGCTGTGGGGACTAGCAAAATGCCGCCGCCTCGACATCGACGTTGGTGCTGCACCACGCCGGCTGACGCACCGTCGCCGGGCTGTCGTGCCGCTAACGCGCCGTTGCCTGTGCCTCTTGGCCGTGCGTCCGCCGCCGCGCCTTCCTTTGCGCCGTGCGTCCTAGAATTGCAGTGGCCGAAGCGATGGACAATTGGAAGCAGTCGCCTGGTGGTTCGGCAACTGCAATTATTTCACCCAACGGCCAGTGAATTGCTTGCGTGTCGTGCGGCCATTGGGCAATAAGTTCCGGTCGCCTAACGATTCGGCGACTAGAGCCCATTTCTGTAAAAAAAAATCGCGCATGTATATTTCTATTATTTCGAATAAAACATATATTATTTATAAAAAATTTCCATTTTGTAACTCTAGACTCCCATATTGAAAAGTGGTTATGTGCTTCTCCTTGGATCTTTTCATGCCCTCGTGATCTTCGCATTCGATCAGGGTGCCGCTAAGTTTACTGTCTGGATTCGTACGGACGACACCACCAAGCTCTGGTTAGTTCGGTCCATTTGATATGGATAGTTACAAAGACAACAACAACCTTCACAATATATCACACGGAAATAGATGGTCTCCCAGTTCAGAACCGGGTCCTTTGCCACCAGAAGGTGGCGATCAGAAGGCAGATATGATCCAGACGTCTATGCGGCCAGTGCTGCCTCATTCGTCTTGGCATTTTGGGCCACCGTTGCGTTCTTGTTTTGCCATCCACTTGGGCGCCGTGTAATTCTCAAATTGTAGCCCGTCAGATTAATATCCACCTACTGACCTACATGAAAACAAAAGGCAAGCGTGCAAATATGCCGTAGTTTATCCAATTAATCTAACATCAACTGTAGTGTGTGCGGATATATGTGTGACTTGAAATGTCGGGCAACCCTCTACAGCTACCTTCTTGCAAAATTGTCCAGTTACACATCTAAAAAATCATTTGTCGCGTTACACTATTGTCTGCGATCCTGAAATAAATGAGTGGGAAGATATCCTACTTATTCTATTTTCTTTTGTACACGATTCTCTTACCGTGAAACAGCACGCAAGTTGCATATCGACCAACAAGAAGAATCGCCCATGATGTGCAGTAAAAGGTAGCCTAGAATCTATTTAGTGGAAACCTTCCAACATTATTGTTTTCACTTCCACAAATCAAAGTGTTGGATCTCTCAGGAAATCTCTTAGAAGGTCCCATCCCTATAAGTTCATCTTCAAATTTTTCTCTGTCTCTCAAGAGCCTTAGCTTTTTCCAGAATAATTTAGAGGAGCTTGATTTGTCCAACAACAACTTGTCAGGGAGCATGCCGAACTGGCTGTTTACAAAGGAAGCAACTCTACGTAGACTAAATCTTGGAAATAACTCACTAACTGGGTCTCTAGATCCGATACGGTACCCTCAAACATCTCTACAAGCTATCGACATATCTATGAACCAGATTGCAGGGCAGTTACTGGATAACATCAGCTCAATATTTCCAAACTTGTCTGATCTAAAATTTTCTGACAATATCATTTCTGGAGATATACCGAGGTCATTATGCCACATTGATTCCATGGAATATTTAGACCTATCGAACAACAAATTTTCTGGTGAACTACCTGCTTGCGTGTTCTCTGATCTTCCCAATCTGAGTACCTTGAAGGTCTCAAACAACCAACTTGGTGGTCTGATACTTGGTGGGATGAATAATTTGTCCACTGAGTTGGAAATAATGTACCTAGATAGCGACAAATTTGAAGGAACACTACCTCGTAATTTATCAGGGGATTTGAGATTCATGGATTTACAAGATAATAAGTTGTCTGGCAACCTTGATACTTCATTTTGGGATCTACCACTTTTGTGGGTCCTGAATATTGCCGGTAACCGTATAATAGGTGAAATTCACCCAACGGTATGCGGGTTACATAATATTTTGCTTTTAGATCTATCAAACAACAACCTTGAACTGTAGTCGTACTACACTCAGGTTTCTTTATGTATCTGGGAATTCCTTATACGGTGATATTCCGAATGCTTTTCTCAATAGCTCAAATGTTATAGATTTGGATCTAAGATACAATCAGTTCACGGGTAACCTGGATTGGATACAATATCTTGATGGCATTAGTGTGCTTTCTTTGGGTGGGAATAAGTTTGAAGGGCAAATCACCCCCAAGATGTGTCGCCTCGAGAGCTTGAGGATAATCGATCTATCACACAACAGTCTTTCAGGGTCATTGCCTCCATGCATTGGTGATATCCCTTTCAACTATGTTGTTTCTCCCTTTCGTAGCCTCCAGAGATCGGGTTACATATATCGGTCGTTCGGCGGCGATATTGTTACTTCCTATGCGCTGACACAGGATTTCATATATGACCTAGAAGAATTCGCTTTTAGTACCAAAGGGAATCTTTACACATATCGGCGTGGTTTTTTTGAATCGATGTCCGGCATCGACCTGTCTGGGAATTCGTTGTCTGGAGAAATTCCTTGGGAGCTCGGAAATCTGAGCCATATCAAGGCCCTCAATCTGTCCTACAATTTCTTTACCGGCCCAATTCCAGCGAGCTTTGCAAACATGAGCGAGATAGAAAGCATGGATTTATCCCACAACAAGCTAAGTGGACAGATACCATGGCAATTAACTCAGTTATTGACACTGGAGGTGTTCTCTGTGGCATACAACAAATTATCAGGATGTGCACCAAACACTGGTCAGTTCGGTTCGTTTGATATGGATAGTTACAAAGGCAACAACAACCTTCAAAAGGCATCGCAGGGGGGCAGATGCACTTCCAGATCAAGACCAGGTTCTTTGACACCGGAAGATACGGAGACGAAGGAAGATGATCCAGTGCTCTATGCGGTCAGTGCTGCCTCGTTTGTGTTGACATTTTGGGCTACCGTGGCATTCGTGTTTTGCCATTCGTCCGGGCAGCGTGTGATACTGAAACTGTAGTCTATCAGACTAATATCATCCTACAAGAAAACAAGAGGCATGCAATTCTGCCCTAGTTTATCGAGCTTGTATGCGCGACCTTACATGAACTGTATCACTGTACTATAGTTATCATATTGCAAAATTGTCCCGTTACATGATTGTATGTGATAGTTGGAGGATATCCTACTTATTTGTTACTTCACACATGATTCACTTATCATGAAACAACGTCCAGCAAATTGCAGTCCACCAAGAAGAAGAAGAATCACCGCACCTCAAAAGTACAACTACACAGTGCAGCATTGTCCTCTGTCGAAAAATAGCAAGCCAGCTTTAGATTCAGATAATACAGCCGGTGCTGCAGACTTGTGTTGGCTCGACGCATGTTGATCTGACGAGCAGTGGTTCTATGTTTTTCTGTCGAACAAAAGTAGCATTAATCTCAAAGTACATAAAAAGATAAATAACATCTATACACCATTCATCATGCTCTAAAAATTGTGCAAATCACTATTAAAGAAAGCATTGCCTAATCTCAAAGGGAAAAAACACTGAGCTCGGTGCAGGTTTTGGGTGCGTTTTTTTCGACTGCGGTTCATGACTACGGCTGATAGCTTTCACTCTAGCGTGAGCGCTTGTGCGAATTCGCCGGTCATGTGGGAGGTGGCACCGGTGTTGAGGAACCAGTCGGTGGAGTCATTCGGTTGATGCAGTAAGTAGGCTTGTTGTGACACCCCGGCCCATGTTGGCCTATGTGTGTGTGCACATGAATTTCTGGGTTAGTCCCACCTTGCTAGTTTACCTTGAGAAGCACTTACATATAAGCCTAGGAGTTCCAAAGGTAGCACCCCCGGTTAACCGTTTTGCGCGAAGCGAGGACGAAAGTGCAAGCAAGTTGCTACGTGTGCGTGGCCTATCCAGAATGTGGTTAGGTCTGAGCCGGTTTGGACCCTAGGGCGTTACAGTTGGTATCAGAGCTCAGGCTGTTGTTTCTGGAAAAAAAATGTTTTGCACGTACACGGGGCTTCGGGTTAATTCATTCATGCATGCATATCCAGTCACTGGCATATTACCATGAATTCATATCTAATTACCATCTCTTTTATTCCATTGCTATCCTGTGACATTGTTTCAATCCCACGCTTCCCTGAATTCTGATTCCATTCTTTCATATGGGTTGCTTCAGCCGCGCAGGCTGGCTGGCAATGCAACCTAGCTTGTTTTTCACCTACACCTGCTGGCAATCAGAACGCGGCTTCAGTTCCTGTTATAATAGTTACAGTACCAAAGAGTACTGATGGGCATCTTTACGTACTACTGACTCTGGAGTGGTGTAGTTGTCATCACACCTTACCTCCCCATTGTTATCCATTCCACCATTTACTTTCCTCGTTCCTGACCTTTTAGGTTTTGTTACCTTGAATTCACGCCCTGTTCTTGCGTTGCTGACTCGAGAGCTAGTTCTCCTTTTTGGTATCTCGCTTCTTTTAGTAACACTCTGTACCCATCAGTATCTTAGCGTATCCCGTGGTGGTGACCGCTACTAATGGATCTTTGCTAGAAATCTTACCTGTTCCAATGTTGCCCGGGAGTTGAAGTCTATAAACTTCAGTATTGATGCAATTGTGGCGTCCATCCAACCTTTGACCTGTTGTGAGCAGGGACTAGCTATGATCCAGACGTCTATGCGGCCAGTGCTGCCTCATTCGTCTTGGCATTTTGGGCCACCGTTGCGTTCTTGTTTTGCCATCCACTTGGGCGCCGTGTAATTCTCAAATTGTAGCCCGTCATATTAATATCCACCTACTGACCTACATGAAAACAAAAGGCAAGCGTGCAAATATGCCATAGTTTATCCAATTAATCTAACATCAACTGTAGTGTGTGCGGATATATGTGTGACTTGAAATGTCGGGCAACCCTCTACAGCTACCTTCTCGCAAAATTGTTGTAATAGCCCAGCTCAGCCCAGCCCACGTGTAGCCCTATAAGAGGGGGAAAGCCAGGTAGAGGAGGAAGCAAAAAGCCATTTTGGCTTCTCCCCGTGCTCACTCAGCTGCTGCCACCTTCCCTGTGCTCACCTGCGTGATGTCGCTGCTCTTCCCCTCACTTCTGCTATCGCTGCTCGCCCACTCGTCGGCGCCGCCGCTTGTCACCCTCCGGCCGCCGCCGCCTTCCCTCGCGCGCCGCCGCTGCTTGGCTGCGCCTCGCCGTTGCCTAGCTACCGGCGCTGCCGCTCCTCTGGCCACACCTTGGGTCCCCTACTGCCGGCGACACCCCGCACACGCCGCGTGTTGATGTCGCCTGCGCGCTGCCATTGGTAGCCGTGCGCCGCCACTGCTCCCCTGTTCCCCCGGCTGTTTGCCGCGCAAGGAGGCAGGGTGAGGGGGGCCTAGAGCCAGCTGTGAGGGGAGGGGGCCTAGCCCGTCGAGGGGAAAGGCAGGGAGGAGCCGGCCGATTGGACAGGAAGAGAAGAGGAAGCCAGCAGGGAGGAAGACAAAGAGGAAGGCGCCAGTCGGCCGCCGCGTGAGGGAGAGAGGAAAAGAGAGCCGGCAGATCGAGAGAAAGAAAAGAAGAAAGCCAGCGAGCACCGGTGCTGGAAGGAAAAGAAAAAGGAAAGGAAAAAGGGAGAGAGAGAAGGAGAGAGCCGACCGGAAAAAAAGAAAGGAAAAAGAAGAGAGGGAAAAAAAGAAGAAAGAGAAGGAAAGTCTGATCCACCGCTAGATTTGTCAGATCCAGCCAACGAAAGGGAGATAATGCCTCGATCCAGTCTGGGGCCAGGGTAACGCCTCGAAAACCCTTCTCCCTGCTTATTTACCGAGTCATGCATAAGTAATATGTCGATAATTAGAATTGATGCATGTGGCTAGTTAGATATCGTTTATTAATATGAATGCTTGAACGGTGAAATCGGTATTGTCACTATTGATCTGGCCGATCCGTGGCAGAAGAGGGAGGAGGAGAGAATAAATTGAGGTTAAACAATGTGATCGATTAAAGTGAGATTAAACGTGTAGAAATCGATCGATGAGTATAAATATTGAAATCGCTAATTTTACAGACTGGTTAAGCATCGGGACAATGAGAAGTTGCCCGGTGGGACAGGGTTTGATTATATCGGGTTGGACATTAGCGTGATGGAATTTGCTCGTATATGAATGTATTGCATTAGTAATGAATTGAAATAGTTAATACTTGTTCAGGGTGGCGGTTCAATTCTGGTGCCATCCACGCACCGTTCGTCGGGTTAACAGGCAAGTGCATGGTAGAATAGTGGATTGTGATGAATGTCTGGTATTTGTTTTATGCCATGATTTATGCTGTGTTATGAAATGATATCACGGTTTATCTGTTGATTGTATTGCGATGAGTGATGCTTATGATTGAGTATCAACATTTGAAGAATGTTGCATTCGCATTGCACCATGAACATCATGAAAGCCCTACGATGGTAGGCGTCCCACGCGGTGGGAATGACAAGACCTACTTCAGTAGTCGCCTCTAGGGGTGGAGGCAGAGGGGCTTCACTGACGGGTGAAGCAACTGTAGCACCCATATATAAAAACCCCTAACTGACCTCTCTCTCTCTCCTATCCCTAAAATTCCTCTCTTCCGTTATCTCTCCCATCCACATCTTCCTTTCCAAAAACTCTCTCCCGTTATTTCCTTTTATCCTTTCCAATCTCTCTCTCCTAGATTTCTAATCTCTCTCTCCCCCTCTCCCGTGCATGCGCTGCATGGGCTTCGGCTCCGGCGGCGCCAGCGGCGGTGCTGGCAATGGAGGCGGCGGCGGCCGGCCGGACTACACGCATCGGCGCGCGCGCGCCTGCTCGCATGCATCATCATGGCGCGGGCGTGCGGCGCGGCAACGGCGTGGGCGTGTGGCGCGACAACGGCGGCAGGCACGCAGGCCGAGTGGCGCGGCGTCGTGGGTGTGCGGTGCGATGCGGCGGCAGGCGCGGTGGTGCGGGCATGTGGCAGCGGCGCAGCGTCGTGGGCGTGCGGCGCTACAACGGCGGCAGGCGCGCAGGCCGAGCGGCATGGCGGCATGGGCGTGCAGCGCGGCAGCGGCAGCAGGAGCTCGTTATCTGCTCAGCCGGCGATAGCACGTCGGCATGGCAGCAGCTATGGCGCATAGGTGCGCGGCAATGTAGGCGTGCGGCGCAAGCCAGTCATGGCGGTGACGGTGCAGCGGCTGCGGCCGGAGGCCCTTCACACGGCCGAACAGCGTTTTGCACGACCGATTGTCGTTTCGTGTGGCCGAACGGTGTTTCGCGTGGCTGAACGACAGTTTTCTCGGCCGAGCGGCCGTTCGTGCGGCCGATCGGCGTTTCACTCAGCCGAGTGGTGCCCTGTTTGGGCCAAACGACGTTTTGCTTGGCCATGGGGCTAGCGAACCCGTTTCTTCTCTAATCAAGTTTAACTCCTGTTGTTTCTTTATTGAACTCATCGGTGCATGATCGGTTGCTTCCATTCCATCGTGTAGGATCTCTCGCAGCTGTTGAGGGAGCGTTTGTGCAATGATGCACTCCAGATCCTTCATGCAGCGTGTCCGCCGAGCATGTTCAAGGCAAGTACCTCACGGCCGTAACCTTTACGTTTTGCATATCACGTATTTCCAGAATACTAGTCACCTTGCCATTGATTACCATTATCATATCACTAAACTTACCTAGTAATTGCAATATCGCTAAGTCACCTGGCTAATTGCTAAAGTTACCTGGCCATTATCATATCACCAAAGTATCTGATTAGCATCATATCACTAAAGTTACCTGGTCATTAACATATCACTAATACTTGTTTGGTTATTATCATATCATTCATACTTGCCTAGTTTTAGACTCTTAATATTGTATTCTCGCAACGATGTATAGGCTAACTTGTTCACAAGCGTTTAAGTTTATTAGAATGCTTTATTAATAATGTTCCAGAGTTCATACCTTAAATGAGTGTTTTAGAATACATGCTTAAATCATTAATAGGGGGTAGCATATGAACATGCTTTTAACTTAGGATTAAATTATTGACGCTCTTTGATATTAGGGCTGCTATGTTTTCGTTTCGAATATTACGTTCCAATAATTGTTTGATGTTGTATTTTAGCCATGAATGATGTATGTATTAAATCTGTTAATTTGACTAATAATCACTTATCACATAATAAAACTTGACTAGTTGATAACCTTGTGTGAGCTATATTATAATACTTCTTTAATTTAATCCCTATATCACTATCACCTTATCATTATTCCACATCGCTCTCATGTCAGGAACTATGTCTCTCCATTCTCAATCCTAGCACATCTTTTCACTTCTCATAACTTATCATAGCTTTATCTTCGCCATCTCTTCTTTTACTTAAATTCATACTTTATAATCTGTTATGATGTATTAGTTACTTTATCATCTAGTATCACCAATCCTATCTCTTCGGTCTCATTGGATTAAATCATTACTCTCAAAACTTTACCTTAATTCAATCACAACCCTCTAATTATAACATGGATAATTCGCTAAATAACGAACTAAGGGTTGTCACGCCGGGGCTACCCACATATAGGGGTCATTTCCACCCAACCTGGTAACGTACAGGGGGCCGTACATTCTCGTTACACAAGATATTACACCCCGTCTGCGGTTATACAGTCGAGGACAAGGTTGTGCCTGGCTATTCTCGTATAACCGGGTATGTGGGATGAGGTCGCCGACACCCTTGCTATAACTTTCTATAACTTGTCACATAACAAATATCTTTAATACACAGTTCTCATAATATCCGTCTTCCATTCATGACAGTATTTCCGATATCAGTTGTTTGTTAGTTGGCTTATGCCCATTGCTTACTTGTCATGCTTGTCCTTTATTTCATGTAGTTGCATTACTTGTCTTACTCTTGTGTTGCGACCGTTGTTGGGTACTTACTGAGATTTCCAAATCTCACGCTTGCTCTTTTCAGTCTCAGGTAAAAGGCCAGTGGAGTGATAGCATCATGCATGGGTGGGAGCACTCGAATTTTCAGCACCATGGCTTGCCACTATGGTTGTTTTACTTATTCTTTATTTGGTTAGAAGTGGACCGGTCCCATATTTCAAGTAGTTATTTCAGCTTTTGTTGGTTCTCTATTAAAGTATTTTTAAAGTTTTAATTTTCTTGTGATTTTTATTATTACTTTTATTATAATTCTTTACTTTGGCGATGACGTTCCATAGTAGTATCTCACATCGATATGTGGGGTGCTACAGCAACTCTATTATACCGGTATAAGCAGCATACAGTGGCATATTATGCATTGCATTTATGGACCTACGACGGTAGGCCTCCCACGACGGTGGGGAAATTGAAACCTACTTCGGTAGGCACCTCCAAGGATGGAGGCAAAGGAGTTTCACTAACGGGTGAAGCAACTCCACTATACCGGTATAAGTTGCATATACAGGTGCATCACATCACATTGCATTTGCAGGAAATGAACAGGTGACAAGAAGGAAACCCAGAGATTCTGGGTTATAGTTCATAAATGTGATTTGGTGGTTACTGTACCAATGACATAGAATTGATTTACAGTTTACAGTTACGGATCGGATCTACAGTTTACAGTTACAGATGCATTGCATGAAAGTGAAACAGAAAGTGATACAGTTTACAATACAGAATTTACTTACAGATTACAGTTACAGAGTTGATTTACAGTTTACAATTACAGAGTTGATTTACAGCTTACAGTTATAGAGTTGATTTACAGCTTACGGTTCATAAAATCGATTGAGTTGCTAAAATGATGTCACAGTTTTATCGTGTGCTTGTTGAGTCTTCGGACTCACCCTTGCTTTATCGTTGTTTTTTTAGGAATCTGGTGAAGGCAACATGCATGGGCGGGGATAGCACAGTTATTTCACGTGCAACAGTAATTCACATATCATCTACAGTTGACATACTTAGCCTTGAATGGTTGAGTACCTTCTTAGTAATGAGCAAATTTATACCTCTGCTGCGCTTAGTGTCAAATGTACAGGCTTTTGTCGTTTGGTTGATATTTAAATAAAAGAATTGCTTTGCAAGACCAGCGGCAAAAGTTAGAGTTGATAATATTATAGAGTAGGTGGTAGCACTTTGGGTTCAGAGAGGGACTGGGTTGTTACAATTGTCCTGTTACACATCTAAAAAATCATTTGTCACGTTACACTATTGTCTGCGATCCTGAAATAAATGAATTGATAAGATATCCTACTTATTCTATTTTCTTTTGTACACGATTCTCTTACCGTGAAACAGCAAGCAAGTTGCATATCGACCAACAAGAAGAATCGCCCATGATGTGTAGTAAAAGGTAGCCTAGAATTCCCGTGCTTCCCTTCATAAGTTGTAGTATATATATACATCAGTTCTGACTTCCTTACATAATTTCCATTATTGCACCTCACACACAAGAAAAAAATTGCAAGGCAGCTTTTTTTTTTTTTGAAGGTATACAGACGCCGGTCAGCTTTGGAGAAAACTATGTGAACAACCGGTGCTGCACAGTGCAGACTCTGGGTCGGCCCTAGTAAATCTGAAACGACAAAATAACTGAACTGGGTTCGGTGCAGGTTTTGTAGTGCGGAGCTGCGCGCGTAGAAGCGGGTCAACTTCCTTACGCGGCGGAGCAAAGCCAGTCTAGCCAGAAGGTGAGAGGCCTAATGTAATGGTGGACGCAGCAGACAAGGAGAGGCACCGTGATGGTGGCTCAGTCGACCTATGAGATCTCCTGGGCGTCGTGATATGTGGTGAAGCCCAGGCCTAGAGCTACTTGCGGTTCCCATCCACATCGCGCTTCCACTTCCAGCCTTCCACTGCCACCGCCCCTGCGCAGCCGTTTCTTCAGTTGCCGGCGACCGAAGGCACTGCAGGTGGCGAAAACGAAGAGAATACACAGGCATCACAACTGGTCAAGCTTCCACTTCCAGCCGTCCACTGCCCACCGCCCCTGCGCAGCCGTTTCTTCAGTTGCCCAGTTGCCCTGCAGGTGGTGAAAACGCAGAGAATACACAGGCATCAAAACTGGTCAAGCTTCCCTTAAATGTACTGAAAGAAGCATCTAAGCAACTCCAGCCACGAAAAGAAATCGTTTTTGAGTTACGTGCAATTAAACATTGTAAATTATGTCTATTAATATCTTTTCGAATATTTAGATTAAACACAAGAAAATAATACATGTAGATTTGTCTTAAAAGGTACTTTCATAATATTATAATTTTTTAGATTTTTAAAATATATTATAATAGAAATAAGTGATCATAGTTATATTTTAAGGGAATGTCTAGGCATCACCCGGATATTTTCTTCCTAACTATCATCCAAATTTGTGACCCTTGGATTTAAGATCAAGGGGACTTGTTTTTGAAAAGGAGATATTTTTTCAAGAGGGAGGAGGTAGAATTGAAGGGGGATGGGGAGAATTCATGGCCATTGGATCTCTAATTCAATAGTCATAAATGTGGAAGATAGTTAGGAAGAAAATATCTGATGATGTTTAACAAAATCCATATTTTAAAGACTATGTTAATATTCAAAATGACTTTCTTTGCGACTGAAGTAGTTCTTCACCTATAGCATTGCACGTAGCTCCAGAATCGCGTGTGTTCCTGTCGCTCTTAGCATTGCACTACAAGTCAAAGATACTGTTAGTGGCTATCCACCGGGAGATTATCCCGTGTTTGTTCCTGGTCCTAGTAAACTCGCTTAGTTTGACCCTTCAGCTAACCGTGTTTGTTCCGTTCACCAAAAAGAAAACGTGTTTGCCAAGTTGTAGCTTCCACGTCCCTGTAATCAATAACATGCTACCACGCCAAGCCTGCATGAGAACATTAAAACCACCCATCAATCTTATCTCGAACCTGAACTCTAGATACAACCGCAGTATGAGAGCAGGAGAAAGCGGAGCTTCTTTCGAGATGAGCTGCTACTATCCATGGGGATTCTTGTTCTTGGTCCTATGCTTGTTACAGTCCATGATTTACATGTCCTGTGGCTGCTCCGTGGAGGAGAGAGCGGCCCTAATGGACATCCGGTCTTCTTTGATGCGCGCAAACTCTACGGTGCCCCTGCCCCGTTCATGGGGACGGGGTGAGGACTGCTGCTCGTGGGAACATGTGAAATGCAATAATAGCACACGGCGAGTATCTCATCTCTACCTTTCCAATCTCTATGAGCCTTCTTACGACACTTCAGCAGAAGATAGATGGCGTCTAAACTCGACGGTCTTTTCAGCATTTCATGAGCTTCAGTTCCTAGATTTATCTGACAATTATCCCAGCTTGCTAAGCTTCGATGGTATGTAGCCAACTTTCATTTCCGCACGCGTGTGGTTGCTTCTTGTCTTCCTGAAATTAAACACGTACGCAATTTAATTTGTACCACAAACAAACCTCCACAGGCTTAGCAGGACTAACCAAGATTCGGTACCTCAACCTCAGTAACAACGGTCTAGAAGCTCTTTCGGATGCAGGTAGAGAAATGAAATTTTACCACTAATAGTACTGCTGAATAAAGAATTGGTATCCCGTGTTTGCTACTGCTATTTGTAGTTGTTATACAACCTTCACGCTTTGCAGCTTTCAAAAATCTTCAAAACTTGCGAATACTGGATTTGAGCGATACTGATTTAAATGGAATCCTCCCGATGTCATTATTTGCACTTCCTCATCTTAAGATCCTAGATCTCTCAGGAAATTGGTTGAGCGGTGCTCTTCCAACTGATCAAGGTACAAAAAATTGATCTTATTACTTATATGAGCATAAATAATGTTAATTAGGGTAGAATCGTCAAGGCTGCTACTTATAATTATTATATATAGTACTGCTGAATAAAGAATTGGTATCCCGTGTTTGCTACTGCTATTTGCAATTGGTTATGCAACCTTCACGCTTTGCAGCTTTCGAAAATCTTCAAAACTTGCGGATACTGGATTTGAGCGACACTGATTTAAATGGAATCCTCCCGATGTCATTATTTGCATTTCCTCATCTTAAGATCCTAGATCTCTCAAGAAATTGGTTGAGAGGTGCTCTTCCAACCGATCAAGGTACAAAAAATTGAACTTATTACTTATATGAGCATAAATAATGTTAATTAGGGTAGAATCGTCAATGCTGCTGCTTATAATTATAACAATTAAGTTATACAACCTTCACGCTTTGCAGCTTTAGAAAATCTTCAAAACTTGCAAATACTGGATTTGAGCTACAATGGATTCAACGGAAGCCTCCCGATGTCATTATTTGCACTTCCTCACCTTAAGATCCTAGATCTCTCAGAAAATTTACTCGAAGGACGTATTCCTATTAGTTCATCTTCGGAACCAGTTTCACTGGAAGTACTAGATCTCAGTTGCAACTTTATGAGCGGTGCTCTTCCAAACGATCAAGGTACAAAAAATTGAACTTATTACTTATATGAGCATAAATAATGTTAATTTGGGTAAAATCGTCAATGCTGCTGTTTATAATTATAACAATTATGTTATACAACCTTCACGCTTTGCAGCTTTCGAAAATCTTCAAAACTTGCGAATACTGGATTTGAGCGGAAATGAATTCAATCGAAGCCTCCCGATGTCATTATTTGCACTTCCTCACCTTAAGATCCTAGATCTCTCAAAAAATTCACTCGGAGGACGTATTCCTATTAGTTCATCTTTGGAACCAATTTCATTGGAAGTACTAGATCTCAGTTATAACAGGTTGAGTGGTGCTCTTCCAACCGATCAAGGTACAAAAATTTGAACTTATTGCTTATATTTTTTTTTTTGATAATGGAAGTCTTTATTAATAAACCAAGAACAGTACATCAAGATGATACACAGTCTTGGAAAAGAAAACTCCCAGCCTCTGCCTCACTCAGAGACACACAGCTAAACCAAAGAAAATAAAACAAACTAATGGCTATCAATCCGTAGACTAGATCGCCACCCATATGCCCGGGAGTAAAAAACCTTGGCCGCACGGTCCAAACGTTGTGAAGCCGCCACAACCAGATCCTGTAAATCCGTTCTGTGAAGGATAGCCCAAGAACGGAGTCGTTGAGAAGCCGCATAAATAACCTGCAAGGGAGAAAAAGTTTGTTTCTTTTCAAAAATAATGTCATTTCTATGTAACCAAATTGACCAACAGATAGCTGCTGCCCCAAGCAAAACTAACGGTTTCAAATTTTTAGTTACACCATTTAGCCAACTTCCAAACATGTGTGATACTTTTTGGGGTTTCATTATGTTGAAAGCGATTTGGGGGATACTCCAGACCGCTCTAGCAAAACGACAATCAAAAAACAAATGCCTAATTGTCTCGTCTTCGTGACAAAAGCAACATGTTTTGCTTCCTTGCCAGTTACGTTTAGCTAGATTATCTTTAGTCAACACAACACCGCTCCGTAAGTACCACAGAAAAACCTTCAGTTTCAGAGGTGCCTTTAGTTTCCAAAGTCTCTTATTCAAATTAGGCACAGTTGAACGGATCATGGCTTGATAGAATGATTTCACCGAGAAATGTCCATCTGGGTGTAAGGACCAGCGAAACACATCCTGACCTTGGGACAACTGTATATTAGTCAAACGAGGAAGAAGATTATTCCACGCCACTAACTTGGGTCCAATAAGGTCTCGTCGCCATGATAAATTTGGAGGATCAGAGTTTAGCACTTCCGAAATAGTTATGAATTTTGGTCTTGCAATATTATAAAGACAAGGGTACTGAAATTTTAAGGGAGAGTTACCTAACCACTTATCCTCCCAGAACCTCACCTGTGACCCGTCCTTAATAATGGAAAAACCAAAACATCATTGTCTATGTTAATTAGGGTAAAATTGTCTATGTTGCTGCTTATAATCATTATATTTTTTTCGCAGCATTTGAAAATCTCAGGAACCTACGCGAATTGGATTTGAGTTCCAATCTATTCAGTGGAAACCTTCCAACATCATTGTTTTCACTTCCACAAATCGAAGTGTTGGATCTCTCACGAAATCATTTAGAAGGACCCATACCTATAAGTTCATCTTCAAATCTTTCTTTGTCTCTCAAGAGCCTTTTGTTTTCCCAGAATAATTTGAGTGGTAGAATTTCTTTCTTTTGGCTAAGGAATCTAATGAGACTCGAAGAGATTGACCTTTCAGGGAATACTGATTTAGTTGTTGATGTTAATGTTCCGGGATGGGTACCTCTATTCCAACTGAAACAGCTAGCGCTCTCCGGCTGTGACATTGACAAAGGCATCATTGCAGAGCCATATTTTCTACGCACACAGCATCATTTAGAGGAGCTTGATTTGTCCAACAACAACTTGTCAGGGAGCATGCCGAACTGGCTGTTTACAAAGGAAGCAACTCTACGTAGACTAAATCTTGGAAATAACTCGCTAACTGGGTCTCTAGATCCGATATGGTACCCTCAAACATCTCTATCATCTATCGACATATCTATGAACCGGATTGCAGGGCAGTTACCGGATAACATCAGCTCAATGTTTCCAACCTTGCCTGATCTAAAATTTTCTGACAATATCATTTCTGGATATATACCGAGGTCATTATGCCACATCGCTCACATGGAATATTTAGACCTATCGAACAACAAATTTTCTGGTGAACTACCTGCTTGCGTGTTCTCTGATCTTCCCAAGCTGAGTACCTTGCAGGTCTCAAACAACCAACTTGGTGGTCTGATATTTGGTGGGATGAATAATTTATCCACTGAGTTGGAAATAATGTACCTAGATAGCAACAAATTTGAAGGAACACTACCTCGTAATCTATCAGGGGCTATTAGTGTCTTGGATTTACAAGATAATAAGTTGTCTGGCAACCTTGATACTTCATTTTGGGATCTACCAGAATTGTGGGTCCTGAATCTTGCCGGTAACCGTATAATAGGTGAAATTCACCCAACGGTATGCGGGTTTCGATTTATTGAGCTTTTAGATCTATCAAATAACAACCTTGAAGGGTCTATACCAAACTGTAGTGGCACTACACTCAGGTTTCTTTATGTATCTGGGAATTCCTTATACGGTGATATTCCGAATGCTTTTCTCAATAGCTCAAATGTTATAGCTTTGGATCTAAGATACAATCAGTTGACGGGTAACCTGGATTGGATACAATATCTTGACGGCATTAGTCTGCTTGCTTTGGGTGGGAATAAGTTTGAAGGGCAAATCACCCCCAAGATGTGTCGCCTCGAGAGCTTGAGGATAATCGATCTCTCACACAACAGTCTTTCAGGGTCATTGCCTCCATGCATTGGTGATATCCCTTTCAACTATGTTTATGATGAAGACTTTTGGTCGTTGCACGAACTCGCTGATAGGGGCGGTGGTATTACAATTTATACCGCAAGTAGTATTGGGGGTAGGATGCCACACGATTACATTTATGACCTAGAAGGCTTCGCTTTCAGTACCAAATGGAATCTTTACACATATGGGCGTACTTTTCTTGCATCGATGTCCGGCATCGACCTGTCTGGGAATTCGTTGTCTGGAGAAATTCCTTGGAAGCTCGGAAATCTGAGCCATATCAAGGCCCTCAATCTGTCCTACAATTTCTTTACCGGCCCAATTCCAGCGAGCTTTGCAAACATGCGCGAGATCGAAAGCATGGATTTATCCCACAACGAGCTAAGTGGACAGATACCATGGCAATTAACTCAGTTATTGACACTGGAGGTGTTCTCTGTGGCATACAACAACTTATCAGGATGTGCACCAAACACTGGTCAGTTCGGTTCGTTTGATATGGATAGTTACAAAGGCAACAACAACCTTCAAAAGGCATCGCAGGGGGGCAGATGCACTTCCAGATCAAGACCAGGTTCTTTGACACCGGAAGATACGAAGACGAAGGAAGATGATCCAGTGCTCTACGCGGTCTGTGCTGCCTCGTTTGTATTGACATTTTGGGCTACCGTGGCATTCGTGTTTTGCCATTCGTCCGGGCAGCGTGTGATACTGAAACTGTAGTCTGTCAGACTAATATCATCCTAGAAGAAAACAAGAGGCATGCAATTCTGCCCTAGTTTATCGAGCTTGTATGCGCGCGACCTTACATGAACTGTATCACTGTACTATTGTTATCATATTGCAAAATTGTCCCGTTACATGATTGTATGTGATAGTTGGAGGATATCCTACTTATTTGTTTCTTCACACATGATTCACTTATCATGAAACAACGTCCAGCAAATTGCAGTCCACCAAGAAGAAGAAGAATCACCGCACCTCAAAAGTACAACTACACAGTGCAGCATTGTCCTCTGTAGAAAAATAGCAAGCCAGCTTTAGCTTCAGATAATACAGCCGGTGCTGCAGACTTGTGTTGGCTCGGCACATGTTGATTTGACGAGCCGTGGTTCTATGTTTTTCTATCGAACAAGAGTAGCACTAATCTTAAAGTACCTAAAAAGATATATAACATTTATATACTATTCATCATGCTCTAAAAATTGTGCAAATTACTATTAAAGAAAACGCTGCCTAATCTGAAAGGGAAAAAATACTGAGCTCGGTGCAAGTTTTAGGTGCTTTTTTTTCGGCTGCTGCTCATGACTACGGCTGATAGCTTTTGACCCTAGCACGAGCGCTTGTGCGAATTCGCTGGTCATGTGGGAGGTGGCATTGGTGTCAAGGAACCAGTCAGTGGAGCCATTTGGTTAATGCAGCGAGGAGGCTTGTAGTGCGTGAAGAAGCCCACTGGTGTCCCAAGTGTTAACGCCGAATGGAGCCATGGAGGTCACCAGCTGGAGCATGATGGGGTAGGCCTGGCCCATGGGTGCTGGAGGCCGTGCGTCCTAGAATTGCAGTGGCCGAACCGATGGACGACTGGAAGCAGTCGCCTGGTGGTTCGGCGACTGCAATTATTTCACCCAACGGCCAGTGAATTGCTTGCGTGTCGTGCGGCCATTGGGCAATAAGTTCCGGTCGCCTAACGATTCGGCGACTGGAGCCTATTTCTGTAAAAAAAAATTTTGCGCGGGTATATTTCTATTATTTCAAATAAAACATAGATTATTTATAAAAAAATTTCCATTTTGTAACTCTAGACTCCCATATTGAAAAGTGGTTATGTGGTTCCCCTTGGATTTCTTCATGCCCTCGCGGTTTTCGCATTCGATCAGAGTGCCTCTAAGTTTACTGTCTGGATTCGTACGGACGACATCACCAAACTCTGGTTAGTTCGGTTCATTTGACATGGATAGTTACATAGACAACAACCTTCACAAGATATCACACGGAAATAGATGCTCTCCCAGTTCAGAACCGGGCCCTTTGCCACCAGATGGTGGCGATCAGAAGGCAGATATGATCCAGACGTCTAGTGCTGTAAACGAGCCGAGCTCGAGCGAGTTTGGCCTTCCAGACCGAACTCGAGTTGGGGTCTGAGTCTGGATCTAGGCTTGAGCTCGGCTCGACCTAAGCTCGAGTAGGCTCGAGCTCGGCTCGTTGAAGCTCGATAACAATTAAAATAATTTATTATGCATTATTTTTCAATAACAAGAAAATTTTAAGTTCGAGCTCGGTTCTAAGAAGCTCGATAACAGTCAAAATAATTCAAAATATACACTAATTTTCAACAATAAGAAAAGCTCGAGCTTGAGTTCGGCTCGAATAAGCTCGGTAAGAATTAATATGTATTACTATTTAAGCTCGAATCGGGACTCGCGAACTATTCGAGCTCGGCTCGGTGAAGCTCGCGAGCTCGAGATCAAGCTCGAGTTCGGCTCGTTAAAATTCGAACCGAGCTCGAATCGAATCTAGAACGAGCCAAACTCGAGTAGCTCGCGAGCTTCGAGCTTTTTTTACAGCCCTACAGACGTCTACGCGGCCAGTGCTGCCTCATTCGTCTTGGCATTTTGGGCCACCGTTGCGTTCTTGTTTTGCCATCCACGTGGGCGCCGTGTAATTCTCAAATTGTAGCCCGTCAGATTAATATCCACCTACTGACCTACATGAAAACAAAAGGCAAGCGTGCAAATATGCCGTAGTTTATCCAATTAATCTAACAGCAACTGTAGTGTGTGCGGATATATGTGTGACTTGAAATGTCGGGCAACCCTCTACAGCTACCTTCTTGCAAAATTGTCCTGTTACACATCTAAAAAATCATTTGTCACGTTACACTATTGTCTGCGATCCTGAAATAAATGAATGGGAAGATATCCTACTTATTCTATTTTCTTTTGTACACGATTCTCTTACCGTGAAACAGCAAGCAAGTTGCATATCGACCAACAAGAAGAATCGCCCATGATGTGTAGTAAAAGGTAGCCTAGAATTCCCGTGCTTCCCTTCATAAGTTGAAATATATATACACATCAGATCTGACTTCCTTACATAATTTCCATTACTGCACCTCACACACAAGAAAAAAAAAATCGCAAGCCAGCTTTTTTTTTTTTTGAAGGTAGACAAACGCCGGCCAGCTTTGGAGAAAACTCTGTGAACAACCGGTGCTGCAGAGTGCAGACTTTGGGTCGGCCCTAGTAAATCTGAAACGACAAAATAACTGAACTGGGTTCGGTGCAGGTTTTGTAGTGCGGAGCTGCGCGCGTAGAAGCGGGTCAACTTCCTTACGCGGCGGAGCAAAGCCAGTCTAGCCAGAAGGTGAGAGGCCTAATGTAATGGTGGACGCAGCAGACCAGGAGAGGCACCGTGATGGTGGCTCAGTCGACCTATGAGATCTCCTGGGCGTCGTAATATGTTGTGGGCATGGCCTGTCGGGTGGTGAATCCCAGGCCTAGAGCTACTTGCGGTTCCCGTCCACATCGCGCTTCCACTTCCAGCCTTCCACTGCCACCGCCCCTGCGCAGCCGTTTCTTCAGTTGCCGGCGACCGAAGGCACTGCAGGTGGCGAAAACGCAGCAAATACACATCCATCACAACTGCTCAAGCTTCCACTTCCAGCCTTCCACTGCCACCGCCCCTGCGCAAACGCAGCGAATACACATGCATCACAACTGGTCAAGCTTCCCTTAAATGTACTGAAAGAAGCATCTAAGCAACTCCAGCCACGAAAAGAAATCGTTTTGAGTTACGTGCAATTAAACATTGTAAATTATGTCTATTAATATCTTTTCAAATGTTTAGATTAAACACAAGAAAATAATACACGTAGATTTGCCTTTAATCAACAACATGCTACCACGACAAGCCTGCATGAGAACATTAAAACCACCCATCAATCTTCTCTCGAACCTGAAGTCTGTCTAGATACAACCGCAGTATGAGAGCGGGAGAAAGCGGAGCTTCTTTCGAGATGAGCTGCTACTATCCATGGGGATTCTTATTCTTGGTCCTATGCTTGTTACAGTCCATGCTTTACATGTCCTGTGGCTGCTCCGTGGAGGAGAGAGCGGCCCTAATGGACATCCGGTCTTCTTTGATGCGCGCAAACTCTACGGTGCCCCTGCCCCGTTCATGGGGACGGGGTGAGGACTGCTGCTCGTGGGAACATGTGAAATGCAACAATAGCACACGGCGAGTATCTCATCTCTACCTTTCCAATCTCCATGATCCTTCTTACGACACGTCAGCAGAAGATACATGGCATATAAACTCGACGGTCTTTTCAGCATTTCATGAGCTTCAGTTCCTAGATTTATCTGAGAATTATCCCATACTGCTAAGCTTCGATGGTATGTAGCCAACTTTCATTTCCGTACACGTGTGGTTGCTTCTTGTCTTCCTGAAATTAAACACGTACGCAATTTAATTTTGTACCACAAACAAACCTCCACAGGCTTAGCAGAACTAACCAAGCTTCGGTACCTCAACCTCAGTTGCAACTCGCTAGAAGTCTTAGATCTCAACTCTAACCCTACGAGCGAAGCTCTTCCGGATGCAGGTAGAGAAATGAAATTTTACCACTAATAGTACTGTTGAATAAAGAATTGGTATCCCGTGTTTGCTACTGCTATTTGTAATTGTTATACAACCTTCACGCTTTGCAGCTTTCAAAAATCTTCAAAACTTGCGAATACTGGATTTGAGTGGCAATGAATTCAACGGAAGCCTCCCGATGTCATTATTTGCACTTGCTCAACTTAAGGTCCTAGATCTCTCAGGAAATTTACTCGAAGGACGTATTCCTATTAGTTCATCTTCGGAACCAGTTTCATTGGAAGTACTAGATCTCAGTCAGAACAGTTTGAGCGGTGCTCTTCCAACTGATCAAGGTACAAAAAATTGAACTTATTACTTATATGAGCATAAATAATGTTAATTTGGGTAAAATCGTCAAGGCTGCTGCTTATAATTATAACAATTATGTTATACAACCTTCACGCTTTGCAGCTTTAGAAAATCTTCAAAACTTGCGAATACTGGATTTGAGCGGCAATGAATTCAACGGAAGCCTCCCGATGTCATTATTTGCACTTCCTCACCTTAAGATCCTAGACCTGTCAGCAAATATATTCGAAGGACGTATTCCTATTAGTTCATCTTTGGAACCAGTTTCATTGGAAGTACTAGATCTCAGTTCTAACGAGTTGAGCGGTGCTCTTCCAACCGATCAAGGTACAAAAATTTGAACTTATTGCTTATATGAGCATAAATAATGTTAATTAGGGTAAAATTGTCTATGCTGCTGCTTATAATCATTATATTTTTTCGCAGCATTTGAAAATCTCAGGAACCTACGCGAATTGGATTTGAGTTTCAATCTATTCAGTGGAAACCTTCCAACATCATTGTTTTCACTTCCACAAATCGAAGTGTTGGATCTCTCACGAAATCTCTTAGAAGGACCCATACCTATAAGTTCATCTTCAAATCTTTCTTTGTCTCTCAAGAGCCTTTTGTTTTCCCAGAATAATTTGAGTGGTAGAATTTCTTTCTTTTGGCTAAGGAATCTAATGAGACTCGAAGAGATTGACCTTTCAGGGAATACTGATTTAGTTGTTGATGTTAATGTTCCGGGATGGGTACCTCTATTCCAACTGAAACAGCTAGCGCTCTCCAGCTGTGACATTGACAAAGGCATCATTGCAGAGCCATATTTTCTACGCACACAGCATCATTTAGAGGAGCTTGATTTGTCCAACAACAACTTGTCAGGGAGCATGCCGAACTGGCTGTTTACAAAGGAAGCAACTCTAGTTAACCTAAATATTGGAAATAACTCGCTAACTGGGTCTCTAGATCCGATATGGTACCCTCAAACATCTCTAGGAGCTATCGACATATCTATGAACCGGATTGCAGGGCAGCTACCGGATAACATCAGCTCAATGTTTCCAAGCTTGTCTGCTCTACAATTTTCTGACAATAACATTTCTGGAGACATACCGAGGTCATTATGCCACATCGATTCCATGGAATATTTAGACCTTTCGAACAACAAATTTTCTGGTGAACTACCTGCTTGCGTGTTCTCTGATCTTCCCAACCTGTGGGCCTTGAAGGTCTCAAACAACCAACTTGGTGGTCTGATACTTGGTGGGACGAATAATTTGTCTATTAAGTTGAAAATAATGTACCTAGATAGCAACAAATTTGAAGGAACACTACCTCGTAACCTATCAGGGTACTTGAGATTCATGGATTTACAAGATAATAAGTTGTCTGGCAACCTTGATACTTCATTTTGGAACCTACCATATTTGCAAGTCCTGAATCTTGCCGGTAACCGTATAATAGGTGAAATTCACCCAACGGTATGCGGGTTACCAAGTATTGAGCTTTTAGATCTATCAAATAACAACCTTGCAGGGTCTATACCAAACTGTAGTCGTACTACACTCATGTTTCTTTATGTATCTGGGAATTCCTTATACGGTGATATTCCGAATGCTTTTCTCAATAGCTCACATGTTATCGCTTTGGATCTAAGATACAATCGGTTCACGGGTAACCTGGATTGGATACAATATCTTGATGACATTAGTCTGCTTGCTTTGGGTGGGAATAAGTTTGAAGGGCAAATCACCCCCAAGATGTGTCGCCTCGAGAGCTTGAGGATAATCGATCTCTCACACAACAGTCTTTCAGGGTCATTGCCTCCATGCATTGGTGATATCCCTTTCAACTATGTTTATGCTGAAGACTTTTGGTCGTTGGAAAGTCCTGGAATTTATCCCTCTCCGCTGGCAGGCAAAATTTATTCCTATCCGCTGACAGACAGTCCATCCATTTATGACCTAGAAGGCTTCGTTTTCAGTACCAAAGGGAATCTTTACACATATCGGCGTAGTTTTCTTTCATCGATGTCCGGCATCGACCTGTCTGGGAATTCGTTGTCTGGAGAAATTCCTTGGGGGCTCGGAAATCTGAGCCATATCAAGGCCCTCAATCTGTCCTACAATTTCTTTACCGGCCCAATTCCAGCGAGCTTTGCAAACATGAGCGAGATAGAAAGCATGGATTTATCCCACAACAAGCTAAGTGGACAGATACCATGGCAATTAACTCAGTTATCGACACTGGCGGTGTTCTCTGTGGCATACAACAACTTATCAGGATGTGCACCAAATACTGGTCAGTTCGGTTCGTTTGATATGGATAGTTACTGTTGAGGAACCGACGCTGGAGACCAGTCCGAGCGATTCCTCTGTTTAGAACAAGAACGAATCAATCACAGAATCACAGAAATAATAGATTGAACACAGAGATGTAGAGAGAGCTCCCGGTCTTTCTTTATTGCTTTCAATTGCATCAGGTGTACATAATGAGGGGGTCTAGGGCAGCGTGTGATACTGAAACTATAGGCTGTCAGACTAATATCATCCTAGAAGAAAATAAGAGGCATGCAATTCTGCCCTAGTTTATCGAGCTTGTATCCGCGACCTTACATGAACTGTATCACTTTACTATAGTTATCATATTGCAAAATTGTCCCGTTACATGATTGTATGTGATAGTTGGAGGATATCCTACTTATTTGTTTCTTCACACATGATTCACTTATCATGAAACAACGTCCAGCAAATTGCAGTCCACCAAGAAGAAGAAGAATCACGAATTTTTTGTACGGATAATCCATTTTTTATTCGAAAATACGTAAATATACCCGCGGGAATTTTTTTTACAAAAATAGGCTCAAGTCGCCCCCCATTGGGCGATTCTCACCTTTCGCCCAACCGGGAGGCGACATTTAGGGAATATGGGAACCGTTGAGCGAATCATTACTATCGCTTGAGCGTTGAGCGACTTATTACAGTCGCTGTACGGTTGAGCGACTGGAATCTCAGTCGCCCAACGGTAGGGCGACAGGGTTTAATTTATTTCTCCACAGTCGGCCGCCCACTACCACTCCGCTTTCCCCTTGCACAGAGAAGAAACGAAACGAGAGAAGAAGAGAAGAGACGCATAGAGAAGAAACGAGAGAAGAAGAGGAGAGGAAAAGGAGGAAAGGAGAAAGGGGGAAGAAAAGGAGGGAGAGAAGAGAGGACGGAGCCACGGAGGGGAAGAAAAGGAGGGGAGAAGAGAAGGAGAGGAAGACAGGGTTGGAGGAGGAGGTGCGGGAGGAAGGAGGAGTAGAAGCTATTCCATCCATTTGGATCCAGATATTTTTTTGATTATGTTGTATTTGCACTATTATTTAGATGAAATATTGATGTCAGTAAAAATTGTAGATGTAGAAAATGTAGTACAAATTTAGTATGGAAATATTATTGTCAAAAAGTTGTAGTATACATTCTGTAGTATGGAATATTTTGTAGTATAGAAATTTTAGCACCCTTTTTAGTATAGAAAGTTTAGTTTAGTGTTGTACGATGTTATTTGACATGTCGTAAATTTCAATCATACACGCAGGCCTACATCATCAATGGCCACTACTACATTGAGAGTGTATTATGGTGCTGGAATTATTCGTGAAGGTCCGAATGGTGTGGATTTGAGCGATTTTCCGCAAGTCACTTTCGTACTTCCGGATGACGAGAATGCTCGAATGACAGATGTGCAGCATTGGCTGACCCAGAGTTTTTCATTGGACCCCGAGGTGTGCAGCGTCGTTGTGCAAGGGCTTTGAAGCCAGTCTCTCACGGACATCAGATGGGAGTTGAAGACATTGGTGCGCTCAGCTTCGTGGAAGGGCTTTGTGCAAGGGTGCCGGCGACGCGGATACGAGTGTGTACTGCTTGTGCAACCGTGCTCACTACAAGCAGTTGCGCAAGCTCGTGCGTCCGCCTATGCTTCGGGAGGTGCAAGCAGCTCGGGCGGGCAGCACGATGGCAGAGCTGATGAAGTTGCTCGTGATGAAGGCAATGCGGTACATGAAGGAGAGTTACAGCCGTCAAGCTATAGAGGGGCAACTGGGCAAGCCGATGCGGTGCATGGAGGAGAGTTACAGCCGTCAAGCTATAGAGAGGGAACTGGGCAAGCTGATGAAGGAGAGTATAATGAGTATATCGTGCAGCAGATGGAATCTGATGACCAGAGGGCATGGGATGAAAAGCAAGCTGTAGATAACGACGAGGAGGACAGTTCCGATGATGAAGAAGTTCCTATCCCCCCAGGAATGGAGCCGGTTTAATGCGGAGGGTGTTTCTGCACATGATGAGCATGATGAGGATGAGCTGCAGAGGAGGCGGGACCAGTTAAGTCTGCGTGAAGTAGCCATCAAGCGTCAGGAGGAAGAGCTTCAAGCTCGTGAGGCAGCTCTCAAGACCAAGAGTAACAGGAAGAATGATGCAGCGGAGCCATCTTCAGGCCGCGAGAAAAAGGGAAAACAACCACACTACACCCAGTAGACAAAATGTAATAGACCCAGCAAGTTGTATTCCCTAAGGCTTGTTAGGACTAGTGGTAGAGTTCTGAACATTACAAGTTCTACACTATGTATGTATCCGTACACTAATTCTCAGGAACATTTAAATATCACTTACCACTTTATGTATCGAATGTTCTACATTCAATCGTTCTTTAAAAAAATTTCCCAAAATTTTTTATACACGTACAACATCCAGTAAACATAAACTTTTATTACAACTATACCAAATTTTTCCGCAGTTTAAAACTACAAAATTTACAAAACTTTACAAAATCACGGGAGGAGAGTAAAGTCGTTGTCCTATTGGGCGACTGCATTATAAGTCGCCCATCCATTGGGCGACTGAATTATAAGTCGTCCATCCATTGGGCGACTGCATGTAGTCGCCCAATAGGAAGGCGACTAATTGCAGTCACTCCAAGGTAGAGCGACACAAGTTTTGTCGCCTCCTAGTTGGGCGAAAGGTGAGAATCGCCCAATGGGGGGCGACTTGAGCCTATTTTTGTAAAAGATTTTCCTGTGGGTATATTTATGTATTTTCGAATAAAAAATGGATTATCCGTACAAAAAAATCACCGCACCTCAAAAGTACAACTACACAGTGCAGCATCGTCCTCTGTAGAAAAATAGCAAGCCAGCTTTAGCATCAGATAATACAGCCGGTGCTGCAGACTTGTGCTGCGTCGGCGCATGTTGATCTGACGAGCAGTGGTTCTATGTTTTTCTGGCAAATAAGAGTAGCACTAATCTCAAAGCACATAAAAAATAAATAACATCTATACACTATTTATCATACTCTAAAAATTACGCAAATCACTATTAAAGCTACTCGAGTGTGCTCCAAACACCGAAAGCAGAGCTGTTGTCGGACATCGCGATGTCGAGTAATTCCACTGAGATGGTGGTGTAAAGCCACCCAAGCACATGCATGTCAACCTTGATCCAGTCGGAGTCATCGTGCTATGGATCAGTGCCGTCAACATGGCAGCAGAGGTTGAAGTTTTCCATGGCGAGCAACATCACATTTCGCCATTTGGTGTAATTGTTGGCTTGGACGTCAAGTGTATATGGAACAAGAGTTTTGCGCTCCACTCATTTCGGTTTGAGTTTCTGGCTTATTTTTTACTCTTTCTAAATTTCGTCTTTTTCTGCCTTTTGGCTTTTTTGAGCTTTTTGGCTGTTTCTTTTTTTTCCATATTTGTTTGCATTATACGTGATGGGCTAACATGTTTTTCCTATTTTTATTTTTTTAAATTTAATTATGCTAAATAAGTTACCAACAGTTACAGTATAAAATAAGTCAGATACAGTAAAAATTTAGCCATAAACCAGGCATAGCCTTATGTTGATTGAATGCATGGCTTGGAGGGAGGACGCCACTGGAGCCTGGAAGAGAGGGAGTGAGCGGCAAGCTAGGAGCAGGATCAAGAGCGGCAGCGGTGCCAACACTCAAGGCGGGATGAGTGGCTGAGTTGGTGGCATCCATGGTGGAGCTCATGTCGTAGGAAGGAAAGGGTGGAGGTGGGAGAAGAAAAGCTAGTTGGTAGTAGGCTCTGATACCATGCGAAATTGAGAAAAGCTGCACACTATTCAGTTGTAACAGAGCCTATTAATAGGCGCATGCAAAAGAGCGGGGGATGGCCATGCTCTGTTAACACAGAAGAGAAACCCCACGAGACTCCACCTGACCCGGACTGCGTTGAGGATGTTTGTGAGTAGAGGCGAGATATTCGTGCTATCTGAAGATGTGATCTGTAGAAGTAGCGCCATGCGTGGAAGTGATTGCACTCTTCACAGTCCGGCAAAAGTGATTTACTTGACACTTGTGCCATAAACTACTTTGATACAGAGATGGAGAAATCGTCACATTTGTTTATTCAAGAGAAATCATAAGCCATAATTCATAAAGAACGGGCCTAAATAGCATGAAACTGCGAATGTGCAGAAGGTGAGAGGCCTAATGTAACGGTGGAAGCAGCCCAGGAGATTCACCCTAGTGGTGGGTCGGCCAACCCATCTATCAGATTACTCAGGTTGGAAGTGTTGGACGCTACGTGAGCAAAAACATAGACACGATTACAAGTTTGAGAAGGCTCTTCGCCGTTCTCGGTGTCTTCTTTTACCTTAAGTGCTACTTCGAGCGCTGTAGAGGAAATATTTTGGAAGATCCGTCTATTCATTTCCTTCCATATATTCCACATAATGTGTATTATCTCGCCATTAAAATTCCATATGTTTGTATATTGCCTCGCCGTTAAAATCTCTCCTCTGGTCTTTTTTGGGACTTCTTTTTTTTTTTTTTTGGCAAGCTGAGAAAACTCGTCAAACTCCAAGAGAGGGATCTTTTGATGAATCATAGTTTAGTTGCTGGTGTCAATTTCCAGGGATGGATACCTCCATTCCAACTGAAAAACCTAGTGCTCTCTAGTGACAATATCATAATTGCACAACCACGTTTTCGACGCACACAACATCATTTACAGGAGGTTGTCCGGGAGATTGCCTGGTTAGGATCAGCATCACAGGAAGTGCACAGATACGGCGCTGTATCTAAACTAAACTGAATTAGTTGTTATCTAGGGTGAACAACGTAATTACTCACCTCTCTACGTTAATACTGGTGCCAAGGAGGACAGAATCAACAACAATTGTGATTACAGTCGGCAGGGAGCTGAACATCGACGGGTAAGTAGGCCCACGACACGCGATGGACACAGACGAGATGCCCGTGTTGAACAACCCCTGGTTGGACGAAGAACGTACCCAATACAAAAAATAGAAATTAGTAGTTCTGTTTTCAGTTGATTCTGCTGGAATTGGAGGACGTATCAGGTTAAAAATTAGCACTTTTGTAAAAATAGTTTAAATTGTACTAAAAGTGCTCGGACAGGTTTTTAAAAAATTCTAAAAAATTGTGAGCTATAGGTAATAGTATAGCCTATATCCATGCAAAATTTTGAGAACAAACTCAATCTTATTTGCAAAATATGAAAAAGACAAATACAATATATAATAGTGTCATTTACTGTTTTTCACTTTTATGCACTATTACACGTTGTATTTCTACGCACCCGTATAAGTACCTTTCGCATTAGAGATGGCGTAATAGTTTAGGTCCACAAAAGCTGACGGTGCTTGCGTCAGTATGACATGGTTAGGCACTTAGAGCGAAGTAAATGTTAAGGTGGATACCGATTCTTTTCAGTTTGACCATAGATTATGACTTTTTTATTATAATTGATTTATTTTTTACTATAGTTAAAGTAACTTATTTGATATAATTAAATTTTAAAAAATTAAAAATAGCAAAAAATGTTAGCACATCACGTACAATGCGAAGGAATATAGGGAAAACAAGAAAATGCAAAAAGCCTAAAAAAACCAGAAAAAGACGAAATTAAAGAATAATGAATTAAAACCAGAAGTCAGAAGCTATCGCTGAAACGAGCTGAACCTATAATTTGATTTTTTTTATAGTAACTAACTTTCAAACAGAGTGTCCTTTTAAGACAGGATCTATAAATCGATTGTAGTAGACACTGTCCCGACTTCATATATATTGGCCAAAATCGCACGCAAATACCTCTCTCTCCATACTCTCTCGTGAACAACCAGAATTTAAAATTTTAAACCAAAAACTGTAAGCCATAGGGCCTGTTCTTTTTTGCTAAAACTTATAGCTTTTGGCTGCGGCTTGTGACTTTTAGACTGTTCGTGCAAGAGATTATAGAGTAACAGAAACTCACGTGCGGTTTTTACCGATATAAATGAAGTCAGTACAGTATGTACTACAATTAACTAGTAGACCCTATCTTGAAAAGATATTCCGTTTAAAATCTAGTTACTGTAGAAAAATAAAAAGTAGTTTTTAGAAGCCGAAAAGAACAGGCCCATAGCCCAAAAGAATCCACCCATATTTCACTCTCTACAATACTATTATTAGCTACTTTGATTCTAACCCTTATCACTACCTATATATGATAAATGTTTAACTTTTTTGACATAGCACCATCTGCCAAGATTTGCTACAGTGCCATGCAATCCAAGCTTAGCACCCACTCCTCCATCACTTGGCAATGGTGCTAATGAATTTCTCTTTTCTATAGCATTAGCTTACGATCTATGGATACACCTGGTCCTAGAAAACAATTTGTTTTAAAGCTTGTTTTTTGGCTCGAAGGGTGATGAAAAAATCGAGCTCAGCGTAGCTTTTCTGTCACCGGGCTGCATGCATTGAAGGCCATCTCTAATGGAGGTAGCCCAAGCTGTTCACTAGTGATAGTGACTGGGACAACATATGAGATCATCTAGGGTGGGAATTGGTAGTGGAGCGGCCTCACATAGTATAAATTAGTAACCGTATAGGTTGTGAATGGAGGAAGGCATATAATTCGTTGATCATCTTAATGTCTTTAATAAGTTATCACATAGTTAACTAGTATAGATGAGAAAAATAGGAGAATGATAAGGTCATCATATTGGTGTCATCTCTACCACCATCAAGGGAGCAATTCTTGATGAATATTATTGTCAAAAAATAGCATTATCAACTTCAATGAGGCAATGGCATATCTATTAGACGTTGAGTCCTTGAAGAAGCTATCAGATTCTTCATATTCAGGTGATCAGGCATTGGCTACTGTAGGTGTTGCAGGCAGAAATAAAAGTCATAGGAAGAAGAAGGGAACGAGTAAGGACACGTGTATATACTATCTATGTGACGAGGAAGGTAATATGATAAAGGATCGCCCAATTTTAAAGCAAACAAGTGGTGCATGCTCAGTGACGGTAACAAAAGATGATTCAGACGTACTTGTCGTTAGTCAATCTGGTATTTCTTATGGATGGATACTATATTCAAGTTGTTGCTTCCACATATGTTTGCACGAGAGAGATGTTCAATGAAGGATCTCTACGTCTAACGTGTGCACTTGGCATATTACTAAGGTGGTAACAATTATATAGGAGATGTATAATAGAGCATATCACACATTGATGGGAGTTCGGTGTGTTCTCGGCTTAGATAAGAATTTAATATCTATGAGGTCACTTGAACTCTAAGGTTGTGAGGCACCACTTCAACGTGGAGTCATGCGAGTTACTTGCAAAAGACAAGTAATCGTAAAAAGTATATGAAATAATGGAGGTTACTGATTGATTTGTAATCATAAGAGAAGATCAATCTTATGAAGATCAACCAATAGGAGGTTAAATAGAAATCTTGACCAGGAGAAGGTATTCAGATCTCATCTATAGTTATGTGTGGAAATACAAAAATGATTGCAAACTCTAGCAGTTGTAGAGGCGAAGATATGAGTTGTTGGAACAAGAAAGACGTGGTGGGATCAACCGCATAGTACCGACAAGTAGATAGGGCTCAGAGGCAGTATAGACCTATGTCATGAAGGGCTATTGGAATAGAAGCTATGGTTAACCAAACTACACATCAAAGGAGCTCTCAGGTGAAGAGTTCGGGCAGGCTAGCCTAGATAACAACACGTATATTGCAATGATGAGCATAAGCCCCTGTGGTGAGGGCACTCCCAAAGGTAGGAGGGGGAAAAAGACGTAGTCGACTTAGAGCGAGTTCTTGAAGGAGCATAGTGACTTTAACAGATAAGAGTTAAGGTGGAGATTATTGAGTAAGATGGCTCATATCCTTTACTAGTAGGACTTCGAAAGGTTTGTTGTAAGAATTCTAAGTGAATCCTAATTGAATTAAGATTGCTATTTCTCTTTGAAGTAGAATTCCTACTTCACTGGAGAAGGACTATGAGGGACTATATAATGCCATTAGATGTGCCCATAGAGAATCCAAGCCACAAACCAATTCATCTAAAGTAAGAGACGCACAAGAGGATTAGAAGCTAGGTTATTTTTTAACGCTAGATTCTTGTATAGGTCAAAGATCTGAGAGTCCTAAAAACTTTTAGAGGGTTGTGAGAGAACAATAATCTTTTGTGCTCTTTTAAGGTTATGTGTAAGAAATTTGTTATCAATTTCACCAAATCTTTCTCTCTCGTCATGATTGTTTCGGCGTTGTTATTTTAGTTCTCTCAATGGGATTCATCTATTTTGTTCTTGATACCATATACATTTGTGCCATATCTTGCAACTCTAATATGATCTAAGAGTTATTGTGCATAAGCAGGGTATGAGAGTATAACAAGTACAACTGCGCGTTGATCAAGCCTCCCTTTAATGTACTGAAAGAAGCATATTAAAGTGTGATCCAAAATCAACATCATGTCCTTATGTGTGCCAGACGTGGCAACGGCTAACATATCCGATTTTAATTTGATTTTCTTCTCTGTTGGGGACTTTTGTTTTCTAGTCTATATATGCACCCCTGTAGTCGCACGATTTAGATATGCCGAATAGCTTCGTGCTTGTAATTTTTCTTATACAGTGAATTCCTCCTTTGTATGTCTGTGATTTTTCTGTACGAGTTTTTCATATTAAATCAATGTCTCCTATTCTTTTGATCATCTATTTATACTATATATTTTATAACAAATGATATTAAAGCTCTGAGTTCAAATCAAGCAGCTACCTCCGGATGGAGAGCCCCTGGGGGTAGCCATCACGCGGCGTCCCTGCACAGCATGAGAGCGTCACATCGAAGACAAAAAAGGTTTTCGGCGACTTGCGTCTTGTTGCGTCGTTGAATCGAAGCACCGGTTCAGGCGGGTTATTCCGAGATGAACTCGACCGTCGGCTTGCATTTTTTCTCTGTATCAAAATCGAGGCAGTGATTCCGATGTGGTCAGTGTTGTGGCTACAGACCAAACAGAGAGAGATGGTAGTGGAGAGTAATGAAGTTGAGTGTAATGGCCTGGGGGGCCTCCCCATGGCTTGTATTCATATATATATATATATCCATGAGGAATGCTTTTACAGTTATACCCTCACATCTGGTTATCCCCTCTGGGGCAGTTATGTCATTACACATGGCCTATTCTAGGCCTTATAGTTTTCCTACCAGGCCTGCTGGGTTCAGGTGGGGGCCACCCCTACGACAGGAGCCTCTCATGGTGAAGGGCTTCACAGGGCCGAAGCCATGCCGCCGAGTCCTTTGGCCCCCTCCGTCCCCTGCGGCCTGTGAATCTCTGCAAGCTCGTGGATGGGGCATCTGAAGTCTAGGATGGTGGTAGCGGGGGCTGGCGCCTGAGTGGAAGCGGGCGCGCGCGCTCCGTCCCCTACCCTTCGAACGGGTGGCATCGAAGCTGGTGCCTAGTCGAAGTAGACGCGCGCGCTCCGTCTGTGCCTAGTCGAAGTAGACGCGCGCGCGCTCCGTCCCCTACCCGTCGAACGGGTGGCAGCGAAGCTGGCGCCTAGTCGAAGTAGACGCGCGCGCTCCGTCCCCTACCCTTCGAACGGGTGGCAGCGAAGCTGGCGCCTAGTCGAAGTAGACGCGCGCGCTCCGTCCCCTACCCTTCGAATGTGTGGCAGCGAAGCTGGCGCCTAGTCGAAGTAGACGCGCGCGCTCCGTCCCCTACCCCTCGAACGGGTGGCAGCGAAGCTGGCGCCTAGTCGAAGTAGACGCGCGCGCTCCGTCTCCTACCCTTCGAACGGGTGGCAGCGAAGCTGGCGCCTAGTCGAAGTAGACGCGCGCGCTCCGTCCCCTACCCTTCGAACGGGTGGCAGCGAAGCTGGCGCCTAGTCGAAGTAGACGCGCGCGCTCCGTCCCCTACCCTTCGAACGGGTGGCAGCGAAGCTGGCGCCTAGTCGAAGTAGACGCGCGCGCTCCGTCCCGTGTGCTGAGATCGGAGCTTGGCGTCGGTATGGATGCGCTTTGGGGCTGCTGTGACCTTGCAGTCTGGTAGTGCGCTTTTAATGGTGGCTGGAAACTCGCCGACGCCTGGCCTGGCAGAAGGCAGGCTGTCGCGTCGTGCAGTCTGCCATGTTGCAGGTGGGGCACGTGGCGACCCACGACTGGTGCGTCGTGGGATGCGGGCGGTTGCGTGACCGCGGCCGTTCGCCTCGTCCCCCGAGAAGCTGGGCGCGTGTGGGAGATGTGGGGGCGTTGTGCGCTGTCTGGCCACCTACCCGGCACGGCTATCTATGTTCCGGCGGTTCTTCTTTCCAAAGCTTGGATAGCCGAACCGCTGGGAATTTGATCCGTCTATGCATTGAGCCACGGGGCAGGCGAGCGGCCTTTATAAGGTGCTGATGCTGGGGTGGAGGCGTCCTTTCTTGCTTGGCTTTTTGATCTGCCGCTTTGCTTCCGCCCGTGCTAATTGTCACGCCCGTTGCTCCCTTGCCTGCTTCTTCTTCTGTCGCCGAAAGCGATGGCTAGCCATGACGACGCCGTCTACCATCCCCACAGCGGTGCCTTGCTTGGCCAGGGCGAGGCGACCCCCCCTTCCCAGGAGTACAAACTGGTGCCGCGGGGGGTCTCGCGCGCCAACAAGTGGTGGAACGCCATGGAGCACTCGGGAGGGTCCTGCTCCCGCGTGTTGGGAAAGAGCCGCATGACTGAAGGGACGCTGCAGCGGCTCGTGGATGAGGGGAAGATCACAGAGCGCGATGGGGCTCGCCTACCCCCCGGGGGGAGACGGAGCCGAAGCCCGGGGCCCTGGAGGCTATTGTTTTCGTCGCGTTCTTCGATGCCGGCCTTCGAATGCCCTCCACGTTGTTCGTGGGCGAAGTCCTGCGGGCCTACAGGTTGGAGCTAGCCCAGCTGACGCCCCACGCGATATTCCGCCTAGCTGTCTTCACCTGGGCGATGCGGACGGAAGGGTGGCGTCCCAGCGCGAGCTTATTCGCCACCCTACACGACGCATACTGCCGACCCAAAAATGTTGGCGGGGCGATGTCCAACTTCGGTAGTGTTGACTTCGTGCTCCGGGCCTCGTGCGCGACGTTGTTCCTTGTGCCTGCCTCATCTGGGCAATGGGCGGCCGGCTGGACGCGGTGGTGGTTCTATTACACCGTGACCGACAAGAGCCGAATGCAGTGCCGAGGTGGGCCGATCTCGTTCAACAGCACGCCGGGCCTGACGGCGGAGATTGACGACGCGCGGAAGCTACAAAGCCTTGTCGGTGTCGCCCGTCGAATGAGCGTGCGCGACCTAGCCGAGGAGTTCACGATGTACGGGGCAGCGCCGCTGTCCTCCCGAGGGAAGTACGTTCAACGGAACGGCCCCCGCGAGGACGGGTTCGACCCTTCCGTGTCTCGCCTGCTGCCGCCCTCCGCCCCTTGTAAGTCGCCCAGCACGCTTTACGCGCGTCATTGTATCCGCTTTTCTTTTGCCTAACTGGCGCGATCTCCTGCGCAGCGGCTCGTCTAGAAGATGCGGAGCGCGCGGTTACAGCGCTCCTCGGCCCGTACACGCTTAAGGAGCACCGGGCTCGCGAGGCCGCGGTTAAAGCGGCTAAGCAGGGGCGGGTGAACCGCACCTGTGAGGCTTTGGGCATTGCCGTGCCCGAGCGTGTGGTGCCGGAAGAGGTTCCCGGCGGGACTCTGGACGCTCAGGACGGTGACAATCCTGCGGGGGTGCTATCTTCACGACGCCGGGCCCGTTCCCCGGCTGCCGTACGCGACGCGGCAGCCCCCCCGGTGGCCAGCGCAGCTGAGACGGGGCGTGCGACCGGCGGTGGGCCTGGCCATACTGCTTCGGAGGAGCGCACCGCCGCAGATCCCTTGGCACTCACCGTCGTCGTTGAGTTGGAAGCCGTCAACCCGAGGGATGGCGTCGTGCCCGGCGGGCAAACCACAGTGGGAGGTGTGTTATCCTCCGCCGTGGCCATCGAGGGCGTGCCTCCTACTGAGGAAACCGTGGGGGCGACAACGACCGGAGCTAGTCCCTCCGTGGAAGAATCGGCTGTGCCCCCGCAGGCGAAACGCCTTCGGACGCAGTCCCCGCCGGCAACGGGAAGTCGATACTCTGTTGCGGGGCCTTGCCGCGGGATCACGCCGTCGCGCACGGCCGAGAAGACCTTCTCCCTGCCTGTCGAGACGCCCGCCTCCCCCGGGGTGGTCGAACCGGCGCCCCTTCCTACCGCTACGAAAGGCGCAGGAGGTAGGCGTGAGTCCTTTTCTTCACTTGACTTCGCGAGACTTTCCCCGATCTGCTCGCTCATTCTGCCAACATCAGACGAGACGAAGTCTCCCCAACGTGGCAAAGGATCGAGCAGCGGAGGTACGTGCGAAGTCAGAAGCCTTGTGCAGGGTGCCCCGCAGGTGTCCGCCGGCGTCGACGTGGCTGCGGCCTCCGCAAATCCTGGCGCACTGGGGCCGGGGCCCGCGCGCGCGGACTTCTTCCCCCGGCCGGAGATATTTTGCGACCTTACCGCAGCCGCCGAGCGTGCCGACCACGGCCTCAACAGGGCGGCGCTGTCGTCATGCGAGGGGGACCTTCTAGCACTTGCGCTGCAGGCGTCCGAAATAAGGGTAAATACGCGCGCTTCAGGCTTGCACCGTACTGCTAGACGCCTGCTGACTTTGTTGTGTTTGCCAGACGCTTGCCCTCAGCCGGTCCTTTGACGAAGCCCGTATTCGGGAGCGGAGGGCGCTGGAAGCCAGCCTTCGTGAAGCAAACACTGCCTTCACCGCGAAGGATGAGGAATGTCACGCGCTGGGGGGTGCCCTGGCGGCCGCGCAGCACGAAGCTATAGAAGTTCAGCATGCCGCGGCGGAGGAGCGCGCCACCTTCCTCCAGCAGATCGCCGCCCTAGAAGGGGAGAACGCCCGGCTAGCGGAGTCTGTTGCCGAGAACCGCCTTGCCCTGGAGAATGCGTCCGTGCCAGCATGGCGGGCCATGGAATCTCTGAACCAGACCCTCCGAGATCTGTGCGTCCGAGTGCCGGACACCACGCACAGGCCGGAGGCCCTGTTGGAGACGCTCGGGCTGATCGAGGAGGGGGCCGGCGTTGCTCTTCATGGCGCCAGAACCTTCGGCGAGCACTGCGGCTATGTTGGTGCGTGCCTCGCCCTCGCCCTGCTTCATACCCGTGGGTGTAGGCATACCCAGGAGCTAGCGAGTCCACAACTGGATCCGCCCAATCAAGCAGGGGTTATGTCGGACGCCATCCGTTCCGTCGGACCTAGTCTGCAGAACTTCCACTAGCGGATGTGGGGCCGGTTCGGGGAGGCTGCCGCCAGGGTCGCCGTGCAGCAGACGCTGCATGGGGAGGGGGACCTCCTCCAGTGGTTTGAAGGGGTCCTTGAGGGCCGTGGCGATGACGGCACGGCTTCGTCCGCACCGCGCCAAGGCTGAGTGCTTGGTCGGATAGGGCAGGGGGATGATGGACGGGTTCTTAGGCTTGTTACCCTGTAACCCTCTTGCTTTTATAATGGAACCAAGTAGTACTCTATGCTTGGCCAGTTGGCCTTACCTGCCGCCGAATCGCAGAGGGCGGGTCTGCACAATCTTGTTTATACTTCGTGGAGTGGCGCGTGCGAAGGCGAACCTCGACGCTACGACTTCCCTTATAGTCCGGAGACTCGCGCGTGCGGAGCTAGGCTCGACGCTACGTCTTATTTAAAGTCCGTGGACTAGTGCGTGCGGAGCTAGGCTCGACGCTACGTCTTCTTTATAGTCCGGAGACTCGCGCGTGCGGAGCTAGGCTCGACGCTACGTCTTATTTAAAGTCCACGGACTAGTGCGTGCGGAGCTAGGCTCGACGCTACGTCTTCTTTATAGTCCGGAGACTCGCGCGTGCGGAGCTAGGCTCGACGCTACGTCTTATTTAAAGTCCGTGGACTAGTGCGTGCGGAGCTAGGCTCGACGCTACGTCTTCTTTATAGTCCGGAGACTCGCGCGTGCGGAGCTAGGCTCGACGCTACGTCTTATTTAAAGTCCGTGGACTAGTGCGCGCGGAGCTAGGCTCGACGCTACGTCTTCTTTATAGTCCGGAGACTCGCGCGTGCGGAGCTAGGCTCGACGCTACGTCTTATTTAAAGTCTGTGGACTAGTGCGTGCGGAGCTAGGCTCGACGCTACGTCTTCTTTATAGTCCGGAGACTCGCGCGTGCGGAGCTAGGCTCGACGCTACATCTTATTTAAAGTCCGTGGACTAGTGCGTGCGGAGCTAGGCTCGACGCTACGTCTTCTTTATACTCCGGAGAGTGCGCGCGGAGGCGTCCCCCCGCTGCGTCTTATTTATACTCCGTAGAGTGCGTGCGGAGCTAGGCTCGACGCTACGTCTTATTTAAAGTCCGTGGACTGGTGCGTGCGGAGCTAGGCTCGACGCTACGTCTTATTTATAGTCCGCAGACTCTCGCGTGCGGAGCTAGGCTCGACGCTACGTCTTATTTATAGTCCGTGGACTCTCGCGTGCGGAGCTAGGCTCGACGCTACGTCTTATTTATAGTCCGTGGACTCTCGCGTGCGGAGCTAGGCTCGACGCTACGTCTTATTTATAGTCCGCAGACTCTCGCGTGCGGAGCTAGGCTCGACGCTACGTCTTATTTATAGTCCGTGGACTCTCGCGTGCGGAGCTAGGCTCGACGCTACGTCTTATTTATAGTCCGTGGACTCTCGCGTGCGGAGCTAGGCTCGACGCTACGTCTTATTTATAGTCCGTGGACTCTCGCGTGCGGAGCTAGGCTCGACGCTACGTCTTATTTAAAGTCCGTGGACTGGGTTCTGCTCATCGTGGACAGGGGATGCGCTGGGAACAACAATCTTTATTGAGGTCCCGTTTGCACGGGCGAGCATCGCCCAATAACAAGGCGGCGGCTGTACGCCTGTTGTCCTGTTTCTAGGCGTTGTACCGGCGCAACCTGTCCGCGTTCCATGTGTGCCGGAAGGCTTGTCCTTCGAGCGTGGCGAGGCGATACGCCCCCTTCGGCAATGCCTCTGTCACGATGTACGGGCCTTCCCACTTGGACTCCAGCTTGCCCACGGTCTCCGCCTGGAGCGCCACTCTGAGGACGAGATCCCCCGGACTGAACCCCCGCGGGCATATAGAGCGGTCCCGAGTACGCACTGTTTGCCGCGCGTACTTCTCGACATGGTGGGCTGCGTCGGCTCGTATCCCATCGAGGAGATCCAAGGACACATGGCGCTCTTCTTCGGGTGCTTGGACGAGGACCCTCCGCGAGCCGGCCTTGATTTCCTCGGGTGTCACCGCCTCGTCACCGAAGAGGAGCTTGAACGGCGTGAACCCCGTCGGGCGCGTTACCGTTGTGCGAAGCGACCATAAAACGCTATGAAGCTCGCCTGGCCACTTGCCCTTTGGCAATCCAACCAGACGCTTTTTGATGGCGGCGGAGATGGCGCCATTCGCCCGTTTGACCGCCCCGTTGGACTGGGGATGTCCCACCGAGGCGAATCGGAGGGTGATGTCCATGCTGTCGCAATAATCTTTGAAGAGGGTGGCATCGAACTGCAGGCCATTGTCGACCGTGAGCTCCCGAGGCACGCCGAAGCGGCATATGATGTTTTGCCATAGCAAGCGCTGTATGGCCGCAGAGGTTACTTTGGCCAGAGCGACCGCTTCCGGCCATCTGGAAAAATACTCTAGCGCGACTACCACGAACCGGAGGTCTCCTGGGGCTCGGGCAAGTGGTCCCACTATGTCCAGACCCCAGCGTGCCAGTGGCCATACCGGGGGGATGGGGTTGAGGCGCGTCGGGGGCCTGCGGACAATGCGCGCCATCCACTGGCACCCTTGGCACCGACGGACGAGGTCCTGGGCGTCGGTGATGGCGGTCGGCCAGTAGAAGCCTTGTCTGAACGCCTTGCCGACTAATGATCTCGGTGCCAAGTGGGATCCGCATACGCCCGCGTGGATCTCCGCCAAGAGCTCCCTTCCCCCCTCGGTTGAGAGGCAGCGCAGGAGCGGGGCGCAAACCCCCTTCTTGTAGAGTATTCCTTCGAACACCTGGAAGGACCGTGCACGGTGCTGTAAGCGTCGCAGCTTGGCAGGGTCCTCCGGCTCGGCGATACCCTGCAAGAAATTGAAGATGGGCTCTCGCCAATCTCCTGGCCGACCAATGCGGTGGACGAGTGCCGCGTCCCGGGCGTCCTGCGCAATGGCCGCCTTTGCTAACGTCTCGTAGAACGCCCCCTCGGGGGGGGCAGTTGCTGGCTGGCTGCTTTAGCGAGGGCGTCGGCCTGCTCATTCTCCGCGCGGGGGATAGCCTTGACGGTGACACCCAAAAAGTGCCTTTCCCTCGCCCTTACCGCCGCGAGGTACTTGGCCAACTCTAGGTCCTTGGCTTGATATGACTTGTCCACATGGCCAGCCACCAAGCGCGAGTCGGTGCGGACCAGCACCCGTCTCGCGCCTATTGCCTTGAGCTTCGCCAGGCCAAAGAGTAGTGCCTCGTACTCAGCCGTGTTGTTGGTGGCGGGGAAGTCAAGGCGCGCCGAGTACAGCAAACACTGTCCTTCAGGTGTGACGATCACCGCCCCTACGCCCGCACCGGCGACGCTATAAGCTCCGTCGATTGTAAGCGTCCAGACGGGATCATCATGCGTCCGGACGGGCTGGGCCGGCGGGGTCCATTCGGCGAGAAAATCCGCCAGGACTTGGGATTTGATTGCCGTTCGCGAGGCATACGTCAAGGAGAAGGGGGCGAGCTCGGCAGCCCACTTGCCGATGCGCCCTGTGGACTCCTTGTTGTGCAGCATCTCCGCCAGGGGGAATGAGGAAGGTACTGTGATCGGGTGGGCCAGAAAATAATGCCGAAGCTTTCTGGAAGCCATGACCAGCGCATAGGCGAGCTTCTCAAGCTCCGTGTATCTTGTCTTGGCACCTTGGAGGGCTTCAGAGACGAAGTAGACGGGCCTCTGCGTGGCGCCTTCCTCCAAGACGAGGACGGCGCTGACCGCGGTGGCTGACGCGGCCAGATCGAGCAGGAGAGGAGCCTCTGGTGCTGGGGCAACCAGAGTGGGGAGACTTGCGAGGTGCTGTTTGAGCTCGTTGAAGGCCTTCGCACAATCTTCGTCCCAACTAAACCCGTCGCACCCGCGAAGCGTCTTGAAAAATGGCAGGCCCCGCTCCGCCGCCCTGGATAGGAAGCGGCTTAGCGCGGCCATGCGGCCCGCCAGCCTCTGGACCTCCCTCGTAGTCTTGGGCGGCTCCATACCCAAGATAGCGTCTACCTTGTCAGGGTTCGCCTGGATGCCCCGTCCGGAGACGAGGAAACCCAGGAGCTTGCCCGCCTGCACCCCGAAGACACACTTGTCGGGGTTGAGTTTGATGCCCGCCTTCCGGAGGTTGTCAAAGGTTTCCTGGAGGTCCCGGCCATGCAGGGCGAGCTGACGAGTCTTGACCACCACGTCGTCAACATAGGCTTCGACGTTCCTCCCGAGCTGGGCAGCCAGGGCGATGGCGACGAGGCGAGTGAAGGTAGCGCCTGCGTTCTTCAAGCCAAAGGGCATTCGGACGAAGCAGAATGTCCCCAGTGGTGTGATGAAACTGGTCTTCTCCTCATCGTCTTCGGCCATGTACACCTGGTGGTAGCCGGAGTAGGCGTCCAGGAAACTCATGAGCTCGCACCCGGCAGTGGCGTCAACCAATTGATCGATGCGCGGCAAGGGGTAATTGTCCTTTGGGCACGCCTTGTTGAGTACCGTGAAGTCGACGCACATGCGCCAGGCCCCGCTGGCCTTTTTGACTAGCACCGGGTTGGCGAGCCACTCTGGATGGTGGACCTCGCGAATGACCCCGGCGCGAAGAAGCTTTGCCACCTCTGCTTTGGCCGCCTGCTGCCGATCCATCGACATACGCCGAAGCCGTTGCTTGACTGGCTTGGCGTCGGGGCGGACCGCCAAGTGATGCTCGATTACTGCTCGGTCCACGCCCTTGATGTCCTCCGGGGACCATGCAAAGATGTCGACGTTGTTCTGAAGCACTCGGAGCAGATCGCGCTCGACCCCTGGTGGGAGCCCATCGCCGATGGACACAAACTGTCCTTCCGCCTGGAGCTGCAACTTCTTGATTCCGCCCTCGGGCCGAGGCTTGGGCGTCCACCCGGGGGCCGAAGGCCCCTCGTCGAGTGCGCCGGGGAGGGCGTGCACCGGGCGATGCGGAACGCGGCTGCCGCCTTCGGCACGCCTGGCCAAGTCCTGGTCTCCGAAGACGGTGATAATACCCTCGGGACCCGGGAGCTTCATACACAAGAAGGCGTGGTGCGGGATCGCCTCGAAAGAGTTGAGGGCGGGTCGCCCCAGTATGGCGTTGTAGGGGTGTGGGAGGTCTACAACGTCAAAAATGATGTGCTCTGTCCGGATGTTACCTTTGTTGCCTTCCTGACGGAAGGTGACCGGAAGAGACACGTGCCCCAGGGCCTGCAGCGGTCGACCCCCGAAGCCTTGAAGTGGAGCTCCTGGCTGCTCTAGCCGGCTTCGGGGGATTGCCATGCGGTCGAGGGCTTCTGCGAATAAAATGTTCGCGGAGCTTCCCCCGTCGACCAGGACGCGCCTGACTTCACAGCATGCTATGTGGGTCTGGATGAGTAGAGGGTCCTGGTGGGGGTACTCGACGCCCCTGGCGTCGTTCAAGTCGAAGGTGATGTTGCGGGGCGGCATCCACAGTTGCGGCTGCTCCCCGGGGGCTTTTGAGGAGGAGCCTCCGGCGATGACGTTGATGGTACGATGCTGCGCACTTTCTATGGCGGTGGCTCGTATGGGGCTGTCCCCTGGGTGCCCTACTCGGGCTCCAGCGGGGGGCCGAGGAGGCGTAGCCCGAGATTCGACCGCTGCCCTTCGCAGCGCCATCACCTCGGTGCATGCCCTTGTGCGATGATCGCCGTAGCCGTGTACCTCACACCACCTGCCATAGTGCAGGAGCTCTTGCTCTGCGCGGGGTTGGTCGCCGTAAGCTAGTCCACCTTGCGATCCCCGACCCCCCCTCCGTGAGGCGGGGTCGGGTCCTTGGCGGGCGCTCCTGGTGTCGAGGACGTGATGGGCCGCCTGCGACCGGCGCTGGCGGCGTCGAGGTTTAGGCCTGCTCCTTGAAGAGCCTTCCTGCACCCTAGCCTCACCGCCTCGAGGTGGGCTGCCCTGGGGCTCTCGGCTACGGCCCGGCTTCGCGGAGGGACCATCGCCCCGGCTTCGCACGGGGGGCGCTCCTCATGGGTGAGACCGAGGGCGGTAATGGTGCGCCTTCGCGCATCCTCCTCCGCCCGCGCGTACTGGTCCATTTTATCGAAGAGCTTGGCGACGGTCTTGATTGGTCTCCGCGCGCTGTACTCGGCCACCGGACCTGGGCGAAGGCCCTGTATGGCTGCATTAATGACTGCGGTTTCATTAAGATTGTTCACCTGGCATCGGACCTTGGCGAAGCGCTTGAAGTAGCCCCGGAGTGTCTCCGAGGGTTGCTGCTTTACGGCGAAGAGCTGGTCCGTCCCGATTCGCTCGTCATAGTACCCCTGGAAGTAGCTATGAAGGCGGGCGCGAAGCTGCTCCCACGCGCAGATGGAGCCTGGCTCTATGGTAGAGAACCAAGAGAGCGCCACCCCTTGTAGCGGGAGAGGGAGTCCCTTGGCTTTCGTAGTGTCGTCTCCGCCGGAGGCTTCGATCGCGGTTTCGTATATGCGCACGAACTCACGGGGGTCCGTGTCGCCTTTATACGAGTCGATGGCGTTAGGGAACCTGAAGTCTTCGGGCCATGCCGCCTGCTGCAGCCTCGCCGAGAGTGGGGACTCCGGATCCACACGTCGCAGCGGCACTCGGCTGGACGTGGCGGCTTCGCGACTGTCCGCTCTTTCCGGCGCGGGCTCAGACACGATTACTGGCGCAGCCGGCTGACCCCGAGCCTCTTGCATATTTCTGACGGCTCCGCGAAGGTCCCCCAGCTCCCTCTGGAATGCGTTGAGGGCCGCCAGCAGGGCGCTTTCCCTCCCCGGTGCTGGCGGGGTTGGCGGTGCGTCCAACGGGCGGGTCGGCGCGGGTACGACCACGTCGCGGGGGCCCGAGCTGCCGGTCGCCCCGTCGCGGCTACCTCGGACCGCCCGGTCCACATCGCCGGCGAGGGTTGCAGTAGGAGCGGCGAGGTCGGCTGTCGTCGCGTCGGCGGGGTCGGCTGTCGCCGCACCCGTGTCGACGTCCTCGACCGCCGGGTCCGTCCCCGCAACGCCGGTAGCGGGGTTGGTCATCGCTGTGCCGGTGACGGGGTTGGTCGCCACCGCGCGAACGCCGACGTTTCCGGCCGCCGCGCCTGCCTCGCCGCCCGCGTCCGCCGCTGCCGATGCCGAGGCTCTGGTACCCATACGACGTTCCGGCCCGGCCGCCTTTTTTCCCTTCGCCGCCGCTGAGGAAGCTTTTTTCGGTGCCATCTTTTTCTTCGGTCTTCAGGCTTGTCTTCGTCCTCCCCACGGACGGCGCCAACTGTTGTGGCTACAGACCAAACAGAGAGAGAGATAGTAGTGGAGAGTAATGAAGTTGAGTGTAATGGCCTGGGGGGCCTCCCCATGGCTTGTATTCATATATATATATCCATGAGGAATGCTTTTACAGTTATACCCTCACATCTGGTTATCCCTCTGGGGCAGTTATGTCATTACACATGGCCTATTCTAGGCCTTATAGTTTTCCTACCAGGCCTGCTGGGTTCAGGTGGGGGCCACCCCTACGACAGTCAGGAACTGTCTTTTTTTTTTTTGTCTCGGCGATAAAAAAAAAGCGTCGCATGGCGACCAGCCGACCAGGCCGTCCAGAGGAATCAAAATCCGAGGAGCAAAGAAAAAAAGCCGCAAGGTGCAGTCATCCATCCAAGCACCCATTCCTGAAGAAAAAAATTGGAGCGAACACAGACTGCACAGTCGATCAGAAGCTGTCGGCCAGATTCATTTTTTATATATTTTCAGCAAGATTTGCTACATGCACATGGAAAAGCGTACACAAAAATATATTAAAGATTTTCTTGAGATCTTACTAGGTACACAAGAAATCGTATCATGAGATTTTAACATTCTCCACTCAGCAATTAGATTCACATCGACTCTGTTCCATGACTCTACTCCATACTGAGCATCGACCAGCATTCTACCTCGCTGATTGTTCTAGCGTTAGGTTCACAAGCACTATTGCCCATGCCACCCGACGTCATGCCCTAGCGTTGTACTACGTCATCTCCATCAACAATATTTTTATCTCAGTTGATTGTCATCTTTCATAAAAAAAATGTCGCCAACTCTGCATGTATTTTATTGAAGGTGGAGTTCATTGTAATTCAAACCATTGTGTCTATTATTGGCGGTTACATGGCAAGATTTGCACATATAGAGTCTAAGGTAGAGTTGTAGTTTTTCAACATACTAAGTTAATTTAGACTACGCTTGATCAAAGTGACTTTGAAGAAAAAAATCAATGTCAGTCGAGGGGACAACTGATTCACTGTTTGATAACACCCTGATGGAAATTAACATAATATTCCCCAAAATTTCTTATTCATTAGTGAAGTTTATGCTCTAAATACGAGTTCGAGATTAAGGATTTAAAGTGCAAAAAGGAGTTAATTATCTGCATAGAGACTACAATATTTGGTATCACAGTTCTAATTATCACAGCTCAATATGAGGTGTCTATTGTAGAGATTTTTCTGCTCCATTGACAACATAAGAGTTACTTTTATCCAAATATACTTCTACATGATATGTTTTCAACAATGTCATGGAATTTAGTTACTTTTACAGTTGGTAATTTGATTTATGTGATGATCACACGTGCAAGTTTCTCTTCAATGGGTATTGTTTGCCGAGTTATATGTTTCAGGTGGAGTATGTAAAAGATTCATACGATAAGTTCTTCACTATAGTTATCCAGCGCCACAAGAAAAAGCATATAGAGATGATTGATCCAATCTTACTCATTGATTAATCCTATGAACTTTTAACACACAAAGATCATTTATGGTGGATTATGATTTTAGAAAATTTAATTTGTTTTGGCTACAAGAGAGAATTCGGTTCAAGGTGGAGGTTATTGAGTTTTTTTATCCGAATTCTACTTGGTTTGTTTCCGTTTCTAACATGGAGTTCTATTCCTACCTAAAATCCCATTTGTAATCACTATAAATATATCACTATAATTCATAGGAAGAGTAAGAACCTCATTGTAAACATCCACTCGTATGGTGATTTTCGCATTCGTGCATCCGTGATTTTTTTGCAAGGGGTTTTCACATTAAATTCGTGTCTCCTATTCTTTTGATCATCTTTTTTGTCGTGCCTTTTATAACAAAGCATGAATTGGACATACGGGTCGCGTTGTCGACCTTCTTTTGTAGATCATCTAATCCTATTCTAGATTCCAGACTACTCAAAGTTGATCATCTGTAGCTTTGTACATCTTCACTATTATAAAAGTGAAAGTTGGTGGTTGGTCCATTCTCCCTCCTCTCTTCTCAGCCATCCGATTTGATCTAGACCATTCGTCTCTCCCCTCCTCTCTCTCTCTCTCAGGATACAACCGCTGAACCGCCCACCCCTTCACTTTTCCCATCTCATCGCGCATTCTGGCCACCCTTCTCTCTCTGTCGCTTGCTCTCCAATGTTTGATGTGTGAAATTGGACAGGCAGTAAGTTCCGTCTCATTATTTTTATGACTCCGTTGCAACGCACGGGTCTCTAACTAGTATCTCCAGAAATATGTGTCCCTGTCTCTCTTAGCCTCTATATCATGGTGTGTTAGATTGTCCATGGATGGTGATTGCTGAAGTCCTGGTCTAAGTAATTTAACTCTCTTTGACCCTTCAACTAACCGTGTTTTCCAAGTTGTAACTTCGACGTCCCCAGAATTAATGAGGCAGCGAAAGATAACAGATTACCGATGCAAGTGAGCAGCAGAACGTTCAAACCACTCATTAATTCTCTCAAACCTGAAGTCTAGCTACAACCGCAGCATGAGAGCAGCAGAAGGCAGAGCTAATTCTCAGATGGGCAGCTACTTGTCATGGAGATCATTGTCTTTGGTCCTATGCTTGGTACAGTCCATGCTATACATGTCCTCTGGCTGCTTCCTGGAGGAGAGGGCTGTCGTAATGGATATCCGGTCTTCTCTGATGAGAGCGCACTTCCTGGTGGTGCCTGATTCATGGGGACGGAGTGAGAACTGCTGCTCGTGGGAACGTGTCAAATGCAACAATAGCACTCGACGAATATCTCATCTTGACCTTTTTAGTCTTATATTTCCCTTTCATTTCATTTGCAGGTGATAGTTGGTATTTAAACTCGACTGTGTTTTCCGCAATCCATGAGCGCCGGTACCTAGATTTATCATGAAATTCTCTCAGTTCGCGAAGCTTGGATAGTATTTACTTTAAATTCTGTCCGTACAGGTTTGGTCGCTTCTTATTCTCTTGAAGTCGTACTGTAGGACCGAAATGGCGACAGAGGGGGTGAATGTCGTTTTCTTAAAAATCGCCCCCGAGATTTGTACACCGATTTTTCAAACAGATGCAACTCGCATAAAAATTAATACTGCTGAAATCTGGAACGCATGCGGTACTAAAAAATTCAGCATAAATCAGAGATTAAACAGTAAAAATTCCAGCTGAGAATATCGCAGTTTGAATCGCATGCAAAATGGTGGAAGATCAGTAAGAAGAAAATTTTCCTTTACATTTGCTCAACGAGGGAATAGTGTACAGAAGTAATGCTATCCCAAGCAAATGCACTCGGCAGACTAGATAACAACCATCAGGAGCTAAGGATTAAAAGAAACTGAGAAACTGCGAGGATGCTTTGGGCTCTTGTGTGCTGGCCGAACACTTCAACTACCAGGCTAAAGCTTGCTGTCCAAAAGAAATAAAGTAGCAGCCGAGTACTACCAGACCATACAAGGCATCAAGATCAAATCAACACTAAAAGATATAAAACAAGAAATGCAGTTTGGAACAGCTGCACAGGAGGACTCGGCAAAGAAAATCATGCTAAAGTGAATAACTACTACCGAAAATACTGCAGTCAAGAGCAAGCCAAAAAACTCAAGAAAATAGAGCCAATAAAGAGACACATATCCATCCCAAAACCATCTCACGGGAGAGCAAATTTCTACCTTCTACAGGACACGCAAAAGAGTCTTCAAAACAAAGAAAGGATAGATCTCAAGAACAGGAAGACAACTTAAAGAAACAAAGAACAAACAAGGACAGAGTATACACAATTAGAAAAGAAATAAACTTCAGATTTCCATTCCAAGAAACACGAGATACAAAGAGCTACGTTCCCATACGCATGGACATTCGGAGGAATGATTACAAGAATTCTTAACTCATCCTCTCCCTCTCAATCCTCAAGAACACCAAGAGCTACACATGCTTCTTGGGAGGAACACACACATACACACATGGAGAGACCCAAATGAAACCCCAACTTTTACATTCACTCTCTCAACCCCCTCCACTAGAGGGCATCCTCTATTTATAGCACTCACTAATTGGTTTACAACACACTTTACCCATTATCTCTCACCAACTCATGGCGCTTTATCCAAACCCGCTTCCTTTAGTGCAGCTTTGCGTTTTTACCGAAACGTCCCTCGCGCACCTTCCAGGAAGCTTCCTCCTTTCTTGCCTTGCAAGCCTCGCAGCCACCTCGAGCCCTCGCCGTCTTCGACACCTCCCGACCGTTCTGACCTCAGCGCCACCTGCGCCTAGTCCGGTCCACCGTGTCTCGCCACGACTCCGCCTCGATGTCCTGCAGCTAACACAGACAAGAACCAAATCACATAGCACCGCTCGAAATACGTAATCACAATTAGTCATCAGTAAATCGTACTCAAAGCCCAAACCGATCGAAACGAAAAATAAAACGTCGTAAGCACGTCCGACCGCTTTTGACCAAGTCCGACCGAATCCATTGCACCACGCAACGACATGGTCCGAACTACCCAAACCAAACTCTATTTCCCTAAACCGATGTCAATTAGTCATCACACACATAGGGTCACGACCACATGGTCTCTCACGTACAAACAAAACCTCTGCAGGCTTAGTTGGACTAACCAAGCTTCGATATCTCGACCTCAGTGGCAATTGGTCGTGAGGCCGTTTCCCGACTTCTATCGTGGAATTTGTTTCACTGGAAGTCTTTGCTCTCAACTCCAACAAAATGACCGGACATCTTCCAGCGGCAGGTACAGAATTTTACTACTAATACTACTAAGGTTGAGATTGACATATCATGTTCGTAATTGTTATGCATCCTACATGCTTTGCGGCTTTTCAAAATCTTAGGAACTTGCGAGGATTGAATCTGACTAGGAACCGATTCAGCGGAAACCTCCCGGCATCGCTATTTGCACTTCCTCGCCTTAAGATTCTAGATCTCTCACTAATTTTTTTCAGAAGTCGTTTTCCAATTAGTTCATCCTCGGAACCAATTTCGCTTGAAGTGTTAGATCTCAGCTCTAATTGCATCAGTGGAACTCTCCCGGTTACAAGTAAAAAAATGGATACTTATATTCCAAAAAGGACTTCATGTTTCGTACTTGGCTTTGTGCCCGTTTGTAATTATTATACCACTTGCGTGCATCGCAGCCTTCAAAAACATCTGGAAATTGTATTTGCGTTGCAACCAATTCAACGGAACTCTCCGTGCGTCATTAGCTGCACTTCCTCACCTTAAGTTCCTATATCTCTCCCTAAATTATTTTGAAGGACATTTTCCTATAAGTTCATCTTGGAAACCAGTTCCACTTGAAGTCTTTGAATCTCAACAATAATAGCATGAGTGGATGTAGCACCATAAAAAAATTAACCCTAACCGATCCCTCCATCTATCCCTAACTTCTCTCTCTCCAACCGTCTCTCTCATGAATCACAAAGAGCGGCGGCCGGCCGGAAGCGGCGCACGACGGGGAGCCGACGCGGTGAGCCAGGGTGGAGCGCTGACCAAACAACGGTAGGCCCGGGACGACGCGCTGGCTGAGCAACGCATGGCCACTGGCTGAACGATGCATAGCCAACGTGGAGACGGGCCGCGCATGGGTGCCGGATGCGCTGGGCGGATAGCAGACGCGCAGGAGGGGCGGACACCTGCAGCGGCGGCCAGATTCGGCCAGATCCGACAAGATTTGAGGTGGCGGCGGGTGAATCTGAGGCCGCCTGGGAGAGGCACGCGCGCGTGGAGACGGGCCTCGCACGGGCGGTGGACGCGCCGGGGGCGTTCAAACCGGCTCAGACCTAACCACATTTTGGATAGGCCACGCACACGTAGCAACCCGCTTGCACCTTCGTCCTCGCTCCGCGCAAAACAGTTAACCGGGGGTGCTACCATTAGAACTCCTAGACTTATATGTAAGGGATACTCAAGTTAAGCTAGCAAGGTGGGACTAACCCAGAAATTCATGTGCGCACACACATGGGCCAACATGGGCCGGGGTGTCACATACACCCCCCCTCAAAGGACCCGACGTCCTCGTCGGACCAACATACCCACACTGGGGCAAATGATAAGGATCTCCCCTCTTGGCACATGTCCGTGCGTTCAGTGCCAGCACATATGCCATGCCGTGTGTCTGCTACGGGCCCACACGCGCCATGCGCCATATGCCCGCGCCTCTGACCCGCACGCGCTCATGTAACCGCGAGAGTCGGCTCTGATACCATTTGTAACACCCTAGGGTCCAAACCGGCTCAGACCTAACCACATTTTGGATAGGCCACGCACACGTAGCAACCCGCTTGCACTTTCGTCCTCGCTTCGCGCAAAACGGTTAACCGGGGGTGCTACCATTAGAACTCCTAGGCTTATATATAAGGGATACTCAAGTTAAGTTAGCAAGGTGTGACTAACCTAGAAATTCATGTGCGTACACATATGGGCCAACATGGGCCGGAGTGTCACATCGGGCGGACGGCGGACGCACAGGCGGGGGTGTACACCGGCGGCAGCTGGATCCGGCGGGATCTGAGGCGGCGGCGGTTGAATCCAAGGCTACCTGGGAGAGGCGGCGACGGGCGGGCACGCGCGGGGAGAGAAGCCCGTGTGCGGAAGGAGAAGAGGAGGGAAGGTGGTCTGGGCGGCGGTGGCGGTCTTAGCCCAACATAGGTTCTGATACCATGTAAGAATGAGGCCTTCTATTACCAAGGGCCTAAAAGGCCAATGTATACCCATGTACAATATATAAAGAGACCCCTACTATACACATATCTAACAGTATGCACCACCAGTCATGCTTCACTTACTACGAACGGATCAAATGCTGCCTTCTGGTGAAGTCTTGGTCCAAGAAATATTTCGCTGACCTTCCAATCGCGCAGGACCGCGGGTTGATTTTCTACGAACCCACGTCAACATGAATGTGACTCTTCACTTGATCATGCATAAAGAATGAGCTCCTGTTTGATTGTGAAAAAAAGAAGGGTAAATATTAAATACCGGAGCAAGTTTGCAGCAGCTGAGCACTCACGTCTCATCCTTCTCAAGTAGCCTGCAGTTTTCGACCGTAGAACCTGCATAGGAGAAAGCAGAACTTGCTGTCAGATGAGCTGCTACTTTTCACACGGATCCCTATTTGGGATCCTATCCGTATTGTTGGCCATATCTTGCATGTCCAATGGCTGTTTCGAGGAGGAGAGGACTGCCCTACTGGATATCCGCGGCTCACTGCTGGGCACAACAGCCGGGATGCCTCCTTCATGGCTACAGAGTGATAACTGCGGCTCCTGGGAACGCGTCATATGCAACAACACCACAAAACGCATATCACATCTCTACCTCTCCAGGCTCTCCTTCCTGAGTAATGAGTTCTCCGCTGAAAATGGATGTCGGACGAACCTGAATTCGACAGCCTTTTCGGCGTTCCCTGAGCTTCGGTTCCTTGATTTCTCTATGAACTATGGCACTTTTCAAAGTTGGGAAGGTATGTAAGTGGTTTCACTGTATACATCATATCTCCTTTTCTTTTACGGGAATATTAGGAGAGAGTGTGCAAATGTTGGAAAGAGGCTTATTTTTACTCTGTTTTGAAATGGAACAACATCCTCAGGTCTACTAGGATTAACCAAGCTTCAGCATCTTAACCTCGGTAACAACTGCTTGAATGGTACTATCCCAGCATCTCTTCGGAAATTGGTTTCTTTGGAAGTTTTACATCTTGACTTTAGCGGCATGGATGGAACGCTTCCGACTTCAGGTATGAACACGACCTATGCTGCAAATGTTTAGGTTTTCGAAGCCACGGTGAGGTTATCAAAACTCATTGAAACTTTTTAAAATTTTTGGTTGAAACTTGTTGAAACCTCTTGAAACTTGTGTGATGAATTTTAGTTGTTTCCTGCCCCAGTTTCCTTTACTTTGGTGTCGATGAATTTTTTTTTCTGAAACTTGTGTGATTTCCATGAATTTTCTAGAAACTCTCTTGTTACTTGTTCAAATCTTTGAAAATTGTATTGAAACTTCTTAAGACTTTTGGATGAAATCTATTGAAACTTCTTAAAACTTTTGGCTTGCTGAAACTCTTCGGCTAAAACTCGTTAAAACTTGAATTCCAAAATATGAAACACATTAAAATTTTGGCTTATCTTCTAGAAACTTCTAGAAACATGTGAAAATCACTGAAACATAAAACTTTCCTAACGTTTTCTTGAAACTTGCTAAAACTACTTGAAATATACTGTTGTCTAGTCACTTCCTTGTACTTATTACACACTCCACATGCTTAATTTGCAGCTTTCGAAAACCTTAGGAATCTGCGAGAATTGTATTTGAGTTCCAATCAATTCAATGGAAGCCTCCCAGCATCCTTATTTACACTTCCTCATATTGAACACTTGGATCTGTCACAAAATCTCCTTGAAGGAAGTATTCCTATGAGCATGTCTTCTAATCTTTCTTCATCACTTAAGGCTCTAAACTTTTCCATGAACAGTTTAAGTGGTTATTTTACGTTCTTCTGGCTGAGAAACCTCACCAATCTCGAGAAGATAGATCTTTCAAGAAACGCTAATTTGGCTGTCGGCGTTAATTTCCCTGGCTGGGCACCTTCATTCCGATTGAAAGAGCTAGTGCTCTCGGGCTGTGATCTTGACAAGAGCATTATTTCAAAACCACATTTTCTACGCACACAGCATCAATTAGAGGTGCTTGATTTGTCCAACAATAACTTGTCCGGGAGCATGCCCAATTGGTTGTTTACCAAGGAAGCAACATTACGTTACCTTAATCTGGGAAATAACTCGCTGACAGGATCATTGGACTCAATGTGGTACGCCCAAACGATTATCCAAGCTGTCAGTCTGTCTATGAACCGTATCTCAGGACATATACCGGCAAACATCAGCTCAGTATTTCCAAACATGACCTTTCTAGATTTTTCTAACAATTTTATGGATGGAGAAATACCATCGTCGTTGTGCAACATTAGTAGCATGGAATATTTAGACCTATCAAATAACAATCTTTCAGGGGAATTGCCAACTTGCATGCTCACTGATTATCCTGTACTGAAAACCTTGAAGGTCTCAAAGAACAAACTTGGTGGCCCCATACTTGGTGGGAAGAATCATTTGTCCATCAAATGGGAATTATACCTTGATGGCAACATTTTTGAAGGACCACTACCTCACAATCTAACAGCAGAATTTGAAGATTATGGAGTATTGGATTTCCATGACAATAAGCTGTCTGGTAAACTCGATTTTTCATCGTGGAACCTTTCTAAGTTATGCACCTTGAGACTTGAGTCTTGCTGGCAACAGTTTAACTGGAGAAATCCATCCAAGTATTTGCAGTTTAACAAGAATTATGCTTTTAGATCTATCGAATAACAACCTTTCAGGGGCTATACCAAATTGTAGCACTGCAATAGCGTCCGATTTTCTGAGCGTCTCTGGGAATTCCTTGTCAGGAGTTATACAACCATATTCTTTCTTCAATAGCTCCTCAGTCATTGCTTTGGACCTCAGTCATAACCAATTCACCGGAAACATTGAATGGATACAGCATCTAGGTACAATAAGGTATCTTTCCCTGGGCAGCAATAAGTTCGAAGGGCAAATTTCTCCCAACATATGTCAACTCCAATCCTTGAGGATAATTGATTTATCAAACAACAGTCTATCAGGGTCATTGCCGGCATGTATCGGGAACCTCTCATTTGAAGAAAAACTATATGATATGTTCTGCGAGCATCGTTTTCGATATCTAATTTTCAAATACATCGGTTGTTACGAACAAAGAGGCTTCAACTTCCGTACTAAACAGAATATTTACACATACAAGCATAATTTTCTCATTTGGATGTCCGGTATTGACTTATCAGCAAACATGCTGTCCGGAGAAATTCCATGGAAGTTAGGAAATGTGAGTGACATCAAGGCCCTCAATCTTTCCTACAATTTCTTTGCTGGCCCAATTCCAGCGACGTTGGCAAACATGAGCGCAGTAGAAAGCTTAGACCTATCCAACAACAAGCTGAGTGGAGTAATACCATGGCAGTTAACTCGTCTGTCGTCAGTAGCTGTGTTCTCAGTGGCATACAACGACTTATCAGGATGTATACCAGACTCCGGTCAGTTCAGCTCATTTGATATGGACAGCTACAAAGGAAACAACAACCTATACAAGGCGTTGGAAAAGCCTTGTAGCCGACTCGACGGGGAGACCACCAATTCACAAACTGCTGCAGCCGACTCCACTCCTCCATCTGCCCTGGGCCTGCTTCCTCCCGAGTATACCCCGGAGAACAGAAGTCCACACACATCTCTTCCAGCCCCTCCCCCGCCACAACTTCTGAGGCACCAAAGCCACTGAGAACACTCGGCCACCCCACTGCTACATCTTGCTCACTCAACCTCTCAGACTGAGGTGAGCTTTCAGAGGATCAAGTTTGTGAATTGGTGGAGGAGGCCCAGGGCAGATGGAGGAGTGGAGTCGGCTGCAGCAGTTTGTGAATTGGTGGTCTCCTCGTTATGGGCAAGCCCTCGTCTGACTGGTGCGTCTGAGGAGCATATTCTGATGCGGGCTGAGAGGCGGGCGGTGGTGCGCAACCTTGAGCAAATGGAAGGTAACAATGATGTTAATTCTTTTTGTTCTGTTCCTATTGCTTCTGCTGTTGGGATGATTAGTGAGTTGGGAGTAGTTCCGAGTAGTGGTAATGATAATCTGTTTTCCGTTGTTAATCGTATGATGGGTTTAGAGAGGTCTAAAGTGTTGGACAGGGTGCAAAAGTGTAGTAATAGCTCTCTGAGTAGTGTTAGCAATTCAGAGAGTATGGAGGATTTAGGTTTAGAAGCGGTTGGGCTGCGCGCCCTGAAGCGGTCCGGCAGCTGCAGCCTACTTAAGCCTCGGCCGCGCAGCGATGTTACAAGATGGGGGCAGCTTGATGGTGGATGCAGCCCACTGTCTGGGCCGGGCTATTAGATCTCACGGGGACTGGATTCAGCAGGAAGATTTACGTCAGTGATCGATGCGGGCAAAGACGAACTGAAGATGTCAGGCATGGTGATGCAAAGAATAGATGGACGTATAACTGGTCAGGCATCCTTAGCCAGTGCGCTGGAACAAGCATGAATTGAAGAAGAGAGGGTGGCGTCGGCGACCTCCCTTCTTCGTCGGCAGTGAGTGTCACACCATCTAAGCTTATAATCCATCGCATTTTTGGCCCTCTAGTGCACGTTTTTTTAAATTTTGCCTTTTAACATGTAAATTTGCAATCCTGATCCACTCCATGACCACGGTAATAACGACAGACGATATGTGTCATCTACTGCTCTATCTCATCATAGCATGTTAGTCCAGCACGGTAGGTGACAAATGAAAATGGTCGACAACTAGTTTGCCCCACTACCCTCGACCGCAGTAGTCAGCAGGGTTTGGCATCACATCACCTCCTACTGTGCTCGAGCACCACGGCAGGTGTTGCTATGGTCAGAGAGTGTAGCAGGCAGGTGGGATCCATTGCTTGCCACGCTTGACCTTCTGCCCACAGTGGGGTAGCACGACAGGTAACACATATTGCTTTCTACTGCTGTCGTGGTCGTAAAAGGAGTTAGAATCGCAAATTTACATATAAAGAGATCAGATTTGGAAAAAAAAACGCCACAGAGCAGATATACATTAGCTTCCTAAGCTTCATCCAAATATCATACCTGTATTACTCCCCGCGGAGTTCCCGGCCAGAGAGAGCTCCCACGTCACCCCGTGCGCTCGCTCCGGCCGGCGTGTGGCGCGGGAATTTGCGTACGGTCGGCCAACCTTTTTTGCGAAAAAGTCCCTGCGTTTTCCCGAAATTACGTAAAGGTCCTCTGTTTTCGCAAAAAGGTCCCTACATTTTTTTGAATAAGCCCCTGCGTATTTTTTTCGTTGATAACGACCTGTGCTTTCCGAAATTACATACAGACCCTCGGTTCTTTTAAAACAGTCCTTGGTTTTTACGGGAAAAACCCTCTGCTCTCCTTTTATTGCGAAAGGACCCTCGACTTTTTCAAAAAAACCCTTACACTTTATTTCGGTACACACGGTGGCTAACGCGGCGTGACGCCGCGCCTATGAGGCTAGTTGGTCTAAAAACCGGTCATATTGCTTGGGCACACAGTATTCGCACAAGGCTATCTTTCCACGATGGAGTCATGGTTCAAGTAAACAATTGCTTTGACCCTTGACCCGACCATTTTTGCGCATGCACGTTCATGGAAACTGGAGTACGTAGCACGTTCAAACCTTCCATCATTCACATGTACATACATACACATACACACTAGTTGGGTGTCTATACGTTATAACGTAATATATACACACACACATATCAAACAATGATGTATACATATCATACAACTTAAGATATAAATGTGACACTAAGTATCTCATAATATAACAACGAGATATTGCTCAACAAATATTGAAACCTATAGACACATATGGTGTGATTATAGTAGCATAAAAAATGCAGGATGAGAAAGTAACAATGACTTAATAGATCATTCATCAAACTATTTGATAGCTCTAGATTACAGATAGTTACCTAAATTCATTTTTAATGTCTACAAACATAGCAACTTCCACCGAACGTTTTCATGTTAGCTTTTAGTTCACATTTCTCACTGCATTCTTGGCAAGAAAAGCAATCACATTCATCATTTGAAGTGAAGGTTGAGTTTATCTTTCTTGGTAGATACTAAACTCATTTGTCCCTGACAATCAAGGAAGATATCTTATTATGAAGTAGACTTCATGGGTTCTCGGCCTACGTAATTTCTTTCTGTGATACCCCGGCCCATGTTGGCCCATGTGTGTGTGCACATGAATTTCTGGGTTAGTCCCACCTTGCTAGCTTACCTTGAGAAGCACTTACATATAAGCCTAGAAGTTCCAATGGTAGCACCCCCGTTAACCGTTTTGTGCGAAGCGAGGACGAAAGTGCAAGCGGGTTGCTACGTGTGCGTGGCCTATCCAGAATGTGGTTAGGTCTGAGCCGGTTTGGACCCTAGGGTGTTACAAATGGTATCAGAGCCGACTCTCGCGGTTACATGGGCGCGTGCGGATCAGGAGCGTGGGCATATGGCGCATGGCGCGTGTGAGCCCGGAGTGGACACACGGCATGACATATGTGCTGGCACTGAACGCACGGACATGTGCCAAGAGGGGAGATCCTTATCATTTGCCCCGGTGTGGATATGTTGGTCAGACAAGGATGTCGGGTTCTTTGAGGGGGGTGTATGTGACACCCCGGGCCATGTTGGCCCATGTGTGCGTGCACATGAATTTCTGGGTTAGTCCCACCTTGCTAGCTTACCTTGAGAAGCACTTACATATAAGCCTAGGAGTTCCAATGGTAGCACCCCTGGTTAACCGTTTTGCGCGAAGCGAGGACGAAAGTGCAAGCGGGTTGCTACGTATGCGTGGCCTATCCAGAATGTGGTTAGGTCTGAGCCGGTTTGGTCCCTAGGGCGTTACACTTTCTCTATCCCTCCCACCATGCAGAATGATTGCTTAGGAAGGTCGTTGTACTTCTATTTGGAAACACCCCTACACATTACAGATGTTTTAGGAAAGCAACACTGTAGCATCCCACATACCAATATGAGATACTACTACGGAACGTCATCGCCAAAGTAAGGAATAAATAAGAACAACATTGGAAATCCCAAAGAAGTTAAAATTTTAATAGAGAACCAACGGAAGCTGAAATAAATGTTTGAAATATGGGACCGGTCCACTTCTAACCAAATGAAGAATAAATAAAATGACAAAAATAGTGGCAAGCCACGGTGCTGAAAACTCGAGTGCTCCCACCTATACATGTTGCTATCACTCCATTGGTCTTTACCTGAGAATGGAAAGAGCAAGTGTGAGATTTAGAAATCTCAGCAAGTACCCAACAACGGTTGCAACACGGTGAGTAAAGGATAGGTAATGTAAGCAAGATACGTAAATGACAAGCAATGTAAGCAAGATGTGTAAAGGACACGCAATGTAAGTAAGTAATTGACACAGATTAAATGCAATGAAACTATGTTATCAGAGACATTGATAACTATCGGGGATGGAGATAACGGAAATGTGGAACCAATGTAATTGTTATTTAGCAAATTATGGCAAAGGCACCAGCGATTGCCTCCCACATACCTGGTTATACGAAAGTAGTCAGGCACATCCTTGTCCTCGACTGTATAACCACAGACGGGATGTAATATCCTATGTAATGAGAGTGTACGGCCCCCCATATGTTACCAGGTGGGTGAAAATCTCCCCTATATATGGGTAACCCCGGGCCAGGTAACTGTTATTTCCTTTATTAGTGAGTTAATTGGAAACACTGATAACAGCTAGAGATAGAGGTAACATGAACAATGTAATTAGGGATAATCGTTATTTAGCAAGTTATGGCAATGGCGCTAATGATTACGGCCACATACCCGGTTATATGAGAATAGTCAAGCACATCCTTATCCTCGACTGTATAACCGTAGACAGGGTGTAATATCCTGAGTAACGAGAGTGTACGACCCCCCATACGTTATCTGGTGGGTGAAAATCTCCCCTATATGTGGATAACCCCATGCCAAGTAATCGTTATATTGTTAACATGTTATATGGTATGAATCTAAAGGAACTAAGGAAAGGCTAAGATAAAATAATGAGAAGTGAAAGGACGTGCTAGGGTTGGAAATGGAGAGACAATTCCTGGTATGAGGGCGATGTGGAATGATGATGTGGTGATAGTGATATGAGAGTTATCCTAAAGAGGTATTATACTATAGCCCACACAAAGTTATCAACCATTCAAGTTTTATTATGTGATAAGTGATTATGAGTCAGATTAACAAATTTAATACATACATCTTTCATGGCTCAAAAACAACATCATACAATTAATGGATCATGATATTAGAAAACTAAAACATAGCAGCCCTAATGTCAAAAGTGTGCTAATAATTTAAACCTAAATTAAAACATGTTCATATACTACCCCATTAACGATTTAAGCATGAATTCTAAAACACTAATTAAAAGCATGAATGCTAGAACATTTTAACTGAGCATCCTAATAAACATAAAAGCATACAAAATAAGATAACCTAGGACATCATGGTATGACTATAGTATTAAAAGTCTATAACCAAGCAAATATGAGCAATATGATAATAACCAGACAAGCATTAGTGATACGATAATGACCAGCTAAACTTTAGTGATATAATAATAGCCAAGTATTTTAGTGATATGATATTAGACAAATAATTTTAATGATATGATATCAGACATGTAACTTTAATGATGTAATATTAGCCAGGTAACTTCAGTGATGTGATATTAGCCCGTTAACTTTGGTGATATGATAATCGAACTCAATGAAAAGGTGATAAGTAATCTAGGAACATGCGATATGTGAAAACAGAAAGGTCACGGCCGCGAGATACTTGCCTTGAGCACATTCAGCAGAACCGCTGCATGAAGGATCTGAGGTGTGCAACTGCCCAAACATTCCTCAAAGGTTGCGTGTGAACCTACAAGATGGAATGGGGACATATCAGATCCATGCTAAGAAAAGCTTGTGGAAAGACGGACGGAAGTGAATCGGTCAAGTTCGCGTTCACTAAGCCTCCAACGTGTGAATCGCTGTTTGGCCATGTGAATCATCATTCAGCCACGTAAACCACGAAACAATGCACAGCCCAACAATCTCCGTGCGAAACGGGATTCAGATGCACATTCGGCCAACTAAATCCCGAGTCGTGGAAGCCAGCCACTTTGGCCACCGGCCATCACCGGCGCCAGCCACCACCGCCGCCTAGGCGCCTAGCCCCGCTACCATCTGGCTGCGCTTGCCCTTCACCGGTCGCATCGCTTGGCCTTGCGCCACCTCGGCCTACACCCGCATGGCTGCCACGCCGCTTCATCCTATGCTCCACTGGTCGTTGCTGCCTGACCAGCCGTCGCCTCGATCGCCACGCCTCGCCTGACCATCTGGTTGCGCCTGCCCCTTACCGGTCGTGCCACCTAGCCTTACGCCACCTTAGCGTGCGCCCGCATGGCTGCCGCGCCGCTTCGGCCTGCACTCCACCGACCGTCACCGCCCGACCAGCTGTTGCCTCAGCCGCCACGCCTTGCCCGGGCATGCGCACCGCTGCCAACAACTGTGCCACCCTCGGCCGTGCCACCCCGTGACTGCGTTCCCAATGCCGCTCGGCCCACCGCGCTGCAACTGGCCATGCCGCCTGACGCCACTCAATTGGCGTGTCGTCACTCGGTTGCCCACGCCGCCAGGAGAAGAACACACGAGAGAGAGATCGGTTGTGTGGAGAGATTGGAAAGAGAGTTGGGATGGGGGAGATAGAGATAGGGGATAAATATGGGAGAGAGAGATAGAGATAGGTCTGTTTTTTTGGGCGCTACAAACACAGTTCATAGAAGATGTATTGTTCATTAGAAAAGCACAAACCAGTAACTTATACAGGCGGCAATTGAGTAGGCAAATTGGAGCCAAAGTCAATGCGACGTTTTTCTTTAAGTATGAAATGTCAATAAAACTACCTACTAAATGCTCTGCTCCAGTGGTGGTAAATAGAGTTTTTGCATTGTAAGGGCACTCCCAATGCTACACCTCAACTCATGTCCATGGCCATAAATGAGGTGCCACATAGACAAAAAGATGACATAGCATAGGAATAAATGAGGTGAGAGATTAAAGTTGAGTCTCATGCAAGACATGGGTGAGGTGAGAAAACCAACACACCAAGAAACAGCAAAAACAGCACTGAGGCTTTAACCCGTGTCCTCGAGTCGCGCTCCCACCGTTAGCCAGGATTAGATGTGGCTCTCGCCGCCGTTCTTCCGCAGGCCACAGGAATAAGATGAGAGAGTTGATCTTTAGTACATGCAAAAATTTAATGTACATTTCTTCTATAGAAACTAGTATAGAAACAATGTATTGGGATGCTAGTGTCTAAACAAAAATTAAATACACACTCTCTCCCCTTATATATGGCTATAGACACTCTCCATTGGGAGTACCCTAAGGGCAGTCCCAATGGCAATTAATGACCAGTTTCTATCTTCCTTAAATGACCTGCCACGTAGGCAAAACGATGACATGGCAACTCAATTAATGAAGAAAGAGAAGAAAAAGAGTAGAAACCGTTTCTTCTCAGGGAAACCACCTCTACTCTTGAATCGATGCACGAAGAAATTGCAATTTTACCATTGGGAAGAAACTGGTGGTTTCCATGCGCGCTCGCACCGCTCCCAACATGCCTGCTCGCGCGGTTTCCACTGGGAAGAAACTGCAATTTTACCATTGGGAAGAAACTGGTGGTTTCCACTATTTATTGCACGAAGAAACTCCCATTGTGTGAGTCAGTTTCTATACTCAGATTTTTGCTGATGTGGCTATCTTGGATTTCGCACATGGTTTCTACCATAGGGACTGCCCTAACAAAGATCGTAATATGTCCAAATTAGTAGAGGTAGACTGTCTAGGGCTGTCGGCCCAGATGCAGCAGGAAGATTTACGTCTATGATCAAAACAGGCAAAGACGAACTGAAGACGTCAGGCATGGTGATGCAAAATTGCAAAGAATAGATGAACGTATAACTGGTCAGGCACCCCTAGCTAATATGCTGGAACAAGCATGAATCGAAGAAGAGAGGGTCGTGTCTGCGACTTCCCTTCTTCGTTGGCAGTGAGAGTCACACCATCTAATCTTAGAATCCATCGCATTTTTTTGGCCCTCTAATGCAAGTTTTTCAAATTTAGCCTTCTCACACATAAATTTGCAATCCTAATCCCCTCCATGACCACGACAATAGCAGCAGACGACATATATCATCTGCTGCGCTATCTCACCATGACACCAGATTAGCATCTAAGGGTGGGTTCTTTTGGGCTGATGGCTTATTGCTTATGGCTTGAATATTTGAATTCTGACTGTTCGTGAGATGCAGTATGCAGAGGAAAATAGTCGCATATGATTTTGGCTGGTACAGCTGAACCCAGTACACTTTTTACTACAATTTTTCTATTGACACTGCCTTGAAAAAATGTACCATTTAAAAGGTAGTTACTGTAGACAGTACAGGCATAAGCTCATTTTAAGCTGAAAATAACCCGGCCTAAGTCTAATCTAGATTCCAGTTTGCTCAGTTACTCCAGTCACGAAATGGAATCATTGTGAGTTACGTGCTGTCAAACATTATAAACTTTGCCTATCAATATTTTTTTAATATTTATATTAGACGCAAGAAAATAATTTATGTAGATTTATTTCGAAAAGTATTTTATAGTATTATAAATTTTTAAGTTTTTAAAATATATTATAATAAAAATTAGTAATTAAGATTGTATTTTGAAAACTACGTCCATATCTAAAATGACTTTTTTGTGATGGTTGAGAGTAGCCCTTCACCAATAACTTTGCACGTAGCTCCAGAATCGCGTGTTCGGTGTTCCTATCCCTTCTTAGGCTCCATGACACGTCAAGTAAACGGTACAGTCAGTGGCTTGACTTGTAGTATCGTTGACTTGACTTGACTCCTAGTAAACTCGATTTGACCCTTCAACTAACCGTGTTTGTTCCCTCCACACAAAAAACCGTGTTTGCCAAGTTGTAGCTTCCACGTCCCTGTAATCAACAACATGCTACCACGGCAAGCCTGCATGAGAACATTAAAACCACCCATCAATCTTCTCTCGAACCTAAAGTCTGTCTAGAGAGCAGGAGAAAGCAGAGCTTCTTTCGAGATGAGCTGGTACTATCCATGGGGATTCTTATTCTTGGTCCTATGCTTGTTACAGTCCATGCTTTACATGTCCTGTGCCTGCTCCGTGGAGGAGAGAGCGGCCCTAATGGAGATCCGGTCTTCTTTGATGCGCGCAAACTCTACGGTGCCCCGTTCGTGGGGACGGGGTGAGGACTGCTGCTCGTGGGAAGATGTGAAATGCAACAATAGCACACGGCGAGTATCTCATCTCTACCTTTCCAATCTCTATGAGCCTTCTTACCACACTTCAGCAGAACATAGATGGCATATAAGTTGGTATACAGGTTGGCATATAAACTCGACGGTCTTTTCAGCATTTCATGAGCTTCAGTTCCTAGATTTATCTGAGAATTTTCTCGGCTCGCTAAGTTTCGATGGTATGTCACCAACTTTCATTCCATACACGTGTGGTTGCTTCTTGTCTTCCTGAAATTAAACACATACGCAATTTAATTTGTACCACAAACAAACCTCCATAGGCTTAGCAGGACTAACCAAGCTTCGGTACCTCAACCTCAGTTTCAACTTGCTAGAAGTCTTGGATCTCAAATCTAACCCTACGAGCGAAGCTCTTCCGGATGCAGGTAGAGAAATGAAATTTTACTACTAATAGTACTGCTAAATAAAGAATTGATATCCCGTGTTTGCTACTGCTATTTGTAATTGTTATACAACCTTCACGCTTTGCAGCTTTCAAAAATCTTCAAAACTTGCGAATACTGGATTTGAGCTACAATGAATTCAACGGAAGCCTCCCGATGTCATTATTTGCACTTCCTCACCTTAAGATCCTAAATCTCTCAAAAAATTTACTCGAAGGACGTATTCCTATTAGTTCATCTTCAGAACCAGTTTCATTGGAAGTACTAGATCTCAGTTACAACATTATGAGAGGTGCTCTTCCAACAGATCAAGGTACAAAAATTTTGAACTTATTGCTTATATGAGCATGAATAATGTTAATTAGGGTAAAATCGTCAATACCGCTGCTTATAATTATTATATATAGTACTGCTTAATAAAGAATTGGTATCCTGTGTTTGCTACTACTATTGTAATTGTTATACAACCTTCATGCTTTGCAGCTTTCAAAAATTTTCATAAATTGCGAATACTGGATTTGAGGTACAATAAATTCAACGGAAGCCTCCCGATGCCATTATTTTCACTTCCTCACCTGAAGATCCTAAACCTCTCACACAATTCATTCGGAGGACGTATTCCTATTAGTTCATCTTCGAAACCAGTTTCATTGGAAGTACTAGATCTCAGTTATAACAGAATGAGCGGTGCTCTTCCAATCGATCAAGGTACAAAAAATTGAACTTATTACTTATATGAGCATAAATAATGTTAATTAGGGTAGAATCGTCAATGCTGCTGCTTATAATCATTTTTTTTGCAGCATTTGAAAATCTCAGGAACCTAAGCGAATTGCATTTGAGTTCGAATCTATTTAGTGGAAACCTTCCAACACTATTGTTTTCACTTCCACAAATCGAAGTGTTGGATCTCTCAGGAAATCTCTTTGAAGGACCCATCCCTATAAGTTCATCTTCAAATCTTTCTTTGTCTCTCAAGAGCATTAGGTTTTCCCAGAATAATTTGAGCGGTAGAGTTTCTTTCTTTTGGCTAAGGAATCTAATGAGACTCGAAGAGATCGACCTTTCAGGGAATACTGATTTAGTTGTTGATGTCAATGTTCCGGGATGGGTACCTCTATTCCAACTGAAACAGCTAGCGCTCTCCGGCTGTGACCTTGACAAAGGCATCATTGCAGAGCCACATTTTCTACGCACACAGCATCATTTAGAGGAGCTTGATTTGTCCAACAACAACTTGTCAGGGAGCATGCCGAACTGGCTATTTACAAAGGAAGCAACTCTAGTTAACCTAAATATTGGAAATAACTCGCTAACTGGGTCTCTAGATCCGATATGGTACCCTCAAACATCTCTAGGAGCTATCGACATATCTATGAACCGGATTGCAGGGCAGTTAGTGGATAACATCAGCTCAATGTTTCCAAGCTTGTCTCATCTAAAATTTTCTGACAATATCATTTCTGGAGATATACCGAGGTCATTATGCCACATCAATTCCATGGAATATTTAGACCTATCGAACAACAAATTTTCTGGTGAACTACCTGCTTGCGTGTTCTCTGATCTTCCCAACCTGCGGACCTTGAAGGTCTCAAACAACCAACTTGGTGGTCTGATACTTGGTGGGACGAATAATTTGTCCATTGCGTTGGAAATAATGTACCTAGATAGCAACAGATTTGAAGGAACACTACCTCGTAATCTATCAGGGTACTTGAGATTCATGGATTTACAAGACAATAAGTTGTCTGGCAACCTTGATACTTTCAAAGTGTGCCATCCCGGTCCATAAACTTTCAAAGTGTGCCATTACCGGAGCGTTTCGGGTCCAGCTGTAATGGCACACTTTGAAAGTCTATGGACCGGGATGACACAGCATAAAAAGTTTAAGGACCGGTAATGACACACTTTGAAAGTTTATGGACCGGGATGGCACACTTTGAAAGTTTATGGACCGGGATGACACAGCATAAAAAGTTTAAGGACCGGTAATGGACTTTACTCATCTATCAAATAACAACCTTGCGGGGTCTATACCAAACTGTAGTCGTACTACACTCAGGTTTCTTTATGTATCTGGGAATTCCTTATACGGTGATATTCCGAATGCTTTTCTCAATAGCTCAAATGTTATAGCTTTGGATCTAAGATACAATCGGTTCACGGGTAACCTGGATTGGATACAATATCTTGATGACATTAGTCTGCTTGCTTTGGGTGGGAATAAGTTTGAAGGGCAAATCACCCCCAAGTTGTGTCGCCTCCAGAGCTTGAGGATAATCGATCTCTCACACAACAGTCTTTCAGGGTCATTGCCTCCATGCATTGGTGCTATCCCTTTCAACTATGTATGTTCAACAGTCTTTCAGGGTCATTGCCTCCATGATGAAGACTTTTGGTCGTTGGACAATGGTACTATAGTTAATAACTACCCTCTGGCACGCAATCGATACATTTATGACCTAGAAGGCTTCGCTTTCAGTACCAAAGGGAATCTTTACACATATCGGCATAGTTTTCTTTCATCGATGTCTGGCATCGACCTGTCTGGGAATTCGTTGTCTGGAGAAATTCCTTGGGAGCTTGGAAATCTGAGCCATATCAAGGCCCTCAATCTGTCCTACAATTTCTTTACCGGCCCAATTCCAGCGAGCTTTGCAAACATGAGCGTGATAGAAAGCATGGATTTATCCCACAACAAGTTAAGTGGACAGATACCATGGCAATTAACTCAGTTATCGACACTGGAGGTGTTCTCTGTGGCATACAACAACTTATCAGGATGTGCACCAAACACTGGTCAGTTCGGTTCGTTTGATATGGATAGTTACAAAGGCAACAACAACCTTCAAAAGGCATCGCAGGGGGGCAGATGCACTTCCAGATCAAGACCAGGTTCTTTGACACCGGAAGATACGGAGACGAAGGAAGATGATCCAGTGCTCTACGCGGTCAGTGCTGCCTCGTTTGTATTGACATTTTGGGCTACCGTGGCATTCGTGTTTTGCCATTCGTCCGGGCAGCGTGTGATACTGAAACTGTAGTCTGTCAGACTAATATCATCCTACAAGAAAACAAGAGGCATGCAATTCTGCCCTAGTTTATCGAGCTTGTATGCGCGACCTTACATGAACTGTATCACTGTACTATAGTTACCATATTGCAAAATTGTCCCGTTACATGATTGTATGTGATAGTTGGAGGATATCCTACATTCCTACTTATTTGTTTCTTCACACATGATTCACTTATCATGAAACAACGTCCAGCAAATTGCAGTCCACCAAGAAGAAGAAGAATCACCGCACCTCAAAAGTACAACTACACACTGCAGCATTGTCCTCTGTAGAAAAATAGCAAGCCAGCTTTAGCTTCAGATAATACAGCCAGTGCTGCAGACTTGTGTTGGCTCGGCACATGTTGATTTGACGAGCCGTGGTTCTATGTTTTTCTGTCGAACAAGAGTAGCACTAATCTTAAAGTACCTAAAAAGATAAATAACATTTATATACTATTCATTATGCTATAAAAATTGTGCAAATCACTATTAAAGAAACCGCTGCGTAATCTGAAAGGGAAAAAACACTGAGCTCGGTGCAGATTTTGGGTGCGTTTTTTCGGTTGCTGCTCATGACTACGGCTGATTGCTTTTGACCATAGCACGAGCGCTTGTGCGAATTAGCCGGTCATGTGGGAGGTGGCATTGGTGTCGAGGAACCAGTCAGTGGAGCCATACGGTTGATGCAGCGAGGAGGCTTGTAGTGCGTGAAGAAGCCCACTGGTGTCCCAAGTGTTAACATTGGATGGAGCCATGGAGGTCACCAGCTGGAGCATGACGGGGTAGGTCTAGCCCATGGGTGTTGGAGGCCAAGTGCCCAAGATGCCAGGGCCCGTATGTAGCACTCGACATACAGCCAATCTGGGACACTACTATGGAACGTCATCGCCAAGGTAAAGAACAAGTAATAAAAACAATAATAGAAATTCAAGGAAATTAAATCTTAAAATTACTTTATTAAAAACTAGCAGAAACTAAAATAAGTGATTGAAACATAGGACTGGTTCACTTCTAATCAAAAGGAAATAAATGAAATAACATAAATAGTGGCAAGCCACAGTGCTAAAACTCAAGTGCTCCCACTCATATATGATACTATCACTCCACTGGCCTTTTATCTGAGAATAGAAAGAGCAATCATGATATTTGGAATCTCAGCAAGTACCCAACAATAGTCGCAACACGAAGAGAAAAGGACAAGCAAGTAATAAGTAATTGACAAGTTAATTGCAATGAAATTATGTTACCAGAAATATTAAAACCGATCAAGGATAGAGATAAACGGAGATGTGAAATCAAGGTAACAATTATTTGACAAGTTATAACCATGGCCTTGGCGATTTCTTCCCACATACCCGGTTATACGAGAGTAGTCAGACATGTCTCTGTTCTCGACTGTATAACCACAGATAGGATGTAATATCCTGAGTAACGAAAATATACAGCCCCCCATACATTACTATGTGGGTGGCAATCTCCTTATATGTGGGTAACCCCAGGCCAGGTAACTATTATGTTATTAACGACTAATTTGATAAGTGATTAGAATAACTAAGGGCAAGTCTGAGTAAGGTTACGATAAGTGACAGGATCGTTAAGGTTGAGGAGGAATTTCCGATATGAGACAATGGGGGATGATACTTATGGTGGTAGTGATTCAGGAATTACTCTAAACGGCACTTTAACATTGCTCACACAAGGGTTGTCAATCATCCATAATTTATTACATGATAAGTGGTTATTAGTAAAATTAATGAATATCATAAATAAATCAGTTGAGGCTCATAAGCAATAACGTACAAATAGAAGATCAGGGAGTAAGGTATATAAATAAAGCAGCCCAATGTTAAAAGATTACTAGTGGTTAACCTTAAATTGGAACATGGTTATATACTACCCCTATCATCGATTTAAGCATCAATTATAATCGCTAATTAAAGCATGAATTCTATAATTGCACGTTATGCTAACCTAGAAGCATACAACACCAACTAGCCTAGCACATCAAGATCTACCAACAGTATACGACTTGGCAATCAATACAATGTAATCATTGAGAACTAAGCTAACAACAACAGATAATCATGAAATGGTAATGTGTGAAGAAGATAGGTTACGGCCGCGAGGTACTTGATATGAGCACGCTCGACGGACACATTGCATAATGGGTCCAAACCGCACAACTGCGCAACTGCTCCCTCAACAGCTGCATGCGAATCTACAAGATGGAATAGAAGGTAACCGATCAGGCGCAGCTAATTTTGATAAAAGAACGACAAGAGATGAACTTGATTAGAGAGAAAACAGGTTCGCTAGTCCCACGGCCATGCGAAACGCTGTTAGGCCGAGCGAAACGTTGTTCGGCCACGAGAGTGGCGTCCCGCTGTGAGGACTAGCAAAATGCCACTGCCTCGACATCGACATCGGTGCCGTACCACGCCGGTTGATGCACCGTCGCCGGGCTATCGTGCCGCTAACGTGCCGTTGCCTGTGCCTCTTGGTCGTGCGTCCGCCGCTGCGCCTCTCATAATGGTCGGCGACTGCAATTATTTCACCCAACGGCCAGTGGATTGCTTGCGTGTCGTGCGGCCATTGGGCAATAAGTTCTAGTCGCCGAATCTTTAGGCGACTAGAGCCCATTTCTGTAAAAAAAAATCGCATGGTATATTTCTATTATTTCGAATAAAACATAGATTATTGATAAAAAATTTTCATTTTGTAACTCTAGACTCCCATTTTGAAAAGTGGTTATGTGCTTCTCCTTGGATCTCTTCATGCCCTCGCGGTTTTCGCATTCGATCAGAGTGCCTCTAAGTTTACTGTCTGGATTCGTACGGACGACATCACCAAACTCTGGTTAGTTCGGTTCATTTGACATGGATAGTTACATAGACAACAACCTTCACAAGATACCACACGGAAATAGATGCTCTCCCAGTTCAGAACCGGGCCCTTTGCCACCAGAAGGTGGCGATCAGAAGGCAGATATGATCCAGACGTCTACGCGGCCAGTGCTGCCTCTTTCGTCTTGGCATTTTGGGCCACCGTTGCGTTCTTGTTTTGCCATCCACTTGGGCGCCGTGTAATTCTCAAATTGTAGCCCGTCAGATTAATATCAACCTACTGACATACATGAAAACAAAAGGCAAGCGTGCAAATATGCCGTAGTTTATCCAATTAATCTAACATCAACTGTAGTGTGTGCGGATATATGTGTGACTTGAAATGTCGAGCAACCCTCTACAGCTACCTTCTTGCAAAATTGTCCTGTTACACATCTAAAAAATAATTTGTCACGTTACACTATTGTCTGCGATCCTGAAATAAATGAATGGGAAGATATCCTACTTATTCTATTTTCTTTTGTACACGATTCTCTTACCGTGAAACAGCAAGCAAGTTGCATATCGACCAACAAGAAGAATCGCCCATGATGTGCTGTAAAAGGTAGCCTAGAATTCCCGTGCTTCCTTTCATAAGTTGCAATATACTAGCAGCATGAGCGCGGCGTGCTAGCTACCGTGTGGACCGAAGTGAAAGAGAGGACAATCCGCAGAAAAGTTTTTTTAAAAAAAATCGAGGACATATGCGTAATTTTAAGAAAATCAAAGGTCTTTTTCGTAAAAAACCGAGGACCTATAAGGGCCTATATATAACAAAAAAATGGACCTATACGTAATTTTTAAAAACTACAGGGTGCTATCCTGCAAAGGATACAAAATTTCGGTGAAGTGGAGGGGTGTTTTCAGAAAAAAAAACCCTGGCAGGAACCTTTACACGAGAACCGAGGACCTTTACGCGATTTCCAAAAACTCAGGGGGCTTTTCGCAAAAGAGATGACGTGGCGCGGGGAGGAGCCGGGAATCCCCGGGCGTAATATATATAGTATATACACATCAGATCTGACTTCCTTACATAATTTCCATTACTGCACCTCACACACAAGAAAAAAAATCGCTAGCCAGCTTTTTTTTTAAGGTATGCAGACGCCGGTCAGCTTTGGAGAAAACTCTGTGAACAACCGGTGCTGCAGAGTGCAGACTCTGGGTCGGCCCTAGTAAATCTGAAACGACAAAATAACTGAACTGGCTTCGGTGCAGGTTTTGTAGTGCGGCGGAGCTGCGCACGTAGAAGCGGGTCGGGGAAAGCCAGTCTAGCCAGAAGGTGAGAGGCCTAATATATGTAATGGTGGGCACAGCAGACCAGGAGAGGCACCGTGATGGTGGCTCAGTCGACCTATGAGATCTCCTGGGCGTCGTAATATGTTGTGGGCATGGCCTGTCGGGTTGTGAAGCCCAGGCGTAGAGCAACTTGCGGTTCCCGTCCACATCGCGCTTCCACTTCCCGCCTTCCACTGCCACCGCCCCTGCGCAGCCGTTTCTTCAGTTGCCGGCGACCGAAGGCACTGCAGGTGGCGAAAACGCAGCGAATACACATGCATCACAACTGGTCAAGCTTCCACTTCCAGCCTTCCACTGCCCACCGCCCCTGCGCAGCCGTTTCTTCAGTTGCCGGCGACCGAAGGCACTGCAGGTGGCGAAAACGCAGAGAATACACAGGCATCAAAACTGGTCAAGCTTCCCTTAAATGTACTGAAAGAAGCATCTAAGCAACTCCAGCCACGAAAAGAAATCGTTTTGAGTTACGTGCAATTAAACATTGTAAATTATGTCTATTAATATCTTTTCGAATATTTAGATTAAACACAAAAAAATAATACATGTAGATTTATCTTAAAAGGTACTTTCATAATATTATAATTTTTTAGATTTTTAAAATATATTATAATAGAAATAAGTGATCATAGTTATATTTTAAGGGAATGTCTAGGTATCACCTAAATATTTTCTTCCTAACTATCATCCAAATTTGTGATTCTTGGATTAGAGATAAGGGGACTCTTGTTTTTGAAAAGGGGAGATTTTTTCAACAGGGAAGGGGTACAATTCAAGGAGTAGGGGGAGAATTCATGGCCATTGGATCTCTAATCCAACAGTCATAAATGTGGATGATAGTTAGAAAGAAAACATCCGATGATGTTTAACAAAACCCATATTTTAAAGACTGTTAATATTCAAAATGACTTTCTTTGCGACTGAATTAAGTAGTTCTTCACCTATAGCATTGCACGTAGCTCCAGAATCACGTGTGTTCCTGTCGCTCTTAGCCTCCAATGCATGGTGTTAGGGCATTACAAGTCAAAGATGCTGTTAGTGGCTATCCACCGGGAGAATGCACGGAACATTTTTTTTTTCACATTCCACAAGATTATCCCGTGTTTGTTCCTGGTCCTAGTAAACTCGCTTAATTTGACCCTTCAGCTAACCGTGTTTGTTCCGTTCACCAAAAAGAAAACGTGTTTGCCAAGTTGTAGCTTCCACGTCCCTGTAATCAACAACATGCTACCACGGCAAGCCTGCATGAGGACATTAAAACTACCCATCAATCTTCTCTCGAACCTGAACTCTAGATACAACCGCAGTATGAGAGCAGGAGAAAGCGGAGCTTCTTTCGAGATGAGCTGCTACTATCCATGGGGATTCTTGTTCTTGGTCCTATGCTTGTTACAATCCATGATTTACATGTCCGGTGGCTGCTCCGTGGAGGAGAGAGCGGCCCTAATGGACATCCGGTCTTCTTTGATGCGTGCAAACTCTACGGTGCCCCTGCCCCGTTCATGGGGACGGGGTGAGGACTGCTGCTCGTGGGAACATGTGAAATGCAACAATAGCACACGGCGAGTATCTCATCTCTACCTTTCCAATATCTATGAGCCTTCTTACGACACTTCAGCAGAAGATATTTCCAATCTCTATGGGCCTTCTTATGAACATAGATGGCGTATAAACTCGACGGTCTTTTCAGTATTTCATGAGCTTCAGTTCCTAGATTTATCTGAGAATTATCTCAGCTCGCTATGCTTCGATGGTATGTGGCCAACTTTCATTTCCGTACACGTGTGGTTGCTTCTTGTCTTCCTAAAATTAAACACGTACGAAATTTAATTTGTACCACAAACAAACCTCCACAGGCTTAGCAGGACTAACCAAGCTTCGGTACCTCAACTTCAGTTTCAACAGGCTAGAAGTCTTAGATCTCAACTCTAACCCTACGAGCAAAGTTCTTCCGGATGCAGGTAGAGAAATGAAATTTTACTACTAATAGTACTGCCGAATAAAGAATTGGTATCCCGTGTGTGCTACTGCTATTTGTAATTGTTATACAACCTTCACGCTATAACGCCCCCGTTTCTGGGAGGAACAGGAGCGTCACCAATCCGCAACCACCCAGGAGTTTGGTTACGGACCGAACAAGTATCATACCTGCTTACGAACATTTTAAGAAGAGTTAACTTGATTGAAATAAGACCTAACGGTCAATTTTTACAAAAAGACGGGCGAGAAAGCCCAAATATACTTACATTGCAGAAGAATCGCCAATGCACCACAGGAAAGCCTGAGTGCGGTCGCAACCCTAACACGAAATCTTGAATTGCCTTCTTTTCCTTCTGGTATCTGTAGATTTTGCAAGCCTGAGTACTCCAACCCCGTACTCAGCAAATCACAAGGGAAACCCTAACTTACAACATGCACGGATTTCCAAAGGAAGGGAGTATACTTGGTTTATTACTTTGAGTGGATGCAATTTTATTTGCAAACATTTTGATAAAACGGACCCAAAACTACTCCTCAAGATCTCAGGGGTTTTTCATGAAAGGTTAATTAACCAACTGAACAAGTTAAAGCATGTACAAATCTACTTAAGCTTCGCGGCTGGAATCACCCAAGTGACACAGCTCCAATAACCGGGAGCACGACGTATTCGAATACCATTTATTTGACTCTGCAGAGTTTGCTCAACTTTACCCACACGATCCCTTAACTCCCGCGACAGAGTTAAGAAAGCCAGGTCGTTTCATTGCTCAACTCTTTATATAGGCTCTACCCGGTAGAATCCACTCGGGTCTGGCTCACACACACACACCCACAAAAGAGAGAAAACAAACGTCCGCTTCGAGTGAACTCTACCGTTGTTAGGCACCCGCAGCACGGCCTGCCTAACTTTGATACACAATCACCTTCTTCTCAACACCTGTAGAGTTTCAATCGAGTTGAGCAGTTACTAAACCAGTGTTGACAAGTCAACTCCTGTGGTTGAGCGGTCACCATGTCATTTGCTCAGCGTAAGGGTTTGGTCCTTACATTTTTCCCCCAGGGGACCGCAACCCCCTGCCAGGTCCACGACCTTACAACCTAGGGTAAGAACCCTTACCCCATTCTGCACGTCGACATACTCCGCTCTAGGGCATGGTGTCCCATACCACCCTGCCCTAGAGTCGGGTTTTCCAAATTCTATTGGCCCGCAGCCACAACCTTATTAGTGTAAATTATTTGCATGATAATAATAACCTACGATTATCTAGATTACCAAGTAATTATTTCTAAGGTTACAAAGGCATGGCTACAAGTTTAACATGGCATTTGTCAGTGGTAGGTTTAACTACATATCATGTCATTCTAAACATTTTATTTTTACTTTGAACTACTATTTCAGAACTAGCTCAATGCAAGTAGCATAATAACATAATTTAAATGGCATGGGATTTCAACATGGTCAAGGACTTGTGACTTGCCGTTAATCTTGGACGATCTCGGCGAGCTCGAACGAAGAAACACCTGGATCCTGAGCCTGCACTTGAACCTCCGGGATCTCCGATACTAGCGCAAACACACAAAATAATCAAGTCCAGCTTGAGACTAATCAAGCGAGGAAAAATAAACTATTTAAAAAGGAGTAAAATGCATAAATCCTCAAATGGGGAATTTTTAGAATTTATCTGGGATGAATTTGGGGAAATGAAGGTCACAAATGGGTTCAGGACATTATTTGGAGCAAAGTGGTGAAATTTGGGAATTTTTGGGATTTTCTGTGATTTTCTAGGATTTATTTGGATTTTTCGGATTTTGGAAATTGGGAAAATCACTGGAAAATCAATATAAACAGTGAAGGGCCGGCCCGGGTGCTACAGCGCGGCCCGGGCGAGGAAGCGGCCCACGCGGCCGAAGGCCAGTGTGGCCCACGCGTGCGGCGCACCCGGTGCGGCCGAGCAGGCCGAGAGGCCATGGCCCGCTCGCGCGCACGCTCCTCCTCGACGGACGGCCGACACGCGGCAAGAGCGAGCGGCCGGGATGGCGAGGGAACGGGCAGGCGAGATCTGCGCGGGTGGCGATCGGACGGCAGTGAAGCAAGGGAGGCGGGCGAAGCGGTACGGGAGGGATCGGACGGAGGCGGAGGGTGGCGTTTAAGGAGATCGGACGGCCACGGAGCGAGGCCATCCGAGGGCTGAGGCCAGACGGCAACGGCGGCGCGGACGACGGAGATGCGTCCACGTGGGGGTGTCGTCTTCAACCTCCGGCTGCTACCGGGCCGCCGAGACAGAGCAACGGCGACGGCGGCCAATTGGGCACGAGGGAATATCGCCGGCGGTAACCAAGGGTACCGGCGGATAGGTCTCCGAGAGGGGAATCCATTTTGGGGCTCGGGGAGGTGTGGGAGGCAACTGTGGTGGCCGGAGGCAGAAGGGGGAGTTGCGGGTTCACGGTGGCGCTGGGGTTCTCCGGTGGCGAAACATCCAAAAAGGGGTGCAATTTCACGGACAGGGGAGTCTAGAGCTCACAATGGCGGTGGAGATTCGGGTCGAGGAGCTTCAGGGCGATCTAGCCACGGGGAGGTGCTTTCGCCGGAGAAGGGCTGCGACGGCGAGGTTGCACGGGTGATTACCTGGCCAGCAAAGGTCACCACACGATTAGGGGGTAGCTATGGTCCTCTGGGTGAATGCAATTGCAAAATGGGGAAGGAGAGGGGGAGATCCGCTTTACGGGGTCGCCGACGCAGGGGAAGATGGCGGCGGCGCTCCGGGCGAAGGGACCTCAATCGGCTGTACGTGGGGGTGCTCTGGAGTGGCAGAGAGTGAAAAGGGGGAGGTGGAGGAGCCTGGGAACCAAGAGAGCGAGCGGGAGAAAGAGAAGGGGTTTTATACCCGGGCGGAGGGGAACGAATCCGAGGGAGGGGGAAGATCCTTCGGGGAGAAGGCAACGGGCGCGGCCGCGGAAGTCAACCGGAGTGGGTGAGGCGTCTCCTCCGCGGGATGGAGCGGTGACGCCGGCTCTGCAGGGGAGTAAAGGCGACGAAAGGCGGTGCGGGGAGTGGTTGGCCAAACGGCATGGGCGCACGCGAGCTCCCGCGCGCGGAGGGGACAGGCGGCGACTGACAGGTGGGACCAACACAAGGGCGGGGCGACGTGTGGCACGGAGGAGCTGCCCGCTTCGGACCGGGCGGCGTCGGCGTGACGTGAGCGCAAGGAAACCGGGGTGCGAGGGCGCAAAGGCGGCGCGGGCACGGGCGCGCAGCGCGTGGCTTGCGGGAGAAGGAGAGGGGACAGGCTGGCGGGTGGGGCCCGGGCGGTAGGAGGCGGAGACCGGGGTCAAAGGCGGTCGGGGAGACGGCCGGCGACGGCGAGCCGGCGGCAGGGGTGGCGCGGCGGGGCGCAGCGCGGGCGCGCGCGCACCCTCGGGCGCGGATGCAGGCGGAGGGAGGAAACGGGAGAAGAGGGAGGCGCCAGGGAAAAAGGGGAGGCAGAAAGGAGAAGGGCGCCATCGGAGGGAGGTGGCGCCAGGCCGAAAAAGGAAAGCGGGCGCGCAGAGACTTTCCCGAAAGGGAAAGTTTCCGAAAATCACTCAAAAATTCAGATAAAAGCTCCAAAAATTTTGAAATTTTTCAGGGGTGTTTCACACGCTTTGCAGCTTTCAAAAATCTTCAAAACTTGCGAATACTGGATTTGAGTGGCAATGAATTCAACGAAAGCCTCCCGATGTCATTATTTGCACTTCCTCACCTTAAGATCCTAAACCTCTCAAAAAATTCACTCGGAGGACGTATTCCTGTTAGTTCATCTTCGAAACCAATTTCATTGGAAGTGCTAGATCTCAGTCACAACGGTATAAGCGGTGCTCTTCCAATCGATCAAGGTACAAAAAATTGAACTTACTACTTATATGAGCATAAATAATGTTAATTAGGGTAGAATCGTCAATGCTGCTGCTTATAATTATTATATATATTAGTGTTGAATAAAGAATTGGTATCCCGTGTTTGCTACTGCTATTTGTAATCGTTATGCAACCTTCACGCTTTGCAGCTTTCGAAAATCTTCAAAACTTGCGAATACTAGATTTGAGCCACAATGGATTCAGTGGAAGCCTCCCGATGTCATTATTTGCACTTCCTCACCTTAAGATCCTAGATCTCTCAGCAAATTCACTCGGAGGACGTATTCCTATTAGTTCATCTTCAGAACCAGTTTCATTGGAAGTACTAGATCTCAGTAATAACGCATTGAGTGGTGCTCTTCCAACTGATCAAGGTACAAAAATTTTGAACTTATTGCCTATATGAGCATGAATAATGTTAATTAGGGTAGAATCGTCAATGCTGCTGCTTATAATTATTATATATATTAGTGTTGAATAAAGAATTGGTATCCCGTGTTTGCTACTGCTATTTGTAATCGTTATGCAACCTTCACGCTTTGCAGCTTTCGAAAATCTTCAAAACTTGCGAATACTAGATTTGAGCCACAATGGATTCAGTGGAAGCCTCCCGATGTCATTATTTGCACTTCCTCACCTTAAGATCCTAGATCTCTCAGCAAATTCACTCGGAGGACGTATTCCTATTAGTTCATCTTCGGAACCAGTTTCATTGGAAGTACTAGATCTCAGTAATAACGCATTGAGTGGTGCTCTTCCAACTGATCAAGGTACAAAAATTTTGAACTTATTGCCTATATGAGCATGAATAATGTTAATTAGGGTAGGATCGTCAATGCTGCTGCTTATAATTATTATATATAGTGCTGCTGAATAAAGAATTGGTATCCTGTGTTTGCTACTGCTATTTGTAATTGTTATACCACCTTCACGCTTTGCAGCTTTCAAAAATCTTCAATACTTGCAAATACTAGATTTGAGCTACAATGGATTCAATCGAAGCCTCCCGATGTCATTATTTGCACTTCCTCACCTTAAGATCCTAGATCTCTCAGGAAATTCACTCGGTGGATGTATTCCTCTTAGTTCATCTTCGGAACCAGTTTCACTGGAAGTACTACATCTCAGTTACAACAGGTTGAGCGGTCCTCTTCCAACCGATCAAGGTACAAAAATTTGAACTTATTGCTTATATGAGCATAAATAATGTTAATTAGGGTAAAATCGTGAATGCCGCTGCTTATAATTATTATATTTTTTCACAGCATTTGGAAATCTTAGGAACCTGCGCGAATTGCATTTGAGTTCCAATCTATTCAGTGGAAACCTTCCAACATTATTGTTTTCACTTCCACAAATCGAAGTGTTGGATCTCTCAGGAAATCTCTTAGAAGGTCTCATCCCTATAAGTTCATCTTCAAATCTTTCTCTGTCTCTCAAGAGCCTTAGCTTTTTCCAGAATAATTTAGAGGAGCTTGATTTGTCCAACAACAACTTGTCAGGGAGGATGCCGAACTGGCTGTTTACAAAGGAAGCAACTCTACGTAGACTAAATCTTGGAAATAACTCACTAACTGGGTCTCTAGATCCGATATGGTACCCTCAAACATCTCTACAAGCTATCAAAATATCTATGAACCAGATTGCAGGGCAGTTACCGGATAACATCAGCTCAATATTTCCAAACTTGTCTGATCTACAATTTTCTGACAATATCATTTCTGGAGATATACCGAGGTCATTATGCCACATTGATTCCATGGAATATTTAGACCTATCGAACAACAAATTTTCTGGTGAACTACCTGCTTGCGTGTTCTCTGATCTTCCCAACCTACGGGCCTTGAAGATCTCAAACAACCAACTTGGTGGTCTGATACTTGGTGGGATGAATAATTTGTCCACTGAGTTGGAAATAATGTACCTAGATAGCAACAAATTTCAAGGAACACTACCTCGTAATCTATCAGGGAATTTGAGATTCGTGGATTTAAAAGATAATAAGTTGTCTGGCAACCTTGATACTTCATTTTGGGATCTACCAAATTTGCTGGTCCTGAATCTTGCCGGTAACCGTATAATAGGTGAAATTCACCCAAAGGTATGCGGGTTACAAAATATTTTGCTTTTAGATCTATCAAACAACAACCTTGAAGGGTCTATACCAAACTGTAGTAGTTCTACACTCAGGTTTCTTTATGTATCTGGGAATTCCTTATACGGTGATATTCCGAATGCTTTTCTCAATAGCTCACATGTTATAGCTTTGGATCTAAGAAACAATCAGTTCACGGGTAACCTGGATTGGATACAATATCTTGATGACGTTAGTGTGCTTTCTTTGGGTGGGAATAAGTTTGAAGGGCAAATCACCCCCAAGATGTGTCGCCTCCAGAGCTTGACGATAATCGATCTCTCACACAACAGTCTTTCAGGGTCATTGCCTCCATGCATTGGTGATATCCCTTTAAGACCTATTCACACATTCACACAGTCCGCTCATCGTAGCCCCCAGAGATCGATGGTAGTGGGTCCTCCTAAGACCTATTCCGATGCGCTGGCACACGATCAGATTTATGACCTAGGAGGCTTCGCTTTCGGTACCAAAGGGAATCTTTACATATATAGGAGTAGTTTTTTTGAATCGATGTTCGGCATCGACCTGTCTGGGAATTCGTTGTCTGGAGAAATTCCTTGGGAGCTCGGAAATCTGAGCCATATCAAGGCCCTCAATCTGTCCTACAATTTCTTTACCGGCCCAATTCCAGCGAGCTTTGCAAACATGAGCGAGATAGAAAGCATGGATTTATCCCACAACAAGCTAATTGGACAAATACCATGGCAATTAACTCAATTATCGACATTGGAGGTGTTCTCTGTGGCATACAACAACTTATCAGGATGTGCACCAAACACTGGTCAGTTCGGTTCGTTTGATATGGATAGTTACAAAGGCAACAACAACCTTCAAAAGGCATCGCAGGGGGGCAGATGCACTTCCAGATCAAGACCAGGTTCTTTGACACCGGAAGATACGGAGACGAAGGAAGATGATCCAGTGCTCTACGCGGTCAGTGCTGCCTCGTTTGTATTGACATTTTGGGCTACCGTGGCATTCGTGTTTTGCCATTCGTCCGGGCAGCGTGTGATACTGAAACTGTAGTCTGTCAGACTAACATCATCCTAGCTACAAGAAAACAAGAGGCATGCAATTTTGCCCTAGTTTATCGAGCTTGTATGCGCGACCTTACATGAACTGTATCACTGTACTATAGTTATCATATTGCAAAATTGTCCCGTTACATGATTGTATGTGATAGTTGGAGGATATCCTACTTATTTGTTTCTTCACACATGATTCACTTGTCATGAAACAACGTCCAGCAAATTGCAGTCCACCAAGAAGAAGAATCACTGCACCTCAAAAGTACAACTACACAGTGCATCATTGTCCTCTGTAGAAAAATAGCAAGCCAGCTTTAGCTTCAGATAATACAGCCGGTGCTGCAGACTTGGTTGGATTGGCGCATGTTGATCTGACGAGCAGTGGTTCTATGTTTTTCTGTCGAACAAAAGTAGCACTAATCTCAAAATACATAAAAAGATAAATAACATCTATACATCATTCATCATACTCTAAAATTGTACAAATTACTATTAAAGAAAGCACTACCTAATCTAAAAGGGAAAAAACACTGAGCTCGGTGCAGGTTTGGGTGCGTTTTTTTGGCTGCTTCTTATAACTACGGCTGGTAGCTTTTGACTCTAGCGCGAGCGCTTGTTCTAATTCGCCGGTCATGTGGGAAGTGGCACCGGTGTTGAGGAACCAGTCAGTGGAGCCATTCGGTTGATGCAGCGAGGAGACTTGTAGTGCGTGAAGAAGCTCAATGGTGTCCCAAGTGTTAGCGCCGGATGGAGCCATGGAGGTCACCGACTGGAGCATGATGAGGTAGGCCTGGCCCATGGGTGCTGGAGGCCGGGTGCCCAAGATGCCAGGGCCCGTAGCACCAGTCACGGCCACGGCCATGACCGCCCTTGTAGCACCGGTCACTACCATTGGTACCAGAGTTGCCGGTGTACTGATCGCCACTGCTGGTATTGGTGTTTGTGCGGTCACCACGAGCTAGGCGATCAGAATTCCCATGCTCGTCAGAGGAGATGTTGTGGATGCCGGCCACAAGAAGAGCTACAGCAGCGACATCCCATGCGGTGGTGGCCTGGGATGTTTCCTCGAGCAGCATGTACCCACGTGCTTGGAGAAACGTGGGGAACGGTTGCTGCATAGGTAGGATAGTCTTCAATATGGCGAATTTGGGGTTGAGGCCACGGATGAGCTGGAGAATGAGGGCCTTGTCGTTGTCGGTAACGTGCTGATCACATTCGGCAAGAGCATCTGCAAGCTTCTTAAGATGATGGCAGTAAGTAGAAGCTGAAAGATCACTTTGTTGAAGACTGCTGAACTCTGCAATGAGATGAACAGCGCAACCATTCTTATTGTTGCAAAAAAATTGCTCGAGCGTGCTCCAGACACCGAAAGCGGTGCTGTTGTCGAACATCGCGATGTTGAGTAATTCCATTGAGATGGTGGCGTAAAGCCACCCAAGCACATGCATGTCAACCTTGATCCAGTCGGGGCCGTCGTGCTGCTGATCAGTGCCATCAACATGGCAGCAGAGGTTGAACTTTCCCAGGGCGAGCAACATCAGATTTCACCATTTGGTGTAATTGTTGGCTTGGACGTCAATTGTATATGGAACAAGAGTTTTGATGTTGATTGAATGCATGGCTTGGAGGGAGTGAGCGGCAAGCTAGGAGCAGGATTAGCAGCGCCAGCGGTGCCAACACTCAAGGCGGGATGAGTGGCTGAGTCGGTGCATCCATGGTGGAGCTGATGTCGTAGGAAGGAAAGGGTGGAGGTAGGAGAAGAAAAGCTAGTTGGTAGCAGGCTCTGATACCATGCGAAATTGAGAAAAGCTGCAACTATTCAGTTGTAATAGAGCCTATTAATAGGCGCATACAAAATAGCGGGGGATGGCCATGCTCTGTTAACACAGAAGAGAAACCCCACAAGACTCCACCTGACCTGGACTGCCGTTGAGGATGTTCGTGAGTGGAGGCGAGATATTTGTGCTATCTGAAGATGTGATCCGTAGAAGTAGCGCCATGTGTGGAAGTGATTGCACTGTTCATAGTCTGGCAAAAGTGATTTACTCGACACGAATGCCATAAACCACTTTGAAACGGTGATGGAGAAAACGTCCCATTTATTTGTTCAAGAGAAATTATAAGTCATAAGTCATAAAACGGTGATGGAGATTACGCGGTGCAGAAGGTGAGAGGCCTAATGTAATGCTGGAAGCAACCCAGGAGACTCACCCTAACGGTGGCCGGTGGGTCGGCCAGCCCACCTATCAGATTACTCAGGTTGGTAGTGTTGGGCACTACGTGAGCAAAAACCGATAGAGACACGATTAGAAGTTTGAGAAGGCTCTTTGCCGTTCTCGGTGTCTTCTTTTACCTTAAGTGCTACTTCTAGCGCTGTAGAGGAAATATTTTGGAAGATCCGCCTATTCATTTCCTTCCATATATTCCACATAATGTGTATTATCTCGCCATTAAAATTCCATATGTTTCAGACAATGTATATTGCCTCGCCGTTAAAATCTCTCCTCTGGTCTTTTTTAGGACTTCTTTTTTTTTTTGGCAAGCTGAGAAAACTCGTCAAACTCCAAGAGAGGGATCTTTTGATGAATCATAGTTTAGTTGCTGGTGTCAATTTCCAGGGATGGATACCTCCATTCCAACTGAAAAACCTAGTGCTCTCTAGTGACAATATCATAATTGCACAACCACGTTTTGTACGCACACAACATCATTTACAGGAGGTTGTCCGGGAGATTGCCTGGTTAGGATCAGCATCACAGGAAGTGCACAGATACGGCGCTGTATCTAAACTAAACTGAATTAGTTGTTATCAAGGGTGAACAACGTAATTACTCACCTCTCTACGTTGATACTGGTCAAGGACAGAATCAACAACAATTGTGATTACAGTCGGCAGGGAGCTGAACATCGACGGGTAAGTAGGCCCACGACACGCGATGGACACAGACGAGATGCCCGAGTTGAACAACCCCTGGTTGGACGAAGAACGTACCCAACACAAAAAATAGAAATTAGTAGTTCTGTTTTCAGTTGATTCTGCTAGGAATTGGAGGACGTATCAGGTTAAAAATGAGCACTTTTGTAAAAATAGTTTAAATTGTACTAAAAGTGCTCGGACAGATTTTTAAAAAATTCTAAAAAATTGTGAGCTATAGGTAATAGTATAGCCTATATCCATGCAAAAATTTTAGAACAAACTCAATCTTATTTGCAAAATATGAAAAAGGCAAATACAATATATAATAGTGTCATTTACTGTTTTGCACTGTTATGCACTATTACACGTTGTATTTCTAACCACCCGTATAAGTACCTTTCGCATTAGAGATGGCGTAATAGTTTAGGTCCACAAAAGCTGACGGTGCTTGCGTCAGTATGACATGGTTAGGCACTTAGAGCGAAGTAAATGTTAAGGTGGATACCCGATTCTTTTCAGTTTGACCATAGAGTATGACTTTTTTATTATAATTGATTTATTTTTTACTGTAGTTGAAGTAACTTATTTGATGTAATTAAATTTTAAAAAAATTAAAAATAGAAAAAAAATGTTATCACATTACGTACAATGCGAAGGAATACAGGGAAAACAAGAAAATACAAAAAGCCTAAAAAACCAAAAAACTAGAAAAAGATGAAATTAAAGAATAGTGAATTAAAAGCAGAAGTCAGAAGCTATCGCTGAAACAAGGTGGGCCTATAATTTGATTTTTTTTATAGTAACTAACTTTCAAACAGAGTGTCCTTTTAAGATAGGATTTATAAATCGATTGTAGTAGACACTGTCCCAACTTCATATATATTGGCCAAAATCGCACGCAAATACCTCTCTCTTCATACTCTCTCGTGAACAACCAGAATTTAAAATTTTAAACCAAAAGCTATAAGCCATAGGGCCTGTTCTTTTTTGCTAAAACTTATAGCTTTTTACTGCGGTTTGTGACTTTTAGACTGTTCGTGTAAGAGATTATAGAGTAACAGAAACTCACGTGTGGTTTTTGCCGATATAAATGAAGTCGGTACAGTATGTACTACAATTAACTAGTAGACTCTATCTTGAAAAGATATTTCATTTAAAAGCTAGTTACTGTAGAAAACTAAAAAGTAGTTTTTAGAAGCCGAAAAGAACAGGCCATAGCCCAAAAGAATCCACCCATATTTCTCTCTCTACAATACTATTATTAGCTACTTTGATTCTAACCCTTATCACTACCTATAGATGATAAATGTTTAACTTTTTTGACATAGCACCATCTGCCAAGGTTTGCTTTGGTGCCATGCAATCCAAGCTTAGCACCCACTCCTCCATCACTTGGCAATGGTGCTAATGAATTTCTCTTTTCTATAGCATTAGCTTAGGATCTATGGATGCACCTGGGTCCTAGAAAACAATTTGTTTTAAAGCTTTTTTTGGCTTGAAGGGCGTTGAAAAAATCGAGCTCAGCGTAGCTTTTCTGTCGCCGGGCTGCATGCATCGAAGGCCATCTCTAATGGTGGAGGTAGCCCAAGCAGTTCACTAGTGATAGTGACTGGGCCAACCTATGAGATCATCTAGGGTGGGAATTGGTAGTGGAGCGGCCTCGCATAGTATAAATTAGTAACCGTATAGGTTGCGAATGGAGGAAGGCATATAGTTCGTTGATCATCTTAATGTCTTTAATAAGTTATCACATAATTAACTAGTATGGATGAGAAAAATGAGGCGAATGATAAGGTTATCATATTGGTGTCATCTCTACCACCATCAAGGGAGCAATTCTTGATGAATATTCTTGTCAAAAATAGCATTATCAACTTCAATAAGGCAATGGCATATCTATTAGACGTTGAGTCCTTGAAGAAGCTATCAGATTCTTCATATTCAGGTGATCAGGCATTGGCTACTGTAGGTGCTGTAGGCAGAAATAAAAGTCACAGGAAGAAGAAGGGAACGAGTAAGGACACATGTATATACTATCTAAGTGACGAGGAAGGTAATATGATAAAGGATCGCCCAATTTTAAAGCAAACAAGTGGTGCATGCTCAGTGACGGTAGCAAAAGATGATTCAGACATACTTGTCATTAGTCAATCAGGTATTTCTTATGGATGAATACTATATTCAGGTTATTGCTTCCACATACGTTTGCACGAGAGAGATGTTCGACGAAGGATCTCTACGTCTAACGAGTGCACTTGGCGGATTACTAAGGTGGTAACAATTATATAGGAGATGTATAATAGAGCATATCGCACATTGATGGGAGTTCGGTGTGTTCTCGGCTTAGATAAGAATTTAATATCTATGAGGTCACTTGAACTCCAAGGTTGTGAGGCACCACTTCAACGTGGAGTCATACGAGTTACTTGCAAAAGACAGGTAATCATAAAAAGTCTATGAAATAATGGAGGTTATCGATTGATTTGTAATTGTTGTGGCTACAGACCAAACAGAGAGAGAGATGGTAGTGGAGAGTTGGGAGAAGCTTGGTCCTTCCCATAGCCTTCCCTTGGTATATATATTGACATAGGGTGTGCTTTTACAATTGTGCCCTTACATTGGTGAACCCCCGTCAGGGGTATTTAAGTCATTACACATGTTCCACTTTGGACCTTATATCCTCCTAACAGGCCTGCTGGGCTTAGGTGGGGGCCACCCCTACAACAGGAGCCTCTCATGGTTAAGGGCTTCACAGGGCCGAAGCCATGTTGTCGAGTCCTTTGGCCCCCTCCGTCCTTGCGGCCTGTGAATTCGTCGAACTTGCGGAGCCTTCGTGCATTGTGGGATTTGTGACTGGTGGTTGCACTTGTCCAGCGCGGGTAGTTGGACCGCCTGGCATCTCCAGCGCGGGTAGTTGGACCGCCTGGCATCCATCGCTTGCGCTTCCACCGGTTGGTGTGCCGTCGGTTGACCTCTCCTCAGACTGGCGACTCCTCGCCGATTGAGGCCGTGTATAAATACATCGGTGCTGCGGGCTGCTCGTTGGTCATCCCCGGCTGCTCCTTCCCGATCTGCGCATGGTTATCTTCTCATGTATAGGCCGACTACTGTTCATCTGCGCTTGATGACTGCGTCCGTTGACGCTAATGTCAGCGAGCGCTGATGAACAATAGACGTGCTTTTCCCGGGGACATGCCGCGGCTTGGTGCGAGAAGCTTGGGTGCCCTCAATCGTGCTTGCGTGTCGCGCTTCCTCGTGAGAACGGCAAGGCCTGACCTGCTCTTGTAGACAGATATGCTTGAACTCATCCACACCTTTTGGCTGCGCCGATTGGCGTATGTTGGCGTGGTGGAGCAGATCTGTTTACGAGAGCAAGTCTGCGCTTGCCGCAGGCCAGCCGTCGCGTGCTCGCGTTACGGGGGACCGCCAGCGCTTCGAAGGGGCTGTCCCTTTGGTCGGGTGGGAGCGAACGCCGACGCCCGGTCGTCGTAGACGCGCGAGCATTCCGTCCTTCCCCCTTCGAACGGGTGGCAGCGGAGCTGGCGCCTAGTCAAAGTAGACGCGCGAGTGCTCCGTCCCCTACCCTTCGAACGGGTGGCAGCGGAGCTGGCGCCTAGTCGAGGTAGACGCGCGAGCGCTCCATCCCTCACCCTTCGAATGGGTGGCAGCGGAGCTGGCGCCTAGTCGAGGTAGACGCGCGCGCGCTCCGTCCCTCACCCTTCGAACGGGTGGCAGCGGAGCTGGCGCCTAGTCGAAGTAGACGCGCGAGCGCTCCGTCCCTCACCCTTCGAATAAGTGGCAGCGGAGCTGGCGCCTAGTTGAGGTAGACGCGCGCGCGCTCCGTCCCTCACCCTTCGAACGGGTGGCAGCGGAGCTGGCGCCTAGTCGACGTAGACGCGCGAGCGCTCCGTCTCCTACCCTTCGAACGGGTGGCAGCGGAGCTGGCGCGTAGTCGAGATAGACGCGCGAGCGCTCTGTCCCTCACCCTTCGAACGGGTGGCAACGGAGCTGGCGCCTAGTCGAGGTAGACGCGCGCGCGCTCCGTCCCTCACCCTTCGAACGGGTGGCAGCGGAGCTGGAGCGTAGTCGAGGTAGACGCGCGAGCGCTCCGTCCCTCACCCTTCGAACGGGTGGCAGCGGAGCTGGCGCCTAGTCGAGGTAGACGCGCGAGCGCTCCGTCCCTCACCCTTCGAAGGGGTGGCAGCGGAGCTGGCGCCTAGTCGAGGTAGACGCGCGAGCGCTCCGTCCCTCACCCTTCGAAGGGGTGGCAGCGGAGCTGGCGCCTAGTCGAGGTAGACGCGCGAGCGCTCCGTCCCTCACCCTTTGAAAGGGTGGCAGCGGAGCTGGCGCCTAGGCGAGGTAGACGTGCGAGCGCTCCGTCCCTCACCCTTCGAACGGGTGTCAGCGGAGCTGGCGCGTAGCCGAGGTAGACGCGCGAGCGCTCCGTCCCTCACCCTTCGAATGGGTGGCAGCGGAGCTGGCGCCTAGTCGAGGTAGACGCGTTAGCGCTCCGTCCCCCACCCTTCGAAGGGGTGGCAGCGGAGCTGGCGCCTAGTCGAGGTAGACGTGCGAGCGCTCCGTCCCTCACCCTTCGAACGGGTGGCAGCGGAGCTAGCGCCTAGCCGAGGTAGACGCGCGAGTGCTCCGTCCCTCACCCTTCGAACGGGTGGCAGCGGAGCTGGCGCCTAGTTGAGGTAGACGCGCGAGCGCTCCGTCCCTCACCCTTCGAAAGGGTGGCAGCGGAGCTGGCGCCTAGTCGAGGTAGACGAGCGAGCGCTCCGTCCCTCACCCTTCGAACGGGTGGAAGCGGAGCTGGCGCCTAGTCGAGGTAGACGCGCGAGTGCTCCGTCCCTCACCCTTCGAACGGGTGGCAGCGGAACTGGCGCCTAGTCGAGGTAGACGCGCGAGCGCTCCGTCCCTCACCCTTCGAACGGGTGGCAGCGGAGCTGGCGCCTAGTCGAGGTTGACGCGCGAGCGCTCCGTCCCTCACCCTTCGAACGGGTGGCAGCGGAGCTGGCGCCGATTCTGAGCTTTAAAGGTATCGGGGATCGCGCCGGCCGCTGGCGCGTCAAGGTCAGGCTGTCCTGTTATGTGCACGCGGTGGCTTGTGATTGGAGTACCGTGGGGTGTCAGTAGTTGCGTGTGGAACGTGCCGCCATGACGCCTCGTCTTCGGTTACCGGGAATCGTGCGGGGCAAGCCTTTGCGCGGTTGCGGTCGCGACCGGTGCGCGGACCATCGCAACGCTTCGAGTACCGCTATCAGGGCGAGGTGGCTTGAAATAGCCCCCCCCCCGTAACAGCGCCCCCGCACTTGTTCGCCTTCTTTTCACCCGCAACGCCCTCGACGTTCCGTGATATTTTCACCACCGTGCTTTTCCACGAGAAGCGATGGCCTCTAGTGTCAAGCGAGGCCCGGCGGGTGGTGACTGCGACGTTCGTCGTCGGTCGTCTCGGCTGGAGGTGAAATATTCGCTCGGTGAGCGCGATCCGGCGGCTGCGGACAAGTGGTGGCGGGCGGCGGAGAAGGAAGGGTCGTTCTCGAGCGAGCTGGGCCCCTCGCTCATGACCGAGAAGACGATCGAAGGATTGCTGCACGAGGGGAAGCTATCCGAGCAGCAGGCGGTGCGATTGCCCACCGTCGACGAGATGGGACTGCGTCCCGAGGGGTCGGAGGCGCTTGTGTTCGTCGCCTTTTTCGACGCAGGGCTCCGCATCCCGGCAGCGGCGATTGTGGGCGACGTGCTGCGGACCTTCGAGCTGGAGTTGTCGCAGCTGACTCCGAACGCCGTAGCCCAGCTCGCCGTATACAGTTGGGCTTTGCGCTCAGGAGCGTGTTGGCCCAGTTCTTCCTTGTTTGCCTACCTGCACGAGGCACGGTTCCGGCGCAAGGATCGGAAGGACGGGACGCTGTCGAACTTCGGCTGCGTCACCTTCTTCCTCCGGCCATCTTGTAGCAAGCTATTCCCTGCGAATTCGACTCGCGGGAAGTGGGAGTCCCACTGGATGAAGCGGTGGTTCTACCACCGTGTGGAGAGCGGTAGCGGCCTCGAGTGCCCGGGCCGACCGATTGCGTTCAAGACTTCGCTCGGCTAGACGCTTGATGACGAGGACCAGCGACGGGCGCGGCGACTCGTGGGCGTGACCGCCCGCTTCAATATGCGCGACCTTGCCGAGGAGTACGCGATGTACGGTGTGGCGCCGCTTGCCCGTGAATGGCGTCTTGCTGCTGAGAGGTTGCGGGATGACAATGTTGAGCCATCAGTCTGCACATTGCCGACGCCCACCGGTCCTCGTAAGTGCTGATCGCGTCTCCCTTGCTGCTTTTGCGGAGTGCATTACATGCTGACCGTGTGCTTTATGCTCTGCTTTGATTTAGGAATTAGCTTGGAGGACGCGGAGTGATTTGCCCGCGTATTCCTTGGGCCGTATACCGACAGGGAGCACGAGTAGCGCGCGTCTGCCACTGCGGAGGCAAGGCTGGGGCGGATAAACCGTGTGTGCGAGGCCCTAGGCCTTGTCGTGCCGGGCCGCATTCATCCGGCCCCGCAACACCATGATGACGGCGCGACGAGGACGAGGGCGCCGTCCCGCAAGTGGGGCCGAATTGGGGCGTCTGCCATGCTTGGCATAGCGGCTGCCCCCGGTGCTGCCGCTGTCGCGGCTGACATGGAGTCGGACTCGGCGAGGTATGCCGATTCGGGCTTGGAGGGCGCGGACGCCGGGGATGAAGGGTCCTCGGGGGACGCCCTGGATGGCGGGCTCGCCGCCGGCAGCCGAGGAGGGGAAGCCTCGTTACCTGCGGCGGTCATCGGGACAGAGCCCGTGCTGGCCGGCGATGCTGGAGTAGAGTCTTCGACCGCGGCTGCTGCCACGCTGGAGACGCAGCCTTCGGACGTGGCCGCTGTGACGCCGGAAACGCCCCCCGCAGGAGCGCTCGGGGCTGGCCCTTTGACGACGGCAGCGATCGGGGCTGCGGTGCCTCCCGCAGAAGTTGCCGTGGTCATGTCGTTGCCGCTGGGTGCTGTTGTCGAGGTGGTGGAAGCCCCTCCAGCCGTGGCTACTGCGGCGGAGCCGTGTCCGTTCGCTCCGGCCAAGCGGCCACGGATGCGACCGGATCTCCACCGGACGTCGCGGGGGTTCACCGTGGTGATGGGCATCAGGAGCCTGTGGGCTTCTGGTGTGTGCGCTGAAATACCTCCGGCGCGCGCGCCTACTGCTCCTCAGGCTACCTCGTCCACGACGGGAGGGCCATCACCGCCGGCCTCGAACGTTGAGGCGTCCGCTCCTTGCGAGGCGATGCTACTGTCGAGGGCTGTTGCTATCGCCACTTCTCCTAGTGAGGCGGGTCCCCGAAGCCCTCCGTCTGCTACCGAGGGTAGGGTGGCAAAAATGCCTTGTGTGTTCCTTTGACGCTCCTTATGGCGCTCTCACCTGCGTCCCTTCCTACAGCGTCGCTTATTCCGGAGGAGCCTGCTGGCGATGCGAACCCTGTGCGCCAGAGCCCAGCGGACTTTGTTCCTCCGTCAGAGACGCTGACAGCCTGGCGCGGGATCGCGGGCGACGCGACCGCCGGCGCGGGTCAGCGAGAGCTGCAGGCATACGGGGTGGAGCGTCTTGAGGACACCTTGGAGGTGTCTGGTGTGAGGGTAAGTCTTCGCCTGCACGACGATCCCTGGCCATGCTGAGGTTGCTAAGCCTTTTTACCTTGTAGACGCTTGTGTTGGGGCAGGCCTTGCAAACGGCCTATGCTCGCGTGCAACGGGCGCTTGAGGATAAGCTGCGGGTCGCCGAGGCAGAGCTGCGCAAAGCTACGGGGGCCTGTTCTGCCCAGGACGCCCGCCTCCGCCAGCTGGAAACGGAGTGTGCCGAAGTGAAGGCGCACGCGGAAGGGCTTGCCGCGTCAGTGCGGGAGTCGGCCGCGGAGGCAGCGCGGCAGGAATTTGCGGCGGAGCGGGATGGCCTTCTGCAACAGGTCGCCCTGCTAGAGAAAGAAAAAGGCGAGCTGGCCTTAGCTCTAGCGGAGCGTGACCGAGCCCTGGGTGAAGCTTCGGTGAGTGCGTGGGACGCCATGCAAGCGCTGGAAAGCCTTCTCCACGGTCTCGTGGCGAAGGTGCCAGACCACGCCTTCGGGCTGGAGGAGCTGTCTCGGACCCTTCGCTGGATCCGGGATGCCGCCGACAACGCGTGCTGTGCCGCGGCGTCCTTCGGCGACCATTGTGCGTATGTGGCGTCGTACTTGGTATGCGCACTGCTACGGCATCGCGGCTGCACGCATGTCGCCGAGCTGGAAGATCCCCAACTGGAGATGCCCGGCGGGGCCGGAGTAATGTCCGGTGCCGTCCGCGCCGCTCGCCGTGTCATCCAGCACTTCCATGAGTGGATCTGGGCGTGCGTCGGGGTGGATGTCGCGCAGGTCGAGCTCCGGAAGTCCCTATATGGCGAGGGGAGCGTTGGCCAAGTGCTGGATGGAGTCCTGCGGCGCGAAGAGGACGACCCTGAGGCTCCCGAAGGTGCCGGGAACTCGCAGGTGCGGCAACGAGATGGCCAATCGTAGATGTGCGTTGTAATATGTCCCGCCCGCTTTTCTTGAGTACGGTGCGTACTTGCTTTATCAATCCTGACCATTTTACCTGTGTCCTGCGCAGTCCCCTTGTCGGCGCCGGCTATTTGCCTCTGACCTCACGACCTGGCGACGCCTTCGACGCTGGCGAAGGGCCGAAGAGGCGGGAAACTTTTGGGCGGGCTGATCTTCTGGTGGAGCCCCAGCGTCAGTGCGCGTTAAGGACGAGCCTACCGAATAGCGGCTGAGCTCCAGAGACGTTGGCGGGCCTTTGTAGTTGTGAAATTTCTTGAATATATGGAGTTGCTGGCAACTAGGATGTGTTGCACGCTGTGCTTTGGTTGGTCTTGCGAAGATTTCCACCTTCGTCGTGCGCCACTAGTGGATTTAGTGCTCGGGCACTCTTGGTCGAAGCACGCGCACGAAGGCGATGTAACTGGCGCGTAGCCGAAGCAGCCGTCTTCTCGCTCCGTCCCGCTATCCTTCCTGGTAGGAGCAGCCTCTTGTGCGCCTCGTGCTCCAGGCGCGCGCGCTTGCGAGGGCGAGCCTCTGGCGCGTTACATAGGTGTCCCTTGGAGTGCTCGTGGAACTTCGGGCGTCCTCGTGGGATGCTTGTACTCCGGGGAGACTGGTGCGTGCAGAGGCGGACCTCGGCGCACGACTTGTTTAGAGTCCGTAGACTGGCGCGTGCGGAGGCAGGCCTCGGCGCGCGACTTGTTTATAGTCCGTAGACGCTCGCGTACGGAGGGAGACCCCGGCATACGACTTAGTTTATAGTCCGCAGACTGGTGCGTGCGGAGGCAGACCTCGAAGCACGACTTGTTTATAGTCCGCAGACTGGTGCGTGTGGAGGCAGACCTCGAAACACGACTTTATTTATAGTCCGTAGACTCTCACGTGCGGAGGCGGACCTCGGCGCACGACTTTATTTATAGTCCGCAGACTGGTGCGTGCGGAGGCAGACCTCGAAACACGACTTTATTTATGTTTCGTAGAGTGCGTGGGATCAGCATCCACGTCTTGTTTATACTCCGGGGAGTATGCGCAAGGACGATGTCCATGGCATGCACGGGATTCGCGTCTTGTTTAGACTCCGTAGAGTGCGCAGGGACAACATCCGCGTCTTATTTATACTCCATAGAGTGCATGGGATCAGCATCCACGTCTCGTTTATACTCCGAGGAGTATGCACAAGGACGATGTCCATGGCATGCACGGGATTCGCGTCTTGTTTAGACTCCGTAGAGTGCGCAGGGACAACATCCGCGTCTTATTTATACTCCGTAGAGTGCGTGGGATCAGCATCCACGTCTCGTTTATACTCCGAGGAGTATGCACAAGGACGATGTCCATGGCATGCACAGGATTCGCGTCTTGTTTAGACTCCGTAGAGTGCGCAGGGACAACATCCGCGTCTTATTTATACTCCGTAGAGTCGCGCGTGCGGAGGCAGACCTCGACGTCACGTCTTGATTTAGAGTCCGTGGACTGGCGCGTGCGGAGGTGGACCTCGACGTCACGTCTTGATTTAGAGTCCGTGGACTGGCGCGTGCGGAGGCGGACCTCGACGTCACGTCTTGATTTAGAGTCCGTGGACTGGCGCGTGCGGAGGCGGACCTCGACGTCACGTCTTGATTTAGAGTCCGTGTCTTTGACGGAGAGTGCACACGCAAACGTGCGTCTTTGGTTTATACTCAGACCCGTCCCCCTGGCTACGGCGAGTGCACACGCGAACGTGCGTCTTTGGTTTATACTCAGACCCGTCCCCCTGGCTACGGCGAGTGCACACGCGAACGTGCGTCTTTGGTTTATACTCAGACCCGTACCCTTGGCTACGGCGAGTGCACACGCGAACGTGCGTCTTTGGTTCATACTGCGGGAGCGCGCGCGTAGGCGAGGCCTGCCCGCGTTCTCGCCGCGTATGCTTGCACAATAAGAGGAAACTGGCGACAAACGGTGATCTCTATTACATCCCCGTTTGCGCGGGTAAGCAAGTTACACGAAGCGAAAGTAAACGAAGGTACTGACCGCTTGCCCTTGGCTCAGGCGGAGCCTCTAGCAACTGGACTATCTGCAGGGCTTGCCGAGCCGCCTTCGCATGACGCCGCCGATCCCCGTGCTGCGGCGCCGATTCTATGCGCGCTGTTGAGCGTCACGACGAGGATATCTGGAGCCGTGCTCGATGCGCTGGGCCATGTCTTGGTCGCCGCAGACGGTAATAACGGCCCGCGGCCCTGTGAGCTTCATGCACAAATAGCCGTGATGCGGCACCGCTCCAAAGGAGTTGATGATCGACGCCCCAGTATGGCATTGTAGGGGTATCGGAGGTCGACGACGTCGAATGTGGCGTCTTCGGTCCTGACGTTGTCGTCCCGGCCGAAGGAGACCTGAAGGCATATTTGGCCAAGCGCCTGTAGGGGTTGTCCTCCGAAGCCTTGCAACGGGATTCCCGGTGGGCCGAGGTGGCTTCGGGGAATCCCCATCTGGTCGAAGGCCCCCGCAAACAGGACGTTCGCGGAACTGCCGCCGTCGACTAGGGCACGCCCAACGTCACATCCTGCTATAAGGATCCGGATGACCAGGGGGTCCTGGTGAGGAAGATCCACACCCTGGGCATCGGCGGGCGTGAATGTGATCTCCTGCTGCGCCCAGTCCGGCGGTGTCTGCGCCAGGCATACCGCTACGTGGTGTAGACTCCGTACGTAGGCCTTCTGCTGTCGCACCGAGGCGAACCCCAGCGAGGAGCCTCCGGAGATAACATTGATAATCCTGCGGTGGGTTGCCTCCGGAGCCTGCAACTGCAAGAGGCCTTCCCGAGGCTGCTGCACATGGGCCTGGATCCGCAGAGGGCCCTCATGGGGCTGCGTCCCTTGTGTCTGGATCTGTGTGGGGGCTTCGTATGGGTACTGGACGTGGGCCACCACAGGCGGGCGCGCCTCCGGGTTCCTGTCCCTAGTGACGCTTTGGCGGAGCACCGCGATGGAGGTGCATGAGCGCGTGTCATGAGTGCCGCGACCGTGGACTTCGCACCACAGCCCGTGGTGCTTATCGTCGTAATCTCCACGGCCTCTGTCATCGCGGCCCCGGCCGCGGCCGCGCCCCCGGCCTTGGCGCCCTCGACCGCCACGACCCCCGGCAGCATTTTCGTCGGCACCGCCTTCGATGTCGAAGACAAACTGGCCTCGTCGCGACTTCTGCTGGCCGCGCTTGGACCTATCGAACGGCTCCTTGTGCGGGGCGTCCCTGCGCTCGGGCGCGCCTTTGGACGACTCCTGCTTGCGCTTTCCCTTCGAAGATCCGTCCTTTGGCGGGTCTTCGACTTTCTCCGAGCCGCCGGCCTGGTTGGTGTCGGAGTCGTCACCTTGTCTTCGGCGTGCGTCTTCTTCCGCTCGGGCGTATTCCTCCATCTTGTCGAAGAGCTTTGTCACCATCTTGATCGGCTTCCGGGCATTGTATTCGGCCATCGGGCCCGGGCGAAGACCTTGTATGGCCGCGTTAATGACGGTGCTTTCGTTAACGTCTTTAACCTAGCAGCGTATCTTCGCAAAGCGCTTGAAGTAGTCCCGGAGCTTCTCCGAAGGTTTCTGCTTGACAGCGAAGAGCTGGTCCGCATCGACTCGCTCAACGTAGTTCCCTTGGAAGTTGTTGTGGAGGCGGTCGCGGATCTGCTCCCACGCGTAGATGGAGTTTGGCTCGATGGTAAAAAACCAGGAGAGCACCACTCCTTGCAATGCGAGGGAGAGCCCCTTCGCTTTTGTTGTGTCGTCCCCGCCCGCAGCCTCGATTGCGGTTTCATACACGCGCACGAACTCGCGGGGGTCCGTATCGCCCTTGTATGGCTCGATGACGCTGGGGAATTTGAAGTCTTCGGGCCACGCCGCCTGCTGTAGTCCCGCCGAGAGCGGGGACTCCGGATCGACGCGCCGCAGCGGGACGCGACTGGATGTGGGGGCATCCCGACTGTCTGCCCTTTCCGGCGTGGGCTCCGATGCGACCACTGGCGCGGCCTGTTGGCTCCGAGCCTCTTGCATGTCTCAGACAGCTCCGCGAAGATCCCCTAGCTCCCGCTGGAACGCGTTGAGGGCCGCCAGCAGGGCGCTTTCTACCGCAGGTGTGGGCGGGGCCACGGGTGCGCCTAGCGAACGGGCCGGTATGGTGACGACCGCCTCGAGAGCTCCCGAGCTCCCGGCGGCTCCATCCCGGCTACCGCCAGCCGCCTGGTCCGCGCTGCCGGCGGGCGTTGCGGTGAGGGTGGCGGGGTCGGTCGTCGTCGCGGCGGTGGCGGGGTCGGCCGTCGTCGCAGCGGTGGCGGGGTCGGTCGTCGTCGCGGCGGTGGCGGGGGTCGGTCGTCGTCACGCAAGCGTCGACGCTTGCGCCCGCCGCATCCGCGACAGCCGACGCCGAGGCCCTGGTACTTACGCGACGCTCCGACCCGGCCGCCTTCTTCCCCTTCGCCGCCATCGTCGAAGCTTTTTTCGGTGCCATCCTTCTTCGGACTTCGGGCTTGCTCCTGTCGTCCCTCCCCACAGACGGCGCCAACTGTTGTGGCTACAGACCAAACAGAGAGAGAGATGGTAGTGGAGAGTTGGGAGAAGCCTGGTCCTTCCCATAGCCTTCCCTTGGTATATATATTGACATAGGGTGTGCTTTTACAATTGTGCCCTTACATTGGTGAACCCCCGTCAGGGGTATTTAAGTCATTACACATGTTACACTTTGGACCTTATATCCTCCTAACAGGCCTGCTGGGCTTAGGTGGGGGCCACCCCTACAACAGTAATCATAAGAGAAGATCAACCTTATGAAGATCAACCAATAGGAGGTTAAATAGAAATTTTGACCAGGAGAAGGTATTCAGATCTCATCTATAGTTATGTGTGGAAATACAAAAATGACCGCAAACTCTAGCAGTTGTAGAGGCGAAGATATGAGTTGTTGGAACAAGAAAGACGTGGTGGGATCAACCGCATAAAACCGACGAGTAGATAGGGCTTAGAGGCAGTATAAACCTATGTCATGAAGGGCTATAGGAACCAAGCTCAGGTGGAGAGTCCGGGCAAGCTAGCCTAGATAACAACACATATATTGCAATGATGAGCATAAGCCCCTGTGGTGAGGGCACTCCCAAAGGTAGGAGGGGGAAAAAGACGTAGTCGACTTGGAGTGAGTTCTTGGAGGAGTATAGTGACTTCAACAGATAGGAGTCAAGGTGAAGATTATTGAGTAAGGTGGCTCATATCCTTTACTAGTAGGACTTATCGCTTGTAATTTTTCTTATATAGTGAATTTCACCTTTGTAAGTCTGTTATTTTTTGTACGGGTTTTCATGTTAAATTAATGTCTTCTGTTCTTTTGATAATCTATTTATACTTGTATTTTATAATAAATGGTATCAAGCTCTGAGTTTCAAATCAAGCAGCTATTCATGCGGCGTCCCTGCACAGCATGAGAGCGTGACATGGAAGACAACATGAGGGGGCAGATCGTGGGGCATCCGATTGTAAAAAAAAAGGTTTTTTCGGCGACTTGCGTCTTGTTGCGTGGTTGAATCGAAGGCATCGAAGCACCGGTTCAGGCGGGTTATTCCGAGATGAACTCGACCGGCGGCTTGCATTTTTTCTCCGTATCAAAATCGAGGCAGTGATTCCGATGTGGTCAGGAACTGTCTTCTTTTTTTTTTTTATCTCGGCGATAAAAAAAAAAGCGTCGCATGGCGACCAGGCCGTCCAGAGGAATCAAAATCCGAGGAGCAAAGAAAAAAAGCCGCAAGGTGCAGTCATCCATCCAAGCACCCATTCCTGAAGAAAAAAAATTGGAGCCAACACACACTGCACAGTCGATCAGAAGCTGTCGGCCATATTCATATTTTATATATTTTCAGCAAGATTTGCTACATGCACATGGAAAAGCGTACACAAAAATATATTAAAGATTTTCTTGAGCCCTTACTAGGTACACAAAAAGAAATCGTATTAGGAGATTTTAACATTCTCCACTCAGCAATTAGATTCACATCGACTCTGTTCCATGACCCGACTCCATACTGAGCATCAACCAGCATTCTACCTCGCTAATTGTTCTAGCGTTAGGTTCACAAGCACTATTGCCCATGCCACCCGACGTCATGCCCTAGCGTCGTACTACGTCATCTCCATCAACGATATTTTTATCTCAGTTGATTGTCATCTTTCATAAAAAAAATGTCATCAGCTCTGCATGTATTTTATTGAAGGTGGAGTTCATTGTAATTCAAATCATTGTGTCTATTATTGGCGATATCCAAGCAGGATTAATCATTGACGATTTCTTCGATGATCTATCATTTACTATGGGTTACATGGCAAGATTTGCACATATAGAGTCTAAGGTAGAGTTGTAGTTTTTCAACATACTAAGTTAATTTAGACTACGCTTGATCAAAGTGACTTTGAAGAAAAAAATCAATGTCAATTGAGGGGACAACTGATTCACTGTTTGATAATACTCTGATGGCAATTAACATAGTATTCCCCAAAATTTCTTATTCATTAGTGAAATTTATGCTCTAAATATGAGTTCGAGACTAAGGATTTAAAGTGCAAAAAAGGAGTTAATTATCTGCATAGAGACTACAATATTTGGTATTACAGTTCTAATTATTACAGCTCAATATGAGGTGTCTATTGCAGAGATTTTTCTGCTCCATTGACAGCACAAGAGTTACTTTTATCCGAATATACTTCTACATGAGATGTTTTCAACAATGTCATGGAATTAAGTTACTTTTACAGTTGGTAATTTGATTTATGTGATGATCACACGTGCAAGTTTCTCTTCAATGGGTATTGTTTGCCGAGTTATATATTTCAGGTGGAGTATGTAAAAAATTCATAAGATAAGTTCTTCACTATAGTTATCCAGCGCCACAAGAAAAAGCGTATAGAGATGACTGATCCAATCTTACTCATTGATTAATCCTATGAACTTTTAACACACAAAGATCATTTATGGTGGATTATGATTTTAGAAAATTTAATTTGTTTTGGCTACAAGAGAGCATTCGGCTCAAGGTGGAGATTATTGAGTTTTTTATCCGAATTCTACTTGGTTTGTTTCTGTTTCTAACACGGAGTTCTATTCCTACCTAAAATCCCATTTGTAATCACTATAAATATATCACTATAATTCATAGGAAGAGTAAAAACCTCATTGTAAACATCTACTCGTATGGTGATTTTCGCCTTCGTGTGTCCGTGGTTTTTTTGCAAGGGTTTTTTACATTAAATTCGTGTCTCCTATTCTTTTGATCATCTATTTTTGTCGTGCCTTTTATAACAAAGCATGAATTGGACATACGGGTCGTGTTGTCGACCTTCTTTTTTAGATCATCTAATCCTATTCCAGATTCCAGACTACTCAAAGTTGATCATCTGTAGCTTTGTACATCTTTACTATTATAAAAGTGTAAGTAAGTTGGTGGTTGGTCCATTCTCTCTCCTCTCTTCTCAGCCATCCGATTTGATCTAGACCATTCATTTCTCTTCTCCTCTCTCTCTCAGGATACAACCGCCCACTTCCTTCACTTAGAATTAATATGAGACAGTGAAAGATAACAGATTACCGATGCAAGTGAGCAGCAGAACGTTCAAACCACTCATTAATTCTCTCAAACCTGAAGTCTAGCTACAACCGCAGCATGAGAGCAGCAGAAGGCAGAGCTAATTCTCAGATGGGCAGCTACTTGTCATGGAGATCATTGTCTTTGGTCCTATGCTTGGTACAGTCCATGCTATACATGTCCTCTGGCTGCTTCCTGGAGGAGAGGGCTGTCGTAATGGATATCCGGTCTTCTCTGATGAGAGCGCACTTCCTGGTGGTGCCTGATTCATGGGGACGGAGTGAGAACTGCTGCTCGTGGGAACGTGTCAAATGCAACAATAGCACTCGACGAATATCTCATCTTGACCTTTTTAGTCTTATATTTCCCTTTCATTTCATTTGCAGATGATAGTTGGTATTTAAACTCGACTGTGTTTTCTGCGATCCATGAGCTCCGGTACCTAGATTTATCATGGAATTCTCTCAGTTCGCGAAGCTTGGATAGTATGTACTTTAAATTCTCTTAGAATTCTCTCCAGTTCCGTACACGTGTGGTCGCTTCTTATTCTCTTGAAGTCGTACAAACAAAACCTCTGCAGGCTTAGTTGGACTAACCAAGCTTTCGATATCTCGACCTCAGTGGCAATTGGTCTGAGGCCGTTTCCCGACTTCTATCGTGGAATTTGTTTCACTGGAAGTCCTAGCTCTCAACTCCAACAAAATGACCGGACATCTTCCAGCGGCAGGTACAGAATTTTACTACTAATACTACTAAGGTTGAGATTGACATATCATGTTCGTAATTGTTATGCATCCTACATGCTTTGCGGCTTTTCAAAATCTTAGGAACTTGCGAGAATTGAATCTGACTAGGAACCGATTCAGCGGAAACCTCCCGGCATCGCTATTTGCACTTCCTCGCCTTAAGATTCTAGATCTCTCACTAATTTTTTTCGGAAGTCGTTTTCCAATTAGTTCATCCTCGGAACCAATTTCACTTGTTAGGTTTCACTTCCTCGCCTTAAAATGAGGCTTTCTATTATCAAAGGCCCAACAGGTCAATGTATATCCATGTACAATATATAAAGAGACCCTTAGACTATACACATATCTAACAGTATGCACCACCAGTCATGCTTCACTTACTACGAACGGATCAAATGCTGCCTTCTGGTGAAGTCTTTGTCCAAGAAATATTTCGCTGACCTTCCAATCGCGCAGGACCGCGGGCTGATTTTCTACGAACCCACGTCAACATGAATGTAACTCTTCTCTTGATAATGCATAAAGAATGATCTCCTGTTTGATTGTGAAAAAAGAAGGGTAAATATTAAGGGATAGACTATTGCACAGGCGACTGAAATTTTTTTATCTTTCAGTCACCTAAAGTTGCACTTTGAATCACCTGAAGTTGCACATATTTTTTTTAGAGGGGGACTACAATTTTAGTTGATTGAGAGTGCAATTTCAGGTCACCTGAAATTGCACTCTGAATCACCTAAAGTTGCAGCTGTTTTTTTTTTGAGGGGGGCTGCAATTTTAGTTCATTGAGAGTGCAATTTTAGGTGACTGAAACATAAAAAAATTTCAGTCGTCTGTGCAATAGCAAAACCGAAATATTAAATACCGGAGCAAGTTCGCAGCAGCTGAGCACTCACCTCTCATCCTTCTCAAGTAGCGTGCAGTTTACAACCGTAGAACCTGCATAGGAGAAAGCAGAACTTGCTGTCAGATGAGCTGCTACTTTTCACACGGATCCCTATTTGGGATCCTATCCGTATTGTTGGCCATATCTTGCATGTCCAATGGCTGTTTCGACTTTCGAGGAGGAGAGGACTGCCCTACTGGATATCCGCGGCTCACTGCTGGGCACAACAGCCGGGATGCCTCCTTCATGGCTACAGAGTGATAACTGCTGCTCCTGGGAACGCGTCATATGCAACAATAGCACAAAACGCATATCACATCTCTACCTCTCCAGGCTCTCCTTCCTGAGTAATGAGTTCTCCGCTGAAAATGGATGTCGGACGAACCTGAATTCGACAGCCTTTTCGGCTTTCCCTGAGCTTCGGTTCCTTGATTTCTCTATGAACTATGGCACTTTTCAAAGTTGGGAAGGTATGTAAGTGGTTTCACTATATACATCATATCTCCTTTTCTTTTTACGGGAATATTAGGAGAGAGTGTGCAAATGTTGAAAAGAGGCTTATTTTAAAAATGGAACAACATCCTCAGGTCTACTAGGATTAACCAAGCTTCAGCATCTTAACCTCGGTAACAACTGCTTGAATGGTACTATCCCAACATCTCTTCGGAAATTGGTTTCTTTGGAAGCTTTACATCTTGACCTTACCGGCATGGTTGGAACGCTTCCGACTTCAGGTATGAACACGACCTATGCTGCAAATGTTTAGGTTTTCGAAGCTGCTACCACGCTATACTGTTGGAACTGAATGAAATGTATTTCCTGTTAGATGTAAGCTGGTTTTGAGTAGCGGTCAGACCGGCGTGTTGTGGCCGGTCCGACCGGAAGGGTTTCAGTTTCAGATTAGGTTTTGGTTTCCGTTTGTGTTTTTGATTCCGTCTTTGATTCCGTGTAAGAGTTGAAGTAGGGCTTATGTAATTCTTATATAAGGGGAGTAAATCATAAAAGGGTGTGTGATTGAGCATCACCAAAAATCAATTTGTCTCGTGTGTTCTCTGTTGGAGCGTTCGACAAATTTCAGAGTATTGCCGGCGCTGTTGTTCATCCATTGCCGTGATCCAGAGGAGGTTGTGCTAACATTTGGTATCAGAGCTTGGAGGCAATGGACGGGAAGATTGCAGAGAAGACAGCTGCGAGCACCGACGAGAGGAGGATTGGTTCCAATCCAATACCCCATGCTGACCGACATGAACTACGGCCTGTGGGCTGTGAAGATGAAGATCGTCATGCGTTTTCTCAGAGTGTGGGCGGCAATTGAAGGAGATGCACCGGTTGAAGAGGAGAAAGACCAGGGCACTCTGGCCGCCATAGCTCAGGCTATTCCCGATGAGGTCTTGATGACCATTGCAAAAAAGGAGACTGCAAAGGAAGCGTGGGAAGCGATCAAGGAGATGCGCATTGGCGAGGATCATGTCAAGAAAGCAAGGGCACAGGTGCTGAAGACGCAATTTGATCGGATGATCATGGGAGAAACCGAAGGTGTCGATGAGTTCTCTTAGAATCTCATAAGCTTGGCTGGCGAGATCCGAGCTTTGGGTGTTGAGTTGCCGGACTCAACAATCATCGAGAGGTTGTTCAGCACCGTCCCTGACAAGTTCCTCCAGATCATAAGTACGATCGAGCAATTCGGAGACATGACGAACATGACGCTGACCGAGGCAATTGGCTGTCTATGAGTCTTCGAAGAAAGTCAGAAGGGGCAATGCTATGGCAAGAAAGAAGGGGAGCAGCTGCTGCTGACCTGAGCCCAGTGGGACGCACTGGCGACAAAAGAGAAGGAGAACAATGAACACCGCGGCAGCGGCGGTCGAGGTCGCAGCCGTGGCCAAGAAAGATGGTGCGATGATGAAGCTGAAAAGAAGCCATACCGGAAATTCGACAAGTCAAAGATCAAATATTACAACTGCTCGGAATTTGGGCACTTTGCATCGGAGTGCGAAAAGCCCAAGAAGGGAAGAGCAAAAGCAAACGAGGAAGATGATGACTCGTCGGTTTTGCTGATGCTTGAAGCTTGCGAACTGATAGAAGAAAAGGAAGAAGTCTCCACCGAAGAAGTGACTCTAGCTGAAGACAAGATGCAACTTTAACTCAAAGAGAACGAGGAAGATGTTGTAAGCGTCGGGAACCTGGATTCAGGGGCTAGTGATCACACGAGTGGTAGCCTAAGTCAATTTTCAGGAATTGACACATCAGTTCAAGGCTTGGAGAAGCTCGGCAATGAATCAGTAGTCAGGATGGTTGATCCATTCACAGGGATAGTACGCATCATTAGAGATGGTATATTCGAAGAAGATCAAGTCTGGGACTGGGACGCTATGGATAAGACGACAGGAGTCGCTACAAGCAAAGTATTCCATGTCTCATTTGATCAAGAATCGACGGCGGTCACTGAAGAACTGGAGGCCGACCCCGCCGGTCAGATCGGTGGTGTTCCACCGGTCAGACCACCCGTAACCGGTCAGACCACCCGTAACCGGTCAGACCGGTGGTGTTCCACTGGTCAGACCGCCCGCCACCGGTCCGACCGGCATTGATCCGCCGGTCAGACCGCCCACAGCTGGTTAGACCAGTACGTCTACACTGGTCAGATCATTTTCAGAAGTGCGAAGCAGAGATTTTTCAGAAAAAGAAACTTTCAGGTTTTTACAGGAAGCAGAAACTGAGGAGAGTTGGAAGGTGGCCATGCAGGAGGAGATGAAGTGTATGCAAGACAATAAGTCAAGAAGTCTTGTAGATCTTCCGGCAAACCACCAAGAAAGTGGCCTCAAGTGGGTCTTCGAAGAAAAGAAAGACTCGCAAGGCAATGTGGTCAAACAGAAAGCTCGCCTAGTTGCAAAAGGTGATGTGCAGCAGCAGGGAATTGAATTTGGGGAGGTATGTGCACCGGTCGCAAGGATGGAGACGGTGAGGTTATTCATCGCATTGACGGCTCAAGAAGGATGGCGATTTCATCATAGGGATGCGAAGTCGGCCTTCCTATATGGAGACTTGGAAGAAGATGCAAGTAAAGGAATGTGGTTGGGATCACTCCTCAAAGATGTGTTGAGCAAGGATACATTGAAGGTGGAGCTCAACAGCGACAACAAGTCTACAATTGCATTGAGCGAGAATCCGGTACGTCACGATAGAAGGAAGCACATTGATACTCGATTTCGTTATTTTCGAGAATGTGTTGATGAAGGGAAGATTGATGTCAAGTTTATCAACACAAGCGATCAGCTCGCAGACATGCTAAGGAGGTCGTTGAGCAGGATCAAACTTCTCAAGATGAGAAAGGAGATTGGAATGCAGGTTGTGAAGAAAGAAGACAAACCAGCTTAGGGAGGTGAATGTTATATGTAAGCTGGTTTTGAGTAGCTGTCAAACCGGCATGTTGTGGCCGGTCCGACCGGAAGGGTTTCAATTTCAGATTAGGTTTTGGTTTCCGTTTGTGTTTTTGATTCCGTCTTTGATTCCGTGTAAGAGTTGAGTAGGGCTTGTGTAATTCTTATATAAGGGGAGTAAAACCAGAAAAGGGTGTGTGATTGAGCACCACCAAAAATCAATTTGTCTCGTGTGTTCTCTGTTGGAGCGTTCGACAAATTTCAAAGTATTGCCGGCACTGTTGTTCATCCATTGTCGTGATCCAGAGGAGGCTGTGCTGACATTTCCAATGGTATAACAATTTAATGAGGTTTCATGTTTCAGCGCATTTCATGAAAAGTTTTATAGAGGTTTCAGCGTGAGCCCAAAAATAAGTTTCACAAGTTTCAAAATCTGAAACTTAAGTTTCAGCGGGTTTCAAATCTCGAACTTAAAGCTTTAGATGTAAGTTTTAAGTTTTAGGCCTAAAACTTCAATTTCAAATGTGAGTTTCTAGAAAGTTTCAGCGAGTTTCACACAAGTGTCATCCAAATTCCAACCAAGTTTTGAACAATTCAAAATGAGTTTGATGAGTTTCACACAAATTCCATCCAAGTTTCAAAGATCCAAAACGAGTTTTATAGGGTTTCAAGCAGGTTTCCAAACACACCTAGCTCAACGGCATTATCTCGCCGCTTGGTGTGCCCACTCATTGCATCTAGGTGCAGGCGATGGGCCTCCAACGAAGGAGATTGAGTAGGCGACGCACCACATGCTCTGACGAGGGGGGCGTGCCCACTCATTGCATCTGGGTGCAGGCGATGGACCTCCAACGAAGGAGACTGAGTAGGTGACGCACCACATGCTCTAACGAAGGGGGCGAGCCAATCTTGTGGACTGCCACTCTCTACCCCACTGAGCTCCGACTACTACCAGATTTGACAAATCTCTACCCCGCCATATCATCATTGTCGTTGTTGCCACGCTGGTCATCGAATGCAACTATTGTACCTCATCGGTAGCCACCCCGCCTCATTGGTCGTTGCCCACCTGTTGTTGGGCACAAGACCGGGCCAGATCACTGCATGCTAGGGATGAGAACGGCTATAGGCTTCGACCGTTTCCAGATCTGGTGGCCCTCCACCTTGCCTCAACAGATGTAGCCATTGTGCCTCACCAGTCGCTGCCTGCTCGTCGCTGGGCATGAGACCGGATTTGGTTGCCATGTGTAGGGGATGAGAATGGTGATGGGTTTCGGCCGCCGTGGAATCTGTTGGCCCCTGTATCTTGCCTTGCCGAACGCAGCCACCTCACCGCCTGTCGCTTGCGGGAGAGAGGAGAGAGATGGAAAAGCATGAAACATGAGAGAGGTGTGAGAGGTGGAGAAAGAGATGGGAGAGAGGTGTGAGAGTCAATGCCGCCTATCGTTTGCGCTCATTGGATGCTAGCAATCAGACAATTGTAAGCTATATCGTCGAATTGTAAGAAAGTGGTATAGCATTTGCTAGATTCTCTCTTACATTTTTATGTTGGTGCAGTTTGTACTTGGAGAAATATGATGGCACCTTATACTGTTCTAACAGTATTAGCATCTATCGTTCATATGCATCCAACGCCCAAGGCTAACTCATCTCTCCCTCTCTCAATCCAGATCTGGATCTCCTCTCTGCCCCTATCTCCTCTCCACCCACTCTTGATCTATTTCCTTCGATCGGCCTGCTTGCCTGCAGGGCCCAGGGGATTTGAAGCCAAGGAGAAGATCTATCGGAAATTAAGGATAGGGAGGGAGGCGTCAGGGGTGGAGGGGGTGGTAGCGGTGAGGGATGGAGGGGCATGGCGGGAGAGGAGGTTCGTGTGTCATTCTAGCAGTGGTGGTCAAGGATCTAGAGTCCGACGACAAGAAGGCGTAGGCACAAGTAAGGCCCTGCCCCACCTATAGCAACATCTTTGAACTAGCGGCCTTCGAGCACACCACAACAAGATCCTTGTCGCCCTGTGCAAGCCACCATGTAGTGTGTAGTGTGCTACCTCGGATCCCACCGGCATTGACCGCGCCGCCTCTAGATCTCGCCACCCCCGTGCAAGCCACCATCCTCCCCTCCATGTTGCGCGTCCTGACCAGTGCTGACCAAGGTGGGCACCAACGCCGCCGCTTCCACCGCTGTCATAGCCACGGTGAGGTTGTCAAAACTCATTGAAACTTTTTAATTTTTTTTGTTAAATCTTATTGAAACCTCTTGAAACTTGTGTGATGAATTTTAGTTGTTTCCTACCCCAGTTTCCTTTACTTTGGTGTTGATGAATTTTTTGCTGAAACTTGTGTGATTTCTATGAATTTTGCTAGAAACTCTCTTGATCTTGTTCAAATATTTGAAAATTGTATTGAAACTTCTTAAGACTTTTGGATGAAATCTACTGAAACTTCTTAAAACTTTTGGCTTGTTGAAATTCTTCGGCTAAAACTCATTAAACTTGAATTCCAAAATATGAAACACGTTAAAATTTTGGCTTATCTTCTGCAAACTTCTAGAAACACGTGAAAATCACTGAAACATAAAATTTTTTAAATGTTTTCTTGAAACTTGCTAAAGCTACTTGAAATATACTGTTGTTTAGTCACTTCCCTGTACTTATTACACACTCCACATGCTTAATTTGCAGCTTTCGAAAACCTTAGGAATCTGCGAGAATTGTATTTGAGTTCCAATCAATTCAATGGAAGCCTCCCAGCATCCTTATTTACACTTCCTCATATTGAACACTTGGATCTGTCACAAAATCTCCTTGAAGGAAGTATTCCTATGAGCATGTCTTCAAATCTTTCTTCATCACTTAAGGCTCTAAACTTTTCCATGAACAGTTTAAGTGGTTATTTTACGTTCTTCTGGCTGAGAAACCTCACCAATCTCGAGAAGATAGATCTTTCAAGAAACGCTAATTTGGCTGTCGGCGTTAATTTCCCTGGCTGGGCACCTTCATTCCGATTGAAAGAGCTAGTGCTCTCGGGCTGTGATCTTGACAAGAGCATTATTTCAAAACCACATTTTCTACGCACACAGCATCAATTAGAGGTGCTTGATTTGTCCAACAATAACTTGTCCGGGAGCATGCCCAATTGGTTGTTTACCAAGGAAGCAACATTACGTTACCTTAATCTGGGAAATAACTCGCTGACAGGATCATTGGACTCAATGTGGTACGCTCAAACGAATATCCAAGCTGTCAGTCTGTCTATGAACCGTATCTCAGGACATCTACCGGCAAACATCAGCTCAGTATTTCCAAACATGACCTTTCTAGATTTTTCTAGCAATTTTATGGATGGAGAAATACCATCGTCGTTGTGCAACATTAGTAGCATGGAATATTTAGACCTATCAAATAACAACCTTTCAGGGGAATTGCCAACTTGCATGCTCACTGATTATCCTGTACTGAAAACCTTGAAGGTCTCAAAGAACAAACTTGGTGGCCCCATACTTGGTGGGAAGAATCATTTGTCCATCAAATGGGAATTATACCTTGATGGCAACATTTTTGAAGGACCACTACCTCACAATCTAAAAGCAGAATTTGAAGATTATGGAACATTGGATTTCCATGACAATAAGCTGTCTGGTGAACTCGATTTTTCATCGTGGAACCTTTCTAAGTTATGCACCTTGAGTCTTGCTGGCAACAGTTTAACTGGTGAAATCCATCCAAGTATTTGCAGTTTACAAAGAATTATGCTTTTAGATCTATCGAATAACAATCTTTCAGGGGCTATACCAAATTGTAGCACTGCAATAGCGTCCGATTTTCTGAGCGTCTCTGGGAATTCCTTGTCAGGCGTTATACTACCATATTCTTTCTTCAATAGCTCCTCTGTCATTGCTTTGGACCTCAGTCACAACCAATTCACGGGAAACATTGAATGGATACAGCATCTAGGTACAATAAGGTACCTTTCCCTGGGCAGCAATAAGTTTGAAGGGCAAATTTCTCCCAGCATATGTCAACTCCAATCCTTGAGGATAATTGATTTATCAAACAACATTCTATCAGGGTCATTGCCGGCATGTATCGGGAACCTCTCTTTTGAAGAAAAACCATATGATATGTTCTGCGGGCATCGTTTTCGATATCTAATTTTCAAATACATCGGTTGTTACGAACAAAGAGGCTTCAACTTCCGTACTAAACGGAATATTTACACATACAAGCATAACTTTCTCATTTGGATGTCCGGTATTGACTTATCAGCAAACATGCTGTCCGGAGAAATTCCATGGAAGTTAGGAAATTTGAGTGACATCAAGGCCCTCAATCTTTCCTACAATTTCTTTGCTGGCCCAATTCCAGCGACGTTGGCAAACATGAGCGCAGTAGAAAGCTTAGACCTATCCCACAACAAGCTGAGTGGAGTAATACCATGGCAGTTAACTCGTCTGTCGTCACTAGCTGTGTTCTCAGTGGCACACAACAACTTATCAGGATGTATACCAGACTCCGGTCAGTTCGGCTCATTTGATATGGACAGCTACAAAGGGAACAACAACCTATACAAGGCGTCGCAAGGGAGTAGATGCACTTCCAATCCAGGATCAGGTCCTTCGCCAGTACAAGACAGTAATGAGAAGGCAGATGATCCAGTCCTCTACGCGGTCAGTGCCGCCTCGTTCGCCTTGACGTTTTGGGATACTGTTGCATTCATGTTTTGCCATTTGTTCGGGCGGCGTGTGATGATCAAACTGCAGGCTGTAGCCAGTCAGTTTTTTTAGGCAAGCATGCAATTATGTAGTAGTTTATGGCGTGTGCCACTTGAAATGTCGCGCAAGCCACAATAGTCATCTTCGTGCAAAACTGCCTGTTACATGAGCGTATGTGATAGTGAAATAAATAAATCGAAGAATGCCCTGCTTGTTATATTTTCTTCATGTACACTTGTTTTCTCTCTAATCATGAAACAAGAGCCGGATGATCCACAGTTCCACACACACCCCGAAAAAAAAAGGTCTGAAAGATAGCCTGGAATTCCCGCAGTTTCCTTCCTAATTTGAAGCATACACGTATGATCTTTTCGGATCAGATATCACCACATAAACAATTTCCATGGTTTGAGCTAACGGTGCTCTGGCCAGTATGGTGCCATTTTACTGCACCTCGTAGGTGCAAGTGCAAGTCGGCGTTGGAGCAAAAAACAGCCGGTGTTGCAACTTGCAAGCTCGGCTCGACGCATCGACCCAGGTCTTGCTTGCCGCGCAGCGATGTTACAAGATGGGGCGGTCTGATGGTGGATGCAGCCCACTGTCTGGGCCAGACTATCAGATCTCACGTGGCTATTGGCCTGGATGCAGCAGGAAGATTTACGTCAGTGATCGATGCGGGCAAAGACGAACTGAAGACGTCAGGCATGGTGATGCAAAGAATAGACGGACGTATAACTGGTCAGACATCCTTAGCCAGTGCGCTGGAACAAGCATGGATCGAAGAAGAGAGGGTGGCGTCGGTAGGTGCTACTACGGTCAGACAGTGCAGCAGGCAGGTGGGGTCCATTGTTTGCCCCGCTTGATCTTCTGCCGTGGTGGGGTAGTATGGCAGGTAATATATGTCACTTTCTACTACTGCCACGGTTACAAAAGGAGCTAGAATTACAAAAATTTACATACAAGGAGATTAGATTTGAAAAAAAAATCACTACAGGGCAGATATACATTAGCTTCCTAAGCTTCATCCAGACAATGGCCTAAAAACCGGTCATAATGTTTGGGCACAGGAATGTGTGTATTCCTGTCCCGATCCGGTTTCCCGTCACCAACCGGGGGAGAATGGCACACAGTATACAAACAAGGTTGGTGCTATTTAGTTAGGCTACAAAATAGTGACATATTTAGCATAAGTAAATTTAAAATTTTTTAAAATAGAAAAAATGTTAGTCCATCACAACTAGTGCAAACGAATACGAGAAAAAAATCAGCAAAAAAACTCAAAAAAGATCAAAAAGCAAAAAAAAAATTATGAATAGTGAAAAAATAAATTATAAGCCAGAAGTTTAAGCCGAAACGACCAGAGCCGTTTCGCACAAGATTATCTTTCCACGATGGAGTCATGGTGCAAGTAAACAATTGCTTTGGGTTTGTTTTTTTCAGCTTCTAAAAGCCGTTTTTCGGTTTTTGTACAATAACTAGCTTTTAAACGGAGTATCTTTTCAAAATAGGGTCTACTAGTTAATTGTAATATATACTGTTCCAACTTCATTTATATCAGCAAAAACCGCATGTGAGTTTCTGTTACTTTGTAATATCTCGTACGAATAGCCCAAAAGCCACAAATCGCAGCCAAAAGCCATAAGTTTCAGCCAAAAAGAACAGGCCCTTTGACCCTTGACCCAACCGTGTTTACGCATGCATGTTCGTGGAAACCAGAGTACGTAGCACGTTCAAACCATCTATCATTCACACACACATACACACATATACATATACATACACACACTAGTTGAATGTCTGTGTGTTATAACAAAATATCTTATATATATATATATATATATATATATATATATATATATATATATATATATATATATATATATATATATATATATATATATATAGGAAAAATACCTTTTACTCCCGGGTGTAATTACACCCACCTCTAATATATATATAGGAAACCTCTTTTCTACTCCCGGGTGTAATTACTCCCTATGTTGTATCTCATAACATAAGGAGTATCTTGCGTAATAGGGGGTATGTACGTATAGTATACGAGTATTTAAGACCATCTAGGTGGTATGTACAATTTTTCAGAGGTGGTATGTATAATTTTTAGACATACTCCTTTTTATATGCGTATATGAAGTTATTTACAAAATACGCTAAGAACTATGGACTCCTTTGCAATTTTTTTATATGGTTCACATTGGAGTATCTTATAATTAGTATACGAGTATACTTAAAGTGATAAAGGAGTATTTCAAGTTTATTTAGGTGGTATATTAGAGGTGGGAGTAATTACACCCGGGAGTAAAAAGTATTTTTTTTCCTATATATATATATATATATATATATATATATATATATATATATATATATATATATATATATATATATATATATATATATATAGGACGTTGAAATGGGACACCTAGGTGCCCAGACACCTAGGCTCCATGCCGTTAGATTGCTTTTAGATACGTGCTAGAGCAATGGTATGTATGGTATGTAATATATTAGGCATGCTAAATCAATCATGGAAGGAAAGTCTTAATCATGGATGGAAAGTCTCAATCACACTAGCACGCATCTAAAAGCAATCCAAAGGTAGGGAGACTAGGTGTCCAGACACCTAGGTGCCCCTGTTATTTATACTATATATATATATATATATATATATATATATATATATATATATATATATATATATATATATATATATATATATATATATATATATATATATATATATATATATATATATATATATATATATATATATATATATATATATATATATATATATGAAGCCTCTTTTCTACTCCCAGGTGTAATTACACCCTATGTCGTATCTCACAACGTAGGGAGTATCTCGCGTAACGAGGAGTATGTATATGTAGTATATGAGTATTTAAGACTATAACTCAAGATATAAATGTGACGCTAAGTATCTCATAATATAACAACGAGATATTGCTCAACAAACATTGAAACCTATAGACACATGTGGTGTGATTTTAATAGCATAAAAAGGCAAGATGAGAAACTAACTGCAGTTTCTCACCATGGCATGTTGATCAAGCACGGTAGTTGACAAACTAACGCGGTCGATGACCAGCTTGCCCCGCTGCCCTCAATTGCAGTAGTCGGCAGGGGTTGGCACCACATTGCCTCCTATCGTGCCCGAGCAACACGGTAGGTGCTACTACGGTCAGACAGTGCAGCAGGCAGGTGGGGTCCATTGCTTGCCCCGCTTGATCTCCTGCCATGGTCGGATAGTATGGCAGGTAATACATGTCACTTTCTACTACTGCCACGGTTACGAAAGGAGTTAGAATTATAAAAATTTACATACAAGGAGACCAGATTTTTTTTAAAAAATCGCTACAGGGCAGATATACATTGGCTTCCTAAGCTTCATCCAGACAATGGCCTAAAAACCGGTCATAATGTTTGGGCACAGGAATGTGTGTATTCCGGTCCTGATCCGGTTACCCGTCACCAACCGGGGGAGAATGCAACACAGTATTCACACAAGGTTGGTGCTATTTAGTTTGGCTACAAAATAGTGACTTATTTAGCATAAGTAAATTTAAAATTTTTAAAAATAGAAAAAATGTTAGTCCATCACAAGCAGCGCAAACGAATACGAGAAAAAAGAACCAGCAAAAAACTCAAAAAATATCAAAAAGCAAAAAAAAAAAAAGATAAAATTTATGAATAGTGAAAAATAAATTATAAGCTAGAAGTTTAAGCCGAAACGACCAGAGCCAAGCACAAGATTATCTTTCCACGATGGAGTCATGGTGCAAGTAAACACTTGGTTTGGGTCTGTTCTTTTCAGCTTCTAAAAGCCGTTGTTGGTTTTTGTACAATAACTAGCTTTTAAACGGAGTATCTTTTCAAGATAGGGTCTACTAGTTAATTGTAGTATATACTATTCCAACTTCATTTATATCAGCAAAAACCACATGTGAGTTCCTATTACTTTGTAATCTCTCGTACGAACAGCCCAAAAGCCACAAATCGCAGCCAAAAGCCATAAGCTTCAGCCAAAAAGAACAGGTCCTTTGACCCTTGACCCAACCGTGTTTACGCATGCATGTTCGTGGAAACCAGAGTACGTAGCACGTTCAAACCATCTATCATTCACACACATACACATACACATACACATACACATACACATACACATACACATACACATACACATACACATACACATACACATACACATACACATACACATACACATACACATACACATACACATACACATACACATACACATACACATATGCATACATACACTATGTCTGTGTGTTGTAACAAAATATCTTATATATATTTCTTAAACAATGATGTATATATCATATAACTCGAGATATAAATGTGACACTAAGTATCTCATAATATAACATCGAGATATTGCTCAATAAACATTGAAACCTATAGACATGCAGTGTGATTTTAGTAGCATAAAAAAATGCAGGATGAGAAAGTAACAATGACATAATAGATCATTCACCAAACTATTCTACACCAAACATAGTAACTTCCACCAAACGTTTCCATGTTAGCTTTTATTCCACATTTCTCACTGCATTCTTGACAAGAACGGCAATCACATCCACCATTTGAAGTGAAGGTTGAGTTCATCTTTCTTGGTACATACTGGACTCATTTGTCCTTGATAATCAATGAAAATATCTTATTATAAAGTAGACTTCATGGGTTCTCGGCCTCGGCAATTACTCTCTATCCCTCCCACTATGCAGAATGATTGCTTACGAAGGTCATTGTACTTCCATTTGGAAACACCCTTGTATATTACAAATGTTTCAGCAAAGCAAACACAGTTCACAGAAGATGCATTGTTCCTACAAAAGCACAAGTAGTAACTTATTTAGACGGCAACTGAGTGGGCAAATTGGAGCCAATGTCAATGCGATGTTTAAGTATGAAATGTCAATAAAACTACCTACTAAATGCTCTGTTCTAGTGGTGGCAAATAGAGTTTTTGCAGTGTAACAAAAAATCGTAATATGTCCAAATCAGCAGAAGTAAACCGCCTAGTGGCTGTCGGCTCGGATGCAGCAGGAAGATTTACGTCAGTGATCGATACAGGCAAAGACGAACTAAAGACGTCAGGCATGGTGATGCCAAGAATTGACGAACGTATAACTGGTCAGGCATCCCTAGCTAATGTGCTAGAACAAGCACGAATCGAAGAAGAGAGGGTCGCGTCGGTGACTTCCTTTCTTCATCGGCAGTGAGATTCACACCATCTAAGCTTAGAATCCATCGCATTTTTTGGCCCTCTGATGCACGTACGTTTTTCAAATTTAGCCTTCTCACGTATAAATTTGCAATCCTAATCCCTCTACGACCATGGTATTAGCGACAAACGACATGTATCATCTGTCACGCTATCTCACAATGACACAAGTCGCCAGAATAGCATCTAAGTCTAATCCATATTCCAGACTACTCAAAGCTACTCTAGTCACGAAATGAAATCATTTTGAGTTATGTGCAGTCAAACATTATAAACTTTGCCTATTAATATTTTTTTAAAATATTTAGATTAAATACAAGAAAATAATATATGTAGATTTATTTCAAAAAGTACTTTCATAGTATTATAATTTTTAGGTTTTTAAAAAATGTTACAATAGAAATAAGTGATCAAAATTATATTTTCAATACTTATACCGATATCTAAAATAATTTTTTTTTGTGATGGGAGAGAGTAGCTCTTCACCTATAGCATTGCACGTAGCTCCAGAATCGTGCGTTCCTGTCCCTTCTTAGGAAAAAAATTATATGCGACGGTGCTGCCCCGCCTCGCGCTGCGGCCGCTGCGACCGGACACGCGGCGGCAGCGCGGGCGGTGTCGCACGTGCGGCACCGCCGCATGGAATTCGGTCCCCCCTTCTTAGGCTCCATGTCGGTGTTAGGAACGGTACTGTCTGTGGCTTGACTTGTAGTATCGTTGACTTGACTTGACTCCTAGTAAACTTGCTTCGACCCTACAACTAACCGTGTTTGTTCCCTTCACACAAAAAAAACGTGTTTGCCAAGGTGTAGCTTCCACGTCCTTGTAATCAACAACAGGCTACCACGGCAAGCCTGCATGAGAATAATAAAACCACCCATCAATCTTCTCTCGAACCTGAAGTCTAGATACAACCGCAGTTTGAGAGCAGAAGAAAGCTGAGTTTCTTTCGAGATGAGCTGCTACTATCCATAGGGATTCTTGTTCTTGGTCCTATGCTTGTTACAGTCCATGCTTTACATGTCCTGTGCCTGCTCCGTGGAGGAGAGAGCGGCCCTAATGGAGATTCGGTCTTCTTTGATGCGCGCAAACTCTAGGGTGCCCCTGCCCAGTTCGTGAGGACGGGGTGAGGACTGCTGCTCGTGGGAACATGTGAAATGCAACAATAGCACATGGCGAGTATCTCATCTCTACCTTTCCAATATCTATGAGCCTTCTTACGGCACTTCAGCAGAAGATACATGGCGTATAAACTCGACGGTCTTTTCAGCATTTCATGAGCTTCAGTTCCTAGATTTATTTGATAATTATCCCAGCTCGCTAAGCTTCGATGGTATGTAGCCAACTTTCATTCTGTACACGTGTGGTTGCTTCTTGTCTTCCTGAAATTAAACACGTACGCAATTTAATTTGTACTACAAACAAACCTCCATAGGCTTAGCAAGACTAACCAAGCTTCGGTACCTCAACCTCAGTTGCAACTTGCTAGAAGCTCTTCCAGATGCAGGTAGAGAAATGAAATTTTACCACTAATAGTACTGCTGAATAAAGAATTGGTATCCCGTGTTTGCTACTGCTATTTGTAAATGTTATACAACCTTCACGCTTTGCAGCTTTCAAAAATCTTCAAAACTTGCGAATACTGGATTTGAGCGGCACAGATTTAAACAGAAGCCTCCCGATGTTATTATTTGCACTTCCTCACCTTAAGATCCTAGATCTCTCAGGAAATTCACTCGGAGGACGTATTCCTATTAGTTCATCTTCGGAACCAGTTTCATTAGAAGTACCAGGTCTCAGTTCCAACAGGTTGAGCAGTGCTCTTCCAACCGATCAAGGTACAAAAAATTGAACTTATTACTTATATAAGCATAAATAATGTTAATTAGGGTAGAATCGTCAATGCTGCTGCTTATAATTATTATTTATAGTACTGCTGAATAAAGAATTGGTATCCCGTGTTTACTACTGCTATTTCTAATTGTCATACAACCTTCACGCTTTGCAGCTTTCGAAAATCTTCAAAACTTGCGAATACTAGATTTGAGCTACAATGGATTCAACGGAAGCCTCCCGATCTCATTATTTGCACTTCCTCACCTTAAGATCCTAAATCTCTCAGCAAATTCACTCGAAGGGCGTATTCCTATTAGTTCATCTTTGGAACCAGTTTCATTGGAAGTTCTACATCTCAGGCATAACAGGTTGAGCGGTGCTCTTCCAACCGATCAAGGTACAAAAATTTGAACATATTGCTCATATGAGCATAAATAATGTTAATTAGGGTAAAATTGTCAATGCCGCTGCTTATAATTATTATATTCTTTCGCAGCATTTGAAAATCTTAGGAACCTACGCGAATTGCATCTGAGTTTCAATCTACTCAGTGGAAACCTTCCAACATTATTGTTTTCACTTCCACAAATCAAAGTGTTGGATCTCTCAGGAAATCTCTTAGAAGGCCCCATCCCTATAAGTTCATCCCTTAGGTTTTCCCCGAATAATTTAGAGGAGCTTGATTTGTCCAACAACAGCTTGTCAGGGAGCATGCCGAACTGGCTGTTTACAAAGGAAGCAACTCTACGTAGACTAAATCTTGGAAATAACTTGCTAACTGGGTCTCTAGATCCGATATGGTACCCTCAAACATCTCTACAAGTCATCAGCATAGCTATGAACCGGATTGCAGGGCAGCTACCGGATAACATCAGCTCAATGTTTCCAAGCTTGTCTGCTCTACTATTTTCTGACAATAACATTTCTGGAGACATACCGAGGTCATTATGCCACATCGATTCCATGGAATATTTAGACCTCTCGAACAACAAATTTTCTGGTGAACTACCTGCTTGCATGTTCTCTGATCTTCCCAAGCTGAACACCTTGATGGTCTCAAACAACCAACTTGGTGGTCTGATACTTGGTGGGATGAATAATTTGTCAACAGAGATGGAAATAATGTACCTAGATAGCAACAAATTTGAAGGAACACTACCTCGTAATCTATCAGGGGATTTGAGATTCATGGATTTACAAGATAACAAGTTGTCTGGCAACCTTGATACTTCATTTTGGGATCTACCAAATCTGATGGTCCTGAATCTTGCCGGTAACCGTGTAATAGGTGAAATTCACCCAGAGGTATGCGGGTTACAAAATATTGTGCTTTTAGATCTATCAAATAACAACCTTGAAGGGTCTATACCAAACTGTAGTAATACTACACTCAGTTTTCTTTATGTATCTGGGAATTCCTTATACGGTGATATTCCGAATGCTTTTCTCAATAGCTCACATGTTATAGCTTTGGATCTAAGATACAATCAGTTCGCGGGTAACCTGGATTGGATACGATATCTTGATGGCATTCGTGTGCTTTCTTTGGGTGGGAATAAGTTTGAAGGGCAAATCACCCCCAAGGTGTGTCGCCTCCAGAGCTTGAGGATAATCGATCTCTCGCACAACAGTCTTTCAAGGTCATTGCCTCCATGCATTGGTGATATCCCTTTCAACGATGTTTATGATGAAGACATTTGGTCGATACCCGATAGTATTTCATTTTTTGACGTTCAAAATGTTAGAGATATATGTATAGTTTGTTATTCCCCATTGTTATGAGGGGTTCTTTGCATATTTACCACATGTACTTTGTGTATATATACCGGCCCATTGGCCTCATATGAATACAAGCGCTATTCATAACATGGTATCAGAGCCAAAACTAGGGTTTTGGCTTACCTAGGGTTCCGCGCGCCGTCGCCGACTCTGCACCATCGTCGTCGACTCCCGTGCGCCACCTCCGCCTCCGCTGTCTCCGCCGCCGCCCGGCCTCGGCGCCTCCCTGCGCCGCCGCCGGCCTCCCCGCGCCGTCGCCGGCCTCCCTGCGTCGTCGCCGGCCTCCCCGCGCCGTCGCCGGCATCCCCGTGCCATCGCCGGCCTCCCTGCGCCGCAGCCAACCTCCCCGCGCCTCCGCTCCGCCCGCGCCGGGCCGCCGCCTGCGCAGGGCCGCCTCCCGCGCCGGCCACGCGCCTCCGCTCCGTCCGCGTCGGGTCGCCGCCGCCGCCGCCTGCGCAGGGCCGTCTCCCACGCCGGGCCACCGCCGCCCGCGTCGGGCCGCCGCTAGGGTTTCTGCTTCGGCTCGGTCGGCTCGGTCTGGTGAGTCGGTTTCTTTTGTAAACCGACCGAAGAAAAAAAAAGCAAAAAAAACGTCGTTCTAACCGCCGCGCCGTCCAGCGCCGCCTGTTAGACTTCGTTGCCTTGGTCGCCGCGCCGTCCAGCGCCGCCTACCAATGGGCACCGTTTCCCTCCCTCGCTGCCCGGTGATCTTTGATGGTGTTAATTACACTGACTTCGTGTCTCACATGCGCATTCACATGCGTGGTCTTCGTCTCTGGGGCGTCCTCTCTGGCGATGTCACCTGCCCGCCTTGCCCTATTCCTCCGACGGAGCCTACGCCTGTTGCAATTCCCCCGAAAGCCGATAAGGCTGCTGCTGATGATGAAACTGATGATGAAGCTCCCTCTGCCTACCAGGAGGCTCTGGATTCCTACAAGGATCATCTGACCGTCTACACTCAGTGGTACGATGACGACACTCGGGCTGCTGCTGTCTTCATCGCCAGTGTCCAGCCTTAGTTCTCTTCTGAGGTTGTGGGACTCCCTTCGGCTTTCCAGATGTGGACTCATCTTCGTCAGCGCTACGAGCCCTCTGGTGATGCCTTGTACCTATCCGTGGTCCGCCAGGAGCACTCTCTTCAGCAGGGTGATGCTACTGTTGACGCTTTTTACGCTCAGAGTTCTGCTGTCTGGCGTCAGTTGGACTCACTTCGCACTGCTGGCTGTCGTATCTGTCCGTGCTGCCTGGATGTACGTGCTGACCTGGACTTTCAGCGGGTTTACGAGTTCCTTACTCGCCTTCGTCCTGAGTTCGAGCAAAGACGTGCCCAGCTCCTTGCACGCCACCCTCGTGTCACTCTCCTGGAGGCTCTTACCGAGATACGCGCAGAGGAGACTCGTTTGAGTGGTGCTGGTCTGATGCCACTCCCCTCTGTGCTCGCTGCTCGTCCGCCTGCTACACTGCCTCCTCCAGCGGCTACCACAGGTGGTGGTGGCCGTCCTTCGTCTGGAGGTGGCCGTCCTCACTGTTCCTACTGCGACAAGGATGGCCACACTGAGTCCCAGTGCTACAAGAAGAAGCGGCATCTTTCACGCCGTTCTTCTACTGGCACTAGTGCCTCTACGACGACGTCTGCCTCGACTTCTTCAGCAGCTTCTCTCACCGAGCAGGAGATAGCCAGACTTCGACGCCTACTTGTCGCTTCAGGTTCTCCCTCGACAGGTTCTGCAGGTTCTGCTACTGACTCTTCGGGCACTGAGAGACCACCTCCTACACAGTCAGGTACCTCCCCGTGGATTCTTGATTCTGGAGCATCTTTTCACATGACTCCTGATTCTTCCACTCTGTCTTCTATTACACCTCTTGATTCTCCTGTCAGTGTTCTTACTGCTGATGGTACATCTCTTTCTGTCTCTGGTCGAGGATCTCTTAACAACTCCTCCTTTCATGTTCCTTCTGTTGCCCATGTTCCTCGCCTTACCTTGCAGCTTCTTTCTGCTGGGCAGATTACTGACCTTGGTTATCGGGTTATTCTCGACTCTGACTCTTGTTGTGTTCAGGACTGTCACACGGGAGCTCTGGTTGGTTCTGGCCCTCGGCGCCGTGACTCACAGCGTCTTTGGGAGCTTGACTGGCTTCACCTTCCTTCCGCTGCCACCATCGCCGCCAGTCTCTCCGCTTCTGCCACTTCATCTACCGGCTCTTTCCAGCAGTGGCATCACCGTCTTGGCCATCTGTGTGGATCCCGCCTGTCGTCTTTAGTTCGTCGTGGTCTTCTGGGGTCTGTCTCAGGAGATGTGTCTTTAGATTGTCAGGGCTGTAAGTTAGGTAAATAGATTCAGCTTCCTTATTCTCATAGTGAGACTGTGTCTCAGCGCCCTTTTGATCTTGTTCATTCAGATGTTTGGGGTCTGGCTCCCTTCGCTTCGAAAGGGGGTCATCGATATTATATCATATTTATAGATGATTTCTCTCGTCACACTTGGATATATTTCATGTCTTCTCGTAGTGAGGTCTTGTCTATCTATAAACAATTTGCCACTATGATTCACACACAGTTTTCCACTCCTATTCGTGTCTTTCGAGCTGATTCTGCTGGCGAGTACCTCTCTCGTCACCTGCGCAGCTTCCTTGCTGAGCAGGGCACTCTCGCTCAGTTCTCTTGTCCTGGTGCTCATGCTCAGAATGGTGTCGCTGAGCGCAAGCATCGTCACCTCCTTGAGACGGCTCGTGCTCTGATGATCGCCGCCTCTATTCCACCTCACTTTTGGGCCGAGGCTGTTTCCACTGCCACCTATCTCGTCAACATCCAGCCCTCTTCTGCTCTTAAGGGTGCGATCCCTGTTGAGCGTCTCTGTGGTCTTCTTCCTGACTACTCTATCCTTCATATGTTTGGCTGCGTTTGCTACGTTCTCCTCGCCCCTCGAGAACGCACCAAACTAACCGCTCAGTCTGTTGAGTGTGTCTTTCTGGGATACAGTGCCGAGCACAAGGGCTATCGGTGCTGGGATCCTGTTGGTCGTCGGATGCGGGTTTCTCGGGATGTGACTTTCGACGAGTCTCGTTCATTTTACCCACGTCCTGCCTCTCCTTCGGCTTCCTCTGTGGAGTCTCTGTCTTTCTTGACCTTTCCAGATACACCTATATCTGTTTTGCCCTCGTCCACCTGTCCCACTGAGTCTCCACATATTCCTTCTGTGGCCTCTCCCCCGTTGTCGCCGCCTGTGTCGTCTCCTACGACTCCCCAGGCTCCTCCCACTACAGTACCTCCTCCTCTTATCTTGTACACTCGTCGACCTCGTATTGAGGATCTTCTAGATGAGCCATCTTCTTCTGATGTTCCCTCTTCTTCTGATGCTCCATCTTCCCCTGATGGGTCATCTTCTCCTCGCTACGCTCTCCGCGATCGTCAGTCGATTCGGCCTCCTGCCCGTTTTGCCTTTGCTGGCGCAGCTACTCGTGAGCCTGTCTCCTACCGGGATGCTGTTACTCACCCTGAGTGGCAGCTTGCCATGGCCGAGGAGATTGCTGCCCTCGAGCGTACTGGTACTTGGGATCTTGTTCCTCTTCCATCTCATTCTCATCCCATCACATGTAAGTGGGTCTATAAGATTAAGACTCGCTCTGATGGCTCTCTTGAGCGCTATAAGGCGCGTCTTGTTGCTCGTGGTTTTCAGCAGGAGCATGGTGTTGACTACGACGAGACTTTTGCTCCTGTGGCCCACATGACCACTGTTCGCACTCTTCTTTCGGTGGCGTCTGTTCGCCACTGGTCTGTTTCTCAGCTTGATGTCAAGAATGCCTTTCTTAATGGCGAGTTGCGTGAGGAGGTCTACATGCATCCGCTACCTGGGTATTCTGTTCCTGAGGGCATGGTCTGTCGCCTTCGTCGCTCTCTCTATGGCCTTAAGCAAGCCCCTCGTGCTTGGTTTGAGCGCTTCTCCTCTGTGGTCACTGCTGCTAGCTTTTCAGCTAGTAACCATGATCCTGCGCTCTTTGTCCACACTTCATCTCGTGGTCGGACTCTTCTTCTCCTGTATGTTGATGATATGATCATTACGGGAGATGATTCTGAGTACATTGCCTTTGTCAAGGCTCGTCTTAGTGAGCAGTTCCTTATGTCGGATCTTGGTCCTCTTAGTTACTTCCTTGGGATTGAGGTTACTTCCACTCCAGATGGTTTCTTTATGTCCCAAGAGAAATATATTCAGGATCTTCTTGATCGCGCCTCTCTCACTGATCAGCGTACTGTTGAGACTCCCATGGAGCTCAATGTTCACCTCCGACTCTCTGATGGCGAGCCTCTTTCTGATCCGACTCGCTATCGTCATCTTGTTGGGAGTCTTGTCTACCTTGCTGTTACTCGTCCGGATATCACTTATCCAGTTCATATTCTGAGTCAGTTTGTTTCAGCTCCCACTCAGGTTCACTACAGCCACCTTCCTCGAGTTCTGCGATACCTTCGCGGGACTATCTCTCGCCGTCTCTTCTTTCCACGTTCCAGCTCGTTACAGCTTCAGGCCTATTCGGATGCTACTTGGGCCAGCGATCCCTCTGATCGCCGGTCTATCTCTGCTTACTGTGTTTTTCTTGGTGGTTCTCTTATTGCCTGGAAGACGAAGAAACAGACTGCAGTGTCCCGTTCGAGTGCAGAGGCTGAGTTGCGAGCTATGGCTCTCTTGACAGCAGAGATTACTTGGCTACGGTGGTTACTTGAGGATTTTGGTGTTTCTGTCACTACACCGACTCCTCTCTTGTCAGACAGTACAGGTGCTATCAGTATTGCTCGTGATCCTGTGAAGCATGAGCTCACCAAGCATATTGGTGTTGATGCTTCTTTCATAAGGTCTTGTGTGCATGATCAAGTGATTGCTCTTCAGTATGTGCCTTCAGAGCTTCAGATAGCGGATTTCTTCACAAAGGCCCAGACTCGAGCACAGCACAGCTTCTACCTCTCCAAACTCAGTGCTGTTGATCCACCATGAGTTTGAGGGGGGGGGTGTTAGAGATATATGTATAGTTTGTATTCCCCATTGTTATGAGGGGTTCTTTGCATATTTACCACATGTACTTTGTGTATATATACCGGCCCATTGGCCTCATATGAATACAAGCGCTATTCATAACACAAAACATATATAACCTAGAAGGCTTCGCTTTCAGTACCAAAGGGAATCTTTACACATATAGGCGTAGTTTTTTTGAATCGATGTCCGACATCGACCTGTCTGGGAATTTGTTGTCTGGAGAAATTCCTTGGGAGCTCGGAAATCTGAGCCATATCAAGGCCCTCAATCTGTCCTACAATTTCTTTACCGGCCCAATTCCAGCAAGCTTTGCAAGCATGAACGAGATAGAAAGCATGGATTTATCCCACAACGAGCTAAGTGGACAGATACCATGGCAATTAACTCAGTTATCGACACTGGAGGTGTTCTCTGTGGCATACAACAACTTATCAGGATGCGCACCAAACACTGGTCAGTTTGGTTCGTTTGATATGGATAGTTACAAAGGCAACAACAACCTTCAAAAGGCATCGCAGGGGGGCAGATGCACTTCCAGATCAAGACCAGGTTCTTTGACACCGGAAGATACGGAGACGAAGGAAGATGATCCAGTGCTCTATGCGGTCAGTGCTGCCTCGTTTGTATTGACATTTTGGGCTACCGTGGCATTCATGTTTTGCCATTCGTCCGGGCAGCGTGAGATACTGAAACTGTAGTCTGTCAGACTAATATCATCCTACAAGAAAACAAGAGGCATGCAATTCTGCCCTAGTTTATCGAGCTTGTATGCGCGACCTTACATGAACTATATCACTGTACTATAGTTATCATATTGCAAAATTGTCTTGTTACATGATTGTATGTGATAGTTGGAGGATATCCTACTTATTTGTTTCTTCACACATGATTCACTTATCATGAAACAACATCCAGCAAATTGCAGTCCACCAAGAAGAAGAAGAATCACCGCACCTCAAAAGTACAACTACACAGTGCAGCATTGTCCTCTGTAGAAAAATAGCAAGCCAGCTTTAGCTTCAGATAATACAGCCGGTGCTGCAGACTTGATTTGACGAGCCGTGGTTCTATGTTTTTCTGTCGAACAAGAGTAGCACTAATCTTAAAGTACCTAAAAATATAAATAACATTTATATACTTTTCATCATACTCTAAAAATTGTGCAAATCACTATTAAAGAAAGCGCTGCCTAATCTGAAAGGGAAAAAAACACTGAGCTCGGTGCAGGTTTTGGGTGCGTTTTTTTCGGCTGCTGCTCATGACTACGGCTGATAGCTTTTGACCCTAGCACGAGCACTTGTGCGAATTTTCCGGTCATGTGGGAGGTGGCATTGGTGTCGAGGAACCAGTCAGTTGAGCCATTCGGTTGATGCAACGAGGAGGCTTGTAGTGCGTGTAGAAGCCCACTGGTGTCCCAAGTGTTGACGCCGGATGGAGCCATGGAGGTCACCAGCTGGAGCATGACGGGGTAGGCCTGGCCCATGGGTGCTGGAGGCCGAGTGCCCAAGATGCTAGGGCCCGTATGTAGCACCCCACATACAGCCAATCTGGGACACTACTATGGAACATCATCGCTAAGGTAAAGAACAAGTAATACAAGCAATAATAGAAATTCAAGGAAATTAAATCTTAAAATTACTTTATTAAAAACTAGCAGAAACTAAAATAAGTGATTGAAACATAGGACTGGTTCACTTCTAATCAAAAGGAAATAAATGAAATAACATAAATAGTGGCAAGCCACAATGCTAAAACTCAAGTGCTCCCACCCATATATGATACTATCACTCCAATGGCCTTTTATCTGAGAATAGAAAGAGCAATCGTGATATTTGGAATCTCAGCAAGTACCCAACAATAGTCGCAACACGAAGAGAAAAGGACAAGCAAGTAATAAGTAATTGACAGGTTAATTACAATGAAATTATGTTACCAGAAATATTAAAACCGATCAAGGATAGAGATAAAAGGAGATGTGAAATCAAGGTAACAATTATTTAACAAGTTATAACCATGGCCTTGGCGATTTCTTCCCACATACCCGGTTATACGAGAGTAGTCAGACATGTCTCTGTTCTCGACTGTATAACCACAGATAGGATGTAATATCCTGAGTAACGAAAATATACAGCCCCCCATACATTACTATGTGGGTGGCAATCTCCTTATATGTGGGTAACCCCAGGCTAGGTAACCATTATATTATTAACGACTAATTTGATAAGTGATTAGAATAACTAAGGGCAAGTCTGAGTAAGGTTACGATAAGTTACAGGATCGTTAAGGTTGAGGAGGAATTTCCGATATGAGACAATGGGGGATGATACTTATGGTGGTAGTGATTCAAGAATTACTCTAAACGGCACTTTAACATTGCTCACACAAGGGTTGTCAATCATCCATAATTTATTACATGATAAGTGGTTATTAGTAAAATTAATGAATATCATAAATAAATCAGTCGAGGCTCATAAGCAATAACGTACAAATAGAAGATCAGGGAATAAGGTATATAAATAAAGCAGCCCAATGTTAAAAGATTACTAGTGGTTAACCTTAAATTGGAACATGGTTATATGCTACCCCTATCATCGATTTAAGCATCAATTATAATCTCTAATTAAAGCATGAATTCTATAATTGCACGTTATGCTAACCTAGAAGCATACAACACCAACTAGCCTAGCACATCAAGATCTACCCAGTATAATAACAGTATACGACTTGGCAATCAATACAATGTAATCATTGAGAACTAAGCTAACAATAATAGATAATCATGAAATGGTAATGTGTGAAGAAGATAGGTTACGGCCGCGAGGTACTTGATATGAGCACGCTCGTCGGACACATTGCATAATGGGTCCAAACCGCACAACTGCGCAACTGCTCCCTCAACAGCTGCATGCGAATCTACAAGATGGAATAGAAGGTAACCGATCAGGCGCAGCTAATTTTGATAAAAGAACGACAAGAGATGAACTTGATTAGAGAGAAAACAGGTTCGCTAGTCCCACGGCCATGCGAAACGTTGTTCGGCCACGAGAGTGGCGTCCCGCTGTCAGGACTAGCAAAATGCCACTGCCTCGACATCGACATCGGTGCCGTACCACGCCGGCTGACGCACCGTCGCCGGGCTATCGTGCCGCTAACGTGCCGTTGCCTGTGTCTCTTGGCCGTGCGTCCGCCGCCGCGCCTCCCTTTGCGCCGTGCGTCCTAGAATTGCAGTGGCCGAACCGATGGACGACTGGAAGCAGTCGCCTGGTGGTCGGCGATTGCAATTATTTCACCCAACAGCCAGTGGATTGCTTGCGTGTCATGCGGCCATTGGGCAATAAGTTCTGGTCGCCTAACGATTCGGTGACTAGAGCCCATTTCTATAAAAAAAATTCGCGCGGGTATATTTCTATTATTTCGAATAAAACATAGATTATTTATAAAAAATTTCCATCCATATTGAAAAGTGGTTATGTGCTTCTCCTTGGATCTCTTCATGCCCTCGCGGTTTTCGCATTCGATCAGAGTGCCTCTAAGTTACTGTTTGAATTCGTACGGACGACATCACCAAACTCTGGTTAGTTCGGTTCATTTGATTTGGATAGTTACATAGACAACAGCCTTCACAAGATATCACACGGAAATAGATGCTCTCCCAGTTCAGAACCGGGCCCTTTGCCACCAGAAGGTGGCGATCAGAAGGCAGATATGATCCAGACGTCTACGCGGCCAGTGCTGCCTCATTCGTCTTGGCATTTTGGGCCACCGTTGCGTTCTTGTTTTGCCATCCACTTGGGCGCCGTGTAATTCTCAAATTGTAGCCCGTCATATTAATATCCACCTACTGACCTACATGAAAACAAAAGGCAAGCGTGCAAATATGCCGTAGTTTATCCAGTTAACCTAACATCAACTGTAGTGTGTGCGGATATATGTGTGACTTGAAATGTCGATCGAGCAACCCTCTACAGCTACCTTCTTGCAAAATTGTCCTGTTACACATCTAAAAAATCATTTGTCAAGTTACACTATTGTCTGCGATCCTGAAATAAATGAATGGGAAGATATCCTACTTATTCTATTTTCTTTTGTACACGATTCTCTTACCGTGAAACAGCAAGCAAGTTGCATATCGACCAACAAGAAGAATCGCCCATGATGTGTAGTAAAAGGTAGCCTAGAATTCCCGTGCTTCCCTCCATAAGTTGTAATATATATACACATCAGATCTGACTTCCTTACATAATTTCCATTACTGCACCTCACACACAAGAAAAAAATCGCAAGCCAGCTTTTTTTTTTTTTGAAGGTAGACAAACGCCGGCCAGCTTTGGAGAAAACTCTGTGAACAAAATAACTGAACTGGGTTCGGTGCAGGTTTTGTAGTGCGGAGCTGCGCGCGTAGAAGCTGGTCGGGGGCTGAGGCCAACTTCCTTACGCGGCGGAGCAAAGCCAGTCTAGCCTGAAGGTGAGAGGCCTAATGTAATGGTGGACGCAGCAGACCAGGAGAGGCACCGTGATGTTGGCTCAGTCGACCTATGAGATCTCCTGGGCGTCGTAATATGTTGTGGGCATGGCCTGTCGGGTAGTGATGTTGGCCTAAGCTACTTCACATCGCGCTTCCACTTCCAGCCTTCCACTGCCCACCGCCCCTGCGCAGCCGTTTCTTCAGTTGCCGGCGACCGAAGGCACTGCAGGTGGCGAAAACGCAGCAAATACACATCCATCACAACTGCTCAAGCTTCCACTTCCAGCCTTCCACTGCCACCGCCCCTGCGCAACCGTTTATTCAGTTGCCCTGCAGGTGGCGAAAACGCAGCGAATACACATGCATCACAACTGGTCAAGCTTCCCTTAAATGTACTGAAAGAAGCATCTAAGCAACTCCAGCCACGAAAATAAATCGTTTTGAGTTACGTGCAATTAAACATTGTAAATTATATCTATTAATATCTTTTCAAATGTTTAGATTAAACACAAGAAAATAATACACGTAGATTTGCCTTAAAATGTACTTTCATATTATTATATTTTTTAGATTTTAAAATATATTATAATAGAAATAAGTGATCCTAGTTATATTTTAAAGACCACTTCACCTATAGCATTGCACGTAGCTCCAGAATCGCGTGTGTTCCTGTCGCTCTTAGCCTCCATGCCATGGTGTTAGGGCATTACAAGTCAAAGATACTGTTAGTGGCTATCCACCGGGAGAATGCACGGAACATTTTTTTTTCACATTACACAAGATTATCCCGTGTTTGTTCCTGGTCCTTGTAAACTCGCTTAATTTGACCCTTCAGCTAACCGTGTTTGTTCCGTTCACCAAAAAGAAAACGTGTTTGCCAAGTTGTAGCTTCCACGTCCCTGTAATCAACAACATGCTACCACGGCAAGCCTGCATGAGGACATTAAAACCACCCATCAATCTTCTCTCGAACCTGAACTCTAGATACAACCGCAGTATGAGAGCAGGAGAAAGCGGAGCTTCTTTCGAGATGAGCTGCTACTATCCATGGGGATTCTTGTTCTTGGTCCTATGCTTGTTTCAATCCATGCTTTACATATCCTGTGGCTGCTCCGTGGAGGAGAGAGCGGCCCTAATGGACATCCGGTCTTCTTTGATGCGCGCAAACTCTACGGTGCTCCCTTCGTGGGGACGTGGTGAGGACTGCTGCTCGTGGGAACATGTGAAATGCAACAATAGCACACGGCGAGTATCTCATCTCTACCTTTCCAATCTCTATGAGCTTTCGCCCTACACTTCAACAGAAGATGGATGGCGTATAAACTCGACGGTCTTTTCAGCATTTCATGAGCTTCAGTTCCTAGATTTATCTGAGAATTATCCCAGCTCGCTAAGCTTCGATGGTATGTAGCCAACTTTCATTCCGTACACGTGTGGTTGCTTCTTGTCTTCCTGAAATTAAACACGTACGCAATTTAATTTGTACCACAAATAAACCTCCACAGGCTTAGCAAGACTAACCAAGCTTCGGTACCTCAACCTCAGTTGCAACTCGCTAGAAGACTTAGATCTCAACTCTAACCCTACGAGCGAAGCTCTTCCGGATGCAGGTAGAGAAATGAAATTTTACGACTAATAGTACTGTTGAATAAAAAATTGGTATCCCGTGTTTGCTACTACTATTTGTAATCGTTATGCAACCTTCACGCTTTGCAGCTTTCAAAAATCTTCAAAACTTGCGAATACTAGATTTGAGCTACAATGAATTCAACGGAAGCCTCCCGATGGCATTATTTGCACTTCCTCACCTTAAGATCCTAAACCTCTCATACAATTCATTCGGAGGACGTATTCCTATTAGTTCATCTTCGAAACCAGTTTCATTGGAAATACTAGATCTCAGTTATAACAGAATGAGCGGTGCTCTTCCAATCGATCAAGGTACAAAAATTGAACTTATTACTTATATGAGCATGAATAATGTTAATTAGGGTAAAATCGCCAATGCCGCTGCTTATAATTATTATATATAGTACTGCTTAATAATTAAGAATTGGTATCCTGTGTTTCTACTACTATTGTAATTGTTATACAACCTTCATGCTTTGCAGCTTTCAAAAATTTTCAAAACTTGCGAATACTTGATTTGAGCCAAAATGGATTCAACGGAAGCCTCCCGATGTCATTATTTGCACTTCCTCACCTTAAGATCCTAGATCTCTCCGGAAATTCACTTGGAGGCAGGGCCGGCCCTGAGGGGGGGCGTGAGGGGCGGCCGCCCTGGGCCCCCAAAATCTAGGGGCCCCCATATACTATGTAGTGTATATACATACTTTGAAGATTTATCTTGGGCCTTTTGAAGTTAATTATTTTTTTGTTATGGTTGATATGGCAATCAATTCATTGAAAAGTAGATTTCAAGAACTCCAAACATTCGGAAGTATATTTGGATTTTTAATGAGTTCAACAACATTGAAGTCATTGGATCGAACTAAATTAAAAGAATGTTGTACAAAATTTGCAGAAACTTTCTCTCTAGATGGTTCATCTGATGTTGAGTTAAATGATCTAATTTCTGAGTTAAGTGTTATGCAATTGACTTTATCAGATAAACCAATGTCTGCTATGGAGATCTTTGAGTTTGTCAGAGAAGCGGATTGTTATCCTAATATTTCTATTGCTTATCGGATTTTATTTACTATGCCTGTGACTGTGGCATCAGCTGAAAGAAGCTTTTCAAAGTTGAAATTGTTGAAGAATCATTTAAGGTCAACAATGTCACAAGAGAGGTTAAACGGTTTGGCAACTTTATGTATTGAGAAGAAATTGTTGGAGGAGATTGATATCAATACCATCATTAATGACTTCGCATCTAGAAATGTTTGAAGAAATTTTTAAGGTAATATCTATAAACTCTTTGATATGAATTTTTCTTTAATACATAACACATTTTAAGTGTTTGTTGGTAAAATTAGATATATATATATATATATATATATATATATATATATATATATATATATATATATATATATATATATATATATATATATATATATATATATATATATATGTGTGTGTGTGTGTGTGTGTGTGTATGTAGATTTATATTTAGATATTTATACCAGGGCCTATATTTCTAGTTTCGCCCCAGGCCTCTAAAATCCTAGGACCGGCCCTGCTTGGAGGACGTATTCCTATTAGTTCATCTTCGGAACCAGTTTCATTGGAAGTACTAGATCTCAGTTATAACAGGTTGAGCGGTGCTCTTCCAACCGATCAAGGTACAAAAATTTGAGCTTATTGCTTATATGAGCATAAATAATGTTAATTAGGGTAAAATTGTCAATGCTGCTGCTTATAATCATTATATTTTTTTCGCAGCATTTGAAAATCTCATGAACCTAAGCGAATTGGATTTGAGTTCCAATCTATTCAGTGGAAACCTTCCAACATCATTGTTTTCACTTCCACAAATCAAAGTGTTGGATCTCTCAGGAAATCTCTTTGAAGGACCCATCCCTATAAGTTCATCTTCAAATCTTTCTTTGTCTCTCAAGAGCATTAGGTTTTCCCAGAATAATTTGAGCGGTAGAATTTCTTTCTTTTGGCTAAGGAATCTAACGAGACTCGAAGAGATCGACCTTTCAGGGAATACTGATTTAGTTGTTGATGTCATCATTGCAGAGCCACATTTTCTACGCACACAGCATCATTTAGAGGAGCTTGATTTGTCCAACAACAACTTGTCAGGGAGCATGCCGAACTGGCTGTTTACAAAGGAAGCAACTCTACGTATACTAAATCTTGAAAATAACTCGCTAACTGGGTCTCTAGATCCGATATGGTACCCTCAAACATCACTAGGAGCTATCGACATATCTATGAACCGGATTGCAGGGCAGCTACCGGATAACATCAGCTCAATATTTCCAAGCTTGTCTGCTCTACAATTTTCTGACAATAACATTTCTGGAGACATACCGAGGTCATTATGCCACATCGATTCCATGGTATCTTTAGACCTTTCGAACAACAAATTTTCTGGTGAACTACCTGCTTGCGTGTTCTCTGGTCTTCCCAATCTGATGACCTTGAAGGTCTCAAACAACCAACTTGGTGGTCTGATACTTGGTGGGACGAATAATTTGTCCATTGCGTTGGAAATAATGTACCTAGATAGCAACAGATTTGAAGGAACACTACCTCGTAATCTATCAGGGTACTTGACATTCATGGATTTACAAGATAATAAGTTGTCTGGCAACCTTGATACTTCATTTTGGAACCTACCAAATCTGCAGGTCCTGAATCTTGCCGGTAACCGTTTAATAGGTGAAATTCACCCAAAGTTATGCGGGTTACAAGGTATTGAGCTTTTAGATCTATCAAATAACAACCTTGAAGGGTCTATACCAAACTGTAGTCGTACCACACTCCAATTTCTTTACGTTTCTGGGAATTCCTTATACGGTGATATCCCGAATGCTTTTCTCAATAGCTCAGATGTTATCGCTTTGGATCTAAGATACAATCGGTTCACGGGTAACCTGGATTGGATACAATATCTTGATGGCATTAGTCTGCTTTCTTTGGGTGGGAATAAGTTTGAAGGGCAAATCACCCCCAAGATGTGTCGCCTCCAGAGCTTGAGGATAATCGATCTCTCACACAACAGTCTTTCAGGGTCATTGCCTCCATGCATTGGTGATATCCCTTTCGTAGCCCATCGTAGCCCAAGATGCACCTATATTAATGCTTGTGCCAATGGGCTGACACAGGATTACATATATGACCTAGAAAGATTCGCTTTCAGTACCAAAGGGAATCTTTACACATATCGGCGTAGTTTTCTTTCATCGATGTCCGGCATCGACCTGTCTGGGAATTCGTTGTCTGGAGAAATTCCTTGGGAGCTCGGAAATCTGAGCCATATCAAGGCCCTCAATCTGTCCTACAATTTCTTTACCGGCCCAATTCCAGCGAGCTTTGCAAACATGAGCGAGATAGAAAGCATGGATTTATCCCACAACAAGCTAATTGGACAGATACCATGGCAATTAACTCAGTTATCGACACTGGAGGTGTTCTCTGTGGCATACAACAACTTATCAGGATGTGCACCAAACACTGGTCAGTTCGGTTCGTTTGATATGGATAGTTACAAAGGCAACAACAACCTTCAAAAGGCATCGCAGGGGGGCAGATGCACGTCCAGATCAAAACCAGATTCTTTGACACCGGAAGATACGGAGACGAAGGAAGATGATCCAGTGCTCTACGCGGTCAGTGCTGCCTCGTTTGTATTGACATTTTGGGCTACCGTGGCATTCGTGTTTTGTCATTCGTCCGGGCAGCGTGTGATATTGAAACTGTAGTCTGTCAGACTAATATCATCCTACAAGAAAACAATGAGGCAAGCAATTCTGCCCTAGTTATCGAGCTTGTATGCGCGACCTTACATGAACTGTATCACTGTAGTATAGTTATCATATTGCAAAATTGTCCCGTTACATGATTGTATGTGATAGTTGGAGGATATCCTACTTATTTGTTTCTTCACACATGATTCACTTATCATGCAACAACGTCCAGCAAATTGCAGTCCACCAAGAAGAAGAACCACCGCACCTCAAAAGTACAACTACACAGTGCAGTATTGTCCTCTGTAGAAAAATAGCAAGCCAGCTTTAGCTTCAGATAATACAGCCGGTGCTGCAGACTTGTGTTGGGTCGGCGCATGTCGATCTTGTTATGAATAGTGCTTGTATTCAATATGAGGCCAATGGGCCAGTATATATAGATAAAGTACATGTGGTAATATGCAAAGAACCCCTCATAACACTGGGGAATAACAAACTATACATATATCTCTAACACCCCCCCTCAAACTCATGGTGGATCAACAACACTGAGTTTGGAGAGGTAGAAGCTGTGCTGTGCTCGAGTCTGGGCCTTCGTGAAGAAATCCGCTATCTGAAGCTCTGAAGGCACATACTGAAGAGTAATCACCTGATCATGCACACAAGACCTCATGAAAGAAGCATCAACACCAATATGCTTGGTGAGCTCATGCTTCACAGGATCACGAGCAATACTGATAGCACCTGTACTGTCTGACAAGAGAGGAGTCGGTGTAGTGACAGAAACATCAAAATCCTCAAGTAACCACCGTAGCCAAGTAATCTCTGCTGTCAAGAGAGCCATAGCTCGCAACTCAGCCTCTGCACTCGAACGGGACACAGCAGTCTGTTTCTTCGTCTTCCAGGCAATAAGAGAACCACCAAGAAAAACACAGTAAGCAGAGATAGACCGGCGATCAGAGGGATCACTGGCCCAAGTAGCATCCGAATAGGCCTGAAGCTGTAACGAGCTGGAACAAGGAAAGAAGAGACGGCGAGAGATAGTCCCGCGAAGGTATCGCAGAACTCGAAGAAGGTGGCTGTAGTGGACCTGAGTGGGAGCTGAAACAAACTGACTCAGAATATGAACTGGATAAGTGATATCCGGACGAGTAACAGCAAGGTAGACAAGACTCCCAACAAGATGACGATAGCGAGTCGGATCAGAAAGAGGCTCGTCATCAGAGAGTCGGAGGTGAACATTGAGCTCCATGGGAGTCTCAACAGTACGCTGATCAGTAAGAGAGGCGTGATCAAGAAGATCCTGAATATATTTCTCTTGGGACATAAAGAAACCATCTGGAGTGGAAGTAACCTCAATCCCAAGGAAGTAACGAAGAGGACCAAGATCCGACATAAGGAACTGCTCACTAAGACGAGCCTTGACAAAGGCAATGTACTCAGAATCATCTCCCGTAATGATCATATCATCAACATACAGAAGAAGAAGAGTCCGACCACGAGACGAAGTGTGGACAAAGAGCGCAGGATCATGATCACTAGCTGAAAAGCCAGCAGCAGTGACCACAGAGGAGAAGCGCTCAAACCAAGCACGAGGGGCTTGCTTAAGGCCATAGAGAGAGCGACGAAGGCGACAGACCATGCCCTCAGGAACAGAATACCCGGGTGGCGGATGCATGTAGACCTCCTCACGCAACTCGCCATTAAGAAAGGCATTCTTGACATCAAGCTGAGAAACAGACCAGTGGCGAACAGACGCCACCGAAAGAAGAGTGCGAACAGTGGTCATGTGGGCCACAGGAGCAAAAGTCTCGTCGTAGTCAACACCATGCTCCTGCTGGAAGCCACGAGCAACAAGACGTGCCTTATAGCGCTCAAGAGAGCCATCAGAGCGAGTCTTAATCTTAAAGACCCACTTACACGTGATGGGATGAGAATGAGATGGAAAAGGAACAAGATCCCAAGTACCAGTACGCTCGAGGGCAGCAATCTCCTCGGCCATGGCAAGCTGCCATTCAGGATGAGTAACAGCATCCCGGTAGGAGACAGGCTCACGAGTAGCTGCGCCAGCAAAGGCAAAACGGGCAGGAAGCCGAATCGACTGGCGATCGCGGAGAGCGTAGCGAGGAGAAGATGACCCATCAGGGGAAGATGGAGCATCAGAAGAAGATGGAACATCAGGAGAAGATGGCTCATCTGGAAGATCCTCAATAAGGGGAAAAGGTACTGTAGTGGGAGGAGCCCGGGGAGTCGTAGGAGACGACACAGGCGGCGACAACGACGGAGAGGCCACAGGGGGAATATGTGGAGACTCAGTGGGACAGGTGGACGAAGGCAAAACAGATATAGGTGTATCTGGAAAGGTCAAGAAAGACAGAGACTCCACAGAGGAAGCCGAAGTAGAGGCAGGACGTGGGTAGAATAGACGAGACTCGTCGAAAGTCACATCCCGAGAAACCCGTATCCGACGACCAACAGGATCCCAGCACCGATAGCCCTTGTGCTCGGCACTGTATCCCAGAAAGACACACTCAACAGACTGAGCGGTCAGTTTGGTGCGTTCTCGAGGGGCGAGGAGAACGTAGCAAACGCAGCCAAACAGATGAAGGGCAGAGTAGTCAGGAAGACGACCACAGAGACGCTCAACAGGGATCGCACCCTGAAGAGTAGAAGAGGGCTGGATGTTGACGAGATAGGTGGCAGTGGAAACAGCCTCGGCCCAAAAGTGAGGTGGAATAGAGGCGGCGATCATCAGAGCACGAGCAGTCTCAAGAAGGTGACGATGCTTGCGCTCAGCGACACCATTCTGAGCATGAGCACCAGGACAAGAGAACTGAGCGAGAGTGCCTTGCTCAGCAAGGAAGCTGCGCAGGTGACGAGAGAGGTACTCGCCAGCAGAATCAGCGCGAAAGACACGAATAGGAGTGGAGAACTGTGTGTGAATCATAGTGGCAAATTGTTTATAGATAGACAAGGCCTCACTACGAGAAGACATGAAATATATCCAAGTGTGATGAGAGAAATCATCTATAAATATGATATAATATCGATGACCCCCTTTCGAAACGAAGGGAGCCGGACCCCAAACATCTGAATGAACAAGATCAAAAGGGCGCTGAGATACAGACTCACTATGAGGATAAGAAAACTGAATCTGTTTACCTAACTTACAGCCCTGACAATCTAAAGACACGTCTCCTGAGACAGACCCCAGAAGACCACGACGAACTAAAGACGACAGGCGGGATCCACACAGATGGCGAAGGAAGGTGAAGCCAGTCAAGTTCCCAGAGACGCTGTGAGTCACGGCGCCGAGGGCCAGAACCAACCAGAGCTCCCGTGTGGCGATCCTGAACACAATAAGAGTCAGAGTCGAGAATAACCCGATAACCAAGGTCAGTAATCTGCCCAGCAGAAAGAAGCTGCATGGTAAGGCGAGGAACATGAGCAACAGAAGGAACATGAAAGGATGAGTTGCTAAGAGATCCTCGACCAGAGACAGAAAGAGATGTACCATCAGCAGTAAGAACACTGATAGGAGAATCAAGAGGTGTAATAAAAGACAGAGTGGAAGGATCAGGAGTCATGTGAAAATATGCTCCAGAATCAAGAATCCACGGGGAGATACCTGACTGTGTAGGGGGTGGTTTCTCAGTGCCCGAAGAGTCAGTAGCAGAACCTACAGAACCTGTCGAGGGAGAACCTGAAGCGGCAAGCAGGCGTCGAAGTCTGGCTATCTCCTGCTCGGTGAGAGAAGCTGCTGAAGAAGTCGATGCAGACGTCGTCGTAGAAGCACTAGTGCTAGTAGAAGAACGGCGTGAAAGATGCCGCTTCTTCTTATAGCACTGGGACTCAATGTGGCCGGCCTTGTCGCAGTAGGAACAGTGAGGACGGCCACCTCCAGACAGAGGACGGCCACCACCACCTGTGGTAGCCGCTGGAGGAGGCAGTGTAGCAGGCAGACGAGCGGCGAGCACAGAGGAGAGTGGCATCAGACCAGCACCACTCAAACGAGTCTCCTCCGCGCGTATCTCGGTAAGAGCCTCCAGGAGAGTGACACGAGGGTGGCATGCAAGGAGCTGGGCACGCCTTTGCTCGAACTCAGGACGAAGGCGAGTAAGGAGCTCGTAAACCCGCTGAAACTCCAGGTCAGCACGTACATCCAGGCAGCACGGACAGGTACGACAGCCAACAGTGCGAAGTGAGTCCAACTGACGCCAGACAGCAGAACTCTGAGCGTAAAAAGCGTCAACAGTAGCATCACCCTGCTGAAGAGAGTGCTCCTGGCGGACCACGGACAGGTACAGGGCATCTCTAGAGGGCTCGTAGCACTGACGAAGATGAGTCCACATCTGGAAAGCCGAAGGGAGTCCCACAACCTCAGAAGAAAACTGAGGCTGGACACTGGCGATGAAGACAGCAGCAGCCCGAGCGTCGTCATCATACCACTGAGTGTAGACGGTCAGACGATCCTTGTAGGAATCCAGAGCCTCCTGGTAGACAGAGGCAGCTTCATCATCAGCAGCAGCCTTATCGGCTGTCGGAGGCAATGCAACAGGCGTAGGCTCCGTCGGAGGAATAGGGCAAGGCGGGCAGGTCACATCGCCAGAGAGGACACCCCAGAGACGAAGACCACGCATGTGGATGCGCATGTGAGACACGAAGTCGGTGTAATTAACACCATCAAAGACCACCGGGCAGCGAGGGAGGGAAACGGTGCCCATTGGTAGGCGGCGCTGGACAGCGCGGCGACCAAGACAACGAAGTCTAACAGGCGGCGCTGGACGGCGCAGCGGTTAGAACGACGTTTTTTTCGAAACCCTAGAACTTTTTAACGGGCCTCCGGCCTGTTAACACACTGAGGCGGCGCAGAGGGAGTGGCGACGCGACGGCGGCAGCGGAGGGCCGGCAGCGCGGAGAGCGGCCGGCGGCGTGGAGGGCCGGCGGCGCAACGGAGACGGCGGCGGCGTCGGGGCCTCGGGCGGAGGAGAGCGGCGGCTTGGAGGGAGCGGCCGGCGCGGAGGGAGCAGCCGGCGGCGTCGGCTGGAGGCGCGACGGCAGCGGCGGCGAGCCGGCGAAAATTCCGGCGGTGGATCCAATCTGGTGGAGACAAGCACGGCCCTAGGTATGACAAACCCTAGGCTCTGATACCATGTTATGAATAGTGCTTGTATTCAATATGAGGCCAATGGGCCAGTATATATAGACAAAGTACATGTGGTAATATGCAAAGAACCCCTCATAACACTGGCGAATAACAAACCATACATATATCTCTAACAGATCTAACCAGCAGTGAATCTATGTTTTTCTGTCGAACAAGAATAGTACTAATCTCAAAGCACATAAAAGATCAATAATATCTATACATCATTCATCATACTCTAAAAATTATGCAAATCGCTATTAAAGAAAGCACTGCCAAATCTAAGGGAAGAAAACACTAAGCCCAATGCAGGTTTGGCTGCGTTTTTTTCGACTACGGTTTATGACTACGACTGGTAGCTTTTGACTTAGTGCGAGCGCTTATACGAATTCGCCGGCCATGTGGGAGGTGGCGCCGGTGTTGAGGAACCAGTCGGTGGAGCCATTCGGTTGATGCAGCGAGGAGGCTTGTAGTGCATGAAGAAGCTCAATGGTGTCCCAAGTGTTGGCGCCGGATGGAGCCAAGGAGGTCACCGGGACACCAGCTGGAGCATGACGAGGTAGGCCTGGCCCATGGGTGTTGGAGGCCGTGTGCCCAAGATGCTGGGGCCCGTAGCACCAGTCCATGGAGCCCGCCATGGCAGGCCAGCCCACGGAGTGCCCCATGGGGCATAGATTGGCAGCCACTGGACGAGACCGCCACGACCACGGTTGCATCTGCGGCCGCCACGGCCACGACCGCCCTTGTAGCACTGGTCACTACCATTGGTGCCGGAGTTGCCGGTGTACCGATCGCCACTGCTGGTATTGGTGTTTGTGCGGTCGCCACGGTCACCACGAGCTAGGCGATCAGAACTCCCATGGTCATCAGAGGAGATGTTGTGGATGCCGGTCGCAAGAAGAGCTGCAGCAGCAGCATCCCGTGCGGTGGTAGCCTGGGATGTTTCCTCGAGCAACATGTACCCACGTGCTTGGAGAAATGTGGGGAACGGTTGCTGCATATGTAGGATAGTCTTCAACGTGGTGAATTTGGGGTTGAGGCCACGAATGAGCTGGAGAACGAGGGCCTTGTCAGTGACGCACTGATCGCAGTTGGCAAGAGCATCTGCAAGTGTCTTAAGATGATGGCAGTAAGCAGAAGCTGAAAGATCACCTTGTTGAAGACTGCTGAACTCTGCAGTGAGATGAACAATGCAACTATTCTTATTGTCGTGAAAAAGCTGCTCGAGCGTACTCCAAACACCGAAAGCGGTGCTGTTGTCGGACATCGTGATGTCGAGTAATTCCACCGAGATGGTGGTGTAAAGCCACCCAAGCACAGGCATGTCAACCTTGATCCAGTCGGAGTCGTCGTGCTGCGGATCAGTGCCATCAACATGGCAGTAGAGGTTGAACTTTCCCAGGGCAAGCAACATCGGATTTCACCATTTGGTGTAATTGTTGTCTTGGAGGTCAAGTGTATATGGAGCAAGAGTTTTGATGTTGATTGAATGCATGGCTTGGAGGGAGGCGCCGCTGGAAGAGAGGGAGTGAGCGGCAAGCTAGGAGCAGGATCAACAGCGCCAGCGGTGCCAACACTCAAGGCGGGATGAGTGGCTGAGTCGGCAACATCCATGGTGGAGCTCATGTCGTAGGAAGGAAAGGGTGGAGGTGGGAGAAGAAAATCTAGTTGGTAGCAGGCTCTCATACCATGCGAAATTGAGAAAAGCTGCACACTTTTCAGTTGTAATAGAGCCTATTAATAAGCGCATACAAAATAGCGGGGGATGGCCATGCTCTGTTAACACAGAAGAGAAACTGTAGCACCCAAAAAAAACAACTCTAACCCAACCGCCTTCTCTCTCCTATCTCTAATACATGCAAATACCTCTCTCTCTCCCGGATATCTCTTTCTCTCTCCCGGATCTCTCTCTCTCTCCCGATTTAATCTCTTTCTCTCTCTCACGTTTCTAATCTCCTTCTCATGTTCTAATCTCTCCTCCTTGAGCGACGAAGCGGCCGGCGGGAGCGCTGGTGGCAGCTCGTGGTGGCGGAGACGCGTGCGACGTGAGCATCGGCAGCGGCGCAGCATGCGCGTGTGGCGGGAGCACCAGCGGCAGCAGGCGGCGGCAGAGGTGCGCTGTGGGAGCGGTCGGTGGCTGCTTGTGCGCGGTGGGACGCAGCTCGTGCGCGACCGGCAGGGCCGACGGCGGTGCAGGCCAAGCGCGGCGCAGGCAACGGCCCGCGGTGGGACGCAGCTCGTGCGCGGCTGGCAGGGCCGACGGCGGCGCAGGCCAGGCGCTGCGTAGGCAACGGCCCGCGGTGGCCAGCGGCGATGACACACGCAGTGGCGGCCGCCCACACGCGCACACGGAAACCTTGGTGCGGCGGCAGCGGCGGCGGTGGTAGCGATGATGGCGGCGGTGACGGCTCTTGTGACAGGGCCCTCACACGCGCACGCGCATGCGGCCGCACACACGTGGCAGCGGCGCGGCGGGGCGCCGGCAGCGGAGGCACGCGCGGCGGAGCAGGCCGATGACGGCGGTGGCCGGCGACGCCAACTGGCCAGAGTCCAAGGCTGGCACGGTTTGTGGACCGTGGTGCGGCCGAATCCAATTTCACACGAGAGTTTTGTCGATTCGTGCAGCGGGGCACTTTTAGTTTGGCCGAACGTCGTTTATCCGGCTGAACAACGATTCGTAGTTCGCACACAGCTGTTGAGGGAGCGTCCGGACAATTGCGTATTTCCGATCCTTCAGGTGGTGGTTTAGCTGAGCGTGCTCAAGGCAAGTACTTCGCGGCCGTAAGCTTTACGTTTCGCATATCACGTATTTCTAGAATACCTGTCACCTTGCTATTGATTACCATTATCATTTCTCTAAAGTTACCTAATAATTGCCATATCGCTAAGTCACCTGGCTAATTGCTAAAGTTACCTGACCATTATCATATCACCAAAGTATCTGGCTAGCATCATATCACTAAAGTTACCTTGTCATTAACATATCACTAATGCTTGTCCGGTTATTATCATAGCGTTTATACTTGTTCACATGCTTTTAGGTTTATTAGAATGCTCAGTTAAGATGTCCTAGAATTCATGCTTTTAATTGGTGTTTTAGAATCTTGCTTAAATCGTTAATGGGGGGTAGCATATGTATATGTTTAACTTACGTTTAATTATTGATACTCTTTCGGTGTTAGGGCTGCTATGTTTTAGTTTCTAATATTATGTTCCAATAATCGTATGATGTTGTATTTGAACCATGAAGGATGTATGTATTAAACCTGTTAATCTGACTAATAATCACTTATCACATAATAAAACTTGATTGATTGATAACCTTGCGTAAGCTACATTATAATACCTCTTTAAGTTGATTACTATATCACTATCATCTTATCATTATTCCACATCGCACTCATATCAGAAACCATGTCTTTCCATTTTCAACCCTAGCATAACTTTTCACTCCTCATAACTTTATTATAGCCTTATCCTCGCCATCTCTTAGTTCCTCAAATTCATGCTTTATGATCTGTCCATAATGTATTAGTTACCTTATCACCAATCCCATCTCTCCGATCTCATTGTATTAAATCGTTACCCTCATGACTTTACCTTAATTCAATCATAACTCTCTAATTATGTCATGGATAATTCGCTAAATAACAAACTAAGGGTTATCACGCCGGGGCTACCCACATATAGGGGTCATTTCCACCCAACCTGGTAACGTACGGGGGCCGTACATTCTCGTTACACAGGATATTACACCCCGTCTGCGGTTATACAGTCGAGGACAAGGTTGTGCCTGGCTATTCTCGTATAACTGGGTATGTGGGATGAGGTCGCTGGCACCCGTGCTATAATTTGCTATAACTTGCTTTAACTTGCTTAAACTTGTCACATAACAACTATCCTTAATATACAGTCTCCATGATATCAATCTCCCATTTATGACAATATCTCTGATATCAGTTGTTCCTTGCTTCATCTTGTACCCGTTGTTTACTTGTGATACTTGTCCTTTATTTCACGCAGGACTGTGCATTTTGTTACCGAACCGAAAAAACCGACCCGAAAAAACCGAACCGAACCGGTCAACTCGGTTTGGCCGGTTTTCGGTATTCGGTTCGGTTTTTATATTTTAGATTTTTTGGTTATTCGGTTTTTTCGGGAAAAACCGATTAAAAACCGGAAAAACTGAAAAACCGAGCGATCGGGCCCAATCAGTCAATCACGCGTGCGCGGCCCAGAGAGCACATGCGCTCACCCACGACACGCGCACGCCATCGGATCTCATCCGACGGCTGGAAACGCAGCCGGCCTGGAAAACGCCTCGGCCCGCAAAACATCGCCCGTTGGATTTGATCGAACGGCTGAAACGCGCGTGCGGCTGAGATAAAAGCTCGAAGTCCCGAAGAAACCCTAACCCTAATTCATTCTCACCCTCTCCCACGCGGAAAAAACGAACGGGCGACGGCGCGCGCACTCGCGCGGAGCGGCAGCGGCGACGCCCGCATGAAGCGAAGTGGCGGCGCGCTTGCGTGAAGCGGCGGCAGCGGCCCCGAGTGGAGCGGCAGCGCAGCGACGACGGCGGCGCCCGAGCGGAGCGGCATACCGGCATCGGCCCCGCGCCTCTGCCACCAGGTCTTCTCTTCTCTCCTCTCCATTCACTAGATCTAGTCTAGACTCTAGAGAAATCCGAGACTCCGAGTATCTGACCTCCTCCAGGCTCCCCCACTCCCAGGCTTTGCCGGCGGCCACTCCCCGCTCGGGCTCCGGTGCTCCGCCTCCGCCGGTGCTCTCCCCGACTCCACTCCAGTCTGAGACGACGAGACCGAGACCATCACCCAGCTTCCCAGGCCCGGACGCCGCATTGCTAGTTGCTAAGTTGCATACTTGCCAGATTGCCTGTGTCTCTGTGACTTCTGTGAGTCTGTGATGTACTAATGATCTGATGTTGTATGCCTGTATTGTAGTATTGCTGTAATGCTGTTGCTGTATTGCTGTCTGGCTCACTGGCTGTGTAGTGTGTACAGTGTGTTCTGTGTTGTGTGTAGGATGTTGTATTGCTGTGAGCCTGTGAATGTGATGCATTGCTGTGATGTTGTCCGAGTGCCACTGCTAGTTTGCTATTCTGAATTTCTGATTGTAGAATGGAGAATTGGAGTTTAGCAATTCGCGTAAACTTTGGTAAAATTGGTATTAACCGATACCGAACCGAAATAAAATGGTATTTACCGATACCACACCGTATTCTAAAAAATACCGTATTTACCGAAATACTAAAACCGTATTTACCGAACAAACCGTATTTACCGAACCGTATAAACCGAATAAACCGAACGAACAGCCCTAATTTCACGTGGTTGCATTACTTGTTTATTGCTCTTGTGTTGCGACCGTTGTTGAGTACTTGCTGAGATTTCCAAATCTCACGCTTGCTCTTTACAGTCTCAGGTAAAAGGCCAGTGGAGTGATAGCATCATGCATGGGTGAGAGTACTCGAGTTTTCAGCACCGTGGTTTGCCACTGTTTTATTGTTTCATTCGTTCTTTATTTGGTTAGAAGTGGACCGGTCCCATGTTTTAAATATTTATTCTAGCTTCTGTTGGTTCTCTATTAAAGTGTTAATAAAGTTTTAAACTTTTTGTGATTTCTTTTGTTGTTCTTATTTATTCTTCACTTTGGCGATGACGTTCCATAGTAGTATCCCATATGGTTATGTGGGGTGTTACAGAAACCCCACGAGACTCCACCTAACCCGGACTGCCGTTGAGGATGTTCGTGAGTGGAGGCGAGATATTTGTGCTATCTGAAGATGTGATCCGTAGAAGTAGCGCCATGTGTGGAAGTGATTGTACTGTTCATAGTCTGGCAAAAGTGATTTACTCGACACGAATGCCATAAATCACGTTGAACGGTGATAGAGAAATTGTTCCAATTATTTGTTCGAGAGAAATTATAAGTTATAAGTCATAAAAAAAACATGCCTAAGTAGTGCAAAACTACGAACGTGCGGTGCGTGGCTGCGCACGGCCAACTTTAAAATCCTACGCGGTGCAGAAGGTGAGAGGCCTAATGTAATGGTGGAAGCAGCCCAGGAGACTCACCCTAACGGTGGGTTGGCCAGCCCATCTATCAGATTACTTAGGTTGGAAGTGTTGGGCACTACGTGAGCGAAAACAGATAGAGACACGATTACAAGTTTGAGAAGGCTCTTTGCCGTTCTCGATGTCTTCTTTTACCTTAAGTGCTACTTCTAGCGCTGTAGAGAAAATATTTTGGAAGAACCGCCTATTCATTTCCTTCCATATATTCCACATAATGTGTATTATCTTGCAATTAAAATTCCATATGTTCCAGATAATGTATATTGCTTCGCCATTAAAATCTCTCCTCTGGTCTTTTTTGGGATTTATTTTTTTGGCAAGCTGAGAAAACTTGTCAAACTCCAAGAGAGAGATCTTTTGATGAATCATAGTTTAGTTGCCGGTGTCAATTTCCAGGGATGGATACCTCCATTCCAACTGAAAAACCTAGTGCTCTCTAGTGACAACATCATAATTGCACAACCACGTTTTGTACGCACACAACATCATTTACAGGAGGTTGTCCGGGAGATTGCCTGGTTAGGATCAGCATCACAGGAAGCGCACAGATACGGCGCTGTATATATACTAAACTGAATTAGTTGTTATCTAGGGTGAACAACGTAATTACTCACCTCTCTACGTTAATACTGGTGCCAAGGAGGACAGAATCAACAACAATTGTGATTACAGTCGGCAGGGAGCTGAACATCGACGGGTAAATAGGCCCACGACACGCGATGGACACAGACGAGATGCCCGTGTTGAACAACCCCTGGTTGGACGAAGAACGTACCCAATACAAAAAAAAAGAAAGAAAAATAGTAGTTTTGTTTTCAGATGATTTTGCTAGGTATTGGAGGACATATCAGGTTAAAGAAAGAAAAATTGTACTGAAAGTGCTCGGACAGGTTTTTAAAAAATTCTAAAAAATTGTGAGCTATAGGTAATAGTACAGCCTATATCCATGCAAAAATTTAAGAACAAACTCAATCTTATTTGCAAAATATGAAAAAGACAAATACAATATATAATAGTGTCATTTATTGTTTTGCACTGTTATGCACTATTACACGTTGTATTTCTAAGCACCCGTATAAGTACCTTTCGCATTAGAGATGGCGTAATAGTTTAGGTCCACAAAAGCTGACGGTGCTTGCGTCAGTATGACATGGCTAGGCACTTAGAGCGAAGTAAATGTTAAGGTGGATACCCGATTCTTTCCAGATTGACTATAGATTATGGCTTTTTTATTATAACTGATTTATTTTTTTATTGTAGTTAAAGTAACTTATTTGGTGTAATTAAATTTAAAAAAAATTAAAAATAGAAAAAACATGTTAACACATCACGTATAATGCGAAGGATTACAGAGAAAACAAGAAAATATAAAAAGCCTAAAAAACCAAAAACCTAGAAAAAGAAGAAATTAAGGAATAGTGAATTAACAGCAGAAGTCAGAAGCTATCGTTGAAACGAGCGGGGCCATAATTTGATTTTTTTACAGCAACTAGCTTTCAAACAGAGTGTCCTTTTAAGACAGGATCTACAAATCGATGGTAGTAGACACTGTTCCGACTTCATATATATTGGCCAAAATCGCACGCAAATACCTCTCTCTCCGTACTCTCTTGTGAATAACCAGAATTTAAAATTTTAAACCAAAAGCTAGAAGCCATAGGGCCTGTTCTTTTTTGCTGAAGCTTATGGCTTTTGGTTGCGGCTTGTGGCTTTTAGGCTGTTTGTGCAAGAGATTATAGAGTAACAGAAACTTACGTGCGGTTTTTACCGATACAAATGAAGTCGGTACAGTATGTACTACAATTAACTAGTAGACCCTATCTTGAAAAGATATTCCGTTTAAAAATTAGTTACTGTAGAAAAAACTAAAAGGTAGTTTTAGAAGCCAAAAAGAATAGGCCCATAGCCCAAAAGAATCCACCCATATTTCACTCTCTACAATACTATTATTAGCTACTTTGATTCTAACCCTTATCACTACCTATAGATGATAAATGTTTAACTTTTTTGACATAGCACCATCTGCCAAGGTTTGCTTCGGTGCCATGCAATCCAAGCTTAGCACCTACTCCTCCATCACTTGGCAATGGTGCTAATGAATTTCTCTTTTCTATAGCATTAGCTTAGGATCTATGGATGCACTTGGTCCTAGAAAACAATTTGTTTTAAAGTTTTTTTTTGGCTTGAAGGGCGATGAAAAAATCGAGCTCAATGTAGCTTTTCTGTCGCTGGGCTGCATGCATCGAAGGCCATCTCTAATGGTGGAGGTAGCCCAAGCAGTTCATTAGTGATAGTGGCTGGGCCAGCCTATGAGATCGTCTAGGGTGGGAATTGGTAGTGGAGCAGCCTCGCATAGTATAAATTGGTAACCGTATAGGTTGCGAATGGAGGAAGGCACATAGTTCATTGATCATCTTAATGTCTTTAATAAGTTATCACATAATTAACTAGTATGGATGAGAAAAATGAGGAGAATGATAATGTCATCATATTGGTGTCATCTCTACCGCCATCAAGGGAGAAATTCTTGATGAATATTCTTGTCAAAAATAGCATTATCAACTTCAATGAGGCAATGACATATCTATTAGAAGTGGAGTCCTTGAAGAAGCTATCGGATTCTTCATATTCAGGTGATCAGGCATTGGCTACTGTAGGTGTTGCAGGCAGAAATAAAAGTCACAGGAAGAAGAAGGGAACGAGTAAGGACACGTGTATATACTATCTATGTGACGAGGAAGGTAATATGATAAAGGATCGCCCAAGTTTAAAGCAAACAAGTGGTGCATGCTCAGTGAAGGTAGCAAAAGATGATTCAGACATACTTGTCGTTAGTCAATCAGGTATTTCTTATGGATGAATACTATATTCAGGTTGTTGCTTCCACATATGTTTGCGGGAGAGAGATGTTCGATGAAGGATCTCTACGTCTAACGTCTGCACTTGGCGGATTACTAAGGTGAACACAATTATATAGGAGATGTATAATAGAGCACATCGCACATTGATGGGAGTTCGGTGTGTTCTCGGCTTAGATAAGAATTTAATATCTGTGAGGTCACTTGAACTCCAAGGTTGTGAGACACCACTTCAACGTGGAGTCATGCGAGTTACTTGCAAAAGACAGGTAATCATAAAAAAGTATATGAAATAATGGAGGTACTGATTGATTTGTAATCATAAGAGAAGATCAACCTTATGAAGATCAACCAATAGGAGGTTAAATAGAAATCCTGACCAGGAGAAGGTATTCAGATCTCATTTATAGTTATGTGTGGAAATACAAAAATGACCACAAACTCTAGCAGTTGTAGAGTCGAAGATATGAGTTGTTGGAACAAGAAAGACGTGGTGGGATCAACCGCGTAGTACTGACGAGTAGATAGGGCTCAGAGGCAGTATAAACCTATGTCATGAAGGGCTATAGGAACAGAAGCTATGGTTAACCAAACTACACATCAAAGGAGCTCTCAGGTGGAGAGTCCGGGTAGGCTAGCCTGGATAACAACATGTATATTGCAATGATGAGTATAAGCCCCTGTGGTGAGGGCACTTCCAAATGTAGGAGGGGGAAAAGGACGTAGTCGACTTGGAGCGAGTTCTTAGAAGAGCATAGTGACTTCAACAGATAAGAGTCAAGGTGGAGATTATTGAGTAAGGTGGCTCATATCCTTTATTAGTAGGACTTGGAAAGGTTTGCTGTAAGAATTCTAAGTGAATCCTAATTGAATTAAGATTGCTATTTCTTTTTGAAGTAGAATTCCTACTTCACTGGAGAAGGACTATGAGGGACTATATAATGCCATTAGATGTGCCCATAGAGAATCCAAGCCACAAACCAATTCATCTAAAGTAAGAGACGCACAAGAGGATTAGAGGCTAAGTTATTTTTTAACGCAAGATTCTTGTATAGGTCAAAGATCTGAGAGTCGTAAAAACTTTTAGAGGGTTGTGAGAGAATAATAATCTTTTGTGCTCTTTTAAGGTTATGTGTAAGAAATTTGTTATCAATTTCACCAAATCTTTCTCTCTCGTCATGATTGTTTCGGCATCATTATTTCAGTTCTCTCAATGGGATTCATCTATTTCGTTCTTGATACCATATACATTTGTACCATATCTTGCAACTCTAATATGATCTAAGAGTTATTGTGCATAAGCAGGGTATGAGAGTATAACAAGTACAACTGCGCGCTGATCAAGCTTCCCTTTAATGTACTGAAAGAAGCATATTAAAGTGTGATCCAAAATCATCATCGTGTCCTTGTGCGTGCCAGACATGGCAACGGCTAATATATCCGACTTTAAATTGATTTTCTTCTCTGTTGGGTGCTCTTGTTTTCTAGTCTATATATGCACCCCTGTAGTCGCACGATTTAGATACGTCGAATAGCTTCGTGCTTGTAATTTTTCTTATACAGTGAATTCCGCATATGAGCAGCGAAAGATAACAGATTACCGATGCAAGTGAGCAGCAGAACGTTCAAATCACTCATTAATTCTCTCAAACCTGAAGTCTAGCTACAACCGCAGCATGAGAGCAGCAGAAGGCAGAGCTAATTCTCAGATGGGCAGCTACTTGTCATGGAGATCATTGTCTTTGGTCCTACGCTTGGTACAGTCCATGCTATACATGTCCTCTGGCTGCTTCCTGGAGGAGAGGGCTGCCCTAATGGATATCCGGTCTTCTCTGGTGAGAGCGCACTTCCTGGTGGTGCCTGATTCATGGGGACGGAGTGAGAACTGCTGCTCATGGGAACGTGTCAAATGCAACAATAGCAATCGACGAATATCTCATCTTGACCTTTTTAGTCTTATATTTCCCTTTCATTTCATTTGCAGATGATAGTTGGTATTTAAACTCGACTGTGTTTTCTGCGATCCATGAGCTCCGGTCAAGGTTTTAAATCTCCGGCTATAGCTGTCGCTATAGCCCGCTATAGCTGTTTTAGACTGATCGAGCTATTTGAGTCCATGTACAATTTAGCCACTATAGCCCGCTATAGCCTCATTTAGCTCCGCTATTAGCTGTTTGAGAGGTCATCCGCTAAACGTCATAGCCGGAGATTTAAAACACTGGCTCCGGTACCTAGATTTATCATGGAATTCTCTCAGTTCGCGAAGCTTGGATGGTATGTACTTTAAATTCTCTTAGAATTCTCTCCAGTTCCGTACACGTGTGGTCGCTTCTTATTCTCTTGAAGTGGTACAAACAAAACCTCTGCAGGCTTAGTTGGACTAACCAAGCTTTCGATATCTCGACCTCAGTGGCAATTGGTCGTGAGGCCGTTTCTCGACTTCTATCGTGGAATTTGTTTCACTGGAAGTCTTTGCTCTCAACTCCAACAAAATGACCGGAGATCTTCCAGCGGCAGGTACAGAATTTTACTACTAATACTACTAAGGTTGAGATTGACATCTCATGTTCGTAGTTGTTATGCATCCTACATGCTTTGCAGCTTTTCAAAATCTTAGGAACTTGCGAGAATTGAATCTGACTAGGAACCGATTCAGCGGAAACCTCCCGGCATCGCTATTTGCACTTCCTCGCCTTAAGATTCTAGATCTCTCACTAATTTTTTTCAGAAGTCGTTTTCCAATTAGTTCATCCTCGGAACCAATTTCACTTGAAGTGTTAGATCTCGGCTCTAATTGCATCAGTGGAACTCTCCCGGTTACAGGTAAAAAAAATGGATACTTATATTCCAAAAAGGACTTCATGTTTCGTACTTGGCTTTGTGCCCGTTTGTAATTATTACTAGCTGCGTGTGCGCGGCGCTACGCCGCGCAGGATAGCGTGCGGAAACCGCAAAGCAGTTTTTGTAAGGAGACGTATTTAGAGGAATGGATAAAACGGTAATCTGCAAATGTCGATAGGGTGGAGTAAATGTGGATCAGTATATGGCAAGTTATAGCAGCGTTCTATTAGTGATGGTAGGTTTTACGGTCAGCACATCATAGTCGGTGATATTGTTTACAACAAAATAGCTGTTTGTGTCATACTTTGTACAGCGAAATAATTGGCGCTCGATGTAATTAGTTTTGGTGGTGGTGAAGATGCGAATGGTGTTTATACATTGGACAGAAACAAGAACGGTAAGCAGTTTGTTGTACTGTGGCGTAGGAAGATATGTTGCTTGGTCTGAGCTGAACGCCGAGCTTGCGTATCTGGAAATTAGAGAAATAGCAGGGTCAGAATGTGGTAAGGGATTATTTCTGTGTAAATCAAAAGGTAGCGTTTTTGAGAAGTGCAAGGGGATTCACCTAATGTCACGCAGCGTCTTTTTGATCAGGGAAGAGTTCTCTTGCAATTTTAGTTTTTTCGCCACCTTGTGTTGGCCTAGAACAAAATATAAATAGTAAGAGGGGAAAGGATATATTTGGAGCATATATGGTTTGGATGGCTGAAGAGTAGCATTGAACGTAATGAGTTACAATAAAAATAGCACCTTTTATTTTATGTTGCCGATGAAGTGGTTTGATCAGTGTCTGGAGGCGTGGTACATTCGTGTGGCCTTTTTTCAGAGCGTGGTGATGGTGTAGCCTTGTAAAACACATGTAAAGACACAGATAGGAGGAAGTATGTGAAAAAAACGCGTTGTATATAAAGTGCATTGCGTATGATGGTATACGAAAAGAGGTTATAACGGTGTAGTTTTGGTTACCTGTAAAGTAATATCGCTTGTTATTGGGGCAACTGGGTGCGTATGAATGGCTGGAACAGATGGACCTATGAATGGTATAGAAAGTTGTTATTTTTGTGGTATTAAATGATTTCCTGTAAATTGCGGTTTGGACATAAAGTCGTTTGGTTACCTGGTAATAGGAGCGCAGTATGATCTGCTTGAGGTATCAGTGATCGGACATGGAATGTTGGGGCATCAGTTTGGAGCGATCTTTCTGACATCTGAACAATAAGTTCACATTTTCGGCCAAGAATTGCTGTGATTTCAGGTGGGATTTGCTGCGCTTGTCCCTCAGCCGTTGCTACTAAAAGCATAGCAGGTCTTCCGACAAGTTGCTGAGCTATGTCACCAAAAAACATAAATTCTGCATGGACCATTTTGGTTTGGTTGCTGTTTTCAGAATCAGTACCATATACGTTTATTCTGTACCTGTTTGAGGATTTGAAAAGGGTGATGTATGTTAGGATGATCATTGATTAGGTAATTAGAACCTGGAAGAAGGACATGATGTGTATGAGAAGCTTTATACCTTGGTTCTGCTGTTGTTGTACCACATCTTTGACATTCATATTTATCTCCATGTGGAAAAGTTTTTTTCCAGCACGAAGAGCATGCTATATACCACCATGATTGTCCTGGTACAAAATCGGTGATAAGAATGGTGACTTTGTAGCGCTGTCCCCGTGTATATAATATTTGGAAACAATTAGCACCTAGTTTATGCAGAAGATAGGATATGGAAAGGTATAAAGTTAAGATTTATCTTACTAATGCTTCGTTTGGTATGAGCTCTACCAATTCGCGCACTGTTGTGGGTATTGGGTTGTTATGATGATGTGCGTCTTCTTGCCATTGAATTTGGTGTGGATGATTGCTAATTCTATATATTATATTATGAGTTGATGTTAGAAGAATGTAATAGCCAAAAAAAGTATCATGTATATGATGTTAGTTTAGTTGTTTGGATAGAGTAGGAATAATACGTGTTCTGCAGAGTGTGTATTTCTGGGATTGGTACATTGATATACCACTTTGATGCAGAAGTGGTTTGCAATGCTAGCTGACCTATATTAATAAAGGAAAAACATGATATGAACAAAAGATGAAAACAGATATATTCTATATATGTGTTGCATATTGTATATATGTTTTGTTGTGCGCGTGTTTGACTGTTTGTAAAAGAAAGAAAGTGTGCTATACCTGAATATGTACCAACAAGCATGCCAACAAACAAAGCAACAACTGGTGTATTATGAGAAACGGTTAGGAGCATTTCAGCATTGAATGATTCAGCATGATGACCCCATAATGTTATGATTGCTGATTGGCTATAAACAAATTAGCATAAGGTATTTAGGTCTATTTTAGGATGTGAATAATCTGGGCATTTGTTGTAAGAAAGGAAGAAAATGGAAAAGGATAAATGCTGGAAAACATATATGTACCTTCCATCAGTAATGTTAACAGTTCGCCTAACAATTGGGCCTAGTTTTGTTGTTGTTTGCATGACTTGTGAAGCGCCCGTTATAAGAACAACAGTATCTAATAAATAATGATGAGTACATAAAAAAGAGGGAAAGATAAGATGTTGACAATATATATAGAGAGCAGTATAGTTATGCCAAAGGAATAGGAATCGGACCTGATAGCAAGGTATTTTTACCAACACGATCATTCAATACAGAAAAGGGGACTGCATTATATGCATAGACAGGAAAGCTTTCTGGTTCTGGCAATATTTCCTTAACTTTGGTGTATTTCGAAAACCGAGCTAGGATATTGCTATCTACTGCTTTGTATGTCTCCTTTGCTGGAAGAACTTCAAAGTATTCAATTTCATAAATAGATCCTTCCTTTAATAAGGATGTGAATTTATCAAGCCATCTCTGAGGAACCATTCCTTCCATAACATTTCCCTTGAAAGAGATCGATTGTAATTTAGGTATAAAAAACAGATAGCATACTGTATATACAGAATGGTAAATGTAACAATAGCGATGTGTTGATAATATGTGTACAGTGAAGATAAAAATGGTGAAAATTCGTAGATGAGTATTTGTATGGATTGGATACAAAGAGTAAGTATTATGTACCTGTTCGTCAAGCATGATGAAATCTAGATGATATACATTTGTTGCATCACGTGGGTTTCTAAATTCCCAAACCCGTGGTAGACGCACAAGGATTTTCCACTTGTGTGAATTCTGGTTTATGTGATTCAGGAGTGTGTATGCCATATGGAATCTGCATGGTAAAAAGAACGGAGGATATAAACGGTGTATTTACAGGAAAACTACTACATTGGGATATATGGTGTATTGTAGATTGTGAGAGCGGTTTTGCGAGACATAATGAAAATGCTGTAAATTCCATTACTGGAAAACATAAATATATATCAAGGGAGGTAAAGTATAAAAACAACGTAATGAGATAGGAGATATATAAAGCGAGAAAAATAGTAATGTGTTTGATATGCATAAGGGAATAGCGTAATATGTATGGTGTTTTTTGGTATAGGGAATGGATGGGTAAGTGATGTAGATGAGGAAGTAGGTAATATTTGAAATAATGAAATATCGAAGGTATGAAAGATGAAGATTTCGAATAGGTATGCAGCTAATGAGGAAAGGTGGGAAGTTTATAAAGGAAAGCATAATGATAAAAATCACATTTTATGTAACATGTAAAGCAAAATAGAAGATAAAGGAATAACTAAAGTGAGTGGAATACATAGATGCAAAAACAAGTATAACCTAATAATAGAGTAGAATTAGTGAGGTTGACAAATAAGTGTAAAACTGAGTTGTTGTCCATGTGAAGGAAATAAAAATGTAGAGATAGACAGAGAGTGTGTAATGAAAAAGAAGTAATTAGCACGATAAAGGTACTAAGGAAGTATATGAAAGTAGAGTGATATAATTGAGTGTAATGTAATGTACCAAGATAAAATGCTATATATAAAGATAATATAATTTGTAGGCCATAATGCACATAAATGGATATGCTATATAGGTACATATAGTAGAGAGCGAAAAAACAAGTTTGATTAGAAAACCATTAACTAAGATAATGCATTAGATGAGAATATTATAATGGAGGATGAGATAATGTATGAAAGAAGAATAGAGAAGGAAGAAGTATATAGAGGAGGTCATCGAGGATTGCATATGAAAGCAGGAAAAACTATATTTAATATTTTCAGATGTGTTATATAGAGGAGGCCGCATAGAAAATGCATTGCGTATAGGTAATCATATACAAAAGATATATAAGCAGGAAGAAATGTATATGTAAGGTTTCCAGAAGAAGTTCTCATTACCAGCATATGATAAAACATCATTGCGTATAGGTAATCATATGCAAAAGATATATAAGCAGGAAGAAATGTATATGTAAGGTTTCCAGAAGAAGCTCTCATTACCACCATATGATAAAACATGAAGAACAAAAGTTTTGTTGTAAGAATAAAATATTTTCAGGTATGTTATATAGAGGAGGTTGCATAGAAAATGTGTTGCGTATAGGTAATCATATGCAAAAGATATACAAGCAGGAAGAAATGTATATGTAAGGTTTTTAGAGGGAGCTCTCATTAGCTGCATATGAGAAAGCATTAAGAACAAGAGTTTTGGGGTAAGAATAAAATAGAAATGGTATATCAGGTACTTTATATGAAAGCATAAACAAAAGTATATGTAAGACCTTGAGATGGTACATAAAGAAAGCTGCGTAAAAAATGCATTGCATATAAGTAACCATGCAAAAAAGCTATATAAGCAGGAAGAAAAGCATATGTAGGGTTCCTAAAGGGAACTCTCATTGTCAGCATATGACAAAACATTAAGAACAAGGGTGCTGTGCTAGAAATGAAATATAAATGGTATGTTAGGTAAGCAACAGTGGAAAAATCTTAACTGTTGTGAGATCGGTAATCACTGGTAATTACTGAGAGCTCAAAGCAAAGTAGAACGAAGTGAAAAAAGTGATTCTGAAATGCGAAAGAACGACGATTGTATGCAGAATGATGTTGTGTTGAGGAGAGAGTGACGATAAACAACAAGATAAAGTAAAAAGTGGAGTGAGTGAAGTAAACAGACAAACTGAGATAAAAGAGATGGTATAATAATAGACACAACAAAGTAAATAGTTAAAAAGCTTAAATAAAGTGAGAACTGCTAAGCATGTATAAGACAGTAATTTAAGAATAAATGTCGCGAAATGAATATCAGTATACCACAAATGAAATATGAATGGTATATTGCATAACAATAACATAAAAAAGTTGATAATTACCAGAGTGAAAATCAGCAGTGACTTAATCGAGAATGGATCTGCATTATGTAAAAAGCAGTATTAATGTAGGTAAAGTAAATAAGTATGATAATGTGTGTATTATAGCAGTGAACGAAAAGTAGTAAAAGGGAAGAAGGCCATAAAAACATAACATATTTGTAATCTGTGGAGTGGTACTGTTTGTAATTTAGATGAATTAATATGCACAGATGTGGGAACATCAGAACTATAAACAAAGTGAGTGTCACAAATGTTTATAGAAGCAAGAAAGTATGTGTTTAGTATTTTTCAAAAAGCACAGAAGTATATGTTACAATGTGATGTGTAGACGTAGAGATGCATCAAATAAGAGCGGTTTTCATAGCTGTTTTGTCTAGTGGGGGTAAGGAGGGCTAAAGAAAGGTTTTTAGGTAGCAACACCAAAAGGCATTAAATACAAGCAAGCACTTCTTTGTACACTATATTTTTTGTCTCATTATAGGCAGCACCCTCTTCATTTTCAATGAGTATCTTTAGGCCTGAACGTGATGTTACTCGTGATACTGCCACATATAATTGTCCATGGGAAAACACTGGGCTCCGTAGATAGATCCCAACTTTGTTTAAAGTTTGGCCTTGGCTTTTATTAATAGTCATTGCATATGAAAGTCTAATTGGAAACTGCCGCCGCTGGAGTGTGAAAGGCCATCGAGGACTTGTTGCATTGAGCACAATTCTTGGAATACAGACAGTTTGGCCAATATTGGTTCCAGTGATTATACATCCTTCAAGAAGTCGATCACCAAGCCTTGTGATAATCAGGCGTGTTCCATTATAGAGACCCATAGATTGATTTATATTTCTCAACAGCATTATTGGAACACCTATTTTGAGATAAATGGCATGATGTGGAAAACCATTGAGTGTTATAGAATTTAAAAATTCCGGTGGATACAATAGATTAGCGTCACCAATTCGAGTATCAGATTGAGAAATAGAATCAAAGCTGAGATATTCTTTGCTGTCACCAGGGATCTTATCAAAGACAACTTTGTTCAGCTCATCAGCGACAGCATTAGTTGGGCAGATAATTGCACGCTGCGCTAGATATTCAGTGTTCTGATAACTTGTATCGAATGAATCATAAATAGCGTTGACAATTGCATCCATGTTGTTATCAGCTGGTAGTAGAAGAAGATCATTAGGTATTCTTATCCAGCTTGGATGCATTTCTCCTGGTCTTTGAATCATTGGGATTTGGCCATTCCCAATATTAAGCACCCATTGAGCGAATGTAGAGAGGGCTTCACGTTCTGCAAATGGAAGGTTTGGATTATGCAGCCTCATGTTAGTAGATAATTTGAGTATCTCAATGTGTTGCCAAAGTGACGACTTAATAAGTGAAGCTTGAATAATTTCTGTCTTAGTTCCGTTTTCAATAACGGGTAAAATTTGACGAAAATCTCCACCAAGAACAACGACTTTTCCACCGAAAGGTATATTCATATAGCCACTGTCTTCAACAGACATAATATCACGCAATGTTCTATCAAGTGCTTCAAAACAACGTCTATGAGTCATAGGTGCTTCATCCCAAAGGATAAGAGAAGTCTTACTAATGAGTTCAGCAAGCATTGTACCTCTTGCTATGTTACATAGGCTTTTTTCAGTGATGTCAAGAGGTATCTTGAAACGCGAATGAGCTGTGCGACCACCTGGAAGCAGAAGTGAAGCAATTCCAGATGAAGCTACAGCAAGAACTATCTCAGCATTACCTCTTAATGTGGCTATTATAGCATTCCAAAGGAATGTTTTTCCAGTACCACCATGGCCTGACACAAAATAAAAACCGCCATTTTTCTGACTAACACATGCTATAATCTTGTCATATATAACAGATTGTTCAGCATTGAGCTGATCATGTAATGAATTAGCATGTGTTAAGAGAGCAGCCTTGTCATATGCTAGCTCTTCGGTAACAAGTCTATTACCAGAAGCAGGACTATCATGTGCTAATTCATTGCTTATATTATATGTAGCAAAGTTCAGTCCATTTTTTGAGAAGATAGTGAGCAGCTCATTTAACAACTGAGTCTGTAAGTAAGTAGTTGGTATCGAATATGTTGGATTCTGCAGTGTTTGTCGTATTTTGTATGCTATGTCATCAGCAAGGAAACACCAATATTTATCAAATAGACTCTGAGGATTAACAACACTGCAGAAAGAAAGCACCACCATGAAGAGATGTCTAAGTTGGTATGGTGTGGCCCAAGTAATTGCCTCATCAAAGAGCAAAAACCATTCTGTATCATCACCAACTAAACCACGAGCTTTGCAAGCTTCTTTGAAAGTTAGATATTGGATACCATTGAATGTTCTAATATCTTCATAGCTTTGTGCACCAGTAACAACCATCAAAAGCATTCTAAGGTAAAACAATTCACCGGTACTTGGATGCACATTATATATACGGCCAATTTTTGATGATTTACGTTTCCTTTTCATCCATTTTCTGTTATCAGTGGACCATCTCCAATTTGATGGGAATTGATAATATGTAGAAGACCTTGCTTCTATAAATTGTTGATTGGCAACAAACCATTCAGTTAGGGTACTTTTAGAAGTTCTTGGGTCAGCAACAATTTCTTCCAAGCCAGTTTCTTCATGATATATAACTCTATTCATACCAGGCATGTGAACAGCCAATCGTTCAACAGAAGGCATTCGGCCATGTATTTCAAATTGAAATAGTCGCCAAATTGCTTCACATGAAGATAAGTATCTAGAAATTGTGATGGAGACGAGGTGCCCGATCTTTCGATGAGATTGATAACTATCGATTTCGGTGGAGATGACCCTCACGATCCGACTACAACCGTACGACGACGCTTGCGCCTTAGCAATCGCTGAACCAACTCCGAGATGTTATTGATCTCGCTGGAAGCGCGATCAACCTGAACACGAAGTTCAATCCCTGCGAGCAATCGAAGAACTAGCAAGAATAAGATGTAGGCAATCTGATATTGCAGATATGAATTAAGCACAAAGTGTATGGCGAATAACAAAGTTGGGATTCCGAAGATGTCTTGACAGGTGGTCGACCGACACAACTGAAGAACAAAAGTTTGCACAATGGCTAAACCTAAACTTAACGAAATCCAAGTCTTAGCAACGGAGGTGGCGGCTCCTTTATAGGGAGAACGACCAGGGGGGGCGTCCAAAGGCACGCCCTAGGGTTACAAGGCCCATGGGCCCAAATGGGGGTGGCGCAGCACCCTTTTTGACTCGGACTCAGAAACCAACGTGGAGTCTTTTGATTATTGCGGCCGGCTCAGATGGAAATTGAATATGAGGTTGGATCCATTGGAAACTAGACTTCCTAAGCTTTCCATGAAGTACAAGAACGTCCCAATCGGAGTCCGTATGAGGAAGTTATGTCCGTTTGAACTTGGTATCATCGCAGCAGTCCGAAACTGATTCCAGAACGTGTCCAACTCGAATTCTTGTTTGGCTTGGCCCCAAAGTGACGTGGTGAACTCCATTATTCCATCCAGGCATGTCCATGACTCCACGTCCCTCTCCTTCATCCTTTCCCCGGTTCCTAAGCACAATTAAATCACTTGCATTAGGTAGCGGTCTATTCTCAGTAATATATGAACCTAGGAATGAATTCACCTGGTAATTAAGTTGACGAGCACGAGCTCGAGTGAGTGGTCCTTGTAACACTTGCTGTGGCTGAGTTGTATCCATAGAAGGGATGTCCTCATCAAATTGTTTGTATGGAAAAGTATTAATATAGAAGAGGAAAAAAGAATTCAGAAACAACTACAGTAGGCAAAAGGATAACCTAATGTATGAACAAAGCATTACCTGCATCTAATATAGTTTGCGATTTCATCTATTCCTTGTTTAGTCTGTGTATTACTTGGGTCTGATGATTGGTCAACAGTAGAGAAAACCATCCTTGCTTTATCTTGTCCTTTAGTAAGATATTTGAATAAATATTTCACAAGATTTGTTTTATTACACCATTCAACATTGATGTGAGCGTGGAATTTTTTGAGCAACCTCATGTTATACGGAACAACCCATCTGTTATCCAATTTGATTCCATTTTTCATAATAAAATGATTATCATGTTGGCGACGATATATTGGAAAACCAGATTCATTAATGACTGTTTCTGTGTTGAATTCTTTGGGATATCGTTTTGAGCACACTCCATTTTTCATACATGGACATCTTTTATTAAGATTTCCGCATGGTCCATGCATCATAAATTCTTCAACAAGAGCATAACCAAGTGGATCAATAGTTGGATCAGGAATTTCAGCAGATATAAGAGAATCTATGAACTCACTACATAGATCCACTGTGTGATTAGCAAGCCATATAAGTGTATGAACATGTGGGAGGCCTCTCTTTTGGAACTCAATAGTGTATAAAACTGTAAAATGTAAGGAAGATAACTTAGTGGAAAAGGCAGTGCACTAAAATGAAAGCAGTGTACAGAAGATAAAAGCAACAAACTAACCTGCTCGTATAGTACCAAATGTGTGGCCACTCTTTATGTCAGAAATATATTCAGAGAGCTTCATATGAAATACTCGAGTGACAATATCAGGGCGGTCTATATATTTTTGGCCAGGTTCGTGTTTGAGTGCGTCTGCAATTTCTGGCCATCTTGAATTGCATGTGAAAGTGGAAAATAAATCAGGAGCACCATATTCACGACAAATAGCCATAGCATCTTGGTAATTGAGTGCATTGTATCGAGGGCTACCGGTAAAACTTGCAGGAAGCAAGATTTTGATACCAATATTTTTGCCTTCTGATGTGCCCTCACCAAGCGCGTCTGAAATGCCTTGATATGTGTCCGAACGCAAGACATCTTGGTTGAAGAAATGAAATGATAAACGATTTGCTTCTATACATGAATAGCAATCAACCTCTATTTGACTTGAGAGGCGGCCACAACATGTATAAGGATTTGGTTCATTCCTACGATAATGACACTCATAGCAATAATACTCAAGCATTGACACCTCATCTCTAACAGGACTGATATCGTCATCAATGGCTCTGTACTTAATACCCAGATGGAAACCCTTCTGACCATACGGAAATAATAATGGATATTGAAGAGACATCAGAGTAGGATTGAGAGGTGATATTTCTTTTAGCTCACCAGGATGAGTCTCAACAATGATATCAAATCTGTTGTTCTCTAAAGATAGATCACCGACAATTAATGCGGCTAGTTCAGAGACAGTTGGTAAAGAATACTGATCATCATGTGTGTCAGATGAACAAATAAGACGAATATGAATTTCTGTATTGTCTTGATAAAAGAGGCGATCTCGTGCCATTCTGAACTGTTTTACTAATGGATTGAAGCAATTAAGCATATGAATTAGGGCAGCAACTATGGTATCATCTGCTTCATCATTTGTGACATCTTCTTTATCGAAAACAGATAGCCTATTGTGAACCTCATTGTGTGTGTCATAAATATACAGTTGTGCATACTGCGGTTTTCGGCCTGGCTTAGGAACTAATGAACCAATCCGGTGATGAACAACACCATTTATACGGAAAACATAAGGGCCCTCACTGGTGTTAATGGTCTTATCAACATCTACGCCCAACGAAGTGAATGCAAACAAAGAATTGTAATGACGAATCAAGCGCATGAACTGATTTGATTGTGCACCTTTATCAAAACCAATAAGTTCTCGAAGTGGATATGGATATTGCTTGTGTGGTGGAAGAGAAACCTTACCACCGCGACAACACCTATTGTAAGTAATTCGTTGATGTTTAGTGGAACTTCTATGGTGAGACCTTTCTTGGAACCAAAAAATAGCCCCACATCTATTACATTCATAATCTGGGCCACCATAATATGATCGATTATCATAAGTGGATGAAATGGTGTTAAAACCAATGTAAAAGAAAGAACAAATAGCCTCAGCAGCCGTGTAAAAGACAGCGATAATGAATGGTATAAGTTCAACAATATATTCAAACCTTTTAAGAAGGAAACATATTCCTTAGAAAAAGAAACGGGTGGCTCTTTAAGTGGGTTTAAGGGAAAAAGTGTTGTGCTACCTGAAATGTCAACAAAATATAAGCATAGATATAAAATATTTTTATTTCAAGAGAAGAGAAAATGCAAAACACATGGAGATTTATAAAATAAAACAATAAAAGAAAAACACATGTTCTAGCAATGGCACGCTGCAAGTTGGATAACTTCCTTTTTTTCCCTATTGTTAGTTGCTTCAAGTGAACTAAGCAGTGGGCAAAAATGGTCTCCTATTATGTAAACAAGTAAAATAAATGAATGATAAAACAAAAATGGAAACCAAAACTAACAGAGAAAAAATTGGTGTAAAGTGTGTGAACAACCATGTGAACGCTTTGATCGAGGGATCATAGTAACATCTGTGATAAGCGCTGTAGGAAAATAAATGAAACAAAACAAAGGTATCAATAGAAAAGCAGAGTTTTAAAAAATTTGGAAAATGTGAAAAGGATGATGTTTATATAGTAGTAATCATACATGGATGTGATGGCGACTGAGAAAGCAATGGTGTCAAGGTATCAGGGAAAACATGTGGTGTCAATAGTGAAGAAACTGGTGACTGAATTGGTTGTTTTTCACGTAGAATCTCCTGCCGTCGAGCTCTAACGGAAGGTGATTGATCCATATAACTAAATACCAATAAGTGAGAGCAATAAAATAACAAAATCGGAAAGGTATATAAGGGAAACACTCACAGTAATAATCAATAAGTAGAGTAGAGGAATTTGTAAATAAATGCACAACAGTGAGCATTATAGTTAGCTAATGAAATAGGTATAATTGAGCATAGTCTCTATTACATAATAATATATATAAATTGTTATGTTATATAAATAACGGTATTGAATGAGGAAAGGAAGAAAGTTTATAAAGAAAAGGAGAGGAATAAAAAGGCAAGTGTACACAATATTAAGGCAGTTTCACAAATGAAATAGTGAAGCTGAAAACGCACGAAAGACTAAGATTTATAGTAAGTAACTACATAATGACGAAAACAAAAACGGCATTTTAAATACAGAACGAAGAAAGTATGGATATTCCTAAACAAAAGTGCAAAGGTAAGAATTATAGTTTACATAATAGAAGCAGCATTGTAGAAATGAAATAGTGAAACCGTAAAACAGAAAAGATTTACATGTATAATAAGCAAATAGCAAATGAAGAAAGCGCAGTAATAACCTATAGTCTAATAGAATATAATAGTTACCTAATAAAATAGCTATATCTAAACATAATACGTATTACATGATAATATATATATAAATAGCTATTCTAAACAAAGAGTGATATTTAATGAGGAAAAGAGGAAACTTTCTAAAGAAAAAGAGAGCAGCCAAAAATGAAGGGTAGATAGTACTAAGGTAGTTTCTCCTATGAAATAATGAAGCTGGAAAGCTAGAAAAGGCTTTAAGATCCAAAGTAACTAATTATAGAATGAAGAAAATAGAAACGCCATTAAGTACAGATTGAGGAAAGTATAGAATTTCCTGAAGAAAAGCACAAAGGTAAGAATTATAGTTTACATAATAGGAACAACGCTGTACAAATGAAATAGTGAAATAGGAGAGTGAAATTGGAAAACAGGAAAGGTTTACATTTATAATAGGTAAATGGGACATGACGAAAACATAGCGATAACCTATAATCTAATAAAATAGAATAGATAGCGAATAAAATCGCTATAGGCGAACATAATGGCTATTACATAAAAACATAAATAAATAGCTATTTCATAGAAACAGCGATCAGCTTCACTAATGAAATAATGAAACTGCAAAGATAGGAAAGACTAAGACTTACAATCACTAAATATATAATGAGGAGAACACGAACTGTATTTTAAATACGGAATCAGGAAAGTATGGATATCCGTAAACAAAAGCGCGAAGGTAAGAATTATATCTTACATAATAGTCACAGCATTTTACAAATGAGATAGTAAAATGGAAAAACAGGAAAGATTTATATATATAATAAGCAGCATTTTAAATACAAAATGAGGAAACTAAAATAGGAAAACAGGAAAGATTTATATGTATAATAAGCAGCATTTTAAATACAGAATCAGGAAAGTATACATATCCCTAAACAAGAGGACAAAGGTAAGAACCACAGTTTACATAATAGCAGTACCACTGCACAAATGAGATAGTGAGATGGGAAAATAGGAAAGATTTAGATGTATAATAAGCAAATAGGAGATGAGGAAAGCATAGTAATAACTTATGATCTAATAGAATATAGTAGGTACTTAATAAAATAGCCATAGTTGAATATAATGTCTATTACATGATAATATATATAAATGACTATTTCATAATGAAGCCAGAAAGCTAGAGAAGAGTAAGGTCTACAGTAAGTAAATATCCACACCAACTAAGGTATGATTGAATCTCTACCCCTATAATCCACCAGTTAAAATTATTCTACATCCACCCAACAATTACCTGCTCCACAGTCATGACCTTAACTACGTCCATACCACAATATGCACCCAGAAATACACCATCATAAAAACGTGCGCACCAGATTAACTCTCTTCCATTCTCTCTCCTTACTCAACCATATCCGACGATCATCCTTCAATGGATCTGCAGTACCCTCCCGCGTCCCGCTCTCCTCTGCAGTCCTCCGCAGTCCCGCTACGCGTGGGCCTCCTCCGCAGTCCCGCTCTCCTCTCTCTGATCTCCCCCCACTCGCGAAATTTCTGCCCGATCCGCTCCGCCCTCGCTCCTCCTCCGCCTCCGTCTCCCCCGCTCCTCCTCCTCCCCCGCTCAGCCGCCGCCGCCGCCGCTCCTCCCCCCACCCCTCCACTCCGCCGCTGCCTCCTCCTCCCCCCACGCTGCGCCGCGCCGCCTCCTCCTCCGCCTCCCCCGAAGGCCGCCGCCTCCGCCGTCTCCCCCGAAGTCCGGCTCTTAGATCGCGCGTTCATGTGTAGGACTCCACGGTTGTTTGATTTGGAGATGGATCTTGTGCGATGTGTGTAGATCTGGCGACCTTGCACACATCGGCATCGCCTCCCTCCCTCCCGTCTCCGAACGCAGCGGCTGCTCCAAGAACCCTAACCATGGCGCGGTTCCACAACGTGAGCTCTCTCTCTCTCTCTCTCTCTCTCTCTCTCGACCCCTCGACCTTCCTTGCACGGCCTCGTCTGCTTGGTTTTTGTTCGGGTTGACTGACCCGTCTGGTTCTTGCCGGAGCAGAAGAGGAACGGGGGGCGCGGCGGCGGCAAGGGCAAGGGCAAATGGAAGATGCCGGCGTCTTTGGCGCGGAAGCAGCAGGCGGCCATGGAGAACGTGGACCAGGTCACCGGCGCCAAGATCCCCCAAGAGCTTCGTCTTCTCCCGCGGCAAGCTCCCCTCCACGCTCCGCCACCTCCAGCAGGACCTCCGCAAGCTCATGCTCCCCTACACCGCCCTCAATCTCAAGGTCCCTCCCTATCCTGAGCCCCTCCTTCGTCACAGCACCGATCCATGGGTAAATACATTTCTTGGCATGCTCACGAGCCGCGATTTTGAAACATTCGACAGGAGAAGAAGCGGAACAACCTCAAGGACTTCGTCAACGTGGCCGGCCCATTGGGTGTGACGCATTTCTTGATCCTTTCTAACCCAAAGGGATGATTCTGTACAACTTCTAAACCATTTCAGGCATTGCGTGGTGGAGATGATGTTGGTTTTGGGTTCCGAAGAGACCTGAAACTCATTAGTGAAGTACAAGCACCATTTCGTGGTGTCCGAAGGTTCTTTTATGTGGCGTTAACTGCAGCAGCTGGAATTTCAACATTCTTTACCATTCCCAGACTTATACTTGCAGTTCAAGGTGGTGATGGTGCTCCTGATCTGCTGGAAACTGCTGGGAATGCTGCCATCAATATTGGAGGTAAATTAACATGTCCTAAAAGATAGGTGTTGCAAAGAGTTAACCAGTTGGTCACATGGCATTTTTGTTCCACCATTACATGGCAATAGACAATAGTGCATCCTGATGCATAGTAGCAGCATATGAAAAACTGTCATGTACAAATTTGTTTCTTGTACAGTTGTACTACATCTTGGCGACGTTTACTTTATATAGTTACAATTTGAGTTCAGTATCTTGTACATTCATTTCTTCATTGCCAAACAATTATAATAATCTGCATTCACTAAAATTTATTTAATTCATCAGTATATTGAAGCATTTTCCCTATGGTTATGCTTAGGCCTGATGGTTGCTACACCAATTATTGTTTCTTTTTTCAAACCTAGGCAGTATTTTGAATTTCTGAGATGCTTCAACAGAAATTTCCACTACATAAATCTGCATTTAGTTTACTTCTAAATAAATGTGTTGCTATTTCATCAATCCTTTCCGGCTACAAAAAGAGTTTCTGTTTTTTTTAAAAAAAATACAAAGAACAATCACTGTTCCAGTCCTAGCTCCCTGAGGACCGCATCTTGTAGAAGTTCATATTGATGAGAATTACTTGATCCAATTATCTTTCACGCTTTGCGATGTACAAGTCAAGTCATTTGTTGAATCTTGTGTACAATTCTTCTTTCACACTATTAACTAAACTAAAAAATAATCAAACTTTTGAATCAGCGTACTGCAGGTATTGTTGTGCTGGTGGCTTTGTTTTCTGGGAAAACAAGAAAGAAGAGCAGCAGATCACACAAATTTCTCGTGATGAAACCCTATCAAGGTTACCTGTGCGCCTGTCGACGAATCGCATTATTGAGCTTGTGCAACTCCGGGACATTAATAGGCCAGTTAGTATAATTCTCTTTGCATCTTTCATGCTCAATAACTAAGTTGAGACATTTCCTGAAGTGCATACTTTTTTATCAGCACACACATACTACATTTCTTTGCAAAAATTTCATTTAGTGACTTGTGAGTTGAGAAGTAGGTTATTAAGCTATTAAGGCTGTTTGGCCATTCAGACATGTGAATGGAGATGGCCTATTCATCTCTAGGTTCTGGTGAGGAGATGGATAAAGTTGATAACTAAGTGATGATCTGTCAACAATTAGATATTGTTGTTGTGTATGAAGTTAGCAAAAATCATCACATTCGTTGGGAACAACACACAAATTTATGGCAGTTAGCAGTTAGTTTAGATTGTGAATGGTATTATTGCAGAGTATTACATTAGCAAGAAGCCACGAAGTGTCATCTTTTTTGCTAACTACGGATAAATTAGCACAGTGCTAGCAGCTTGTGGATTGGTGCTAAAATTGTATATTCCAGAGTTAGAAGATGAAGGAACTATGTTTGGCATTTGCAAACTCTAAATAGTTTGGTCAGTATTGGCCCTTGAGAGAAGTTTTGGGAGTAGTGACATGCATAAACATGACACTTCAAGAACATGCGACGATTACTAAAACCAAAGTATTTTATGTGTGTTATGAGATGAACATATGTTGTTTGTTAAAATGAATTGAGCATTTGGTTCTGTAATTTTAGAAACTGTTGCTTCAGTGATTCATATTTGTGCAAAGTTCGTGCTCTACTGGTTTAGATTGGTAAAGGGCTTCACATTTAGATCGCATTTGAAGATTTACACAAGTGTGGATACTCATACTGTTTGCTGGTTTAGGGACTTACCTTACGAACTTGTTTTCCATAAATCATGGCCTAATACTTGAAATTACCTCTTGGCCCTAAGCATGGTGTGCCACCTTTTGCTAGAGGAACTATTTTTTTGGCATCTGTCTGTAACCTTCTTATGTTATTCAAATATAAGATTTTACTGTATGAAAGATTGATGTGTTGATTTGTGATTTTACTCGATTTTGCTCTTAGGAAATGTGTGGAGGTATTCTTTGTCATTATCAATTAGACATTGTTCTCATATGAAGTGACTTATTATTACAGAAGGCTTGTGCAGACTTATTCCAGTACCCTTCCGTGAAGGTTTTCTCCCGTTGATGTTGGTGACCGTATGCTTGTGTCTCGATCGCAGGTATGTGTTGAAGAAAATCCGGCTTGCGAGGCAGACGGAGCGCTGCCGCAAGTCTGCTCATCAAGAGGTTAGTAGAAGTGTGGAATCCTTAAGCTTTTTTATGTTGATTCGCTGTTGTTCATTTGAGGAATTGATCAAGAGGAAAGCAAATTGCAGATGGCTCTGATTGCTCGGCTGCAACACCCTTACATTGTTGAATTTAAAGAGGCTTGGGTTGAGAAGGTTTGTCCTTTAGGAACTTGTGCTTTGCTTGTTTGGTTTGTACTTGTTTAGTTGACAAGGTGAGTTCTGCAGGGTTGCTATGTCTGCATTGTCACAGGCTATTGTGAAGGTGGAGATATGTGAGTGTGATTTGCACTTTGGAGTTCAGTTTTCTCGCTGCCATTTTTGTACACTGTATTTGTCTCACTTTGCTCTTTTACGACAGGGATGAGTTGATGAAGAAATCACATGGTACTTACTTTGCAGAGGAGGTACGAGATGACTTGTCTCTTTTGTTTGTCTGAATGAAGGAAAAAAGCATCCAACATTGGGCTCACAATACTGTTTGATCCTCAGAAATTGCTGAAATGGTTCGCTCAACTAACATTAGCTGTTGACTACTTGCATTCAAACTATGTCTTGCATCGTGATCTGAAGGTTAGTGAGAACGGATAGTATCATTGACAATTGTTCCTCATAATTGCAGTGCTCCAATATATTTCTCACCAAAGATCAGGATATACGCCTTGGTTAGTTCCTGATAACAAATACAGTACTGTAATTCTGGAGCTGTCTGCTGTTTCATACTACATCAGCATCTTCTAATTCTATGTTTATCGTTTCACAATTCATTGGTTTGCATGCAGGAGATTTTGGCCCAGCTAAGACCTTAAAGGAAGATGATTTAACTTCTTCAGTATGCTCTTTTCCCCTATTCCTCACAATTGATCTCTCTGTAAAAAATCTGCATTATCTTAGCCTTTCCCATTGTGAGAAGAACATTACGTTTATTGAGCTATTTATCCCTAATATGGTATATGACCAGACACTAACCCTGCTGTTTGTCATGCGTATATCTCTCACAACATTTACACTCTTCCCTTATACCAGGAACCGTATAGACACTTGTATTCATCTGAATTGTGGAAAAGGATATTTGAGACGTGAATCTTAATGAATCTGATTGTTTCATACTATGCTGGCTGAATTATGCACTACCTAGGAACCCGTTTGTTCTTGGGTGCTATGTCTGGTAGAGTATAATTTTGGAAATCCTGGGCAATAATAAATCCAGAGCAATAAATTTAACCAAATTATGTAAAATCAACGGTTTGCATTGGGGGAGGGGGGAGTCAATTTAAATCGGTTGGCTCTTTGATTTTGGTCTCTGGGCTCTGGTGAAACTGTAAACTTAAAGCAGGTTTTTAGTGCTCTAATGCTTCTTGCTTGGCTGGCTCTTTTGACAGGGAAAGATAAAACTTACATTTAACAACTGGAAACGTTGACTGAACCATTATTAGACTATTAGTCTTACGGGGGCAACTATTACACCGTAGCCTATTTTCTAAAAATACCATAGTAGATTTTTCGGACCATTAAATTTTGATCCAACCCCTCCCATATATACTACCCTCCACCCCCTAAGTCTAATTCCCTTCACCCCCAGTGTCCGCAGCAGGCCTGTTGGCTAGCTCCTCCAGCTGCTGCTCCCGCCTTCCTCCCTCTACCCCAACCATCTCCCACACCGTCATTCTTCTTTCTCTTCGGCGATCCGCCCTTGCGCAGCCTTCTTCCTCCTTTCCAACATATCAAGAGGAATCACCACCATATATTATTCAAGCACAAGCAAAATCTCCATTTAGAAAGGTTCATGAACATACAGGTCCCATCACTAAGCAACTGCCCACACACCAGAAGTAGCCCAAAGCCAAACCAACCCAAAATTGGGAACTTTCCAATTTGAATAGCCTGGAGGAGCGCCAGTGTTGTAGATATACTTTCTTACATGGAAAATAGGGGCAATATGCGAATTATCTACTTGCACACTTTCTCTCCTATTCCACTGTATCGTCCCACCCTCCCCTCCCAAAATTCTGTGAACTTACCATCCTCAAAAGATCAGTCGTTATGTGGCATTCATTATGTGACAAAAATATTTGGTTATATAATATATGAGACGTGAATCTTAATGAATCTGATTGTTCGTTTTAATTTTTACAAATTTTATCTTGTTTTGTATTTTACCGTAGCGTTAGCACGGGCACACTACTATACCAACTAATCTCCCAGAAAAGAATAACGGAAAATTTCCACTGCACCAAATTGAATCTATTTTTTTAGAATCATGAACCTAATTTCCATTTCACCTGATTGAATTTTCTAAACAAATTTGTTTGCTAGCTGTGAACATACCAAGTCTTGGAGCAAGGATATTTGTGAGGTCCAACAGGTAGTTCTTGGTTTTTATAAAAGGCAGACTTTAGTTTTACATCTAATATGGTAATAACCAACCATAAATTAAGTTGATTCTCAAGTCTCAACATCAAAATCCTAAAGAATTATAGTGCAGTGATACATAAGAAAGGACAACACACCTGAGTAGGATTAAGGATCAGCATGCGATCAATTAATTCCACAGCATGGCAGTCAAAGCTGGAAATGGGAGTTTTTTTTGGCCACATTACATTCAATCTTAATAGGAAAATAGTAACTATTGTCAATACACAGGCGATAAGTGATAGCAGCTGGATTACCTCTGAAATATATCTCTCAGGCGTCGTTTGGTTGGTGTCGCAGGATGGATAGTCTTGTACAATGGTAGCTTTGATATTCCTGGCCAGTTTTCCTCATTTGGAAATACGCAGAGTTCAAATATTTTTGATAGCTGCTCTTGCTAAAACAACATACAAGTTTCTGTCAAGGTTTTTTGATAGATGGTTCAGGCGAGACATGACTTATTATTGCCTTGTTATGCGTTATAATTGGCCTAGGCTTGTAATTTCATGACCTGAACTTGCTGGTGATATACATGAGTGTTTTCCAGATTATATACATGGTGATATACAATTGCGTGAAACTTAAACTATGAAAAAATATCGTCATTTGGTTGTTTTCATGTGCATCCCTGAAATGCCGCCGTAGCGTTAGCACGGGTACTATACTAGTATAATATAAAAACCACGCAACAATCGATATAACTAAAGAGCTTATACAAACACGAGTAGCATAATAAAAACCGCACAATAATCGATATAATTAAGCAGCCTATACAAAGATGACTACCGCTATAATAACACCAAGGCGTAAATGGTACATTAAGTAGACAAGGGCGAAGAAAACTTAACTATCACCGCGTGAAAATTCAGCAACGAAAACACTGGAATAGAAGAAGTAATGTCCAGATGGCAAAGAACAATGAGCTAATCCTGAATAATTCTGCATTGATGAAACAAGCACAATAAAAAGAAGGAAAAACTATAAGACTGTAAGATAATTATTACATAACAGTATACAGAACTGGTTAGTCCACATGAACATGACATGTTGAAAATATGAACAAAGATAAACAATAAAACTACAACTATTACAAACACTGCGCAGCCACGTACATATGTAAACAACATATACAAATAGGTATTGTATACATGGACAGGTATAGCATAATGCGAAAGAGCCAATCATTATCAGATGGAAATCAAGAAATATAACGTATAAAACCAGAACAGTATGACGATATATAATACAACGTATAAAAATACAATGCTACCACTGCAGATAATATAACTATCACATAGTAATCTACATAAATAAGTATTACATAGGTGCTGCATTTTAGTATTATTCTACATGTATGTTTTGTTGAAGACGTCTAATACAATGTAATAGGTACCTAATAAAATAGGTCCAAACAAATATAATATAAGCAGTATATGATAACATATAAGTAGCTATGTTATACATACACAAACAGCATTATAGTAACACCAAACGATGAGTAGTATATTAGATATGCAGGAGCGAAGAAAACTTAACTATCACTGTGGCGAAACTCAGGACTAAAAGTGCTGCAGCAAAACAAACGATCCTCAGAAGACAGAGAACGATCAGCCAACCTTGAATAATTCTGCATTAATAAAACAGGGAGAATAAAAACAAGAGAAGTTAATCACAATATAACATACGAAGAGAGATACCATAATACAAAAGAAGCAATCATTATTAGAGAAGCATCAATGAACATAACGTATATTTTATCAATGAAGTAATGAAATCAAAAGGACGGCAAACATCACAACCTATAACAAGTAAATAGAGAGCGCGAAAAGTACAAAAATAATCTATGGTCCAATACAATTTAACAGCTACCTAATAAAATAGGTATAACTAACCGAATATAATATAAGAACTACACAATAACGTATACAAATAGGTATCCTATACAAACATATAGTTACCTCCTATGAAGAGAAGTGACATAATGCAAAAGAGGGAATCACTATTACAAAAGAAATCAATCAACATAACGTACAATCTATCTAATAAATAATGAAATCAAAAAGGCAACAAATATAAAGATCTATAACAAGTAAATAGTGAGCAGAAAAAGTGCAACAATAATCTATGGTCCAATACAGTTTAGCATCTACCTAATAAAATAGGTATAACTGAATATAACATAAACACTATAGAATAGTGTATATAAATAGGTATCGTATACAAACACAGTTATCTCATATGAACAGAACCACCATGTTGCAAAAGAGGCAATCCTTATTAGAAAAGCATGAATGAACATGACCCACATTTTACCAATAAAAGAAATAAACCGAAAAGGCAACAGGGACTAAAATGTCTAACAAGTAAGTAGCGACCGAAAAAAGTACACAAATAACGTATGATCCAATACAATTTAACATATAACTAATAAAACAGGTATGGTTCAATACAATATAAGCACTATACGATAGCGTATATAAGTACATATCCTATACAAACATAAACAGTTCCGTAGCAACAATAAAATATAAGTACCATTCTACGTAGATAAAAGTGACAAAAAAACTTACTTATCACTGCGCCGAAAGTTAGCAATGAAAACGGCACAATAAAACAAGCGATTCACAGCCGGCAAAGAACGTTGAACCACGGCAAAAAACGCCCAACCAACTCTGAATAACCCTGCATGAACGAAACAGACATAATAAAAGTAAGAGAAAACAGCAAGAGCATGGCATAATCAACACAAAACAGTATATATAAATGGCCAGGGTATACGAACAGCATGCCTAAAAAAAGAACATTCGACAACATAAATAATAAACCTAAAACTACTGTAAAGAACATACAAAAACGCATATACACGAATAGTACATATAAATAGTTATCTGCTATGAACAGAGCTAGCATAACGCAAAAGAGACAATCATTATTAGGGAAACATGAATAAATACAACGCGAAAAAACAGAACACCCTAACGAAATATGACACAATGTATCAAAAAGAAACGGTATTATCGACTGTACCTTCAAAAACTTAACTAAGCACGTATAAAATAGTAAAGCAGACACAAAAATAGGCGACATTATAAGATAAGTAATCAGTAAATCTAAACAGAATGGGAAAGCAATACCGAAATGAACCTTACCGAGCACAGCGTAAAAAGCAAACCTAAACACAACGCGAGAAAACCAACGATCCTTAAACGCTAAGATCTGAACGACGACGATCCACCGAAGAAGAATCCTGCATCACGCCAAAAACAGCAATAAAATGAGAGAAATAAATAAGAGACACATAACAATAATGAAACATAAATCGAGAAACCAAACACAAAAAAAACGAGGAACAACGATAGTGCAACACATATCGAACCAACCGCGAGGTGAAAGCGATATCGCAAAACCCTCCTATTAAAAACACGAAAAGCAACTCTAAAACACAAAAAAAATGGCCAAAATAGGAAACGTATTAGACGACGTGCTACCCATGAGGAGAAAACGATGGCCAATAGTCGGAGAGCAAGGCAACGTCCAAAAAGAAGGTAAAGACAATGAAAGACCAAAAGATGAAAAAAAAAAGTTAGCTGTCACAAATCAAACCAAGCATCGCAAGACGAAGACCAAACGGAACCCAGGATCTGAGAAAGTGATAGCAAATAGGATAAAAAGACAAGCTGACTACATAAAAGCGCAATCGGCCGCACCTGTCAAAGCACGGCAACACATAACAAGCAACAGGACCGCAAGACCATCCGGAAGAACTAACGAAACACAAAATAAATACGCAAAAACTAACCAAACAGAAAGTGGATCGACGCACACGAAAGCACAAACGGGGAAGCGGCACAGCCGATGCGGAAACAAGAACACAGAAGCGGAGGAGACGAACCGAAACACACACACGAAAGCACAAACGGGGAAGCGGCGCAGCCGATGCGGAAGCAAGAACACAGAAGCGGAGGAGACGAAGCGAAACGCAACACCCGAGACGGAAAGAGTATCCCCAAAGCAACCGGACGCATGACGGAAACCAAAAGACCAAACAAAAAGGCTGGCGAAGTCCGCGACGCAGAGAACTATCCGGAAGCGGTAATGGATTCCACGCGTCGCAGGGACGCTTCGCACGAACGAAGCACGACCCGGCACTAAATCGGCGAGGAGAGTGGCTGAACGCATGAACCACCAGATTATATACGCGTTGCAATCAACGGTCGGGAACGCTCCCGAAGATGGAGCGGCGCATCGGTCGAGCCGCGGTTCGGGCAGACGAAGCGGCAGCACGCACCGCCCGCATACGCGCAGGAAATGAAGACGAAGCGGCGAATCGGTCGGGCCGTGGCTCAGGAAGCGAAGACGAAGCGGCGGATCGGCCGGGCCGTGGCTTGGCTCAACGCAAGCAGCACAAACCCTCCGCACACGCGTCAGGCCAATAGCCCACAACGGACACGTGGACCGCGCGGCCGCGCAGGAAGTCCCCGGGGTTTGTATAGTTGATGATACCACTTGCGCGCATCGCAGCCTTCAAAAACATCTGGAAATTGTATTTGCGTTGCAACCAATTCAACGGAACTCTCCCTGCGTCATTAGCTGCACTTCCTCACCTTAAGTTCCTATATCTCTCCCTAATTTATTTTGAAGGACATTTTCTTGTCTTGGGAACCAGTTCCACTTGAAGTCTTGAATCTCCACAATAATAGCATGAGTGGATGTAGCACCATCAAAAAAAATAACCCTAACCGATCTTTCTCTCCCGTTTACCTCTCTTTCTCCCTCCATCTATCCCTAACTTCTCTCTCTCCAACCGTCTCTCTCATCAATCACAAAGAGCAGCGGCCGGCCGGAAGCGGCGCACGACGGGGAGCCGACGCAGTGAGCACGGCGGAGCGCTGACCAAACGGCGGTAGGCCCAGGACGACGCGCTGGCTGAGCAACACATGGCAACTGGCTGAGTGACGCATGGCCAGCGTGGAGACGGGCCGCGCATGGGTGCCGGATGCGCCGGGCGGATGGCGAACGCGCAGGCGGGGGTGGACACCTGCAGTGGCGGCCGGATTTAGTTAGATCCGACGGGATTTGAGGTGGCGGCGGCTGAATCTGAGGCCGCCTGGGAGAGGCGCGCGCGCGTGGAGACGGGCCGCGCATGGGCGGTGGACACGTCGGGCGGACGGCGGACGCGCAGGCGGGGGTGGACACCGGCGGCGGCCAGATCCGGTGGGATTTGAGGCGGCGGCGGCTAAATCCAAGGTCGCCTGGGAGAGGCGGCGACGAGCGGGCACACGTGGGGAGAGGAGCCCGCGTGCGGAAGAAGAAGAGGAGGGAAGGTGGTCGGGGCGGTGGCGACGGTCCTAACTCAATATAGGCTCTGATACCATGTAAGAAGGGAAATTTAACTATTTGCCACTCTTAAGAATAGCACCTATTCAAATGCCACCCTCTTCGTTGCATTCAATATTTTGCCACTCTTAAGATGCGCCGCCGCCCGGCCTCCCCTCCCCGCTCGCCTACCGCAAGATTTCGCTGAGCGCGCGGCGCGCGGGGAGTCGCGGGCGGCGCAGGCGCGGGCGCGGGGAGGCGCGGGCGCGGGCGAGCGGGGACGGAGGCGCAGGCGCGGGCGTGGGGAGGCCGGGCGCTGACATGGCAGTGACATGGCGCCTCGTGGGCTCGAAAGTGGCGAATAATTAGTCAGCCACATCTTAAGAGTGGCAAAATATTGAATGCAACGAAGAGGGTGGCATTTGAATATGTGCCATTCTTAAGAGTGGCAAATAGTTAAATTTCCCCATGTAAGAATGAGGCTTTCTATTACCAAGGGCCCAATAGGTTAATGTATATCCATGTACAATATATAAAGAGACCCCTAGACTATACACATATCTAATAGTATGCACCACCAGTCATGCTTCACTTACTACGAACGGATCAAATGCTGCCTTCTGGTGAAGTCTTGGTCCAAGAAATATTTCGCTGACCTTCCAATCGCGCAGGACCACGGGTTGATTTTCTACGAACCTGAAAAGCCCCAAAATTTCAAACCAAAAATTTTCATTGTTTTTGCTGGATTTTTGGGTGAATTCTTGGAGACTTTCCCTTTTTGGAAAGCCCTCCGAAAATCCGCTTTCCTTTTCTGGCGCTGCCGCTTTCTCCTTTTGCTTGGCGCCTTTGCTCTTTCCTGCCTCCCTCATTCCCTGGCGCCCCTTCCTTCCCTCTCTGCTGGCGCCCTCCCTCTCTCCACTTTCTCCCTCCCTCGCGCGCCCCTGCGCCCGCGCCCAGCCGTGGACGCCGCCTCCCTCCCCGTTCCCTCTTCCGCCGGCGCCGCTCCCGCGCCCCGCTTTCTCCCCGCGCACGCGCATGCGCTGCGCGTTGCGCCTGCGCCGCCCCGCCCCGGCGCCCGCGGCTGCGCCTGTCTCCGCGCCGCCCCGGGGGCCACCTCGTGCCAGCACCGCCCCGACATCCCCGGACCGAATGGGTGGACGCCCTCGCGCCGCGTCACCTCGCTCCCGCCCTGGTCCCGCCTGCCAGTGGCCGCCTCCTCCCTCTTCCGTGCGCGGACGCGCCTCCGCCATACCCGCCGCCCACCTGCTCCCGTCGCCTCGTTTTTAATCCTGTGCAGAGCCGACACTCCTCCCCTCCACTCCACAGTGACGCCCGTCACTGCTCCCCCGTCCTCTGTTGACCGCAGTGGACACGCCTGTTGCCTTCTCCCCGAAGGATTCCCCCCCCCCCGGCTCGGGTATAAAAGCCGCTCCCCCGCTCCCTCCCTCTCCTTTGCTCCCCAAGCCTCCCAGACACCCCATTCCCCTCCTGTCACCCCAGAGAAGCTCCCCGAGCCGCTGATTGAACCCCCGTCGCCCCAGTCGCCGCCGCCATCCTCCCCTGCGCCGGCGGCATCGTAAAGCAGATCTCCCGCTCCCGTCCCTCATTCTTCAATTACTCCTCACCAGAGCATCTCCTCCACTTGCTAATGCCGCTGGTACCTTTGTTTGAGCAGAAGGATCACCGAGGAACTCCGGCGACGGAGCTCCCTCTCCGGCCGTCGCACCTCACCGTGGCTAGAACAACTCGAAGCTCCTCGGCTTGAACCATCGCTACCAATGTAAGCCCCGAGACCCCCTGTTGGTGTCGTCACCGCCGATTGAACTCTCTCGCCGCCGGTGACCCCCTCGCCACCATATAGCCGAAACACTCCCTTCTCCCTCCTGCCGCCTCCTCTGGTCCCCTCACCTTCCCGAGCCCCAAAACGGATTCCCCTCTCGGAGACCTACCTGCCGGTGCCCTCGGTCGCCGTCGACGACCCTCCGTGCGCCCAGTCTGCCGTCGCCGCCGTGGCCCTGTCCCGATGGCGCTGTAGCGGACGGAGGAAGAAGACGACCGACGTGGCCCCTCCTCCGCCGTCGGATCTCTCTGAAACCATCTAACTGCAGCCGTCCGATTTCCCCGTACCGTTTCGGCCGGCCCTTTATATCACTGCCGTCCGATCTCCGCCCAAACCGATCCAGTTCTCCCATTCCCTCCCCATCTCGGCCGCCCGCCCGAGCCACGCGCCAGCCATCCGAGCCGCGCGGGCGAGCGTTGGCATGGGCCGCTTCCCTCGGCCCACTCCTTTCCGCGCGTACGCGCGCGCGTTGGGCCGTGCCGGCCGCTCGGCTGAGCGGGCCGAAACCGCGGGCCAGGCCGCACTGTAGCAAAGCGACCGGGCCACACTGTTCATCCCTATTTTCCAGCCTTTTCCAATTTCCAAAATCCCAGAAAATCCAAATAAATTCTAGAAAATCACAGAAAATCCCAAAAATTCCCAAATTTCACCACTTTGCTCAAAACAATATCCTGGACCCAGTTTTGGCCTCCACTTCCACAAATTCATCCCAGATAAATTCCTAAAATTCCCCATTTGGAGATTTATGCATTTTACTCCTTTTTAATAGATTATTTTTCCTCGCTTGATTAGGCTCAAGCCGGATTTATATTATTTTCTGTGTTTGCGCTAGTGTCGAAGTTTCCTGAAGCTCAAGTGCTGTCAGACCCAGATTTTTCAATCCGAATCTTACTGTGTTTCACTGCACTAATCCCTGGATCAGTAGTTAGTGCACACAGGTACATTGCTGAATCATTTCATACATCGCATAATCAACCATTATATTACATAAACTGAAATACACCACGTCGGGTGATAGAGTTTACAAAAGGGGCCGACTAGGCCAATTGTCATTATTACAAACACGCACAGCGGAAGTACAGCAAAAGTAAACCCAAATCCACAGGCAAGCGACTGGAAGGTACTGTGTGCATTATATGTCACCAGCTAACTAGTAATATACGTGCACACAACGCCATATGTCTACTTGTCCATGACTAAACAGCGAAGCCTACGCCTTAGTTTCCTTCGTCATTCTTCTCCTCCGTAGCGGGAGCTTCCTCGTAGGCGTAGTGGTCTTGCGCTCCTGTTTCTGGATATTTGCCGCAAAGCGAGCGTGAGCACTCCGACCCCGTGCTCCGCGAGCCAACACACAGAATGCAGTATATAACATGTGTGGCTATTCAAAGGATGGTTTTGGTTTATTTTATTTTTGCGAAGAGTGCTTTTGAATACAATTATATAAAAATTTCTTAAGACCTAGCATTTTGAACACACGTATATGTTGAATGCAGTAATAATAGTGATTCAGATTCCATCCACCATTACATGGCATCTGCACCATATAGCCATTCTTCAGCGTTATAGCCGCTTACATTACCACTGGGACGACACCCAGGACAATTCCAAACCAGGGCTTTCCACTGCCCTTCCACTTTTCCATTCCCAACCACAAGATTTTTGAAATAGAACTATATCTGGTTAAGTTCCCATGTCTGCCCTTGACCGTGGGCACGGCTATTCGAATAGTTTTGACTCTGCAGAGTTTGTACACTTTCACCACAAGAGACAATCAACTCATTGCACCACATGATTCCTTAGTCATGTGGTTGAGCAGACCATCACAGTAACTTTTCAAAGTCCCTCGCCCCTTCCATCATTTCACCCTATGGGTCGTTCCCACTTGCGGTGGGTCCCATACGTTGTGCGGGATGTTCTCCTTCTGAACGTCTAGCAGCTGGCTCCCCGCCCCTGCTAGCCCGCCACAGCAGAACTTCACCTTTCACGGGTGTCCCATTCAAGCCGTCTCACAGACCGCCACTTGCACATCCTCACACCACCTCCTGGAAGGATGACTTTCAGGGTCCGGCACATTTACTAAGCCAAGCTATACTTTACAGACTTGTGGTTGTACTGTTTTACACGGGTTGGCATGACAAGATTCAGTCCTTAATGGTATCTGGGCGGTCTATCACTAACCACTTTGTGCTTCCACTGCACCACACTGTGCTTCCACTGCACCACACTCTCACACCATCGAACCAATCCGCCCAGATATTAAAGCATGTTGGGGTTTTTTTTTTGGAAACATACGATAATCATATTCATCATTTACCAGTCATTACCACCATGACTGCCCGAACAAATTTTCTCATGAATAAATGTGATGCTCGGGACAATTTCTTGCCCCGGATTCCTATTCAATGCTAAGCATGGCATATGTTTACGGACTTATTTTCGAAATGTTACTATTATATTTTTGCTAGGGCGACAAGGTTCACACATTCAAATACTCAAGGAGGGGGTAATATTATTCAAGGTAAACAACGGTATATAACTAGAATATCAAATTTAGCATGCATTTTCATAAAACTAACAGCATGCAATTTGTTAATTTAAAACAAAGTAATTTGCAGAAATGTAGGTGCAACATGATCAAAGTATTGACTCGCCTTGGTCACAGTGGTCGGGTGCTTGATTGTCCGGGGCTTCTAGTGCTGCGACCTCGATCTCTTCTTCTTGCGCTTCGTAGGCTATTGTAATCGTGCGCGAAAATTTGGATAAAAAGAAAACATCAAATCAACAAAATATCACCAGAAATTCAAATGAACTTTAAAAATTATAATTTCAGTTCCATTGGATAGATATTGAATTTAGATGAATTTAGAAATTTGTCTCGTTCAATTTGGAGTTAAAATGTAGAAGTTATGATCATTTGAAGTTCTTAGGTTTGAATAAATTCCAAAAATATTAAATTTCTGACAGTGGGGTCCACTGGTATTTTCAGATTTATTTTAAACTTCCCTTTTTATTTACGTTCTGTGCTACTGACATGTGGGTCCGGTTACTGTTCATGGGGTCCACCTGTCAGCACGGCTGGGTACAGATGCGCCACTGACCAGTGGGGCCCAGTGGTCAGCGAGCCGCCTCGGTCACAGCGGCCGACAAGTGGGGCCCACCTGTCAGGCTGAGGGAAAAACCAAAAGAAATGCTCAACCGCGCGCGCGGAGCGGGGCTCGAACACGCGACGCGGGAGCAGGAGGGAGAAGAGATTAACGCTGGAAGCCACTCGGTCGCCCGAGCGATGCTTACCCTATAAGGGCAAGTAATCCCTTTGACGTCGCTCTGGGACGGAGCCGGGCAGAAGAAGTCGGGCACGACGGTGGCCGGCGGCGAGCGGTGGTCGGGAGGCTCGGGGGTTGCGTAGAATGTAACCCTGGCGCAATGAGGAAGCTTCTGGTGTTGACGGCTGGGGACGACGGTGGCCGGAGAAGGCTGGCGACGAGCGGTGGCGGCGGTCCGAAGGGGTTGATCGACGCCGGCGAAGGAGAGAGGTCGGGGAGCTCGGTGGAGAGTGTAATCTACTTCGCCGTGTCCTGAAGAGGGTGTAGGAGGGAGGAATCGGCCGGAGATGCCCGGAATCAATGGTGGCACGGTCGCCGGCCGTGGGGAAGAAGAAGTTGGCGGTGGGGATTTGGGGGCGTTATAGCTCAATTATTTGCAGAGGAGGGACGAGGGAGGTATTGCGGCGCGATTGCGGCTCCCAGGAGGGGTATTTATAGCCTGGAGGAGCGGCGCACGGCAGGGGCGGTATTTGGCCGCCGCTGTTCACGCCGGTGAGGAGGGGATGAACCAAATCCCCCGAGATTTTGCGGAAGAGAGAGGTAGCGGGGAAGTGCAGCTCCCCTCCTGTAACCGTACTTGTTAATTTGCCCGCGAGGTGGAGGATTGGCTGCGCAGACGCGAAGAAGAACTACCGCGAGGGGCGCGGCCGCGTGGAGAAGAAGGAGGGAGGAAGAAGGGCGCGCGGGCGGGCCACCGGCCAGGGGAAGAGGCTGGCGCGCGGGGGCCGCAAGACAGCGAGACGCGGGCGTGGGTCCACCGGCCAGCGGAAGAGAGGCGCGACCGGGGCGCGGGGTCCGCTTGCCAGCGGGGCGGGCGCGCGCGAGGGGTTGGGCCGACGGAGCGCACGCGCTGGGCCACGCGGACGCTGATTCGCGCGGGCGCGCGTGAAGGGACTGGCTGGGTCGGGGTGATGGCCGGCCCGGCTGGGTTATTTTCCTTCTCTTTTTCTTTTTCTTTTATTTTATTTTGTTTTTGCATCTAAATTTTGTATGTATATACACTTGCACATACATCTTGGGTATATATCTATACACATACTTTCATCTCCTTCTTATGTTTGTGCATAAATATATATTTTATTTATTTATGGTAGTCATGTGTATATATGTATATATGTCCTTATATACATATGGTTATTTGCATACATACATGAATATTAACTTCCTTTAATTTGTTTGCCCTAATAATTTTGGGATGATATCTTATGCTTACTTACAATTCTCTTTTAGCACTTTATGGATCATCTTTCCAGATTCTTTATTTGATGCTCATATTTTATTGTTTTATATGCTCTTTTCATTTTTGGAACTCCTTTATTTTTACAAAAAGCCAATAAACTCCATATTCAAATAGAAAACAAATAAAATAATTCCAAAAACTCCATAATATATTATTTATACTTTTCAGGCTGTTACAAGTGCAGTCGCAGGACCCAGAAGTTTCTTCGTTCGAGCTAGCTGAGACCATCCGGATTCACGGCAAGTCACAAGTCCTTGATCATGTTGTATCCCATGCCATTTAAATTATGTTATTATGCTATTTGCATTAAGCTAATTCTGAAATGTTAGTTCAAAGTAAAATAAAATGTTTAGAATGACATGCTATGTAGTTAATCCTACCACCGATAAATGCCATGTTAAACTTGTAGCCATGCCTTTGTAACCCTAGAAATAATTATCTGTTAATCTAGATAACTGTAGGTTATTATTATCATGCAAAGTCTTACACTAATAAGGTTGTGGCAGTGGGCCAATAGAATTTGCAAACCCGACTCTAGGGTAGGGTGGTATGGGACACCATGCCCTAGAGCGGAGTGTGCCAGCGTGCACAAGGTAGGGTAAGGGTTGGGGAAAGAGCTGGCGAGTTAGTCTTCGCCCAACTCTTACCCTAGGACTGAGGTTAGGGTAAGGGAGTTGTGGGGAGCCGCGAGACGGCCTTCGCCCACCGCTTACCCTAGGTTGGAGGTCGCGGGCCTGGCGAGGTTGCAGACCCCGGATAAATAAGGACTAAAACCCTTACGCTGAGCAAATGACATGGTGATCGCTCAACCACAGGAGTTGACTTGTCAACACTGGTTTAGTAGCTGCTCAACTCGATTGAAACACTGGTTTAGTAGCTCCCGGAGGATCTCTTCTCGACGAGGACCCGTGGCTTTAGGTCTTCGCCGCGCTCAAGCGGATTCTGGTAGTTTCTTGTAATGTATTTATACTTTGGGCTTGCACGCCCCGCTGTCAAAAATTGGATGTTATTCCATATGTGAAATATATGCTGGACTTTTGTTGTAAGCATGCAATGGTATACTCTTGCGCGACACTCCATAACTGTTCATGAGTAAATAGTTGCGGGGTGCCATGTCCGTACGCGCCCCTGGAAACGGGGCGTTACAGAACCCACGTCAACATGAATGTGACTCTTCACTTGATCATGCATAAAGAATGAGCTCCTGTTTGATTGTGAAAAAAGAAAATATTAAATACCGGAGCAATTTCGCAGCAGCTGAGCACTCACCTCTCATCCTTCTCAAGTAGCGTGCAGTTTACAACCGTAGAACCTGCATAGGAGAAAGCAGAACTTGCTGTCAAATGAGCTGCTACTTTTCACAAGGATCCCTGTTTGGGATCCTATCCGTATTGTTGGCCATATCTTGCATGTCCAATGGCTGTTTCGAGGAGGAGAGGACTGCCCTACTGGATATCCGCGGCTCACTGCTGGGCACAACAGCCGGGATGCCTCCTTCATGGCTACAGAGTGATAACTGCTGCTCCTGGGAACGCGTCATATGCAACAACAGCACAAAACGCATATCCCATCTCTACCTCTCCAGGCTCTCCTTCCTGAGTAATGAGTTCTCCGCTGAAAATGGATGTCGGACCAACCTGAATTCGATAGCCTTTTCGGCGTTCCCTGAGCTTCGGTTCCTTGATTTCTCTATGAACTATAGTACTTTTCAAAGTTGGGAAGGTAGAGTTTTTTGCTATTATGGTACCCTCTAAGTTGGGCTTCGTTGAAACGGTATTTATACCGTGGGCTTCTCCCAAATAGTACCTTTGTACTTAAGACTTCTCTCAAATAGTATTCTCAGAGATTTTAACTCAAATAATTTGATTTTTGAATTTTAACTCCTTCGTATAACTAAACTGCCCCTGCTCATTTTGTTTCAACCAGTTCCAGTAGCCGGGCAGCGGCGTCTGGTCGATTGTGCTGCGTCATCCATGGATGTCACGGAAGGTGCGCGCGCCGCCGCGGATGGTGGCTCCGACGGGTTTGTGCACTCCGTGGTGGGATACTTCTCCTCGCCCCTCTTCTTCTGGCTCCTCACCGTCGGGCTCGTCGCCGCCATCCACCTCGCCTCCGGCTACATCTCCCCCTCCTCCTCAAGGTAAGAACGGCGGCAAGGAAAGAAAATTGCCGTGGATTTTGGGTTCTGATTGTGATGGTTATGGGACGCGATGGAATGATGGTTTTGTGGTGAGTTTTTTTGGTCTCGGCAGGAGCGAGGATGCGGAGGCGGAGAAGAAGGCGCGGCGCGGTGGCTTCACCGGCGAGGAGAGGGAGGAGGAGGCGGACAGGAACGATGATAGAATTCATGCATGCTTAGCTAATCTTGAATCGGCATTTAATAAAAAAAAGTTCTTGAATTGGCTATTCAACTCAGGGAAGAATCAAGCACTGCATTTCTTTAGGATAGTTAAAGGACTTTTGAAATAATAATAAAAAAAAGTTCTTCAATTGGCTGTTCAACCCAGGGAATAATCAAGAACTGCATTTCTTTATGATAGTTGAAGGACTACTGAAATGCTATTCACATTGCCTGCAACTTTCGTAACAATCAAGCATTGCATCTAGCTTTTTAAAGCTGGTTAAAGACTGATACAGCTTTATCTTGCTTTTCAACTCACCACGCGTCAGGAATTGGATTAGGTTCTCTTTTTTGCTTGTTTGAAGCTTCTTTAGGTACTGGATTAGGAACTGGAAGAAACAAAATGAGCAGGGGCAGTTTAGTCATATGAAGGAGTTAAAATTCAAAAATCAAATTATTTGAGTTAAAATCCCTGAGAATACTATTTGAGAGAAGTCTTAAGTACAAGGGTACTATTTGGGAGAAGCCCACGGTATAAGTACCGTTTCAGCGAAGCCCAACTTAGAGGGTACCATAATAGCAAAAAACTCGGGAAGGTATGTAAGTGGTTTCACTATATACATCGTATCTCCTTTTCTTTTTACGGGAATATTAGGAGACAGTGTGGAAATGTTGAAAAAGAGGCTTATTTTTACTCTGTTTTGAAATGGAACAACATCCTCAGGTCTACTAGGATTAACCAAGCTTCAGCATCTTAACCTCAGTAACAACTGCTTGAATGGTACTATCCCAGCATCTCTTCGGAAATTGGTTTTTTTGGAAGTTTTACATCTTGACTTTACCGGCATGGTTGGAACGCTTCCGACTTCAGGTATGAACACGACCATGCTGCAAATGTTTAGGTTTTCGAAGCTGCTAGCCCAGGCTATACTGTTGGAACTGAATGAAATGCATTTCCAACGGTATAACAGTTTAATGAGGTTTCATGTTTCAGCGCATTTCATGAAAAGTTTCACAGAGGTTTCAGCGCGTGCCAAAAAACAAGTTTCAAAATCTGAAACTTAAGTTTCAGCAGATTTCAAATCTCAAACTTAAAGCTTTAGATGTAAGTTTCAAGTTTTAGGCCTGAAACTTCAATTTCAAATGTGAGTTTCTAGAAAGTTTTGAATTATCTTCTGGAAACTTCTAGAAACACACAAAAATCACTGAAACATAAAACTTTTCAAACGTTTTCTTGAAACTTGCTAAAACTACTTGAAATATACTGTTATCTAGTCACTTCCTTGTACTTATTACACACTCCACGTGCTTAATTTGCAGCTTTTGAAAACCTTAGGAATCTGCGAGAATTGTATTTGAGTTCCAATCAATTCAATGGAAGCCTCCCAGCATCCTTATTTACACTTCCTCATATTGAACACTTGGATCTGTCACAAAATCTCCTTGAAGGAAGTATTCGTATGAGCATGTCTTCAAATCTTTCTTCATCACTTAAGGCTCTAAACTTTTCCATGAACAGTTTAAGTGGTCATTTTACGTTCTTCTGGCTGAGAAATCTCACCAATCTCGAGAAGATAGATCTTTCAAGAAACGCTAATTTGGCTGTCGGCGTTAATTTCCCTGGTTGGGATCCTTCGTTCCGATTGAAAGAGCTAGTGCTCTCTGGCTGTGATCTTGACAAGAGCATTATTGCAAAACCACATTTTCTACGCACACAGCATCAATTAGAGGTGCTTGATTTGTCCAACAATAACTTGTCCGGGAGCATGCCCAATTGGTTGCTTACCAAGGAAGCAACATTACGTTACCTTAATCTGGGAAATAACTCGCTGACAGGATCATTGGACTCAATGTGGTACGCCCAAACGAATATCCAAGCTGTCAGTCTTTCTACGAACCGTATCTCAGGACATCTACCGGCAAACATCAGCTCAGTATTTCCAAACATGACCTTTTGAAAAACCCCAAAATTTCAACCCAGATTTTTCTTTGATTTTTGCTGAATTTTGGGTGATTTTCTGGAAACTTTCCCTTTTTGGAAAGTCCTCCCCCGCTCCCGCTTTCCCTTTCCGGCAAATCCGTTTCCCCTCTTCTTTGGCGCCTTTCCCCTCTCCTTGCCTCTCCCCTCGGTTGGCGCCTCGCCCCATTTCCGCTTTTCCCCTTCTCCGGTGCCCTCCCTCCTCTTTCCCGTCTTCTCTCCTCCTCAGCGCCTCCCTCCTTCTCCCCGCTGGCGCCTTCGCCCTCGCGCAGGCGCTCGTGCCGCGCGCTGCGCTCCGCCGCACCGCCATGGCGTCGGCTCGCCGTCGCCGGCCTTTCCCCCAACCGCCTTTGACCCGGTCTTCGCCCTCCTGCCACCCGGGTCCCGCCTGCCAGCCTCCCCCTCTTTCTCCCTTCCCCCGCAAGCCGCACCGTCGCCCTGCCACTACTCACCTGCTCCCGTCCCCTCGCCTTAACTCCTAGCAGTGCCCTGTCCCCCTCCATCGCGCGGAGACGACGCCGCGTCAACTCTTACAGCATCCCCGCGCGTCAGCAGCTCCGTGACCCCGCCCACGCCCCGCCATTACCATCCCCGACCTGCCCCGACTTGCCCTCCACGTCGCCAGCCCTCTCCACCCCCTTTTAAGCCCCACCAGACCCAGCTTTGCGCTCCCCTTGCTCCCAGGAAGCTTCCCGTGCAACCAATTGAGCTCGGAGTCTGTGTCTCGCCGCCGATTAACGCCTTCACCGCCGGTGAGCCCCCGAGCTATTCTCCCTCCTTTCTCGATTGAAATCCAATTCCCTTCGCTGACACGATCTTCTTTGCTCCCCGAATCCGGTGGTGGACCTCCCTGGCCGAGAGCACCTCCCCTCCGCGTTGGCATCGAAGCTCGCCATCGGCCGAAAAGGGGTCGCCGTGGCCAGCTCGCTGTGGATCTCCCCAGCTCGAGCCGCCACCTCCCCCGAGTTCTCCAAGCCACAGAGATGCTCCCACCGCCGCCATTTTGCCTGGATCGCCGCCGTTGGCCTCCGGTGCCCGGGAACCACCGCTAACTTCTCTCCGGCATTGCGCCGCCATCAGCCCTTCCCGTGGCTCCCAAGACCCAGAAACGGGTCCCCCTCGCCGAGCCCTACTCCCTAGTGCCATCCCTGACCGCCGGGAGTCCTCACTGTCGCCGGAGAGCGGAGGCACCGCCGTCCCCGCTCCTCTGTTGCGCGCGCCCGGCGGGAGGAGGAAGACGATGACGTGGACGCATCCCCGCCGTCCGTCCCCTCCTGTGCCGTCTAACCTCCACCGCCGGATGGCAACCCATCTCAGCCGTCCGATCCCACTAAAACCGTCCTTCCCCAGCCGCCTGATCAAAACCCCCGCTTCACCCGCCTTCCCCACTCCACCGCCGTTCGATCGCCATCCCGCCCCGCATCCGTCCGCCCGCTCCTCCGCATCGCCGCCGTCCGCGTCCTCCACGCGTCGGCCGTCCGCCCCGAGAGCGCGCGTGCGCGAGTGGGCCGAGCCGCGCGCGCGTGGGCCGCGCTGGCCTTCGGCCGCGCGGGCCATTTTCTCGCCCGGGCCGCGCTGTAGCTCCGGGCCGGCCCAGCACTATTCATACCGATTTTTCCCCAATTTATCAATTTCCAAAATCCAGAAAAATCCAAATAAATCCTAGAAAATCACAGAAAATCCCAAAAATTCCCAAATTTCACCACTTTTCTCCAAATAATATTCTTGACCCATCTTTGACCTCCTTTCCACCAAAATCATTCCAGATAAATTCCTAAAATTCCATTTGAAGGATTTATGCATTTTACTCCTTTTTAAATAGATTATTTTTCCTCGCTTGATTAGGCTCAAGCCGGATTTATGTTATTTTCTGTGTTTGCGCTAGTGTCGGAGATCCCGGAAGCTCAAGTGCAGTCGCAGGATCCAGGAGTTTCTACGTTCGAGCTAGCTGAGATCATCCGGATTGACGGCAAGTCCCAAATCCTTTGATCATGTTGCAACCCATGTTATTTAATTATGTTATTATGTTATTTGCATTGAGCTAATTGTGAAATGTTACTTCAAGTAAAATAAAATGTTTAGAATGACATGTTATGTAGTTAAACCTACCACTGACAAATGCCCTGTTAAATTTGTTGCCATGCCTTTGTAACCCTAGAAATAATTATCTGTTAATCTAGATAACTGTAAGATATTATTATCACTCAAAAGTCTTATACTAATAAGGTCGTGGCAGCGAGCCAATAGACTTTGCAAAACCCGACTCTAAGGTAGGGTGGTATGGGACACCGTATCTTAGAGCGGAGAGTGCCGGCGTGCACAAGGTAGGGTAAGGGGGTTGTGGTGCATCGCAAGATGATTATTCACCCATCTCTTACCCTAGGATTGAAGGAAGGGGGGGTTGTGGTGCATCGCAAGATGATTATGTTTATTCACCCAACTCTTACCCTCGGATGGGTCGCGGGCCTGGTAAGGTTGCGGGCCATGTGAAAATATAAGGACTGAAACCCTTACGCTGAGCAAATGTCATAGTGATCGCTCAACCACAGGTGTTGACTTGTCAACCCTGGTTTAGTACCTGCTCAACTTAAGTGAAACCCCGCATTGGGAGTCAGTGCAAGACAACGATAGGTCCTCACAACTCGGGACCGGCGTTCCGCGAGGGCCAACGAACGCCCGAGGATGTGCGGGATTATTATCTATCGGGTGGAGTGTATACCAAGGGTTGAGCAGCGAAAAGACCTGGTTCCTTAACTCAGTCATGAGGGTTAAGGGTGCGTGTGGGTAAAGCTGAGCAAACTCTGCAGAGTCAAATAAATGGTATTCGAATACGCCGTGCTCCCGGTTATTGGAGCTGTGTCACTTGGGTGATTCCAGCTGCAAAGCTTAAGTAGTTTTGTACATATTTGAACTTGACTAGTTGGTTAAAGAATTCTTTGTGAAAACCCCTGAGATCTTAAGAAGTAGTTTTGAGTCCATTTTATAAAATGTTTGCAAATAAAACTGCATCCACTCAAGTTAATAAACCAAGTATATTCCCTTTCCATTGTGAATCAGTGCATGTAGTAAAATAGAATCCCTTTGGGATTTGCTGAGCCGGTTGTTTGGCTCACGGCTTGCTTAATCAACTTTTTAGAGGATCAAGACGAAGGTGAAGGTCTCCCCGTCGAGGACGTCCCTGAGGGCCTCTACTTCGACGAGGACCCGTGGCTTTAGGTCTTGGCCGCGCTCAAGCGGATCTTGGAGTTTTTGTAATGTAAGTATATTTTGGGCTTGCACGCCCCGCTGTCGAAAATGGATGTTAATCCTTATGTAAAATATATGCTGAACTTTTGTTGTAAGCATGCAAAGGTATACTCTTGCGCGACACTTCATAACTGTTCATGCGTGAATAGTTGCGAGGTGCCGTGTCCGTACGCGCCCCTGGAAACGGGGGCGTTACAAGAAGTGGTATCAGAGCAGGCTCTTGACCGTAGGTTGAGACCTAAGGCAAACTAGGAAGCGATTTTATCGCAAAACTTAATTTAAGCCATAAAAAGGGTTTACGAAAAACATAAGTATTATTGCTGTCTTCTCCTCTCTTGTTGCTACCTTATCTATCTTAGTTTTCTTCTGCTTAAGTTTTGCTTTTGCAAAATGTTTACTGCCTCTCTTGTCTAGCTTCAAAATTTCGCTTCTCGGCAGCTGGAGGAGTAGCCGTCGTTCGCTAGACTAGACCGACCCTGAGTTGTAGTAGTACTTTTGTAATGTAAAGCAGGTGTAATCATGAACCCTAAGTGGTTTGTGTACCACTTGCATATTGTAAATCTATATTTATTATCCTTGTATGTTGTTTGCTTAATTATCAGTAATCCCCCTGTGTTCAAAGCTTTCTCCTGTCCCCTTTCGCTCTTGTTCTTACCTTTTTCGCCCTATACTTACCTTGAAAATTCGATGTCTTACTTATCCCCTCTTGATTGCCAAAGCCGCTGCAAAGCTGACTTCAATTTCCAAATCAACAGATGGATCCGGCAGAGCAGAGTGGTCAGACCAACAGGCAGGGTGCACCTGCCACAGATCAAGCGACACTCGCCAGTGTGATAGCAATGTTGGAGCAGAATCGTTACCAGGGAGAACAGAACATCTTACAAGCGTTAGACCAGCATGCCAGACTTCTTGAACAGATAGCAGCCAGATCTCCGGGAATTCAAGATGGAAGCAATGTTCCTCGGGATGGTGCACCAATTTCCACCCGATGGGCAGACTTTATGAAAACACGTCCACCAGTCTTTTTCACCTCAGCTGACCCCATAGTAGCTGAGGATTGGCTCGTGGACGTGGAAAGGAAACTTGACACTGTTCGATGTGATGATAAAGAAAAGGTGTTGTATGCATCCCATCAGTTGCAGGGCGCTGCAGCAACATGGTGGATCAACTATCAACACACACTGCAGAACAGAGAGATTAGTTGGGAAGAGTTTTCCAATGCCTTTCGCAAGGCTCATATACCGGATGGCATCATGGAGGCTAAGCGCCGGGAATTCCTAGCGCTTAAACAAGGTGGACGCACAGTCATAGAATACTTACATCAATTTAACCACCTATCCAGATTTGCTCCGGAGGATGTTGACAGCGAGGATAAGAAAATGAGCAAGTTTCGAGCAGGACTGCAACAGTCATTGAAGTTCCATATCTCATCCATGAAGTTCAAAGACCTGCACGATATGGTGAACAGCCTGATTACTTCAGAAGAGACTAGAGGCGAAATGGAAGATTACAGGAAGCGCAAGGCAGTGCACAAATCTCAGTCTTCTTCGCATAGTGCCCAGCGAAGCAAAACCTCGGGATCATTCTCATTCCGATCCCAACCCTCACGTCAGTTTGTGAAGCTACCGAAGAACCAGTCTGGACAATCTCAACAGTACAGTTCTCCCTTACCACCCGCCATCAAGTGCCCCACCTGCGGTGGCAAGCATCCTGCTAGCAGCTGTCCACGAAGGACAGATGCATGCTTCCATTGTGGAGAGACTGGACACTATAAGCATCAGTGTCCAAGGAGGAGTTTGAAATCAGATGCAGCTAAACTCCAATTCCAGAACCAGCAGCAACAGGAAACAAAGTCACAGTCAGGCTCTAGCACCCCCAAAGGAGGCTCTCTGCAGATCAAAGCAGATGGACCTCAATCACCCGCAGGCATAGCCAATTTCCCATCTGCAGGCAGAAGCAAAGGCCGTACCAGATCCACATTCTATACAAGAGTAAATCTTGTGTCCGCAGAAGATGCAGCTGAGACTAGTGACATCATCGCCGGTATGTTCCCAAATCAACACCATACCTGCATTGATTCTATTTGACCCTGGTGCAATGCATTCGTTTATTTCGAAGAGTTTTGCTTCAAGAAATCAGTTGCCTTCTGTTTCATTGCCAAAACTTGGTGTGGTTGAAACCCCTGGGGTTAGAATGAAGTCCCACAGTGGTTGTGCGGGACTTAATATAAATCCAAGGGGTAGATTTTAGAACAGATTTACTGCAGTTAGACATGTCAGGGCTAGATGCCATTTTGGGCATGAACTGGCTATCCAAAAACAAAGGCAAGGTAGACTGTGAGATCAAGACAGTATCCTTGGTAAACCCGGAGGGTCAGAGAGTGATAGTGAAAACAGATCGAGAAGTACTGAAAGGTGCCAGAAAGCATATGATCAACATGCTAACAGTTACATCTGATCAAGTACCAGTAGTACAAGAATACCCTGATGTGTTTCCAGAGGAATTGCCAGGCAGACCCCCTGATAGACAAGTAGAACTTGCCGTAGAGTTGGTTCCAGGTACCAAGCCAATTGCCAAGCACCGGTACGGAATGTCAGCCAGTGAGTTGAAAGAGCTAAAGAAGCAATTAGATGAATTACAAGAAAAAGAATTCATACGACCGAGTGTTTCACCTTGGTCGGCCCCAGTTTTATTTGTGAAGAAGAGCACAAAGAGCATTTGCGCATGGCATTAACTAGATTGAGAGAACATCAGCTGTATGCCAAGTTCGATAAATGCAGCTTTTGGCTAAAAGAAGTTGCTTTCTTGGGTCATATTATATCGGAAGATGGAGTCAAGGTTGATCCAGAAAAGATCGCAGCAGTTATGGAATGGAAACAACCCAAGACAGTGACAGACATGAGCAGCTTTCTTGGATTGACGGGTTATTATCGCCGAGTCATAGAAGGATTCTCCAAAATTTCTCATCCACTTACTCAACTGCTGAAGAAAGACAGGCCATTCATATGGACAGATGCTTGTGAAGAGAGTTTTCAGCTGTTGAAGACCAAATTGACAACAACACCAGTCTTGATTTTTTTCCCAATCCAGAGAAGGAATTTCAAATTCACTGCGATGCCTCGAAGCAAGGTTTGGGATGTGTGCTTATGCAAGACGGAAAAGTTGTTGCCTATGCTTCAAGGCAGTTAAAGCCACATGCAGAGAATTACCCCACATACGATTTAGAACTAGCAGCCGTGGTGCATGCACTCAAAATTTGGCGGCACTACCTGCTAGGGAATCGGTGTGAGATATACCCAGATCACAAGAGCTTGAAGTATCTGTTCACACAGCCAAAGTTGAATGTGAGACAATGAAGATGGCTGGAATTAATTAGAGATTATGATATTGAGCTTCAATATCACCCGGGCAAGGCGAATGTAGTTGCCGACGCCCTTAGCCGTAAGGCTCACCCAAGCAAAGCCAGCATGACAGAGTACCCGCCAGAGTTGCAAAAGGATATGCTACGACTGAATTTGGTGATCACTAAACAAGGCGGTATGACAGCGTTAGAACTCCAACCATTATTGACAGATCAGATCAAAGCAGCACAAGATGAAGATGAAGAGATTCAAAGACTGAGAAAGGACATTCAAAAAAAATTCATCGAAATATGCGATAGATGAGCATGGAATCCTTACCTTCCGTGATCGCTATCGCATACCCGACAAGAAGGAGCTAAGAGAGTTAATCCTATCTGAAGCCCATTCGTCTCAATTTTCAATTCATCCAGAAGGCATCAAAATGTACCAAGATTTGAAGAAGAAATATTGGTGGAACCAGATGAAGAAAGAAGTGGCAGAGTATGTAGCTAAATGTGATGTCTACCAGCAGATCAAGATAGACCACCAAAAAACCATCGGGATTGTTGCAGCCTTCGCCAATACCCGAATGGAAGTGGGATAACATTGGAATGGATTTCATTATTGGACTCCCTAAGACTCGTGAGGGAGATGATGCTATCTGGGTCATTGTTGATAGATTGACCAAGGTGGCTCATTTCCTTCCGATCAAGCAGACTTATGGGTAAGACAAGCTTGCAGAGCTGTATCTGACAAGAATAATAACACTTCAGGGAGTCCCAAAGAAAATTGTCTCAGATAGAGGAGCACAGTTTACATCTAAATGCTGGGAGAAATTGCATGAAGCTATGGACACCGATTTGAACTTTAGTTCAGCATATCACCCTCCGACAGATGGGCAGATAGAAAGAACCAATCAGATTTTGGAGGATATGTTGAGAGTTTGTACAATTGTGTGTGGTGCAGCATGAAATACTTGCTTACCGTTTGCCCAGTTCTCATACAACAACAGCTACCAAGGCAGCATCCAAATGGCACCATTTGAAGCTCTATATGGCAGAAAGTGCAGAACTCCACTGAATTGGTCAGAAACAGGTGAACGGAAACTGATTGGCCCCAGGTTACTCAAGATGCCTAAACCCATGTCAGAATTGTCAGAGAAAGACTCAAGATTGCACAAGACCGACAGAAGAGCTATGCCGACAACCGTAGAAAAGACTTGAGCTTTGAAGTCGAAGATTGCGTGTACCTCAAGATCACACCATTCAAGATAGTCAGGAGGTTTCAAGAAAAAGGTAAATTGGCACCAAGATATGTGGGACCATTTCAAGTAATCGGAAGAGTTGGAGGGGTAGCTTATCAAGTGCAGCTGCCGCCTAACTCGTCAAGGATACACAATGTGTTCCATATATCTCCGCTTCGAAAGTGTCTACGACAGCCAACAGATGAAGTACCCTTGTCAAATATTGAACTGCAGGATGATTGCACATATGCTGAAGAACCACTACAAATACTTGAAACGTCAGAGAGGCAGCTCAGAAACAAGAATGTCAGATTTTGCAGAGTGCAGTGGAAGAATCACACAGCGGATAAGCCCACTTGGGAACGAGAGTCAGACTTGCGGCGAGTTTTTCCCAACTTACTCCCTGGACCAAGTTAATCTCGGGGTCGAGATTCTTTTAAGGGGGGTAGGTTGAAAAACCCCAAAATTTCAACCCAGATTTTTCTTTGATTTTTGCTGAATTTTGGGTGATTTTCTGGAAACTTTCCCTTTTTGGAAAGTCCTCCCCCGCTCCCGCTTTCCCTTTCCGGCAAATCCGTTTCCCCTCTTCTTTGGCGCCTTTCCCCTCTCCTTGCCTCTCCCCTCGGTTGGCGCCTCGCCCCATTTCCGCTTTTCCCCTTCTCCGGTGCCCTCCCTCCTCTTTCCCGTCTTCTCTCCTCCTCAGCGCCTCCCTCCTTCTCCCCGCTGGCGCCTTCGCCCTCGCGCAGGCGCTCGTGCCGCGCACTGCGCTCCGCCGCACCGCCATGGCGTCGGCTCGCCGTCGCCGGCCTTTCCCCCAACCGCCTTTGACCCGGTCTTCGCCCTCCTGCCACCCGGGTCCCGCCTGCCAGCCTCCCCCTCTTTCTCCCTTCCCCCGCAAGCCGCACCGTCGCCCTGCCACTACTCACCTGCTCCCGTCCCCTCGCCTTAACTCCTAGCAGTGCCCTGTCCCCCTCCATCGCGCGGAGACGACGCCGCGTCAACTCTTACAGCATCCCCGCGCGTCAGCAGCTCCGTGACCCCGCCCACGCCCCGCCATTACCATCCCCGACCTGCCCCGACTTGCCCTCCACGTCGCCAGCCCTCTCCACCCCCTTTTAAGCCCCACCAGACCCAGCTTTGCGCTCCCCTTGCTCCCAGGAAGCTTCCCGTGCAACCAATTGAGCTCGGAGTCTGTGTCTCGCCGCCGATTAACGCCTTCACCGCCGGTGAGCCCCCGAGCTATTCTCCCTCCTTTCTCGATTGAAATCCAATTCCCTTCGCTGACACGATCTTCTTTGCTCCCCGAATCCGGTGGTGGACCTCCCTGGCCGAGAGCACCTCCCCTCCGCGTTGGCATCGAAGCTCGCCATCGGCCGAAAAGGGGTCGCCGTGGCCAGCTCGCTGTGGATCTCCCCAGCTCGAGCCGCCACCTCCCCCGAGTTCTCCAAGCCACAGAGATGCTCCCACCGCCGCCATTTTGCCTGGATCGCCGCCGTTGGCCTCCGGTGCCCGGGAACCACCGCTAACTTCTCTCCGGCATTGCGCCGCCATCAGCCCTTCCCGTGGCTCCCAAGACCCAGAAACGGGTCCCCCTCGCCGAGCCCTACTCCCTAGTGCCATCCCTGACCGCCGGGAGTCCTCACTGTCGCCGGAGAGCGGAGGCACCGCCGTCCCCGCTCCTCTGTTGCGCGCGCCCGGCGGGAGGAGGAAGACGATGACGTGGACGCATCCCCGCCGTCCGTCCCCTCCTGTGCCGTCTAACCTCCACCGCCGGATGGCAACCCATCTCAGCCGTCCGATCCCACTAAAACCGTCCTTCCCCAGCCGCCTGATCAAAACCCCCGCTTCACCCGCCTTCCCCACTCCACCGCCGTTCGATCGCCATCCCGCCCCGCATCCGTCCGCCCGCTCCTCCGCATCGCCGCCGTCCGCGTCCTCCACGCGTCGGCCGTCCGCCCCGAGAGCGCGCGTGCGCGAGTGGGCCGAGCCGCGCGCGCGTGGGCCGCGCTGGCCTTCGGCCGCGCGGGCCATTTTCTCGCCCGGGCCGCGCTGTAGCTCCGGGTCGGCCCAGCACTATTCATACCGATTTTTCCCCAATTTATCAATTTCCAAAATCCAGAAAAATCCAAATAAATCCTAGAAAATCACAGAAAATCTCAAAAATTCCCAAATTTCACCACTTTTCTCCAAATAATATTCTTGACCCATCTTTGACCTCCTTTCCACCAAAATCATTCCAGATAAATTCCTAAAATTCCATTTGAAGGATTTATGCATTTTACTCCTTTTTAAATAGATTATTTTTCCTCGCTTGATTAGGCTCAAGCCGGATTTATGTTATTTTCTGTGTTTGCGCTAGTGTCGGAGATCCCGGAAGCTCAAGTGCAGTCGCAGGATCCAGGAGTTTCTACGTTCGAGCTAGCTGAGATCATCCGGATTGACGGCAAGTCCCAAATCCTTTGATCATGTTGCAACCCATGTTATTTAATTATGTTATTATGTTATTTGCATTGAGCTAATTGTGAAATGTTACTTCAAGTAAAATAAAATGTTTAGAATGACATGTTATGTAGTTAAACCTACCACTGACAAATGCCCTGTTAAATTTGTTGCCATGCCTTTGTAACCCTAGAAATAATTATCTGTTAATCTAGATAACTGTAAGATATTATTATCACTCAAAAGTCTTATACTAATAAGGTCGTGGCAGCGAGCCAATAGACTTTGCAAAACCCGACTCTAAGGTAGGGTGGTATGGGACACCGTATCTTAGAGCGGAGAGTGCCGGCGTGCACAAGGTAGGGTAAGGGGGTTGTGGTGCATCGCAAGATGATTATTCACCCATCTCTTACCCTAGGATTGAAGGAAGGGGGGTTGTGGTGCATCGCAAGATGATTATGTTTATTCACCCAACTCTTACCCTCGGATGGGTCGCGGGCCTGGTAAGGTTGCGGGCCATGTGAAAATATAAGGACTGAAACCCTTACGCTGAGCAAATGTCATAGTGATCGCTCAACCACAGGTGTTGACTTGTCAACCCTGGTTTAGTACCTGCTCAACTTAAGTGAAACCCCGCATTGGGAGTCAGTGCAAGACAACGATAGGTCCTCACAACTCGGGACCGGCGTTCCGCGAGGGCCAACGAACGCCCGAGGATGTGCGGGATTATTATCTATCGGGTGGAGTGTATACCAAGGGTTGAGCAGCGAAAAGACCTGGTTCCTTAACTCAGTCATGAGGGTTAAGGGTGCGTGTGGGTAAAGCTGAGCAAACTCTGCAGAGTCAAATAAATGGTATTCGAATACGCCGTGCTCCCGGTTATTGGAGCTGTGTCACTTGGGTGATTCCAGCTGCAAAGCTTAAGTAGTTTTGTACATATTTGAACTTGACTAGTTGGTTAAAGAATTCTTTGTGAAAACCCCTGAGATCTTAAGAAGTAGTTTTGAGTCCATTTTATAAAATGTTTGCAAATAAAACTGCATCCACTCAAGTTAATAAACCAAGTATATTCCCTTTCCATTGTGAATCAGTGCATGTAGTAAAATAGAATCCCTTTGGGATTTGCTGAGCCGGTTGTTTGGCTCACGGCTTGCTTAATCAACTTTTTAGAGGATCAAGACGAAGGTGAAGGTCTCCCCGTCGAGGACGTCCCTGAGGGCCTCTACTTCGACGAGGACCCGTGGCTTTAGGTCTTGGCCGCGCTCAAGCGGATCTTGGAGTTTTTGTAATGTAAGTATATTTTGGGCTTGCACGCCCCGCTGTCGAAAATGGATGTTAATCCTTATGTAAAATATATGCTGAACTTTTGTTGTAAGCATGCAAAGGTATACTCTTGCGCGACACTTCATAACTGTTCATGCGTGAATAGTTGCGAGGTGCCGTGTCCGTACGCGCCCCTGGAAACGGGGGCGTTACACCTATCTAGATTTTTCTAGCAATTTTATGGATGGAGAAATACCATCGTCGTTGTGCAACATTAGTAGCTTGGAATATTTAGACCTATCAAATAACAATCTTTCAGGGGAATTGCCAACTTGCATGCTCACTGATTATCCTATACTGAAAACCTTGAAGGTCTCAAAGAACAAACTTGGTGGCCCCATACTTGGTGGGAAGAATCATTTGTCCATCAAATGGGAATTATACCTTGATGGCAACATTTTTGAAGGACCACTACCTCACAATCTAACAGCAGAATTTGAAGATTATGGAGTATTGGATTTCCATGACAATAAGCTGTCTGGTAAACTCGATTTTTCATCGTGGAACCTTCCTAAGTTATGCACCTTGAGTCTTGCTGGCAACAGTTTAACTGGTGAAATCCATCCAAGTATTTGCAGTTTAACAAGAATTATGCTTTTAGATCTATCGAATAACAACCTTTCAGGGGCTATACCAAATTGTAGCACTGCAATAGCGTTCGATTTTCTGAGCGTCTCTGGGAATTCCTTGTCAGGCGTTATACTACCACATTCTTTCTTCAATAGCTCCTCTGTCATTGCTTTGGACCTCAGTCACAACCAATTCACCGGAAACATTGAATGGACACAGCATCTAGGTGCAATAAAGTATCTTTCCCTGGGAAGCAATAAGTTTGAAGGGCAAATTTCTCCCAACATATGTCAACTCCAATCCTTGAGAATAATTGATTTATCAAACAACAGTCTATCAGGGTCATTGCCGGCATGTATCGGGAACCTCTCATTTGAAGAAAAACCATATGATATGTTCTGCGAGCATCGTTTTCGATATCTAATTTTCAAATACATCGGTTGTTACGAACAAAGAGGCTTCAACTTCCGTACTAAACGGATTATTTACACATACAAGCATAACTTTGTCATTTGGATGTCCGGTATTGACCTATCAGCAAACATGCTGTCCGGAGAAATTCCATGGAAGTTAGGAAATTTGGGTGACATCAAGGCCCTCAATCTTTCCTACAATTTCTTTGCTGGCCCAATTCCAGCGACGTTGGCAAACATGAGCGCAGTAGAAAGCTTAGACCTATCCAACAACAAGCTGAGTGGAGTAATACCATGGCAGTTAACTCGTCTGTCGTCACTAGCTGTGTTCTCAGTGGCACACAACGACTTATCAGGATGTATACCAGACTCCGGTCAGTTCGGCTCATTTGATATGGACAGCTACAAAGGGAACAACAACCTATACAAGGCGTCGCAAGGGAGTAGATGCACTTCCAGTCCAGGATCAGGTCCTTCGCCAGTACAAGACAGTGATGAGAAGGCAGATGATCCAGTCCTCTACGCGGTCAGTGCCGCCTCGTTCGCCTTGACATTTTGGGCCACTGTTGCATTCATGTTTTGCCATTCGTTCGGGCGGCGTGTGATGATCAAACTGCAGGCTGTAGCCAGTCAGTTTTTTTAGGCAAGCATGCAATTATGCAGTAGTTTATAGCGTGCGCCACTAGAAATGTCGCGCAAACCACAATAGTCATCTTCTTGCAAAACTGTCTGTTAAATGAGCGTATGTGATAGTGAAATAAATAAATCAAAGAATGCCCTACTTGTTATATTTTCTTCATGCACACTTGTTTTCTCTCTAATCATGAAACAAGAGCCGGAAGATCCACAGTTCCACACACACACCGAAAAAATTGTCTGAAAGATAGCCTGGAATTCCCGTAGTTTCCTTCCTAATTTGAAGCATACACATATCACCACATAAACAATTTCCATGGTTTGAGCGAACGGTGCTCTGGCCAGCAAGCTCGGCTCGACGCATCGACCCAGGTTTTGCTTAAGCAGCGATGTTACATGAGGAATCAACTCCTCTGATGTAACTTCCCTCTGACGTTGGGTCACTGCGCGTAGGCCCCCTCGCCGCGTGGCCCCACGCGGCAGTGACGGGAAGTTATGTCAGAGGATCTCATTTGGTTAGGCCAGTCTCAGTGGGGGTTTCATAGAGTTTCATGGGCATTAAATACGCTGACATGGCACTGTATTGATGAAGAGAGAGATGATAAAAGTTTCATAGCTCTTCTGCACTGTTTCCAAAATATAGGTGCGTTGGAAACTGGAACATGAAACCTCTACTGAGACTGGCCTTACATGATGGGGGCAGTCTGATGGTGGATGCAGCCCACTGTCTGGGCCGGGCTATCAGATCTCACGGGGACCGGGTCCAGACGTAAACCGTCTAGTGGCTGTCGGCCCGGATTCAGCAGGAAGATTTACGTCAGTGATTGTCTGATTGATGCAGGCAAAGACGAACTGAAGACGTCAGGCATGGTGATGCAAAGAATAGACGGACGTATAACTGGTCAGGCATCCTTAGCCAATGCGCGTTTTTCAAATTAGCCAACCCACGTGTAAATTTGCAATGCCACTCTCTCACCATGGCATGTCGATCAAGCAGGGTAGGTGACAAACTAACGCGGTCGGTAACCAGCTTGCCCCGCTGCTGCTACGGTCAGACATTGCAGCAGGCAGTACGTAGGTCCTACTACGGTCAGACATTGCAGCAGGCAGTACGTAGCACCACGGTAGGTGCTACTACGGTCAGACATTGCAGCAGGCAGTACGTAGCACGTTCAAACCATCCATCATTCACACACACATACATATATATATACATATACATACACACACTAGTTGAATGCCTGTGCGTTGTAACAGAATATCTTATATATATTTCTTAAACAATGATAAATGCTGGATGAGAAAGTAACAATGACATAATAGATCATTCACCAAACTATTCTACAGCTCTAGATTACAAATAGTGACCTAAATTTATTTTTAATGTCTACAAACATAGAAACTTCCACCGAATGTTTCCATGTTAGCTTTTAGTCCACATTTCTCACTGCATTCTTGACAAGAACGGCAATCACATCCACCATTTAAAGTGAAGGTTGAGTTCATCTTTTTTGGTAGATACTGGACTCATTTATCCCTGACAATCAATGAAGATATCTTATTATAAAGTAGACTTCATGGGTTCTCGCCTCGGCAATTACTTCCTCTATCCCTCCCACTATGCAGAATGATTGCTTCCGAAGGTCATTGTACTTCCATTTGGAAACACCCTTGCACATTACAGATGTTTCAGCAAAGCAAACACAGTTTACAGAATATGCATTGTTCCTACAAAAGCACAAGCATTGTTCCTGTCCCTTCTTAGGCTCCATGTCGTGGTGTTAGGGCACTACACGTCAAGTAAACGGTACTGTCAGTGGCTTGACTTGTAGTGTCGTTGACTTGACTTGACTCCTAGCAAACTCGCTTTGGCCCTTCAACCAACCGTGTTTGTTCCCTTCACACAAAAAACGGTGTTTGCCAAGTTGTAGCTTCCACGTCCTTGTAATCAACAACAGGCTACCACGGCAAGCCTGCATGAGAACATTAAAACCACCCATCAATCTTCTCTCGAACCTGAAGTCTAGATACAACCGCAGTTTGAGAGCAGGAGAAAGCAGAGCTTCTTTCGAGATGAGCTGCTACTATCCATGGGGATTCTTGTTCTTGGTCCTATGCTTGTTACAGTCCATGCTTTACATGTCCAGTGGCTGCTCCGTGGAGGAGAGAGCTGCCCTAATGGACATCCGGTCTTCTTTGATGCGCGCAAACTCTACGGTGCCCCTGGCCCGTTCGTGGGGACGGGGTGAGGACTGCTGCTCGTGGGAACATGTGAAATGCAACAATAGCACACGGCGAGTATCTCATCTCTACCTTTCCAATCTCTATGAGCCAGCAGAAGATAGTTGGCATATAAACTCGACGGTCTTTTCAGCATTTCATGAGCTTCAGTTCCTAGATTTATCTGAGAATTATCTCAGCTCGCTAAGCTTCGATGGTATGTGGCCACTTTTATTTCCTTACACGTGTGGTTGCTTCTTGTCTTCCTGAAATTAAACAAGTACGCAATTTAATTTGTACCACAAACAAACCTCCACAGGATTAGCAGGATTAACCAAGCTTCGGTACCTCAACCTCAGTTTCGACTCACTAGAGGTCTTAGATCTCAACTCTAACCCTACGAGCGAAGCTCTTCCGGATGCAGGTAGAGAAACGAAATTTTACTACTAATAGTACTGCTGAATAAAGAATTGGTATCCCGTGTGTTTGCTACTGCTATTTGCAATTGTTATACAACCTTCACGCTTTGCAGCTTTCGAAAATCTTCAAAACTTGCGAATACTGGATTTGAGCGACAATGAATTCAACAGAAGCCTCCCGATGTCATTATTTGCACTTCCTCACCTTAAGATCCTAGATCTCTCAGGAAATTCACTCGGAGGACATATTCCTATTAGTTCATCTTCGGAACCAGTTTCATTGGAAGTACTAGATCTCAGTTATAACAGGTTGAGCAGTGCTCTTCCAACCGATCAAGGTACAAAAATTTGAACTTATTGCTTATATGAGCATAAATAATGTTAATTAGGGTAGAATCGTCAATGTTGCTGCTTATAATTATTATATATATTAGCGTTGAATAAAGAATTGATATCCCATGTTTGCTACTACTATTTGTAATCGTTATGCAACCTTCACGCTTGGCAGCTTTCGAAAATCTTCAAAACTTGCGAATACTATATTTGAGCCACAATAGATTCAACGGAAGTCTCCCAATGTCATTATTTGCACTTCCTCACCTTAAGATCCTAGATCTCTCAGGAAATTCACTCGGTGGACATATTCCTATTAGTTCATCTTTGGAACCAGTTTCATTGGAAGTACTATCTCTCAGTTATAACAGGTTGAGCGGTCTTCCAACAGATCAAGGTACAAAAATTTGCGCTTATTGCTTATATGTGCATAAATAATGTTAATTATGGTAACATTGTCAATGCTGCTGCTTATAATCATTATATTTTTTTCGCAGCATTTGAAAATCTCAGGAACCTACGCGAATTGCATTTGAGTTCCAATCTATTTAGTGGAAACCTTCCAACACTATTGTTTTCACTTCCACAAATCGAAGTGTTGGATCTCTCAGGAAATCTCTTTGAAGGACCCATCCCTATAAGTTCATCTTCAAATCTTTCTTTGTCTCTCAAGAGCATCAGGTTTTCCCAGAATAATTTGAGCGGTAGAATTTCTTTCTTTTGGCTAAGGAATCTAATGAGACTCGAAGAGATCGACCTTTCAGGGAATACTGATTTAGTTGTTGCTGTCAATGTTCCGGGATGGGTACCTCTATTCCAACTGAAACAGCTAGCGCTCTCCGGCTGTGACCTTGACAAAGGCATCATTGCAGAGCCACATTTTCTACGCACACAGCATCATTTAGAGGAGCTTGATTTGTCCAACAACAACTTGTCAGGGAGCATGCCGAACTGGTTGTTTACGAAGGAAGCAACTCTGCGTAGACTAAATCTTGGAAATAACTTGCTAACTGGGTCTCTAGATCCGATATGGTACCCTCAAACATCTCTACAGGACATCAACATATCTATGAACCGGATTGCAGGGCAGCTACCGGATAACATCAGCTCAATGTTTCCAAGCTTGTCTGCTCTACAATTTTCTGACAATTACATTTCTGGAGACATACCGAGGTCATTATGCCACATCGATTCCATCGAATATTTAGACCTTTCGGACAACAAATTTTCTGGTGAACTACCTGCTTGCGTGTTCTCTGATCTTCCCAGCCTGTGGGCCTTGAAGGTCTCAAACAACCACCTTGTTGGTCCGATACTTGGTGGGATGAATAGTTTGTTTATTGAGTTGGAAATATTGTACCTAGATAGCAACAAATTTGAAGGAACCCTACCTCGTAATCTATCAGGGGCTTTGAGATTCATGGATTTACAAGATAATAAGTTGTCTGGCAACCTTGATACTTCATTTTGGGATCTACCAGATTTGCGGGTCCTGAATCTTGCCGGTAACCGTATAATAGGTGAAATTCACCCAGCGGTATGCGGGTTACAATATATTGAGCTTTTAGATCTATCAAATAACAACCTTCGAGGGTCTATACCAAACTGTAGTCGTACTACACTCAAGTTTCTTTATGTATCTGGGAATTCCTTATACGGTGATATTCCGAATGCTTTTCTCAATAGCTCAAATGTTATAGCTTTGGATCTAAGATACAATCAGTTCACGGGTAACCTGGATTGGATACAATATCTTGATGGCATTAGTCTGCTTTCTTTGGGTGGGAATAAGTTTGAAGGGCAAATCACCCCCAAGATGTGTCGCCTCGAGAGCTTGAGGATAATCGATCTCTCACACAACAGTCTTTCAGGGTCATTGCCTCCATGCATTGGTGATATCCCTTTCAACTATGTTTATGATGAAGACTTTTGGTCGTTGGGCGATGTCACTGATAGGGGCGATGGTCCTGGAAATTATACCGTAAGTAGTGCTGGAAATCTTTTGAGTTGGATGCCACACGATTACATTTATGACCTAGAAGGCTTCGCTTTCAGTACCAAATGGAATCTTTACACATATGGGCGTAGTTTTCTTGCATCGATGTCCGGCATCGACCTGTCTGGGAATTCGTTGTCTGGAGAAATTCCTTGGGAGCTCGGAAATCTGAGCCATATCAAGGCCCTCAATCTTTCCTATAATTTCTTTACCGGCCCAATTCCAGCGAGCTTTGCAAACATGGGCGAGATAGAAAGCATGGATTTATCCCACAACAAGCTAAGTGGACAGATACCATGGCAATTAACTCAGTTATCATCACTGGAGGTGTTCTCTGTGGCATACAACAACTTATCAGGATGTGCACCAAACACTGGTCAGTTCGGTTCGTTTGGTATGGATAGTTACAAAGGCAACAATAACCTTCAAAAGGCATCTCAGGGGGGCAGATGCACTTCCAGATCAAGACCAGGTTCTTTGACACCGGAAGATAAAGAGACGAAGGAAGATGATCCAGTGCTCTACGCGGTCAGTGCTGCCTCGTTTGTATTGGCATTTTGGGCTACCGTGGCATTCGTGTTTTGCCATACGTCCGGGCAGCGTGTGATACTGAAACTGTAGTCTGTCAGACTAATATCATCCTACAAGAAAACAAGAGGCATGCAATTCTGCCCTAGTTTATCGAGCTTGTATCCGCGACCTTACATGAACTGTATCACTTTACTATAGTTATCATATTGCAAAATAGTCCCGTTACATGATTGTATGTGATAGTTGGAGGATATCCTACTTATTTGTTTCTTCACACATGATTCACTTATCATGAAACAACGTCCAGCAAATTGCAGTCCACCAAGAAGAAGAAGAATCACCGCACCTCAAAAGTACAACTACACGGTGCAGCATTGTACTCTGTAGAAAAATAGCAAGCCAGCTTTAGCTTCAGATAATACAGCCGGTGTTGCAGACTTGTGTTGGCTCGGCACATGTTGATTTGACGAGCCGTGGTTCTATGTGTAGCACCCCACATAACCATATGGGATACTATCATGAAACGTCATTGCCAAAATGAAGAATAAATATGAACAACAAAAGAAATTATAAAGAGTTTTAAACTTTATTAACACTTTAATAGAAAACCAATGGAAGCTGTGATAAATATTTAAAACATGGGACCGGTCCACTTCTAACCAAATAAAGAACGAATGAAACAACAAAACAGTGCCAAACCACGGTGCTAAAAACTCGGGTGCTCCCACACATGCATGATGCTATCACTCCACTAGCCTTTTACCTGAGACTGAAAAGAGCAAGCGTGAGATTTGGAAATCTCAGCAAGTACCCAACAACGGTCGCAACTCAAGAGTAAAGACAAGTAATGCAACCACGTGAAATAAAGGACAAGCATCACAAGTAAACAACGGGTACAAGATAAAAGCAACGAACAACTGATATCGGAGATACTATCATAAATGGGAGATGAATATCATGGAGACTGTATTAAAGATAGTTGTTATGTGACAAGTTAAAGCAAGTTATAGTAAGTTATAACAAGTTATAGCAAGGGTGCCGGCGACCTCATCCCACATACCCGGTTATACGAGAATAGCCAGGCATAACCTTGTCCTCGACTATATAACCGTAGACGGGGTGTAATATCCTGTGTGACGAGAATGTACGACCCCCCGTACGTTACCAGGTTGGGTGGAAATGACCCCTATATGTGGGTAGTCCCAACGTGATAACCCTTAGTTCATTATTTAGCGAATTATCCATGTTATGGTTAGGGAGACATGAATGATTTAAGGTACAGTTATGAGGGTAACGATTTAATACAATGAGACCGGAGATATGGGATTGGTGATAAGGTAACTAATACATCATGGACAGATCATAAAGTATGAATTTGAGGAAACTAAGAGATGGCAAGGATAAGACTATAATAAAGTTATGGGAAGTGAAAAGATGTGCTACGGTTGAAAATAGAAAGATATAGTTTCTGATATGAGGGCGATGTGGGATAATAATAAGGTGATAGTGATATGGGGATTAACCTAGAGAGGTATTATAATATAGCTTACACAAGATTATCAACCAATCAAGTTTTATTATGTGATAAGTGATTATTAGTCAGGTTAACAGATTTAATACATATATCATTCATGGCTCAAATACAACATCAAACAATTATTGGAACATAATATTCAAAACTAAAACATTGCAGCCCTGATATCAAAAGAGTGTCAATAATTTGATCCTAAGTTAAAGCATGTTCATATGCTACCCTCCATTAACAATTTAAGCACAGATTCTAACATACCAATTAAAATTACGAACTCTAGAACATTTAACTGAACATCCTAATTATAGAGTAGCAGGTGAACTAAAATAACCTAGAACATCATGGCATGAATATAATATTAAAAGTCTATAAACAGGCAATATGAACGATATGATAATAACCAGACCTCATTAGTGATACACTAGTAGTCAGGTGACTTTAGCGATATGATATTAGCCAAGCGATATGGTATGAACCAAGTAATTGCAGTGATGTGATATTAGCTAAGCTATATGATATGAACCAGGTGACCTTAATGATAAGATTTTTAGCGATATAATGCTAGTCAAGCAAGCATGGTTGATATGGTAATTATACTTAATGGCAAGGTGAAAAGTAAACTGGAAATATGCAATTTACAAAATAGAAAGGTCACGGCTGCGAGGTACTTGCCTTAAGCATGCTCGACTGACACGCTACCCGATGGATCCGGAAAACGCAACTGCTCATCAGCTGCTCCCTCAACAGCTGCGTGAGGACCTACAAAGTGATATGGGAAACCACCGATCAGATATGACGAATTTGATAAAGGAATGATAGGAAATAATTGACTAGAAAGGAGACAGCCGTTCACTGAGCTAACGACCATTCGATCGCACGAAAAGACGTTCAGCCGCACAAACGGCCAACGCGCATTCGGCCGCGCGAACATGCATTCGACCATGCGAACGACATGCGCCCCCGGTCACCGGCCGTTGCCTCCGGCCGCCGCCGGCGCCACTGTCTGAACGCACACAGCTGCTACACGCATGCGGCTGTGCGTGCAGCGAGTGCGCCGCCGCCGTGTGCTGGCCGACCGCTGCCGCCGAGTCCAGCCTGACGCGTGCACGCGAGCGTGGCACGAGTGCGTGTGCAGGCGAGCGGGCGTGGCGTCGCTGGGCATGCCGCTGCCGTGATCCGGCCGGCCACCTGCCGCCGCCACCGACGCCCCCTCGGGTCGCCGCGTGAGCCACCGCCAGCCGCTGGCCATCACCGCCGGCCGCGTGCGGGTCGTGAGCGCGCAGGTGCGTGTGCGGGTGTACGACGCGGGCGCCGCCGCCACCACCACAGCCGCCGCCGGTGGACCGCCGCCGCCCATGCAGCTCCATGTGTGAGAACAAGAGAGAGAGAGATTGACAGAGATTAAAGGAGAGAGAGTAAAATGGAATAGGTGGATAAGATGCAACACAGGAGAGAGAGAGATTAATTAGGGATAGGAGAGAGAAAACGGTTAGGGATAGATTTTTTTTGTTTTTTTAGGGTGCTACACTATGTTTTCCTGTCGAACAAGAGTAGAACTAATCTACCTAAAAAGATCAATAATATTTATATACTATTCATCATGCTCTAAAAATTGTGCAAATCACTATTAAAGAAAGCGCTGCCTAATATGAAAGGGAAAAAACACTGAGCTCGGTGCAGGTTTTGGGTGCGTTTTTTTCGTCTGCTGCTCATGACTACGGCTGATAGCTTTTGCCCCTAGCATGAGCGCTTGTGCGAATTCGTCGGTCATGTGGGAGGTGGCATTGGTGTTGAGGAACCAGTCAGTGGAGCCATTCGGTTGATGCAGCGAGGAGGCTTGTTGTGCGTGAAGAAGCCCACTAGTGTCCCAAGTGTTAACGTCGGATGGAGCCATGGAAGTCACCAGCTGGAGCATGACGGGGTAGGCCTGGCCCATGGGTGCTGGAGGCCGAGTGCCCAAGATGCCAAGGCCCGTATGTAGCACCGCACATAGAGCCAAACTGGGACACTACTATGGATCGTCATCGCCAAGGTAAAGAATAAGTAATAAAAGCAATAATAGAAATGCAAGGAAATTAAAATCTTAAAATTACTTTATTAAAAACTAACAGAAACTAAAATAAGTGATTGAAACATGGGACTGGTTCACTTCTAATCAAAAGGAAATAAATGAAATGACATAAATAGTGGCAAGCCACGGTGCCGAAACTCGAGTGCTTCCACCCATGAATGATACTACACTGCACTGGCTTTTTATCTGAGAATAGAAAGAGCAACCGTGATATTTGGAATCTCAGCAAGTACCCAATATTGGTCGCAACACGAAGAGAAAAGGACAAGCAAGTAATAAGTAATTGACGGGTTAATTGCAATGAAATTATGTTACCAGAAATATTAAAACCGATCAAGGATAGAGATAAACAGAGATGTGAAATCAAGGTAATAATTATTTAACAAGTTATAACCATGGCCTTAGCGATTTCTTCCCACATACCCGGTTATACGAGAGTAGTCAGACATGTCTCTGTTCTCGACTGTATAACCACAGACAGGGAGCAATATCCTGAGTAACGAAAATATACGGCCCCCCCCCATACTATGTGGGTGGTTGTAACATCCCAATTAGCTTGCTAGTGTAATTGCGAAAATGATGAAAATCTTTTAATCATTTTTCCTGTGTTCTCAAAAGTTTTTGGCGTATTTCAAATTTCTCGAGTTGGATTTCTTGCCAAAAGGCCGATTGATAAAAAAATCCAAACCTTGAAATCAAGATCTAGAAATTAAAGTTTTAAAATTTAGAAAATCCAAATCTCCTTGGAAGTATTAATTTCAAATTCTAAAATTTAAATCTGGCCATTCAAAGCCAAGAATGGAAATTGAAAATTGATATAAGATCTTTCCATCCAATTTGCATATCCGAACTTTTTTAAAAAAATTCAGAAAATTAAGAATCATTTCTCAAAACTTGAAAATATCAAAATTCAATTACTGAATCTCAAAATTTGAACTTGGCTTTCAAAGTCAAAAATCTAAATGCAAAACCAAATCTGAAGGACCAAAAATTCGGAAATTCATAAATCACCGAAATCCCTCTGGGCCGGCCCTTCTTCTCCCCGGCCCGCTATTTTTTTCTCCGGGCTGTCTCCTTCTCTTTTCCTGGTTCAACCGGCCTATTCCTTCTTTTTTTTCTCCTGGCCCGGCCGACGCGGTCGTCTCCTTCCCCTCTCTCTGCTTCTTCCTCCTCCCGCCACTGTTCCAGGCGCTGCCGCCCAGGCCGACGGCCCAGCCTGCGCCGCCCGACCCCGCCCCCGGTATTGCCTAGCTCCGCCCCGGGTTCGCGCGCCGCCCCTGGTATTTCCCCGTCGCCCATGCCTGCAGTACACACGGTACACCTCGCCCATGCCGCCGGACGCGCCACCATGCCCGGGGTACTCCTTGCCATGCCGCCGCCCATGCCGGCCGTACTCCCCCGAACGTGCGCACCAGTGGAATGACTGCTCCCTTCCCCGCCTATAAGAAGCCGGCCGAACCCCTTGCTTTTCTTCCCCATCGCGCTTCTCCCTCATTTCCGGCCGACCGCCACCGCTTTCACCACCGCCTCCTCCTCGGTCAGCCCCGGGCCGATTCCTTGCGTTGGGGGCTTCTTCTCGGTGCGCTGGAGCTTCTTCGACCGCCGGCCGGTGCTCTCCTCCGCCGGCGCGACCCGTCCACAGTGGCCTCCCCGCGCCGCCGCCTGTGCCCGTCGCCGACTCGCCTTGGCCTCCCTCCGGCCACCTCAACCGCTCAGGTAATCTCCTAGTACTTCACTCCTGCTCATGCGCGGCTCACCTCCTCCCCTCTCTCCTCCGGCCGCCGGCACCCCGTTTTCCCCCACCGCCGGCCGCCTAACGCAGCCACCCGCCCGCCTTGGCGCCACTCCGGCCGGAACTGCTGCCTCCCCGAGCCTCTTTGTCACCCGGGCAACTCGTTTTGCCGGCCGTCGTCGCCTCTCCAACCGCTCCTCGCCGGCGTCGCCGCCGCTGCCATGCCTCGGCCTCCTCCTCTGTTTCCGTCTTTGCCTCAGCTGGGAGCACTTCTTCACTGCCAAACCGACTCCTCTGTCTCCCTCTCTATTATGACAGGTGGGCCCACTAAAGATTAGCACCTGGTAAAGGTGTAATCACTTGCATCCTCTCAATTCATTTGTAGTAAGCATCTTAAAATATGAATTATAAATAAAAATGGGAATAAAATTAATTGTGAGATTTAACTAAACGGATTATGAAATGAAATTAAAAATTTAAGTTTGATTAATTGCCTGTAAAGACACATTGTGCATGAGAATAAGAATAAGGAATTAATTATGAATTCATAATAGAAAGATTTATACAATTAAATTAACAACTTCACATTTGTAAATTTTATGCCAATCAAGATTAATAATCTAATCCTCATGTACAAGCTTTATCAAGCTAAATTTATGCCATGAACTATTTTACTATTATCAGGTAATTTACAAGAAGTTAATCTAATAATAATAATATGGTTAAATGATTTAGTAATGAAGCTTGATAAAATATTTACACCCATATTATCTTGTCTAAACCCATGACAAATAAGATAATGGCAACAAAGGTAATTAATATAATATGAATGAATGTATCATCAGATATAATATTTCAATAGCAAGAATTTGAAACTACCCCGCTCGCTAAAGTTATCTCTCAGAAATCATTGGCAAGCCATATAAAATATCAAGTGTGGTTTACTCATCTTTAAAATCATGAAAGCTATCGTTTTAAAAAAAAGGCTTAAAATATTTTGTAATAAAAACTTTAACAATTACCCTAAAATGCTAAGGCATTAATCAGTGGTTGACGCTTAAATCTCCAATCACTATCTCGGGATTTAATGATCGAATATAATTAATAATAAAAGAAATAGCCTTATCAAAGAGATCCTTATTAAAATAATAAACTCCTCTTTCCAATAAATCGCAACCGTTTGCCATTTCTAATAAGTTCGTTAATCAAGTAGAATAATTAACTTTGCTCATAATAACGACTGGACTAAAATGGCCAACCCCATCATTTACTTAAGTCACTAACATAATGATTTATTAAGTTGGCTACTACAATCTCAGATAAGTACTGCCACATGAAATATCAAAGATTACACTGAGTACTTAAAAATCTCATGTAAAGCTCCCGCATCCTAAAATCACAAAGCTCTGTCCCACTTTGCTATCTCCGCTAACCCCTTTTATCTGTCCGTAAGTCCTGCCTGACTCACGGGACTTCCTTGATAAATATAAGTTAACAAAGAAAGTCACCAAATAAAAGATCGAGCCTCGCCCTTCCCCAATCGACTGTGTTTGGCCACTTTCCTTTCCAAAGCAGGTAATTCCTGTAAAATACTCCTTCACCTCGGATTCCTTCTTATCCTACTTTTCCCTCACAATAAAGCTACCCAGCCACCTCATTCATTCGCCCAGTTCATCTACCGCTGTGTTCACGGCACACTAATCCGAATCATCCTTCTATTCTCAAATCGTAACAAATGTATAATTTAAATTAAATTGGGCATTTAAAGTGTTTGGATTTATTTGGTCTTTCTTTTCTTTGTCGCGCATTAGAATCTGAAGACTCGATAAGGCGACGGATTCGAACAGGATCAAGACTTGAGTAAAAGCGAAGATCAGCAAATTAAAAACTCTGACTGAGCAGGCTTTGACTTAGGTCAATCAAGGCCATGGTACACCAAGCAAGGCAAGTCATCACTTTGATCATATTGATCCTACATTTTATGCAAAATTATGTTCTTTTAAACTATCAACTTGCATGCCTAATTAATTATACAAATATATATCAAAGCTTAAGGTAGCTACATGCCCACTTGATGTTGTATTATGCCATCCTTTGGTACTTGAATCACCTGATCCTTGTCACCATAGATATTAATGATAACCTTACTAGCTATAAGTCCTATTATATGCCATGCTAGTCTTGTCAAAGTCCAGGGCACATAGTTGCCCTGATCATCAATCGTTAACACATAAGAATTTGTTTTGGGACAGTCATGGGATGTACGTGGCTGAGTATTTTGCTACAAATGTTTTATGCTTCTCAAAACCCTAAAATTCTGCTTTACCTGTCTGGGCGGTTGGTGAGAGTGGATGGTGCTGATGTCGCACGAGAACCCATGGTTTGTGGTAAGAACCGCTCGGACAAATTAAGGACTGAATCTTGTACTGACCTCTTGGTGTAAAACAGTACAACCACAAGTCTATATGGGTACGACCTAGCTGATTAACTTGCAAAGGTTTAGCTTAGATATCATCACGGAAGATGGGTGCCAGAGCACTGGTTTACTCATATGGCGCAAGAGGGGGCCTCTGACTGTGGCAGATGTAACCCTTCAGCGGTGAAACCTCAGCGGGGTGGTATCTAGCTAAATCGGAGTAAGGTAAAGGCTTTGTGATAAACCATCTGGGTCTCATGCCTAAGGAAGCATGTTGGCTATTAAGATGACTTATCTCTTGTGGTGAAAGTGTACAACCTCTGCAGAGTGTAAAACTGTTCGAGCAGCCGTGCCCACGGTCAAGGGCGGACACGGGAACCTACTCGAGATAGTTCTATTTCCAAAAATATTTGTGGGTGGGATAAAAACTTGTCGGAGAGACGTACTCTGATTTTGAATTTTTCCTGGAGAGATGTACTCCAGCGGCGAAAACCAGCATTGGTGGAGGTAGCCATGCACTTTAAAAGGTGGATGTAACCTGCACTACAATTATTATCGCATTCTCGCAATCAATTTCATAAAATCTATTTTAGTTAAAATTGCTAGGTCTCAGGAGTTTTCCTACTTATTGTAATTCCAAAACACTGCTTTTAGCAAATAAAAGAGCCTCAAGCCTCCCTTGACAACTTTGCATCTATTATTATTGCATCCTGTGTGGTGGCTTGCTGAGTATCATCGTACTCATTCTGGCTTAATTGCCATCATTCAGTCAGAAAGGAAATAAAATCAAGCCCTGTGATGCCTAAAAAGGATCGACAGAGCTGGAAGACGATGAGGCCATGGACTAGGTCGCGAACCCCAGTTGGCTGCCTGTGGGCAAGTCCTGCGGGTCCCACCTGTATGAAGTTTCCGCTGCTGCAATTTATCGTTTTCGGCCTAATCGGCCCATGAGTAAGTATTACTGTATTATTTACGCTTTCGCATGGTATGTTTTTGATATACAGTAATGTATCTGTGAGCACTATCTACTGATCCAGGGAATAGTGCGGTGGAATCACAGAGGATCTGGGTTTGCTAACCTGAGGTCCGACAGTGGCATTCTCCCTTATATATGGGTAACCCCAGGCCAGGTAACAATTATGTTATTAACGACTAATTTGATAAGTGATTAGAATAACTAAGGGCAAGTCTGAGTAAGGTTACGATAAGTGACAGGATCGTTAAGGTTGAGGAGGAAAGGCATAATTTCCTATATGAGACAATGGGGGATGATACTATAGTGGTAGTGATCCAGGAATTACTCTAAACGACACTTTGACATCGCTCACACAAGGGTTGTCAATCATCCATAATTTATTACATGATAAGTGGTTATTAGTCAAATTAATGAATATCATAAATAAATCAGTCGAGGCTCATAAGCAATAACGTACAAATAGAAGATCAGGGAGTAAGGTATATAAATAAAGCAGCTCAATGTTAAAAGATTACTAATGGTTAACCTTAAATTCGAACATGGATATATGCTACCCCTATCAATGATTTAAGCATCAATTATAATCGCTAATTAAAGCATGAATTCTATAATTGCACGTTATGCTAACCTAGAAGCATACAACACCAACTAGCCTAGCACATCAAGATCTACCCAATATAATAACAGTATACGACTTGGCAATCAATACAATGTAATCATTGAGCACTAAGCTAACAACAACAGTTAATCATGAAATGGTAATGTGCGAAGAAGATAGGTTACGGCCACGAGGTACTTGCCATGAGCACGCTCGACGGACACATTGCATAATGGGTCCGAACTGCGCAACTGCCCAACTGCTCCCTCAACAGCTGTGTGCGAATCTACAAGATGGAATAGAAAGTAACCGATCAGGTGCAGCTAATTTTGATAAAAGAACGACAAGAGATGAACTTGATTGGAGAGAAAACAGGTTCGCTAGTCCCACGGCCATGCGAAACGTTGTTCGGCCACGAGAGTGGCGTCCCACTGTGAGGACTAGCAAAATGCCGCTGCCTCGACATCGACGTCGGTGCCGCGCCATGCCGGCTGACGCATCATCGCCGGGCTGTCGTGCCGCTAACGCGCCGTTGCTTGTGCCTCTTGGCCGTGCGTCCGCCGCCACGCCTCCCTTTGCGCCGTGCGTCCTAGAATTGCAGTGGCCGAACCGATGGACGACTGGAAGCAGTCGCCTGGTGGTTCGGCAACTGCAATTATTTCACCCAACGGCCAGTGGATTGCTTGCGTGTCGTGCGGCCATTGGGCAATAAGTTCCGGTCGCCTAACGATTCGGTGACTGGAGCCCATTTCTGTAAAACAAAATTTGCGCGGGTATATTTCTATTATTTCGAATAAACCATAGATTATTTATAAAAAATTTCCATTTTGTAACTCTAGACTCCCATATTGAAAAGTGGTTATGTGCTTCTCTTTGGATCTCTTCATGCCCTCGTGGTTTTTGCATTCGATCAGAGTGCCTCTAAGTTTACGGTCTGGATTCGTACGGACGACATCACCAAACTCTGGTTAGTTCGGTTCATTTGATTTGGATAGTTACATAGACAACAACCTTCACAAGATATCACACGGAAATAGATGCTCTCCCAGTTCAGAACCGGGCCCTTTGCCACCAGAAGGTGGCGATCAGAAGGCAGATATGATCCAGACGTCTACGCGGCCAGTGCTGCCTCATTCGTCTTGGCATTTTGGGCCACCGTTGCGTTCTTGTTTTGCCATCCACTTGGGCGCCGTGTAATTCTCAAATTGTAGCCCGTCATATTAATATCCACCTACATGAAAACAAAAGGCAAGCGTGCAAATATGCCGTAGTTTATCCAATTAATCTAACATCAACTGTAGTGTGTGCGGATATATGTGTGACTTGAAATGTCGGGCAACCCTCTACAGCTACCTTCTTGCAAAATTGTCCTGTTACACATCTAAAAAATCATTTGTCACGTTACACTATTGTCTGCGATCCTGAAATAAATGAATGGGAAGATATCCTACTTATTATATTTTCTTTTGTACACGATTCCCTTACCGTGAAACAGCAAGCAAGCTGCATATCGACCAACAAGAAGAATCGCCCATGATGTGTAGTAAAAGGTAGCCTAGAATTCCCGTGCTTCCCTCCATAAGTTGTAATATATATACACATCAGATCTGACTTCCTTACATAATTTCCATTACTGCACCTCACACACAAGAAAAAAATCGCAAGCCAGCTTTTTTTTTTTTTTGAAGGTAGACAAACGCCGGCCAGCTTTGGAGAAAACTCTGTGAACAACTGGTGCTGCAGAGTGCAGACTTTGGGTCGGCCCTAGTAAATCTGAAACGACAAAATAACTGAACTGGGTTCGGTGCAGGTTTTGTAGTGCGGAGCTGCGCGTGTAGAAGCGGGTCGGGGGCTGAGGCCAACTTCCTTACGCGGCGGAGCAAAGCCAGTCTAGCCAGAAGGTGAGAGGCCAAATGTAACGGTGGACAGAGCAGACCAGGAGAGGCACCGTGATGGCGTCGTGATATGTTGTGGGCTTGGCCTATCGGGTTGTGAAGCCCAGGCGTAGAGCAACTTGCGGTTCCCGTCCACATCGCGCTTCCACTTCCAGCGTTCCACTGCCACCGCCCCTGCGCAGCCGTTTCTTCGCCTGCAGATGGCGAAAACGCAGAGAATACACAGGCATCAAAACTGATCAAGCTTTTCTTATTTCGCTTATTTTGGTTTGAGTTTATGACTTCCATCTTATTTTTTATTATTCTTAAATTTTATCTTTTTCTGACTTTTTAACTTTTTTGAGCTTTTCTGCCCGTTTTTTCATATTCGTTTGCATTGTCCATAATGGGCTAACGTGTTTTTTTTATTTTTTTAAATTTAGTTACGCCAAATAAGGCACCATCAGCTACAGTGTAATTTCACCCAGCTACAGTGCAATTTCAACCATAAGACAGCTTATTTCAGTCCAACCAAGTGGCAACTAAATGTACCAAAAGAAGCATCTAAGCAACTCCAGCCACAAAAAAAAATCGTTTCGAGTTACGTGCAATTAAACATTGTAAAATATGTCTATTAATATATTTTTGAATATTTAGATTAAACACAAGAAAATAATATATGTACATTTATTTCAAAAAGTACTTTAATAATATTATAATTTATTAGATTTTTAAAATATATTAAAATAGAAATAAATGATCATGGTTGTATTTTAAAGACCATGTTAATATCCAAAACGACTTTCTTTTGGTTGAAGTAGTTCTTCACCTATAGCATTGCATGTAGCTATAGAATCGCATGTGTTCCTGTCGCTCTTAGCCTCAGTGGTGAAGCCAGGAATGAAATTGATGGTGGGCTGAACTATTTATAGGTCTAAACTAGATTGACACAAAATTAGTCATTTACTCTTATAAAATTTCAAATTTATAAAGAAATTATAAATTGAATGAAGACAAACAATGAAAAATAGAGAAATAGAAAGTAGGTACCTCAATAATAGAAAGCGCTATTAGTGCGGAGTAGCGATAAGTCACCTATTTATAAAACATATCAAAATTAGTGCTATAATAGAAAATTATGAAAGACAATATAAAATTTAGATAATATGAAATATACCATAATTAAGCTAATTTGAATCACGAGACAATAGAAATAAAAGGCAGCATCCTTTTCCACACTCTATCCAATGTTCTTATCATCTTCATGGCTTGTTTGTTGATGTAAGCAGGGAGCAAAGATTAATCGATTAACATGGACGACTCGAACCTCTTCATGTAGTGGGCAATGAACACGCTGCACCAGCACTCCTCGGCCACCGCCACCGCTCCCGCATACACTGATGGCGGCGGCGACGGCGAGGGTGCTTCCTTCCCCTCGCTACAAGCGCTCCGCAGCACCTCCCAGACTACCGCGGCCACCGGCGTCCGGGACCTCACGATGCAGATCGACTACCAGGCCAGTAGCTGGAGCTCTTGCGACAGCCCCGGCGCCGCCATGGACCACGACCCGGCAGCCGAGTGGTCCCCCCACACTGCCCTCACTAGGACCGGCGGCGGCAACAGGCCGATGAGCTGGAACTTCAGCACCACGTTGGCGCAGCCAACTGATGAGAGCGGCGGGGCGAGGGCGTTGCGTTGTCGGACGCCGTTGGGGCCACTATAGCGTATACGTCGGCCGGGAAGAGAGGGGGTAGCGTGGCGCCCGCTGCGGCGGGGGGCTCGGCGGCGGCGGCGCATTCGGGGCACGTGCAAAACCACATCATTTTGGAGCGGCGGCAATGGGAGAAGATGCTTTTTGCCGGTTCTCTCATATTCATTTGCATTGTCCATAATGGGCTGACTTGTTTTTTTCCTTTTTTTTATTTTTTTAAAATTTAGTTACGCCAAATAAGCCATCATCAGCTACAGTGTAATTTCACCCAGCTACAGTACAATTTCAGTCATAAGCCAGCTTATTTCAGCCTAACCGAGTGACACCTAAATGTATCGAAATAAGCATCTAAGCAACTCCAGCCACGGAAAAAATCGTTTCGAGTTACGTGCAATTAAACATTGTAAAATATGTCTATTAATATGTTTTTGAATAATTAGATTAAACACAAGAAAATAATATACATAGATTTATTTCAAAAAGTACTTTACTAATATTATAATTTATTAGATTTTAAAATATATTACAATAGAAATAAATAACCATGGTTGTATTTTGAAGACCATGTTAATATCCAAAACGACTTTCATTGTGGCTGAAGTAGTTCTTCACCTATAGCATTGCACGTAGCTCTAGAATCGCGTGTGTTCCTGTCGCTCTTAGCCAGGTAGCCTCCATGTCATGGTAGGGCGCTCAAGTAAGTCAACGATACTGTTAGTGGCTATCCACCGGCCGGGAGAATGCACGGAACACTTTTTCCACATTCCACAAGATTATCCCGTGTTTATTCCTGGTTCTAGTAAACTCGCTTTGACCCTTCAACTAACCGTGTTTGTTCCGTTCACCAAAAGAAAACGTGTTTGCCAAGTTGTAGCTTCCACGTCCCTGTAATCAACAGACAACAGCAGGCTACCACTGCAAGTCTGCATGAGAACCTTAAGTCTAGATACAACCGCAGTATGAGAGCAGGAGAAAGCAGAGCATCTTTCGAGATGAGCTGCTACTATCCATGGGGATCCTTGTTCTTGGTCCTATGTTTGTTACAGTCCATGCTTTACATGTCCTGTGGCTGCTCCGTGGAGGAGAGAGCGGCCCTAATGGACATCGGGTCTTCTTTGATGCGCGCAAACTCTGTGGTGCCCCCGCCCAGTTCGTGGGGACGGGGTGAGGACTGCTGCACGTGGGAACATGTGCAATGCAACAATAGCACACGGCGAGTATCTCATCTCTACCTTTCCAATCTGTATGAGCCTTTTTACGGCACTTCAGCAGAAGATGGATGGCGTATAAACTCGACGGCCTTTTCAGCATTTCATGAGCTTCGGTTCCTAGATTTATCTGAGAATTTTCCCGGATCGCTAAGCTTCGATGGTATGTAGCCAACTTTCATTTCCGTACACGTACGTGTGGTTGCTTCTTGTCTTCCTGAAATTAAACACGTACACAATTTAATTTCTACCACAAACAAACCTCCATAGGCTTAGCAGGACTAACCAAGCTTCGGTACCTCAACCTCAGTTTCAACTCGCTAGAAGTCTTAAATCTCAACTCTAACCCTACGAGCGAAGCTCTTCCGGATGCAGGTAGAGAAATGAAATTTTACTACTAAAAGTACTGCTGAATAAAGAATTGGTATCCTATGTTTGCAACTGCTATTTGTAATCGTTAATCTTCATGCTTTGCAGCTTTCAAAAATCTTCAAAACTTGCGAATACTAGATTTGAGCTACAATGGATTCAACGGAAGCCTCCCGATGTCAATATTTGCACTTCCTCACCTTAAGATCCTAAATCTCTCAGAAAATTCACTCAGAGGACGTATTCCTATTAGTTCATCTTCGGAACCAGTTTCATTGGAAGTACTAGATCTCAATTATAACAGGTTGAGCGGTGCTCTTCCAACTGATCAAGGTATAAAAATTTAAACTTATTGCTTATATGAGCATAAATAATGTTAATTAGGGTAAAATCGTGAATGCCGCTGCTTATAATTATTATATTTTTCACAGCATTTGAAAATCTTCGGAACCTGCGCGAGTTGCATTTGAGATCCAATCTATTTAGTGGAAACCTTCCAACATTATTGTTTTCACTTCCACAAATCGAAGTGTTGGATCTCTCAGGAAATCTCTTAGAAGGTCCCATCCCTATAAGTTCATCTTCAAATTTTTCTCTGTCTCTCGAGAGCCTTAGGTTTTCCCAGAATAATTTAAAGGAGCTTGATTTGTCCAACAACAGCTTGTCAGGGAGCATGCCGAACTGGCTGTTTACAAAGGAAGCAACTCTACGTAGACTAAATCTTGGAAATAACTTGCTAACTGGGTCTCTAGATCCGATATGGTACCCTCAAACATCTCTACAGGTCATCAACATATCTATGAACCGGATTGCAGGGCAGCTACCGGATAACATCAGCTCAATGTTTCCAAGCTTGTCTGTTCTACTATTTTCTGACAATAACATTTCTGGAGACATACCGAGGTCATTATGCCACATCGATTCCATGGAATATGTAGACCTTTCGTACAACAAATTTTCTGGTGAACTACCTGCTTGCGTGTTCTCTGATCTTCCCAACCTGGGGACCTTGAAGGTCTCAAACAACCAACTTGGTGGTCTGATATTTGGTGGGATGAATAGTTTGTCTATTGAGTTGCCAATATTGTACCTAGATAGCAACAAATTTGAAGGAACACTACCCCGTAATCTATCAGGGGCTTTGAGTGTCATGGAGTTACAAGATAATAAGTTGTCTGGCAACCTTGATACTTCATTTTGGGATGTATAATAGGTGATACTTCATTTGCAGGTCCTGAATCTTGCCGGTAACAGTATAATAGGTGAAATTCACCCAACGGTATGCGGGTTACCAAGTATTGGGCTTTTAGATCTATCAAATAACAACCTTGCAGGGCCTATACCAAACTGTAGTCATACTACACTCAGGTTTCTTTATGTATCTGGGAATTCCTTATACGGTGATATTCCGAATGCTTTTCTCAATAGCTCACATGTTATATCTTTGGATCTAAGATACAATCAGTTCACAGGTAACCTGGATTGGATACGATATCTTGATGACATTCGTGTGCTTTCTTTGGGTAGGAATAAGTTTGAAGGGCAAATCACCCCCAAGATGTGTCGCCTCCAGAGCTTGAGGATAATCGATCTCTCACACAACAGTCTTTCAGGGTCATTGCCTCCATGCATTGGTGATATGCCTTTCAACTATGTTTACGATATAGACTTGAGGTTGTTTAGCATGTATTATTCGGCGACAGACAATGTACACATGCATGACCTAGAAAGCTTCACTTTCAGTACCAAAGGGAATCTTTACACATATCGGCGTAGTTTTCTTTCGTCGATGTCCGGCATCGACCTGTCTGGGAATTCGTTGTCTGGAGAAATTCCTTGGGAGCTCGGAAATCTGAGCCATATCAAGGCCCTCAATCTGTCCTACAATTTCTTTACCGGCCCAATTCCAGCGAGCTTTGCAAACATGAGAGAGATAGAAAGCATGGATTTATCCCACAACAAGCTAAGTGGACAGATACCATGGCAATTAACTCAGTTATCGACACTGGAGGTGTTCTCTGTGGCATACAACAACTTATCAGGATGTGCACCAAACACTGGTCAGTTCGGTTCGTTTGGTATGGATAGTTACAAAGGCAACAACAACCTTCAAAAGGCATCGCATGGGGGCAGATGCACTTCCAGATCAAGACCAGGTTCTTTGACACCGGAAGATACGGAGACGAAGGAAGATGATCCAGTGCTCTACGCGGTCAGTGCTGCCTCGTTTGTATTGGCATTTTGGGCTACCGTGGCATTCGTGTTTTGCCATTCGTCCGGGCAGCGTGTGATACTGAAATTGTAGTATGTCAGACTAATATCATCCTACAAGAAAACAAGAGGCATGCAATTCTGCCCTAGTTTATCGAGCTTGTATGCGCGACTTTACATGAACTGTATCACTGTACTATAGTTATCATATTGCAAAATTGTCCTGTTACATGATTGTATGTGATAGTTGGAGGATATCCTACTTATTTGTTTCTTCACACATGATTCACGTATCATGAAACAACGTCCAACAAATTGCAGTCCACCAAGAAGAAGAAGAATCACCGCACCTCAAAAGTACAACTGCACAGTGCAGCATTGTCCTCTGTAGAAAAATAGCAAGCCAACTTTAGCTTCAGATAATACAGTCGGTGCTGCAGACTTGTGTTGGCTCGATGCATGTTGATCTGACGAGCAGTGGTTCTATGTTTTTCTGTTAAACAAAAGTAGCAATAATCTCAAAATATATAAAAAGATAAATAGCATCTATACATCATTCATCATGCTCTAAAAATTATGCAAATCACTATTAAAGAAAGCATTGCCTAATCTGAAAGGGAAAAAACACTGAGCTCGGTGCAGGTTTTGGGTGCGTTTTTTCGACTGCGATTCATGACTACGGCTGATAGCTTTTCACCCTAGCGTGAGAGCTTGTGCAAATTCGCCGGACATGTGGGAGGTGGCACCGGTGTCGAGGAACCAGTCGGTGGAGCCATTCGGTTGATGCAGCGAGGAGGCTTGTAGTGCGTGAAGAAGCCCAATGGTATCCCAAGTGTTAGCGCTGGATGGAGCCATGGAGGTCACCAGCTGGAGCATGACAATGTAGGCCTAGCCCATGGGTGCTGGAGGTCGGGTGCCCAAGATGTTGGGGCCCATAGCACCAGTCCATGGAGCCCGTCATGGCTGGCCGGCCCACGGAGTGCCCCATGGGGCATAGATTGGCAGCCACTGGATGAGGCCTCTTGGCCTAGGATGTGACAACAATGTTCACACCCTCCAGCTCACATGGCAAAGCCAGCGCGTGCACTTGCACCCAACCTAGCACGTGCGGCTAGAAGTGTCGCCATGCCCCCACTGGTGGCTGGTGGAAGAAGGATGATGAGGCGGAAGGATGCTAAGGATATCCCAACCACCACAAATACTCCTCCTAGTTCACACGGTGTTGTTTTTAAAGATTTTAGCGTGCCAAAATATCATGTTGATTCATCTCAAGCACACCAAGGCCTAAATGCGTGCATACAAGTATATGTAATGAAGATATATACGCATATTTATTTTGAACTATTTGTGAAGCTCAATTTATATTTTGAATCCAAAGAATGCTTTATATAAAAAATGTGATTTTGAATATATATACCTCTTTGATTTCACCTTTTTATCCAAATGAGACTAAGCGATAATATAATTAAATAAACATATTAGTCTCACATATATATTTATCTGTTGGATCGAAAACGGCAATAGAGGGGGGTGAATGGTGCCTTTAAAAAATCACCCCCAAAGTATTCGCAAAAATCTCTACTCTCCGATAGCTATAAAAGCTATGAACGAGAAGATTCAAGCTCTATGGAAATTGCAATTAGATCAACAAAAAGGGGTGAAACAGACTTGGTCGGAAACTCTCACAAGAGAGTAAAACAACATTCTGCTGGAAATCTGCAAAGGAAATACTAGCTCAAGGATTATCTCACTAGACTCAATATATACTGAGCTGACAAACAAAAGATAGCACACATGCAGCCAACCAGACTATAAATGGAGTAGTCTAGCAATCAACTCACAAACAAACAAGTTCAAGATGAACTAGACAAGACTGACCGAAACTGGATCAAGGAAATCAACTGGCAGTACAGAGCATAGTCACTTGACTGAAAATAGTCACCTTGCCAAAAACCGAAAATAAATGCTGCTGAAAAAAGGCTTTACCGAAGGCTGAAAAAGAACAAAAACTGCTGAACATAAGTTTCAGAGGACAGCTAACTGCAGAACACAAACTGAAAATCGAAATCAACCACTACAGTTAGTAAATTGGGGCATAGAATGAGAGAAGAAATGCCAAAAGCAGCAGTTACAGCTAACCGAATCCTGCTTGCTGTCCAGAAATTGCAGCAGACCAAACAAACAAAGAAAAAGAAGAAATACTAAAAAGGGAACAGCAGCCGAGCAACAAACTGAAATTCGAAAACCTGAACCTGACCGAACACATAACAGCACACAGAGAACTGATTACTAGGACTGAAATTTCCAAAGATTTCCAAGCTGCAGAGAACCAAAAATTAGGGACAAAGATTGAAAACCTAACTACAGATCAAAGCTGAAAACTGAAATTCAGTACTTACTGTAGACAAAATAGTAAGTATTTGTTCTGACCAAAACCAGAATTCTGAAAACTGAAAACCAAAAAAGTAAATACCGAGTACAATCCTCAATAGGGAAATTCGAGGAATTTGCTGCTTCTTCTTAGGACAACTCGACAGGGCTCTAAGCTAAACAACAAGGCTGATCTCAAGCAGAAAATCAAAGAGACAGAGAAAATCGATTTTGCCTGGATCAAACCACAGGATGAAATACAATCCAAATTGTTTGAGCTTCATGAATCTTTTGAGCTTGAGCCTTTTCAATCACAACAGAGAGTCATCTCTCAACAAAAGACACAAAACAAAATCACCTTTTTCATCAAGGAAATCAAAAGAACATGATTCCTCTGCTCACTGTGAACAGTAAACCCTGGAAATTGTTAAAATAGGGGAAGTTGATAGCAATCAAACTTTTGAAGAGAAACATGCCTTAGAAATCTTTGCTCTTAGCTATGATCTGGCCAAGTGGCCTTTAGGCAATCCCAAACTCATAGCAAAGAGAATCTACAACCACTACAACAAAGAACTCAAAATCAAGAACACAGAAGACACCCAAGAGCAAAAGAAGAAACTAAAAGAAACAGAGGGCAGCAAAAACAATATCAAAGCACACATCACATCACAGGGAGAACATCTCAGAGCTAGATGAAGAGACATGAGCGATTAGATAATCAAGAGTTTACAAGCTTCTCATCCTCCATCTCACAGCCTGAGAGGACTCATCCAAGAACACACGCAGGAGACAAGGAAAACTGAAAGCAACACCTCCTCTGCTCTGCCCACCAACTCCCTAACAGCAAAAGAGAAAGCAAAACTAACCCATTCAAGCCCTAACTCCTCTCACAAGACATGCAACAACCAGGAGAGCCTCCCCCTATTTATAGTATCTCATAATGGGTTCACCACATGCTTTGCCCATTAAGCCTTTACGCTTTACCCGCTAACTCTAACCAAATCCACTTCCTTTAGTGCAGCTTTGCGTATTTACCAAAACGCTCCTCCTGCACCTTCCGGGAAGCTTCCTCATTCCTTGCCATCCAAGCCTCGCAAACACCTCGAGTCCTCGCCGTCTTTGGCACATCCCGACCGCTCCGACCTCAGCACCACATGCGCCTAGTCCGGTCATCCCGTGTCTCGCCACGACTCCGCCTCGATGTCCTGCAGCCATCACAGACAAGAAACACATCACATAGCACCGCTCGACATAATGAAATCAACACTCGCATTAGAGACATCTTAAACACGAAAAAGCTCAAACCTGTCGAATCAAAAGAATAAGCATCATAAGTACTTCAGACCAAGTTTGACCAAGTCCGACTGAAGCCGATTGCACCGCGCAACGACATGGCCCAAACCACACAAACCAAACTCGACTTTCCTAAAACAGGTGTCAATTACTCATCACACACACGGAATCACCTCCACATGGTCTCTCATTATCATTTAATCATATATTTGGATGTGAGGAATGCAACAAGATTATAAGAAAGATATCGAATGTAATATCTCAATGATTTGACCATTTTCATCTATATGAGACTAAGTAATATCATAATCAATAAATAAGGTTAGTCTCACAAATGTATTTGTCATTATCACCAAAACCTCATAATAGTATTTATTATTATTACCAAAACCAACTTAAATGGAGCTTAATCTTTTAATTGTCGAACGCTATCGACTAGTACACGATCGATTAGTTTTTATTGACCAATATGTGTGGATTAGATAAGGAAGGGAATTCCAAGTTAGGAAAGTATGGATTGAGTTCCAAAATTTATTAGTCATTTAATTTAGTTTTCTTTTTGTAAATCCCTTTTTGTATTGAGTCTAAAGTAAGTTTAGGAGAGCCATAGGTAAAGCCGATTCTAGTAGGGATCAGTTTCCAAGTTTGTGTCAGTCATTTGGGGGGGCGTGCGCGCTCGCGCGCGCGTGCACACACACACACACACACACATATATATATATATATATATATATATATATATATATATATATATATATATATATATATATATATATATATATATATATATATATATATATAACTAGGGCTGTTAGATTGATCCCTCCCAGATTAGCCCAACGGCTAATCTGGACCTTGATCACGCGCCTTGATCGGGGGCGCTCAGCCCAACAACTAGCTGATGGGCCCCCGTCGCGCTGCGCTATAAATAGAGGGTGGGGGCCGGCGGCTCGCGTCACGAGGTTCGACTGAGCCGTACACCCCACCGACAAAACCCTAACCGATCTAGAGGGGGCGCAGCCAGCGGTGGGAAGCTCCACCGTGCCGCCACCGTCCACCGTGTCGCCACCGTCGCCGCTCACCGGGAGACGTCGTTCTTCCCCGACCGTCGCTGCCCGTGCGCAGACCTCACCGACGAACCCGAGATGGCCACCTCCTCCTCCACGCCGTCGGACGGTTAGTACCTCCCCCTCTCCTCTCCACTCTCGGATCTAAACCCCAAGCGCAAAAGAGAGAACCAAACAATGGTATCAGAGCCATACCGATAGCGCCGCCCGCCGCCGCCGCTGTGCGCCGCGCCGCGCTCCGGTCGCCGCTGCTGCGCCTCCCCGTAGCGCCGCCCCATCCGAGGGGCCGCGCCGTCGCCCTGCGCCGCGTCCGGCCGCCGTGCTCCGCCTGGGGACTTGGGGCCACCGCCGCCTCGCGGGCGCTGCGAGCGCCGCCGCCTTACCGCTCCTCGCCTTGCGCGCGGGAGCCAGCCGCCGCTGGCCCCTCCCGAGCCCGGGCGCCGTCGAGCCGCTGCGCGCGCTACCCCCCGCCGGCCCTCCCTTGCGCCCCCTCCTCATGCGCCGCCGCTCCCTCCCCCTCAGATCCGAAAAAACGGGATCAAATGGGTTAGGGTTAGGGTTTTTGGGAGAAGGGGTTTTTGTTCGGCCGCTTTTCCCTCCTGGCCGTTGATTCAGATGGGCGGCCGAGATCGGACGGGGCCATTTGAGCCGGCTGTTGGCCTGCGGGGATTTTTGGGCCCGCGTGGGAGAAAGAGGCCGCGATCGCGGTGGCCGGTTGGGCCGCCATGGGCCATTTTGGCAATTTGCACAGTAAATCCCGAAAATGAGTTTTATTGATTTACAGAAGCAATGTTGAGTGAATTTGATTGAAATTTGATTCAAAATCTCTGTAAATTTTGGCACCAACGTGTTAATTTTTTCAGAGATTAAAAGAGTACAGTATAATGCTTCTGTATAATGAATTATTTTAGAATAATTACAGTTTCCGCTGCAAAAGTTAATGTTGATTGATTTTTCATTATTAAATTCGAACCAACGGGAGAATTTAATTTTGGAAAAATAGAGATAAATCCCAGATAATTATGATATTGTTATTTTCTGACCAACGTTGATAATAACAGTATTATAATTTTTTAATTGATGAATTTTATGCATTATTTTCTATTTCTGCCCAACGGTGATGTAGATTTAATGTATAGATAAAATGATTTAAATTGTATGTCGTATTTTTGACCAACTTTGGAAATAAGGCATATGATTTTGCTGTTACGTTCTCACTTTATTTGAAATATTTTTCAGGCGGATACAACTTGATGAGTTGTATCAGAGAGATCCCCACTCTCAAAGGTGATAATTATGGAGAGTGGAAGAAAAAGATAGACTTAGCGTTTATCTTGGCTGAGGTGGACTGGGTCCTCACTACAGCACGTCCCACTGAGCCTTTGGCACCAGTGAGGGAACAAAATGAGGATGATACTGCATGGCAGAAAAGACAGAGGGATCATGCTCCCTTACAGATGTCTTATGATCTTGATCATAAGAAATGGACCACAGCCAACAAGAAATGTATGGCTGTGATAAAGAACACGATTGAGCCTGCTATTGTGGGCTCAATCGCAGAGTGTGACACTGTCACAGAGTACCTTGAGAGAATAAAGAGTCAGTTTACTGGCTCTTCAAAGACTTATGCTACACAGCTGATCAAACAGCTTGTGACAGAGAGGTACTCTGGTGGTGGCAGTGGCATAAGAGAGCACATACTGAGGATGAGTAACTTGGCATCCAAGCTTAAACCAATGGATTTGGCTCTCAAGGATGAGTTCCTTATTCATTTGGTTTTTGCTTCCTTGCCTAAAGAGTTTGACACATTTGTTGTCAACTACAACATGCAGCCCGAGAAATGGGACTTGGAAAAGTGCATAGCCATGTGTGTGCAAGAGGAGGAAAGAATCAAATCCTCACATGGTGGTTCTATCAACTATGTGAAGGATAACAAGAAAAAGAACTTCAACAGTACCTCCTTCTCAAAGAACAAGGGAAAAGCCTCTGTCCATCAGCCTCATCAGAATAAATTTGCTGTAGACAAAGATCAGTGTCTTCACTGCAAGAAGACGGGACACTACAAGAAGAACTGTCCTGATTATTTAAAGATGATAATGGCAAAGAAAGGTGAGAACATTATTACCTTTATAAATGAATCCCTGTATGTGCAATATTCGAAATCCACTTGGTGGATTGACTCAGGAGCAACTATTCATGTTGCTAATTCTTTACAGGGATTCCGTTCGACGAGGACTACGCAAAGAAACGAAAGATGCATTAAAGTTGCAAATGGAGTCCAAGCTGAAGTTGAAGCCGTTGGCGATCTTTCATTAGAGTTAGCTAATGGCTCCAATCTTTTACTTGGAGATGTCCTTTTTGTTCCCTCTTTACAGAGGAATTTGATTAGTGTTTCAAAATTGGACAAAGATGGTTATGATTGTAATTTTGGAAATGGCAAGTGTGAAATAATGTTTAATAAAGAATGTGTTGGTCTTGCCATCTTACAGAATGAGCTTTATTTGTTATCATTATGTGATGATGTGAATGTCGTATGCGATAATGAGAATGTTGCGTGCGAGAAAGTAATTGAATCCTCGTCTACGAATGTAAACAGAAAACGAAAGAGAACTCTAGATGATTCGTCGAAATTATGGCACTGTCGTTTAGGCCATATTTCGAGGGGGAGAATAGAAAGACTAGTTAAGAATGATATTCTTCCTCCATTAGAGTTCTCAGACTTAGAACAATGCAGAGAATGCATTAAAGGAAAATATGTAAAGAAAATTAAAAAAGACGCTAAAAGAAGCACAGGAGTTCTACAAATTGTTCACACAGACATTTGTGGTCCTTTTCCTGTGAAAAGTGTGGATGGTTATGACTCGTTCATAACATTCACGGATGATTACTCCCGTTATGGATATATTTATCCAATCAAAGAAAGAAATGAAGCCTTGGATAAATTCAAGATATTTAAGGCTGAAGTTGAAAACCAACACGATTTAAAGATTAAGATAGTCCGATCTGATCGTGGGGGGGAGTACTACGGTCGACATACCCCATATGGACAAGTTCCTGGGCCTTTTGCGAGGTTTTTACAGGAAAATGTAATAGTGGCCCAGTATTCTATGCCGGGCGAACCTCAGCAAAATGGAGTAGTTGAAAGACGCAACCGTACCCTGATGGATATGGTGCGAAGTATGATGAGCTACTCCACACTCCCATTGAGTTTATGGATGGAGGCGTTGAAAACCGCCATTCATATTCTCAACAGAGTGCCTAGTAAGTCGGTGCCCAAAACACCGTACGAGTTGTGGACAGGAAGAGTTCCCTCACTAAACCACTTACGTGTGTGGGGGAGTCCTGCTGAGGCTAAAGTATTTAACCCAAACCTTGGGAAACTTGATCCCAAAACAGTAAGTTGCCATTTCATTGGCTACCCTGAAAAGTCAAAAGGTTATCGTTTCTACTGTCTAGACAGATATACAAAGTTTGTAGAAACGAGACACGCTGTCTTCTTAGAGGATGAAATGATGAAGGGGAGCATGGTAGCTCGTGAGATTGACCTTGAAGAGAAGCGGGTGTATGCGCCCACTCCGATGATTCAAGAGCCATTCTTCACACTACCTGCTGTCGCTGCACCGACGGTGCAAGACACTGTGATGCCAGCACCTGTTATTGTTCCTCCTGTGGCAACAATGAATGATAATGAGGAACTTGTTCTTCAGGATCCTATAGAACCTATTGCCACAGATGAGGGGGAGCAACAGCAGCCTCAAACAGAAGATGTACCAAATGAGGAGGCCCCGAGGAGGTCTCAAAGAGTAAGAAGATCAGCTATTTCTGATGATTATCAGATTTATCACACAGAGGAATTTCAAATGGAGGATGATCCCACCTCATTTGAAGAAGCCATGAGAAGCGAAAATTCCTCAAAGTGGCTTGAGGCTATGGAAGAGGAAATGAGGTCCATGAAGACTAATAAAGTCTGGGACTTGGAAATTATTCCTAAAGGAGCCAAAACAGTAGGCTGTAAATGGGTCTACAAGACAAAACAAGACTCCCAAGGGAATGTAGAAAGATACAAAGCGCGACTTGTGGCAAAATGATTTACACAAAGAGAAGGGATTGATTACAATGAGACTTTTTCTCCAGTCTCATGTAAAGATTCCTTCAGAATCATAATGGCATTAGTAGCACATTATGATTTAGAGTTACATCAGATGGATGTAAAGACGGCATTTCTTAATGGGGATTTGGAGGAAAATGTTTACATGGCACAACCGAAAGGTTTTGTCGTGGAAGGAAATGAAAGAATGAGATGCCGCCTAAAGAAATCAATATATGGGTTAAAGCAAGCTTCAAGACAGTGGTACTTGAAGTTTGACAGTACAATAAGAAAATTTGGGTTTAAAGAGAATGTAGAGGACAACTGTGTTTATGCAAAGTTTAAAGATGGGAAGTTTATCTTCCTAATCCTGTATGTGGATGATATCCTGCTAGCTAGTAGTGATGTTAGTCTGCTACTGGAGACAAAGAAGTTTTTGTCCTCAAACTTTGATATGAAAGATCTTGGTGAAGCTTCGTTCGTTCTAGGGATCGAAATTCACCGGGATAGAAACAAGGGGATATTGGGACTGTCACAAAAGGCATACATAGAGAAAGTCTTAAAGAAATTTGGTATGCATAAATGTAGTCCTTCACCTGCACCTATAGTCAAGGGCGACAGATATGGGGATTTTCAATGCCCCAGGAACCAGTATGAGATCGATCAAATGAAAGCGGTTCCATATGCTTCAGCTGTCGGAAGCTTACAGTATGCTCAAGTGTGCACACGCCCTGACTTAGCATTTGTTACCGGGTTACTTGGCAGATTCCAGAGCAATCCTGGAATAGAACATTGGAAATTGATAAAGAAAGTCTTGCGTTATTTGCAAGGAACAAAAGGCCTCATGATGACATACAGAAGATCAGATTTACTCCATATAGTGGGGTATACAGATTCTGATTTTACGGGAGATGATAGAAAGTCTACATCCGGATATGTATTCACTCTCGCTGGAGGAGCTATATCGTGGAAAAGCTCAAAGCAAACCGTCACTACATCGTCCACAATGTATGCCGAGTTTGTAGCATGTTATGAGGCTACGGGGCAGGTGAACTGGCTAAAGAAGTTCATACCCGGTTTAAAAGTGGTTGACGACATCAATATACCACTTAAGTTGTACTGCGATAATGAACCCGCAGTAACGTATGCCCACAACAATAAGTCAAGTGGTGCTGTCAAACACATTGACATAAAGTACTATGTTGTGAAAGATAAAGTTCGGGATCAAATTATAAGTCTTGAGCACATAAGTACCGCAAAGATGTTAGCGGATCTGCTTACTAAAGGCTTACCACCCAACGTGTTCAGAAAACATGTAGCCGGCATGGGTTTAAGGGAAAGCCTATGATTCTTGGACTAAAAGATGGCCCTAAAGATTAAAATAACTATTTCAGAACAAGAGAGGTGTATTGTAGCTGTTGAATCTATCGGCGATTGACCGTGACGATGAGACATGTTCTATGCACTGATCTGTGATGGAATGTGTAAAGTCAAAAGTAATTAAAGTTAAAGCATAAAGGAGATCAAGGGGGAGAATGTTAGATTGATCTCTCCCAGATTAGCCCAACGGCTAATCTGGACCTTGATCACGCGCCCTGATCGGGGGCGCTCAACCCAACAACTGGCTGATGGGCCCCCGTCGCGCTGCGCTATAAATAGAGGGTGGGGGCCGGCGGCTCGCGTCACGATGTTCGACTGAGCCGTACACCCCACCGACAAAACCCTAACCGATCTAGAGGGGGCGCAGCCAGCGGCGGGAAGCTCCACCGTGCCGCCACCGTCCACCGTGTCGCCACCGTCGCCGCTCACCGGGAGACGCCGTTCTTCCCCGACCGTCGCTGCCCGTGCGCAGACCTCACCGACGAACCCGAGATGGCCACCTCCTCCTCCACGCCGTCGGACGGTTAGTACCTCCCCCTCTCCTCTCCACTCTCGGATCTAAACCCCAAGCGCAAAAGAGAGAACCAAACAAGGGCATCATGGTGCGCAGAGGCAAAAAGGGCCGAGTGACCAGCACCGCACCGAAATATAGTTGCAATACCACTGCCTTGGCCCACTTTGATTTTGAGGACCAAATATTTCATCTGGTGTTGCATCACACGTGATTTAACGGTCAACTCCTCGTCAAGTTGAGCCCACATAGCATGGATCGACTGGCCCACAATGGTAGATTTTCTCCAGGTTTCAAATCTAAAGGTGGAAACAAATAAAACTCAGTAGCACGTGGGCTCTTAGTGAAAAGTGCCCTTAAAGCAAACTAATCCGCCCTTCAATGTGAACCTCACAATGTTGATCGAGCGACTCATGATCATGAATATTATCCACAATTCAAATTTGGGCGGTGTAGACGGACAATAGCGAATAAGGCAAGGACTACATGCGAAAAGGTGCACCCAAGTCTATTTACCTACTTAATCTGGACTGCATAATTTTGATCGGATGTCTCATGGAGGCCAGGGGAGTGTCAGAGAATGGATCGGCACGATGACCATCACAATGGGCCATGCAAACATCTAGGGTGTAATTCTCACGGGATCCACTCATCAGCAAGATGCAACAACACAATGTCTCCACGCCTCCGCCACCGCTGCTCGCCGTTGCTCTGCTCTGGAGTCCTGGACTTGCACGACGAGATAAAGGTGCATATTGGGATCAATCTCCGATTTCAAGGAGATCATCAGATCGACTGCTCCTCCAGTCCTTCTTGTTAGTTTAGATTCTTTAGGATCTCTAGGTTAGATCTAGCGGGGCTGTTCTCTTCTAGGGTTCGAGTTCTTGAGGGCTACACTAGAGGGAGAGGGGTACCAACCTTCGGGTGCAGAGGAAGCAGAAGCGGCCATCGCGGGTTCGTTGATGAAGATCTGCGCACGGGCAGCGACGGTCGGGGTAGAGGTTCTGGGCTCCTCTGCGGGGTGTCCCGGGCGGCGGCGTCTCCCTGGCGGCGGTGAACGGCGCCGGTGGAGCTTCCCGTCGGCTCAGCGCTACCCTCTTACAGATCGGGTCTAGGGTTTGTAGGTGGGGTGACGGCGGCGCGGTCAACCTCGTGATGCGTGCCGCCCGGCCCCCACCTCTGTATTTATGGCGCTGGCGACAGGGGCCCACCAGCCAAACGGGCTGGGCGCCCCCGATCAGGGCGCGGTCAAGGGTTGGGCTTTGGCCGTTGGGCCAAAGCCCTGAGATCACTCTAACATTCTCCCCCTTGATCTCAATCTATACTTTATCTTTAATTACTTTTGACTTTACACATTCCATCACAGATTAGTGCATAGAACATGTCTCATCGTCACGGTCAATCGCCGATAGATTCAACAGTTACAATACACCTCTCTATTCTGAAACAGTTACTTTAAACTTTGGGCCATCTTTTAGTCCAGGAATCATAGGCTTTCCCTTAAACCCATGCCGGCTACATGTTCTCTGAACACGTTGGGTGGTAAGCCTTTGGTAAGCGGATCCGCTAACATCTTTGCGGTACTTATGTGCTCAAGACTTATAATTTGATCCCGAACTTTATCTTTCACAACATAGTACTTTATGTCAATGTGTTTGGCAGCACCACTTGACTTATTGTTGTGGGCATACGTTACTGCGGGTTCGTTATCGCAGTACAACTTAAGTGGTCTATTGATGTCGTCAACCACTTTTAAACCGGGTATGAACTTCTTTAGCCAGTTCACCTGCCCCGTAGCCTCATAACATGCTACAAACTCGGCATACATTGTGGACGATGTAGTGACGGTTTGTTTTGAGCTTTTCCACGATATAGCTCCTTTAGCGAGAGTGAATACATATCCGGATGTAGACTTTCTATCATCTCCCGCAAAATCAGAATCCGTATACCCCACTATATGGAGTGAATCCGATCTTCTGTATGTCATCATGAGGCCTTTTGTTCCTTGCAAATAACGCAAGACTTTCTTTATCAATTTCCAATGTTCTATTCCAGGATTGCTCTGGAATCTGCCAAGTAACCCGGTAACAAATGCTAAGTCAGGGCGTGTGCACACTTGAGCATACTGTAAGCTTCCGACAGCTGAAGCATATGGAACCGCTTTCATTTGATCGATCTCATACTGGTTCCTGGGGCATTGAAAATCCCCATATCTGTCGCCCTTGACTATAGGTGCAGGTGATGGACTACATTTATGCATACCAAATTTCTTTAAGACTTTCTCTATGTATGCCTTTTGTGACAGTCCCAATACCCCTTTGTTTCTATCTCGGTGAATTTCGATCCCTAGAACGAATGAAGCTTCACCAAGATCTTTCATATCGAAGTTTGAGGACAAAAACTTCTTTGTTTCCAGTAGCAGATTAACATCACTACTAGCTAGTAGGATATCATCCACATACAGGATTAGGAAGATAAACTTCCCATCTTTAAACTTTGCATAAACACAGTTGTCCTCTACATTCTCTTTAAAACCAAATTTTCTTATTGTACTGTCAAACTTCAAGTACCATTGTCTTGAAGCTTGCTTTAACCCATATATTGATTTCTTTAGGCGGCATCCCATTCTTTCATTTCCTTCCACGACAAAACCTTTCGGTTGTGCCATGTAAACATTTTCCTCCAAATCCCCATTAAGAAATGCCGTCTTTACATCCATCTGATGTAACTCTAAATCATAATGTGCTACTAATGCCATTATGATTCTGAAGGAATCTTTACATGAGACTGGAGAAAATGTCTCATTGTAATCAATCCCTTCTCTTTGCGTAAAGCCTTTTGCCACAAGTCGCGCTTTATGTCTTTCTACATTCCCTTGGGAGTCATGTTTAGTCTTGTAGACCCATTTACAGCCTACTGTTTTGGCTCCTTTAGGAATAATTTCCAAGTCCCAGACTTTATTAGTCTTCATGGACCTCATTTCCTCTTCCATGGCCTCAAGCCATTTTGAGGAATTTTCGCTTCTCATGGCTTCTTCAAATGAGGTGGGATCATCCTCCATTTGAAATTCCTCTGTATTATAAATCTGATAATCATCAGAAATAGCTGATCTTCTTACTCTTTGAGACCTCCTCGGGGCCTCCTCATTTGGTACATCTACTGTTTGAGGCTGCTGTTGCTCCCCCTCATCTGTGGCAATAGGTTCTATATGATCCTGAAGAACAAGTTCTTCATTCTCATTCATTGTTGCCACGGGAGGAACAATAACAGGTGCTGGCACCACAGTGTCTTGCACCGTCGGTGCAGCGACAGCAGGTAGTGTGAAGAATGGCTCTTGAATCATCGGAGTGGGCGCATACACCCGCTTCTCTTCAAGGTCAATCTGTCGAGCTACCATGCTCCCCCTCATTATTTCATCCTCTAAGAAGACAGCGTGTCTCGTTTCTACAAACTTTGTGTATCTGTCTGGACAGTAGAAACGATAACCTTTTGACTTTTCAGGGTAGCCAATGAAATGGCAACTTACTGTTTTGGGATCAAGTTTCCCAAGGTTTGGGTTAAATACTTTAGCCTCAGCAGGACTCCCCCACACACGTAAGTGCTTTAGTGAGGGAACTCTTCCTGTCCACAACTCGTACGGTGTTTTGGGCACCGACTTACTAGGCACTCTGTTGAGAATATGAATGGCGGTTTTCAACGCCTCCATCCATAAACTCAATGGGAGTGTGGAGTAGCTCATCATACTTCGCACCATATCCATCAGGGTACGGTTGCGTCTTTCAGCTACTCCATTTTGCTGAGGTTCGCCCGGCATAGAATACTGGGCCACTATTCCATTTTCCTGTAAAAACCTCGCAAAAGGTCCAGGAACTTGTCCATATGGGGTATGTCGACCGTAGTACTCCCCCCCACGATCAGATCGGACTATCTTAATCTTTAAATCGTGTTGGTTTTCAATTTCAGCCTTAAATATCTTGAATTTATCCAAGGCTTCATTTCTTTCTTTAATTGGATAAATATATCCATAACGGGAGTAATCATCTGTGAATGTTATGAACGAGTCATATCCATCCACACTTTTCACAGGAAAAGGACCACAAATATCTGTGTGAATAATTTGTAGAACTCCTGTGCTTCTTTTAGCGTCTTTTTTAATTTTCTTTACATATTTTCCTTTAATGCATTCTCTGCATTGTTCTAAGTCTGAGAACTCTAATGGAGGAAGAATATCATTCTTTACTAGTCTTTCTATTCTCCCCCTCGAAATATGGCCTAAACGACAGTGCCATAATTTCGACGACTCATCTAGAGTTCTCTTTCGTTTTCTGTTTTCATTCGTAGACGAGGATTCAATCACTTTCTCGCACGCAACGTTCTCATTATCGCATACGACATTCACATCATCACACAATGATAACAAATAAAGCTCATTCTGTAATATGGCAATACCAACACATTCTTTATTAAACATTATTTCGCACTTGCCATTTCCAAAATTGCAATCATAACCATCTTTGTCCAAATTTGACACACTAATCAAATTCCTCTGTAAAGAGGGTACAAAAAGGACATCTCTAAGTAAAAGAGTGGAGCCATTAGCTAATTCTAATGAAAGATCGCCAACGGCTTCAACTTCAGCTTCGACTCCATTTGCGACTTTAACGCATCTTTCTTTTCTTTGCGTAGTCCTCGTCGAACGGAATCCCTGTAATGAATTAGCAACATGAACAGTTGCTCCTGAGTCAATCCACCAAGTGGATTTCGAATATTTCACATACAGGCATTCATTAATAAAGGTAATAATGTTCTCACCTTTCTTAGCCATTATCATCTTTAAATAGTCAGGACAATCTTTCTTGTAGTGTCCCGTCTTCTTGCAGTGAAGGCACTGGTCTTTGTCTACAGCAAATTTGTTCTGTTGAGGCTGATGTACAGAGGCTTTGCCCTTGTTCTTTGAGAAGGGGTTACTGTTATAATTCTTTTTCTTGTTTTCCCTCACAAAGTTTATAGCACCACCATGTGAGGATTTGATTCTTTCCTCCTCTTGCACGCACATGGCTATGCACTTTTCCATGTCCCATTTTTCGGGCTGCATATTATAGTTGACAACAAAAGTGTCAAACTCTTTTGGCAAAGAAGCAAAAACCAAATGAATAAGGAACTCATCCTTGAGAGCCAAATCCATCGGTTTCAGTTTAGATGCCAAGTTGCTCATTCTAAGAATGTGCTCTCTTATGCCATTGCCACCGCCAGAATACCTCTCTGTTACCAGCTGCTTAATCAGCTGTGTAGCATAAGTCTTTGAAGAGCCAGTGAACTGACTCTTTATTTTATCAAGGTATTCAGTGACAGTGTCACACTCTGCAATTGAGCCCAGAATAGCAGGCTCAATTGTGTTCTTTATCACAGCCATACATTTCTTGTTAGCTGTGGTCCATTTCTTATGATCAAGATCATAAGACATTTGCAAGGGAGCATGATCCCTCTGTCTTTTCTGCCATGCAGTGTCATCCTCATTCTGTTCCCTCACTGGTGCCAGAGGCTCAGTGGGACGTGCTGTAGTGAGGACCCAGTCCACCTCAGCTAAGATAAACGCTAAGTCTATCTTTTTCTTCCACTCTCCATAATTATCACCTTTGAGAGTGGGGATTTCTCTAATACAACTCATCAAGTTGTATCCTCCTGAAAAATATTTCAAATACAGTGAGAACATAACATCAAAATTATATGCCTTATTTCCAACGTTGGTCAAAAACACGACATACAATTTAAAAAACAATTCTATCATACATTAAATCTACATCACCGTTGGGCAGAAATAGAAATAATGCATGAAAACAACATTAAAAATTTATAATACTGATATTAACAACGTTGGTCAGAAAATAACAGTATCATAAAACTCTGGGAATTTTAATCTATTTTTCCAAAATTAAATTCTCACGTTGGTTCGAATTTAATAATGAAAAACAATCAATATTAACTTTTTGCAGCGGAAACTGTAATTATTCAAAAATAATTCAATATTCAGAAGCATCATAATTATTCTCTTTTAATCTCTGAAAATTTAACACGTTGGTGCAAAAATTTCCAGAAATTTTGGGTCAAATTTCAATCAAATTCATCAACAAATACTTCTGAAAAACAACAAAATTCAAAAAATCAATTTTACTGTTCATTTGGCCAAATTGGCCCGCTCCTCGCGGCCGCGGCCCACCGGCGGCCCGCTCGGCCGGCTCCCGCGCGCGCGCGCGCGCGCCCGCGGCCTCACGCACGCGCGGCCTGCCCACTCAGCCCAGCGCCTCACGCGTGCGCGCGCCCGCGGCGGCCCACGCGCCTGCGGCCGGCTCACGCGGCCGAAACGCGCACGGCCCACTCGGCGCTCGGCCGGCCTCTCTCTCGCGCCTCACGCGCGCGCGGACGCCGCGCCGCCCCCGCGCCCGGCCGCAACCTGGGCCTGGGCCGGGAATTCCCTCGCCCGCCTGGGCCGAAACTCGCCCGCGAGCGCTCGGCGCGATCACAGCCGCCCGATCGAATCCGACGGCCGCGCGGCGATTTCGCCCGATCAAAACGGCGCTCGCGCGGCGGAAAACCCTAACCCTAACCATTCTCTCCTCTCCCTCTCCCCTCGCGCCCGAGCGAACTCGGCGGCGGCAGCGGCGGCGACTACGTCCACGCCGCCGGAGAAGAAGAAGACGGCGCCACCGCGGGCCCTCTCGCCGGCGTGCGCGCTCCCCTGAGAGGGAGCGCACCGCCGTCGAGCGGCTCCGTGTTGGCGCCCTGTACCTCGCGTCGACGGTGGCCGCACGTGGAGCGCCGGCGAGCGCGCGGCTCGACCGATCTCCCGCACGCCAGCGACGACGACGACCCGGCGACGACGGCCAGGTGAGTGCTTTCTTTTCAGATCTAGGGTTTCCCCTTCTCTGTTCTTTCTTTCTTTTCCGCATGTCGGCGGTCGTGGTTCTAGGGTTAGGGGGTTTCTCTTTTCTTTCTTTCTCCGCATAGATCTACGCCTAGGGGTGGGCTCTGATACCAATGTTAGTTTAGATTCTTTAGGATCTCTAGGTTAGATCTAGCGGGGCTGTTCTCTTCTAGGGTTCGAGTTCTTGAGGGCTACACTAGAGGGAGAGGGGTACCAACCTTCGGGTGCAGAGGAAGCAGAAGCGGCCATCGCGGGTTCGTTGATGAAGATCTGCGCACGGGCAGCGACGGTCGGGGTAGAGGTTCTGGGCTCCTCTGCGGGGTGTCCCGGGCGGCGGCGTCTCCCTGGCGGCGGTGAACGGCGCCGGTGGAGCTTCCCGTCGGCTCAGCGCTACCCTCTTACAGATCGGGTCTAGGGTTTGTAGGTGGGGTGACGGCGGCGCGGTCAACCTCGTGATGCGTGCCGCCCGGCCCCCACCTCTGTATTTATGGCGCTGGCGACAGGGGCCCACCAGCCAAACGGGCTGGGCGCCCCCGATCAGGGCGCGGTCAAGGGTTGGGCTTTGGCCGTTGGGCCAAAGCCCTGAGATCACTCTAACACTTCTAACCTTCAATTCCGTGTTCCACGGTATTTCTCTTTCTCCTTCAATATTTGTGGAGATGTCTAGCAAGTGTTTGCTTATTTAATTGGACGTGGCTATGCCACGCTATAGTACCTAGGTGTGTTTTTGATGGTATAGTATCTAACCATTGGATCATCATCAGCACAAAACTTCAATGCCGGTCTCCTCCCCCGTCATCCTCCAGCGTGTGCGGGAGCGCACAGGCTGGCACCCCACCATCTTCCTCCATCGCACACACAAGAGCATGAGCACCAACTTCGCCTGTCCTTCATTGTTGTGTACAAAGGACTCATCACTGCCTTTCTCCAACCTTGCCACGGGTCGTGTGCTCGTCACCGCCCCAGAATCCTCTGCACTCACCCTTCCCTTCATTCATCATCGCCCTTCTTTGTGCGTGCTTGATTATGCGAAACAGTGTCGTCCACCTCCGTGCTCATGTGTGGAAACCTTGCTACCTCTTACGCATGTGCCATCCTGACCTCATCAGTCTCGTCCATGCACAACAATGAATCCTTGCTGGTCTTCCCCATGACTGTTGTCTGTTGACCTCTTGTCCTCTTGTAGCTTATTGATTAGCTACACCTCGATCAAGTTTTTTTTTTTTGGCCTATGGAGACATTGTCAAAATTATGGCATGCAAGATGTTTGATGAAATACCAAGTAAGTTAGACTATTAGATTCCACTTTTGTTTCAAGTTTATTTATATGATGCCATCAGAACATGATGTTTCAACATTCCTACCAAATTTGCAATAATAAAAAAAAACAGATTTAGTGTAACTTTTGTGACATGGTTCATAAAGGAATTCTATTTCACGAGTTTTTCTGATATGCATTTCAAGAGTTTCTTTTCATAGTTGTTTGCTTCAAGAGTTTTGTGTAGGTATCAACTATGCTCCAGGAGTTTCACGCAGGCATCATTTTAGGCATTACATGAAGTAGCCATTGCTTTTTAGGAGTTTCATATATCATATTGTGCAAATGATCCATATGAAATGAACATAGCTAGATCACAGTATATCATTGAGATTGTTTCGTATGAAATAGGAAATTTAGGTTTCAACAAGTATTAGGTTTCAAGTTGTACGTATTAAGCAAGTGTTCATCTGTGTTTCAGCAAGTTTTTAGTGTGTTTCAGGTTGAAGCTTCAAAGAAAGTTTCATCTGGGTTTCATCAAGTTTTAAAAGTTCCAAGTGTCAGATAGGTCTTAGGTTCAGGGTTTCAAATAATTTTTGCATGATTTTTAATAAATTTCAAAAGTTTTAGGAGGATGTTAGGTTTAGGTTAAAAGCACAAGTTTTATCTAGCTTACAACAAGTTTAAAGCAAGTGTTAATCTTCAAGCAAGTTTCATGCGTGTTTCAGGTTGAGGTTTCAAAGAAAGTTTCATTTGGATTTCATCAAATTTTAGTAACCTTCAAATAAATTTTAGGTAAGTGTCAAGTTTGAAGCAATTTTTTTTGGGAAAAATACATGTAACCCAGATGTTAAGATGTTTCACAAAGATGAAGAAAACAAATGAAGAAAAGAAAATGGGAACAAGTTTCACATAAGTTTAGGGTTTCAACATCTAGGTTTCAAACTAGTTTCAACAAGTTTTAGCTAGGTTTTAGAAAAAGTTTTAGATGCTCCAAATTGTTTTTTTTTTTTGCTCTTTTAACAAGTATTAGCATAAACACAAGTTTCCAAAAACACGCTCCTCAAGTTTTAGGTTCAAGTTCTCCTTAAAAAAAAGTTCTAGGTTTAAGTTTTGGTTTCAAAAGGTTTCCCTCAACCTTGGTTTGCATGCATCAGAATAATTCTTAGAAAAAGGATGGACCAAATGCATCCACTATGAGAAATTATTATTCACCAATACATTCATATGAGAAAAATAGTACATCAAGCTTTCTACCAATACAGTGAAAAATGGAGGCGCTCGTAGCATTATAGTTAGATGCAGAACTATAGCACAAGGATAAACATTGTTGAACAAATAACATCGATTGATCAAACTATAATTACCACACTTAACATGCGTAACTGCTGCACCATAGCCACCAATGTCATCCACACTAGAACCGTGTCACGAGAGAAGCTACAACACTAAAAGAAATCCTACATTAGCATTTCATCAAACAGTTGAGGGCATAGAGACTAGGTGTAAAGGAGTATAGAATTGATAGGCCATTGTTGCCAAGGAGCCTGCTAGCAGGCCATGGTGGACAGTGAGGTCGATGAAGAGACCGTGGTGGGTGTGAGGTCAGCGGCAATGTTGTGGTCAACGGAGAGCTCACTTCATCATGCACGATACATTGTGTGGATGGCGTGCGGAGGTTGTCGGCGAGGTGGTTGTACGCATGAGGTGGAGGTAGTGTTTGGCGAGGAGGTTGCCAACTCGTCGGCGAGGTTGTGTTGCGCAGGGAGTTTGCCAACGAGATTACGTGGAAGACAAGGGCGAGCGCTAGGCAAGTCGGCGGTGTGAAACAAGGGAATGTCTAAGTATCACTCAGATGTTTTTTTCTAACTATCATCTAAATTTGTGACTCTTGGATTAGAGATCAAGAACCCCTTGTTTTTTAAGGGGGAGATTTTTTTTAAGGGGATGAGATAGAATTCAAGGGGGAAGGGAGAATTCATGGCCATTAAATCTCTAATCTAACAGTCCTAAATCTGGATGATAGTTAGGAAGAAAAATATCCGGATGATGTTTAACAAAAACCCGTGAAACAATGGAAGCGCATGAGGTTTGACAGAGCTTTCATATTTGTGCAGCAAAGGATGTCAAATAGCAAAAAGCTATACCGTGCGATGGGGTTAGGGATGCAAACGGATCGAATACGAATGGATAATGTCTCTATCATATTTGTTTTCATATTTTTTTCTCGGATGCAGATACGAATACGGATACCTCAGATACGAATACAAATACGAATAATATCGAATACAGATACGGAGCGAATACGAATCGAAACGAATACGGTCATGAATATTTATCGGAACATGAAAAACCCCTTAAACTATACATCTAAAATCAATAAAAACACATAAATAGTTTATCTTGTCAAAACATTCATGAAATCTAACCAAGCATAAGTATTTTTATCCACAATAGTCATACCATTGCACAGATTTTAAATCTTCAAGTGGTAGTTAATTTTTTCTAAAGTCCTAAATAATTCTTAATGGATTTCTACCATTACATGTGATTAATAAATTAATTAAGTATTTGAATTTGCATCAAAATGATTTAAACGGGAGTACATCAATTTAATCGGTGCAAATTTTAATCCACCGACAATATTAAATTTATTTTTTAATAAATATAAATATTTGCTAGTGGTGCTTGTAATTTATTATGACTAAGGAACCTAATGTCTAATGGTAATAGAGGCTTATGGCTTGGTTGGGCTAGTGGGCTAGTGGCAGGGGAGATGAGAGAGGCTGACTTGGGCTGGGCAATATTGGGCTGAAATCCCAGATATTTGTTTTCGTATTATCCGGATAATCCGTATTCGTATCCGTATTTTCCGGATATCAGACCTACTGTATTCATATCCGTTCTGAGAATTATCCGAAGAAAATCCGATCCGGCACAATCTGTATCTGTTTTCATCCGGATCGGTCGGAAACTATCTGATCCGTTTTCACCCCTAGATGGGGTGGGACCGTGGGAGTGGTATATCGTTCCGTAGTAGTTCACTATTTAATTTCCCCGCTCAAGTTTCTTTGATGTCTCTAAAACCATATCTTCCAAAACAGGAAATACGTACTCAGGAGTGTCCATATATTCAGGATTGTGACAAAGAAGAAGAATGAACAATTTGAGTGACAATACGATATATGAAACTTTTGCAGTGCAACGGGAACACAGAACACTCCGGTCACCAGATGGCATAGCTTCAGAGTTATTTCCTGCACTCTTACTTGATACAGGACATTTCAGCTCACTCCTATAAAGATAGTAAAGGCTTGGTTACACAATCATTGTGTCTTCAATCTTCAGCAATCGAATTTGCCGTCTCTCGAGAAAAACAAGAATCTAATTTGCCAACTTCAGCAATCAGCATACATCTAATTAATCGAAAAGAGTATGAATTCAGGAGCATGTATAACAGTGTTTCACAAATGCATTCGCGCGTCAAGATACAATCCATTGGAGGAATAATATATAGATCATGATCTAAGGATGGACCGAGTAAAGAACTGTCGTTGTTTTTTTTTTTTGACTGGCTGACTGAAGAACTGTCGTTGTTGAAAGCTAGATTAGGTAGCCAGCCATGATGCTGATGCAGTAGTACACGATCGGCTGACTGAAAAACTGTCGTTGTTGAAAGCTAGATTAGGTAGCCAGCCATGATGCTGATGCAGTAGTTAGTAGTACACGATCGGCTGCCGAGGACAGCAACCAAAACGAGGGAGTTGCCCGGACGGCGCCCGGCCGTGCTACAGGCCCAAACAAGAGGGGAGCGGCCCATGCGGGGCCGAGCACCGCATGCGGACGTCGCCGGCCGTGCTACAGGCCCAAACAAGAGGGGAGCGGCCCATGCGGGGCCCATGCGACCGGCAGCCCGGCACGGGCTGAACCGAGCGGCAACCATTCCCCACCCACCCTAACCCGCTGAACCGCCAAAACCCAAATCAAAATCCCCCAAATCCATCGCGAAACCCCAGCGGCGGCCAGCGCCCAAGCCAAGCCCACCAAAGCGATGACTTCTCTGGTCGCCGTCGTCGACATCCCCTCCGACCCCGACGACGACGACGACACCGCCGCCGCAGCCGCCTTCCCTCCCGCCCTCCACAAGCGCTCCCATGCCGCCCTCACCACCACCTCCCCCGACTCCCTCGAGGGCTGCTCCCCTTCCCTCTCGAAGCGGCGCCCGCCCGCGTCCCCCATCGTCCTCGACGACACCCCCACCCCGCCGAAGCGGCTCCCGTCCGTAGCTCCTAATCAACCTGTTTCCGCCGTCGCCGAGACGCGCCAGTCAATAGTCCCGTGCTCGCTCGGCTCCCGCGCTGCTGTTGCTGAGACGCCCAATTTTGTTCTCCCGTGCTCGTCCCGCTTCCGTGCTGCCGATTCGGAGATCCCCCGATCGGCTGTCTCGTGCTCTATCGGCTCCGACATTGTTGTTGCTGAGACCCCGGGTTTTACCTCCCCGCGGAAATTGTCCGGTGAAGTTTTTCGACTTGTAGTTGCATTCTGTGTGATCCTCAAGAATTTAGCGATCTCGCTAAGCACACCAGCTTCATCGATGGAAGTTGCTTTGTAGCAAGAGGAACGGCAATTGGTTCTAGTCGTGCTACAGCTTGTAGTTCATTTAACCCTTCTTCCTTTTCTTGGTTTGCATCAAGAGATGCAAAGAAATAATTGAATATTATATTGGTAAAACTGTTAAGTATATTGGATAACTGTAGGTCACAATATTGGTGATTAAGATTCACAAGAACTGGCTTGTTCTGCTGCGCAATCTGAGCTGTTTTGCTGGGTCATATTTGTTTTAACATCTGTTATATTCAGGCCTAACCTAATGGTTGCAAATTCCTTGGATGACTAAACTGACCAAGAAAATTTGAAATTGCCAATCATGAATATAAAGGGTTTCTTAATTTGGAAGTTGGAGACTTGGAATCAACAGGCAATGTTAATAATTGCAAAAGCAAAATGCCACACTTATTTATATATAGAACTGTATCATCTTGACCCTTGAGCTCATCTAATATAAATGGCTCAACCACTCAAGACTCTCTATTATGTTTTTGGATAACGTGTTGGTTCATAGATAACACTGTATATCCAACGCTAAGTCGCTAACCACTATTTTATTCATTGTTAGATTTCTCCAAAAATTAACGTATTATCACCAAAACCAATAATTCCACCTCTTAGAGGGATTTAGTTTTGTTCTTCACTTCTTCCCGTTTCTTATGTGGGAGGCATCCTATGGCATGACATTGATGACTAGATGGCAGCATGTTCTGGACTCATCATGATTTGCTTATAGTTTGGTAGGAGTAACTCTTTTTGTGCTTTACAGGAGTTTCTTGTCCAATATCTCAGGACAGTGATGATGACTTGGATGACACTGGGTACAGGGAGCAGTTGCCAAGCAATACAGCAAAGTCTGAACCTGTGATTCGACCTGGCACTAGCTTCTCTTCTGATAAATTGATCAGTTTAATAAGTACAAATCAGAAGGGCTATTTAAAGTCACCAGGACATCAGACAACCCTTTCTGCACATAAAAACGGTGGTAAGAAAAAATTAGCTGAAGAGATTAAAAAGAAAATACTTACGCAGATTGTAGCATTAAATGCCTGTTGTATATTTCCAACTGAGCGAACGGGCCTCTAGCCTAGTGGTTAGAGCGCTCTAGTAGCACCTCTCAGGTCCTGGGTTCGACTCCCATTGGGAGCGAATTTCAGGCTGGAGAAAAAATCCCCTCGCTTGTCCCATAAGCCAAAGCACAGGTCTAAAGGCTGGCCCAGGTCGTTGGTCGTGCCAGGTTGTTGGTCTAGGGATCACCCTGGATTGGTCGTTCTCACATGGGCTGATGCCGCTGTGTCAGGATGGGGCAAGGGTTCGGGGATTTCTCGATCTGCGTGAGAAGATCTTCTTCTTAATTGATAAGCCCGGGGGACTTCTTACCCCCCGCAGGTCGAGTTTTTATATTTCCAACTGAGAGCCAATAATTGATTATCTATGCAATTATTAGGCACAACCAACTTTGAAAAAACACTTCATGCTGATTTACCTTGTGAAAATTCTACTCTGCGGGATGCTGATGTTTTTAATGAAAAGCACAGTCTTCAAGTATTTTAACTTCAGTAGTTTCTGATTTGATGCGGTATAATTATAGAACTGATCAATCAAATGATGAATTGTTTACATGTTTGCCTGTTTATGTAATTAAATTGTATTCAACAATCTAATTGTCTATCTTATAAATGATATGTTGGCTGGAACTGTACCTTGATGGTCTTAAACAATTTAGGATATAGATGCTACTAAGCAAGGACCAATGGAAAAGGAGAATGTGCCCATATGACATTAGTGTGATGGAAACCATGGTTGTCACAGTGTACTTGGCAACGCCTAAGAGGAGCCAGGACGTCATGGTGTCCAGGTGGGCACCATGGCTTCTTCAAGGCGAGATACAACGAGGGCAGAGGGCACAGATTGAGATCAAATCAAAGGGCAGAGGCACACAATGCAATAGATCAGGAATGCAGAGCACAGAAAGCACACCTACAGATCTGGAGAGTGGAGAATGGAGAGATTCGTTGAGGCTTGGAGGAGGGAACTTGGAGGTGGTGGAGACTAGAGAGACCTTGCCGGTGGCCTAATGTAGCAGAGGAAGAAGGGAAAATTGAATATATAGGACTAAGTTGAGATGACTTTAGTAAAATAGGACTAAGTTATTTGCACTTGTAAATATAGGACTGAGTTGAGCACCCCTTTGAAAATATGGTATTTTTCTCATTTTAATTTCATTTTCATTTTCCAGCCCTTTTTCTCTACGCGAAATGACCATTTTGCCCCTCCTCCCTCTCCCTCGCCTGGCTCGCTCCCTCGCCGCTCCCCCGCGCCGCGCCGCCGCTCCCTCGCCTGGAGCGGCGCGGGGGAGCGGCGGCGCGGCGAGGGAGCGAGCCAGGCGAGGGAGAGGGAGGAGGGGCAAAATGGTCATTTCGCGTAGAGAAAAAGGGCTGGAAAATGAAAATGAAATGAAAATGGGAAAAATACCATATTTTCAAAGGGGTGCTCAACTCAGTCCTATATTTACAAGTGCAAATAACTTAGTCCTATTTTACTAAAGTCATCTCAACTTGGTTCTATATATTCAATTTTCCCGAGGAAGAAAGAAGACCGAAGGATGAGCACATCAGGAGCAGAGGAAGAAGAACAGAGGTAAATAAAAGAGAAGCAGAGGAAGAAGAAGAATACTTGGTGTCGGAAGGAGTGAGGGAGGGAAGCTTGCCAGAGGAATTGGAGGATGGAGGGAAGCTCACCCCTAGGCCCCATCTAGTTTCCGCCTAGGTGGCCTAGGCACTAGGCCCCTGTTTGCCGCTCGCCTAGCGCTTATCTGCACATTGCACCAGGGAGGAGAGGAGGCGGTGAACGGCACATTCAGATCAGAGTCACATTAGTGTATTCATGTGCTAATTCTTCGACAAAATCATCCGTGACAGGTTGAAGTCTTTAATAGCTATCCCCAAAGTCCAGCCAAGACATGCTCTCGCAATCTGGAAGAAGTACCGCTCCATGAGATCCCTTCTGAATGTATATATGGATCCCAATAAAACTGTGAGTGCTGTACTTTTAACAGGTTCAAAAAGAATTCAAAAGTTCGACAATCGGCCTTTTGGTGTTCTTAACATGTCCCTGTAACAGGTTCCGAGAAGAACTTTTGCTTCAAGACTTGAAGTTGGAAGATCACCTGGGTGATGAAAACAGAAGGTTCGGAGAAAAATGTTCTAGAAGAGTGTACAGAATTCTCATGGCACAAAATGGAGCAACGAAAACGGATGATGCTGAGAATTGATAAATCCTAATGGCCGATCTCCGTACATAGGATTCTTTAGGTCTTGTTAAACTATTGTATATGTATTCAGTGTTGCACTTTCAAGATGGAAGTTTCAAGTTAATTCATGCGATGTTCTGTAGTGCTGAAGCCATCACTTGCTGTGTGATGTGACACAATGGCATTTATTACGTGTTTTGCTAACGCTGTGAAAAGGAAATGATCGTATACGGAAGGCATGGCACATGAAATGTTGTGCTAGATATTCTGCGGGATAAACCATAGGCTACGGTAGAGAACCCCAACAAATTTACACCTTTTGAATAGTTTAGAAAGGCTTAAGTAAATGGTTGGTACTTAAATATAATTTTTTATGTCATATGGGCCTCCAGGGACGGTCCTGCATCTGTGCATGTCGGCAGTGTAATGCAAAGGGCCTTAAGGTGTAGCCGTGCGGTGTACTATTACTCGCTTTAATCCACTGAAAGAGGCCACTGCTCTTTATAGAGTACGGGCAGCAAGATTTGCAGTAACTTCCTTCGCCAGCATATGCTTTGTGCGTAGTGACAATACATCCGATCCTTGCAAACTTCATCGATGATTATTGTTTCAAACTCTCCCGAGGTTACACTGCGGTATTTCTCGTTGGTTCAGTACGCGAAATTCACACCAGATATTCGCTGCCCCCGCTGTCGATTGAAGAACAGACTTGTTGCGACGCTGTAGGTGTTCCATAGGACAAACATCCCTTTTGTTTTAAATGAGCCATGTGTGTACTCTGCGTAGAGCAAGCAGGGGATTGTTGTGCACTGATCAGATGCAGTGCAGGGGTGATGACTGATGCATGTGCAGCATGTGGCTTCAGCAAATCGACGTCCACGCGTTGCTGCTGCTGCCTGCCTGCAGGTGGGGCGGGGTGGGGGGACACCGGAGACACGCCCGCGTGGACGCAACGCCGGCAGACAGCACACGCCGCGACTGGCAGACGGCCGTCGGCTCATGCAACGCTCGACCTCCAGGTGCTCTGGTCTGCGCGAGCTCGCCCAGTGCAAGACGATGTGTGCGTGCGATCAAAATCAGTGTGGGCATCCACGTACAGATGACGCATTGGATCAGATTCAGCGACGTAATCCCCTCTCTTCCAATTTTCTCAAAAGAGACGTGATTCTGCTAATGTATACAGGTTAATGAAGCATCACAGCCGAAAGGTGTTCTAATTATTTAAAAGAAACGCCTAAAAGGAGGAGATATGATGGAATCGATGCATCTCAATATCGCATCACAACTGTTCATGAAATCCTGATCTCTTTGCAATTCTATCGGATGCGTGTAAGATCGACAAATGGCCACATCAAATGTAGTTTTCCGAAACACGTTGTAGTGCCAAATGAAGCCTAGTTTCCCTTTCATCATTTGCCTAGTGAGAAAGAATTAATCCCTCTAATCTTTCCCTATCTATATTATCATCTTTAGGTTGCCGGTGCCTTGCGATCGAAGTCCACTTTTGCCTTGCATCAGGCCTGGCTGTTTTGTTAAAACCGAAGGTAAGAGCTCTGCCATTTATTTTAAGGGAGTGTCTATACAACATTCGACTATTTTTTAGACAAGAACAATCAGATTTTGAGCTGTTAGATGGAGATTCAACGCCCTAGATCATTTTTTTTGGAAGGGGGTCATTTTTTTAGGGGGGTTGTATGGGTGGATCCGTTGGATAGAGATCTAACGCCTCATATCAATCTGACTGTTTTTGTCCTCAAAAACAGTCGAATGTTGTATAGACATACACTTATTTTAAAGGGAAGAAAAAACACCGGCCTCGAAAGAGATACATCAAAGACACCAACACTAGCCTCAAAAGGAGAAATCCGACATTGAGCAAGAGCCCCAAACCTGGCACTCCTAGCAAAACACCAACTACACCTACAAGACAAAATATACACCTACAAGACAAAATATCTCGTAGAGCAACAAAGAAGCCTAAGGGGGTGTTTGGGACTGCTCCGCTCCCGTTTTTTCAGCTCCGCTCCAACTCCGCGTTGCCAAACACCTTCAGCTCCAAGAACTCTGCTCCAAGAAAAAGGTGGAGTTGAGGGCCAACTCCACGTTTTTTCTGGAGCACCTCAGGAGGTACTCCAGTTTTTGGGGTTTTCTATTCCCACGTGGAGTTGAGGGTTAATTACCCACCTTGCCACTCATTAATCACATGTACCAGTTTGTTTCGCGTCTGTTCAACTCAGCTCCCCGTACGTCCGCGACGCTTCATGGGCATCATTTGCGAGTATTTGCCATTGCATATGCCTATCGCTTACTGCTTGCTTTCGAGTACTAGTACAGGTATAGTAGACCTGGACACAACTCTGCTTCCACTTCCCTGCTGCAAATAGCATGTACTACCTCAGCTTTACATTATAATTATAGATAGAGTAATTTGTTTTAGTTTTGTCATAAACCAAACTTGTATAACTTCGATCGAGTTTATAAAATACATATATATAAGATCTAAGCAAATTTATGGGTCAATTATTTGTATCCGACTGGTGTAATTATTTAACCAAAATATTTGGTGAGTATTACTTAAATAAACAAACATAAATCAGGGGCATAATAGACCGTTTGCAGGGAAACAACTCATTCGTGGAGCTGGAGCTAGGCTGTGTGCCAAACAGTACCACCTGCTCCACGAACTCCACACTGGAGCTGCTCCATGGTGGAGTTGGTGGAGCGGAGCTGCAAAAACTGGAGCGGAGCAGTCCCAAACACTCCCTAAAGCTAGGACAAAGCATAAAACTAGAGAACACATGCAACATGCCCAAAAGGACGGCATGGCAGATAGGTATGCGATTGTCGGAAATCCATTATGATCACATGCAACATTTGCAAGATTCATGGTATTACTGAAACCACCAGATTTATTTTTCATGTGTGCGATGACAAGTTCTTGTCTAGGTATCTTTGGCAAGCCTTTGGTGAACCAAGATGTCAAGATGGGATCCAGCACACTCGTTCTTTGGTTGCCATGATGAGGTCATGATGCAGTTCACAGGGTGGAGAAAATTACATTATCCAGCTACGTGTAGCTTTGGCTTGTGACGGCCATGGTCCATCCTCAATTACAATACGATAGCTTCACCTATAGCTATTTCTTATGTTCTTGGGTGCGTGTTGGTTTTTTATTGGCAAGCTGTGTGTGCGCTTAAGGTTTCTTGAGTAGTAGTACAGTTTAGTATAGTATGTATGGCCATGGTAAACATTCCATTATGAGTTTGGTCTACGTTTGCTTTCCCTCACTCTGCTGATAAAACATCTAAATGTCACCTCATTGCATGTCACAACATGGAAGAAGAAAAACAAAAGGAAAGAGGGGGAGAAAAATCTCAAGAGAACTGAATATCTTCACATGGGTACGGTATCACAGGTAGTGAATGGTGAACATTCTTTACAGGTATACTTGGCTCATTGCCATCTCATCTGTATGAGATGAGAAGTCATCGTCCCAAAGAAAGGAATCCCCAAGGCATGGCCACCTTCACATGCTCCTGTAGCCACATCCTCTGTTGAGCATACACAGAGCTGGTCACTAGTCACCGGTCACCACTAGTGGTACCCTCACATGTTTTGCTAAGACCGTATACCTACTTCAATACGCATGGAGTATACGCTTACGTGGTTAAGATTTTTTTAACAGCTAGCCTACGGCCTTAGACTTTAACTTTCCATGTTATACACCAGGAGACTCTTCATTGTCACTTGTCGAAGAGGGAGAAAGTTACTTGAGCCCATGCCATGCCTTGGATGGTTGCATTGGGATGGCAGCAGTGCTGGAGTCAATTCAATACCACCGGGTTCAAGGATAGAGTAGTAGCATATTTTGACTAGTATTATAAACGCCCTGGTACTGTACACCAGAAATCTATGGACAACGTTCTTTCGATGTCAAGTTTGAACTTTCGGGCCTTGCCAATTTCCAGAGTCCTCTTGGTCATTATCATGGCAGTCGGGGTCCGTTTGGTCCGCCTAAACGGCAAGAGAAATGCAAGTTGAATTAACATTTGTTGGTTGCTGTTATGTCGTTAGATATGCATCAATGCATGTCCGTCCCCGATGCCAGGATGTCACAGCTGCTGACAAGAGAAGCAGGAGGGGGTCACGGTGCCAACCAAAGATTTATTAAGGTGGCAAGATCCCGGTCAATACTCCAATAGTTTGATTAGTTTCCCCTGGACTGTTTAGCTGCTCAATTACATCGACCTGTACCATGGTGGGCGACGCTAAGGCTTAATTAAAAAACTATATATATATATAATATCTCAATAGGCAATATAAATAAAAAATATATTAAGAAACTAACATGATATTGAAACCTAGAAGATAGAAGCCAAAAACCGTTTGGAGAGATAGCTAAAACTCAGTGATGTGCAACAAGGGGTGGTACTATCGTCGGTGCAGCTGTACCGTGTTTGGCATAACAACCGCGCTAAAGAAACGAGGAAGCGTTGCTGCTGTGTGTGTGTGTGGATTGGGTGGGTCACCGCAAGCGCAAACCGAGCGCAACGTCCGACGAGAACGGTGCATCCCCTCTCCCTGCACCGTCCTCGCCGGCCAGCCGCGCACGACGCGGACGGCGGGGCAAAAGAACGTGAGAAATGAGTGGCGCCGTGCGCCGTGCTCCGGCGCCGTCGGTGGGGCCCGTGGCTTTTCATCGCGCTGGTGTGGTGCAGTGGTGGCCTGGTGGGTTGTAAGATGCAACATACCAACGCAAACGAGCCACTCGATCACGAGCCTCGCATCGACATCCATCTTCAATGACAGACAAACGGGTGTGAGGCTGTAAGCAAGGCATGATTGCGATTACTGCATCACACACAGGTCTCGTGATGCGATTTATGGTATGGTACCCAAGCTTAGTGAACTCGTTGGGGGTTAACAATCCTTTCGTCTCTGGTGTACCAAGCCGCAAATAAAGGACTTGTGTAGGTCCAACACGGAAGAGCGCTGGTACTGTAGGTACTCCGAGGAAGGAAACAGGGGAAAAAACAAGCAGCTTTGGGAGCATAAACACGCGCTGTGGAACGCCTGTTCCCGGTAAGCACCCACTGGCACGTCGCTTCCTTGGTTATTTTACCCATCAGCCCATGACGTGAAGCAACCAAGCAGGCAGCCATTGCGTTGGGACAGGCGCAACAGGATCGTTAACCGGGGAGCAGAGCAGTTAGTAGCTGGAGCCGTTCTCTCGCTCGCTGTGCAGCGTGCACCACAACTCATTTGACACAAGAAGCGACCCGGAAATTATGATGATGTGCTTGCTGTCTCTCTCCTCTCTCTCTCTCTCTCTCCCCCAATCACAGTTTCTGATGGCCCCAAAAGTGTTAGAAAAATCCGCTCTCCATAGGATGGTTGACGGCCGACGTTTTGGGCTGGAGAAGGAAGAGAAATCAGCAGGAAACCATCGCCGATTCACGTTTCATCATGAACAGTCCGGCATCGATCGTGCACCTGCACGCACGCCCTGTGCTGAGATGAGAAATCCCGGTCTATTTGGTTGGTGATGGTCCGAGCTGTCCAATGCTTGTGTGTAATGTGTTGTTCTGCTGCTTACTTGGCCCCTACCTCGTTTGGACTTGCGTGTCCATGGATGGATGCGATGGGGTTTTTTTTCCAGGCAGGCACTAGCATCGTGGCCTGGGAATAAAGGCACTTTGATGAGCACCATTGCAGGAGCTAGTAGGAGTAGTACACTTGTTTAAATATACTACCAAGTCTGATGTGCATGCGCGCATTGACTGCTGCATCTTGGCGTGTTGGTGAATGGTGAGCATTGCATTGAGCAAGGTGTGATGATAAAAGCTGAATTACTTCAGGTCAATACAGAGCGGCAAAACCGGTCCCTTTCTGTTCCCTTGCTTTTGATATTTCCTCCGTAGAATGGTCTTTGATTCCCTCGTCCTGTAGTAATTGTTCGGTGACTCGATCGTTATGCATGGATGATGTATTCCAAATGAACTCATGGGGGATAATAGGTATATAAAAGCAAGATTCCATACCAATTCATGCATGATTGGTCCACAACAACCACCAAATAAGCAAATTTACAGAGTTCAAAAAGAAAAATTCTCAGAATTTTTTTCAAAGAAATCTCACATTTTCTTCAACGTACTTGAAAATTCCTAGATACTTGAAACTTCCTAGATCATCTTTCACTACGAGTAATCAGAATGTCCATGCGTATACATGGGTGCTGATATTACAGTTTTTTTTCTAGAAGGTAGATCATACGGTTTGAGTTGAGCAGCATAGACTACGGATCTTAATTACTGCGACGACCTTTCAGAAATTAACTTTTTTATAGAGCATGTTTATATTGTTTTCTACTTTTTACTTCTGTTTGAAGAAGTCAGAATCCAATATAAACATCTGGTTTACTGAAACGGCTTTTACACTCCTCTCACTCCCGTCTCGTGCACGTATTTCTCCCTCACTTTTCCCACTAAATCACTTTTTTCAGTCACTATCATTTATTTTCAGTTAAAAATCATCAACTGTAGTAAAAAACTATTAGTGACAGTCAATATAAATAGCCTTATTCACTGCCTCCTCTGTCCAGGGTAGACTCTCGCAGCCAATATGAACATGCCTGTCCCCTACCGTCTCTGTCCATGGTGAGCACTTGGCAGCTTTTAAGTTTTAAGCAGCGTCCATGTCCATGTCTCTTCCCTTTATTATAGTCCATGGAAAAAAGTGAGAGAAACAAAACCAAGCAATGATGCTGATCAGAAAGATGCTTAGAGAAAAAAAAAGTTCATGTACAGCCATGCATCACCTAAACAGCTACCAGTAGTAAACTAAAGCACCAAGCTGGGATACATGTATAACTGTATACTATTTGTGGATGCTTGCCTTTCAATGGCACCAAACATTTGGCCATCCATGAGTGCTCACTCGCCTACTAGTATTACTCACCTTCTTTACGTTTACGCTAGGGAATGGCAGCAGCACCGTGCTTCCTGGTTGTCACATGACTTTCTACCCAAGTAGCATTTTCTTGTAGTAGTACATGTTTTAATCAGATTGGGTTGGTTGACCTGCAAACTTGTCGGATGGATCAATGAAAATTCTCTCTGTGATGTATGAACGTTTTTTTAAAGCCGGCCTAATGGCAATGGAAGTGAGGAGAATAATCCATTGCATATGCCTCTCATTGTGCGGATGTGCCTGCCTTGTGAGCCTTTTGCTTTCAAGAAACTACTTGCATTGTCAGTCATGTAAGGAACTACTAGGAAACCAGATTCCTACTTTTATTAATTCAATTTCACTCATTAAAAAGACAATTGCTAGTAACAATCATAAAGACAGTCTTCTATCTTTGAAGTGGTCAAGAACACCTACTCCACAGACTGCCAAAAGACCACTAATTTATACTGCATGCGGGGAATCCTTTCTCATCTGAACCCAGTGAAGAAGTGTACAAGCAACAGTCTGTGGCTGAGGTTCTTTACGTAATTTAGCCCAAAGTGGCAAGAGGAAAGAAAGACTAAAGATCAGCGTATCCAATCGAAATGGAGATGGAGAGCAGAACCAGGGAAGAAAGAAGCTAGCGAGGTGAATGGCAGGGCGCATTCCCACCGTATATTCCATGGGGAGTACGCACGAGTCCCGTCAGAAAAGCAGCAAAGCAAGCATCAAGAGCCAGACTGGCAGGCAACAAAGAGAGGCCATCGAAGGAACAAGCATACCCATCATCTATCCTGAAACTGTGGGTGCAGATAATACCTAATGAATTACTGTAAGATGACGTGAAGTTCATCCTACTATGTATGATAAGTATTTAACTTCATTTTATAAATATTATTAAAATCTATGTTTGGTTTTTAAGAGTTGCAATTTTCAGATTTGTTGTCTGTCAAGCGCGGTCTGATCGATCGGTGGTTGACAGTTTGGCTATCGGTCTGGTGTGACCAGAATCTGGATGGTGGTCTGACCACCGGTGCAGTGTGAGTGGTTTCTAGTTGGCGGTTGTTTTTTTCAGAGTGCATGTTTTAGAGTGGGGCACATGCGGTCAAACTAGCCGTTGGTTGATGGTCGGATTGGAGTCGAGTTGGGCGGTGTGATGGCATTGAAGATATGGTCACACCGGTGGGGCAGTCAAACCAGTCATTGCTTGACGATTTGACTGGTGCGGTCCAGCCTCCATAGGGAAAGCGGGCAGACAGGCCTCTCGATGGGTACCCTAGGCATGTCTAAGGTGTTCAGAGAGGTTCTCGAGAGTCCAGACAAGTCTGGATGTTGATGAGAACGAATATGAGCATTATTGAGGAGTGGGTTACCAAGAGTTTATTGCCTACATGCTGTGATGTGCATGTGGGGGGCTATGTGTAATATGGTTGGGCGAACCATGATGGGCTTGAGTTTGACTCATGGCTTAGGAGCTATGAGGGATTTGAGTTTTATGTTGCTGTTGTTTGGTTGTGATGTGTTGCATGATACATTGCTTTGAATAACGTGAGTTCAGTGCATGCAACTTATGCTCGAGATGGTTGCTTTGTCTTAAAATGTGTATATGGCTTGGAGAATGTTAATGGTCAACGACAATGGACCAAAACTAAGCGGGAGATATGGGGTCCGTACGGTGAAATATGTCTAGGTGAGACTATGCAACTCAAGGGGGAAGCACAGAAGAAGACAAGGATCACGAAGAGGCGAGATTGGTACATGTGGTGCACTTAGTGAAAAGAGCGATGCACATAGAGACGGTTCAGGGGAGTCCGAATATGTGAAGATGTGATGATTGGTTATTGAGCACTACAGGCTACTTGTCAAAGCATGCATAAAATGCTTTAATGTGAAGGTAAGAGTTTCTGATTCATCAATTATGTCAATTGATGATTTTGTGTATCGTGCGGTACTATGTGATGGTTTGATTATTATTGTTAGTTGTAGGACTCCAGAACTATGCCATGATGAGATAGACGGAACTAGGATTAAACTAGAAGAGCTTAGAACCAAAATGATCAAGAAATCAGAATTAAGCTAGGAGAGCTTAGATACAGAATGATCAAGGTATCATCAAAAGATAACTGAGGCTAAACGGAGTGTTTACAAGTAGGAAGAAAAGGAACCAAGGCGGTATCTCCCGGTGGTTGATATGACAAGCAACGATAAGTTAGATTGGAACTAAGCTCAGAGACGAGCTAAGATCTAGAACAATCAAGGAAGTCAGGTGTCGTTATGGTGCGTGGAGAGGCATGTGACACGTCAAGTGACTTGACTCTGTTTACGAGCAAGGACAGTTCGGTGGGGATCCAGACGCATTAGAAGCTTGGCAATATTTCATTGGGACCATATGGAGTTGAAGATGAAGCACGGGGTTGCTTCAAGGCGAAGAAAGTATGAAACTTCTGGGAAGGTGGATTGGGGGCAAAACAGTTTTTTGTCCCAAACCGAAAAATTGAGACTTGATCAAATCACAACACGAGGAGGCACAAGAGAGGTTGGTTTAGGGTAAGGATATGCTGAAAATATTAAGCCAATTAAGTGTTGATTTACTAGCGAGTTAATGATTGTATGCTTTGAGAAAGCGTGTATGTGTATGTAAAACCCGATATGGTGTTTGGTTAAGGGGTTATTTTATGTAAATGGTTGAAATCCAACTAGAGATTTTGGTTAGGGTTTCTTATGAGCGTTCGTATATAAGGAGAGAGAGAAGTATTAGCTTGGAAAAACTTGTGCTAAGCCAAGTAGAGGAGGTTAGGGTTCTTAGAGAGAACTCTTGAGAGATAAGTTGTGGCTCTTGTGCTTAAGTTTTTTTGTTATTCTTAGACTATGAGTGGCTATAAATATTCATCTTCAAGTATCAATAGATATCCAAAATTTATCCAAGTCTTTCTCCTCTTTGTTAAGTGTTTACATTGTGATTTAGCTTGATTTTTGGTATTTTCTTTTCCTCTCTTGATCATATTGTGATCCATAATGAGCACGAGATAGAAGATGACTCTATTGATCAATATTCACACATCTAAATCACTTATATAGCAAGATTCGAGATCAAATCCAAATTTGCTTGTTCTTTGCTCAAATTTAGGTTTTTGTGATCAAGATAGTTTAATCTTGAATCCTTGCCTAGATTAGCTTGCTATGATATGTAGAGGTAGACCTGGATCATTCTCTTGATTAGAAACTCCTCAAGTAAGAACTAATTTGGATTTTCAAGTTTTGGGTGTTAATAAGATATATTTGATTCTCTTCGATTTAGTGAACATGAGCCTAAGAACCTCGTGATTTTTAATTTGTTTAGATTCTTAAAGTCTTAAACAAGCCTCATGCAAAAATTGGGATGTTCGAATGAGATTTGAAAGTTATTGATATTTGACTTTTAACCCGAGAGGTTTTTAAGTTTGGGAACAGTGGACCGATTAGATCAGCCCTAGATCAGCAGTCAGACCGGCGTTATATCAGCGGTCAGACCGACCAAGCTCAATCAGACCAGTCTTAAGCCTACGGTCAGACCGGCCTAGTGATGACTTGGTTTATTTTATCCTTTAGTTATTCCCTTAGCTATTCGACTTAAGTTTTATTATTGTTTGAACTATGCACATGATCTTCGTAACTTTGTAGCTATTGAATTAAAGATGTTTTTATATTCGAAAGAGTTGATTATGTTGAAGTTAAAATTAGTAAAATATCATTCATCCTCTCTTATATCCGTTGTGGGCCCTACAAATACTCATAAACAGTCACCGATAAGTCGGCCTCTTTCTCTGAATGCAGTTGGTTGAAACAACATCAACAGCTGAGAGCAAGGCTAATAATACAGCCTTTAGTTGGCTGTATGGATACTTACAGCCCACTTATCAGTCTATTCATATAGTAGTTTACAGCCAGCTGAAGGCTGTATGACCCACCCCTTTCTCTGACAAAGTTTCTTGGTTCTTGTGCTTCAGCTGGCTGTAAACTTGCAGCCCACCTCTCTTCTCTCTCCTCATCTCTCTCCTCCACCTCAGCATACAGCCTACTAACAGCCTCTTAATATACTTGCTCTGGGTATTTCGTTTTGGTTGCTACAAGGGTAAAATTTCGGAATTCTGATATTATGGATGACATGGTCGAGAATCGAGATGGCACATGCCATGCTCTCGATCCTCAAGCGCACCGCTGAAGACACGTATCAGCTTTTGACTTCACTCTATCTATCTGATGGTGGCATGGTGGGCCCCGCAGTGCGTATGTTATGGCTACGTGCGACGCTGACGGAGGAAGGCGTCGGAGGATCAATAGATAAATTGATTCTTAGGCTACCAGTAGATGGCAATCTCTTTTCCCTGCATGTTTCTCTTTTACCCCGGTAGAGCAGGAAAGAAACTGAAATGCAGAAAAGGACGAAGAAACTGATGATGATATGTGGTAACTTGGTTGCTTGATTTTCATGCATAGAACAAGGAGGTTATGCTTGGTAGTTCTTGATTTTTCATGCATGAGCAAATGGTTTTTTTCCCTTGTTTTGTTGCAACAAGACAATATATGGCATTTCATGCGAATCCACATTTTAAGCATTCTCACCCGAATATATGCGTCAACCAACATGACACAGGGTGGTAGGGAGTATTGAAACGCCACACCACATGGAATGATTTTCTTCCAAGCAAAAGGATTGTGATTTTAACTTTTAACAGTACAGAAGAGCATTCAGTAATCAATACTCTTTTTAAAAAATAGCTCGCAACTTGATGTAATAATGGTAACTTGGTCTGAAGATTATTAAGAGCACACCTCATACCTCACCTCCATATTTCCTTTCTCATGAGCTGACAAATGTATATCCAATACAAAATTCAACTAATTATATCTCACGACATTTGGATTCAACTAGCCCCGTTCATTTCGACTTAAGCTTCTAACTTCTGGCTTATTTTTAATTATTTTTAAATTTTATCTTTTTCTAATTTTTATTGAGTTTTTTGTTGATTTTTTCTGTGTTCGTTTGTGTTATCTGTGAACTTATTTCAGTCTACCTGAGCGGCAACTTAATACAGGGGATGCTCAAGCAAGAAAAAAATATTCAATGCAAAGGGTGGAAGGGTGAGCATGGAAGGAAAGAGGTTTGCAAAAATCCAAAAGGGAAGGGAGGTCATGTGAAAGGTAACACGACACAACACCCACAGCAGGCCTCTAATCTTTGGCCCTTCTTAAAGGGGGCTAATTCTAATGGGGCGCATTTAAAGGCTTCAGGTGGGGGAGGAAAGGGATCCTTCCAAGACCTTGAGGAGAGAGAAGAGAAGGGAGAGAGAAATAAATAAGTCCTAATTACGTCGAACTTCTCTCTCATCTCTCTCCGCTCTCCCTTACATTCCCTCATCACACCCCCTGCCCCCCCTGTCTTTCTCCCCCTCTCCCTCTTGACAAATTTTCCTCCACCCATTCCCTTCCTGTTCCTCTCCACCCACCCCACCGATCTCTCTGAATTCGGTCTCCACTTCGCCACAATCTTTCTTTCGTTACCTCTCTCTAGCGATTGTTTGTTCTCCATTTATTGGGTTGATTCTTCCTGTCCTTCGGTTGGGAGAGGATCGGGAGACGAAAGAAAGAGAAGAAGGGAAATCAAAAGAAGTTTGTTCTTTGCTTGGATTGTGGTTCTTGGAAGTTGTTGAAAAACGTGGGACCAGTTTCTGGTATGGTCTGTTGCATCTCTCTGTTAAGTATGTGTTTTTTGTTTCTCTTTTCTTGTTTCTCGATTTTACCTGCTAAACACCCCTTTTTCTTCTGTTGAAGCCCATGATTCCTTTACAATATGTGTTTTTTTCTATTGTTGATTCCTCCATGGTTCATTCCACAATATGTTTCTCAAGCCTGGGATGCCATATGTTGTTAAACTGTCAGGAATTCATGTTTTTTTAAGAACAAAATTCTCCAACCTTAAGATTTATCCGATAGTTTCTCTTTTGTTCGGTGTGAGACTGAGATGTCTTAGGCGTTCTTGGTTTGGTTAAATTTCTTTCTCTGTTGGTTATCTTTCAATTTTGTGATAAGAAAATTGATCTGTCCCTTGAAACCGTGGATGGCTACCTCAACCTTTTCTCTTTATTTTTTCTCGTTTTACTGCATCTTTTTGGAAACCGAAAGGGAAGGGAAATAAATGCAAAAGAAAAGAGAGGATTTTTGAGCGTCCACAGAAGTAGTGGGCCCCATCGTGCATGCAATCCATCTGTTTAGGTCGCATGCAATGTACAATCACCGTGTTTTTCACCCATTAAAATGCATGCATCAGCACCACCTTTGCTTACATCAGCAAGCCAAACCATGAAGTTTGGTGCATCGACATACCACACCAAATGCGATTCATGCCAAGATTTCTACAGTTAAATCAGTTAATGCCCTCACGAATGAGTTCCTTTCGTGTAGTAAAATGAGTGTAGTTACTCAAGGACAGGAAGGGAGTGCTAGAAGGGTACAAGAGGAAAAAAAATAAATCCTTTGTTCCACATTTGTGTAGATATCGATTTGTTAAAGAACTGAAGATAGCCAACAAAGAGGACTGGACTCTCTGCAATGTTTTCGAGAGAAAATAAGGGTTAATTGTGTTGATAGGGAGCATCTTTTGGTGGCAAACCTAGTTAAAGGCATAGCCTAGAAGTATGTGACAAATCGTGGCATTCCATCCGTTTGAGTCTGCTATGTGCTTGTTTCCGTCTAGGAATGTTAGAACAAATTTGTTACCCAAATTTCTAATGTGCTGTTTACGTTTTCAGGTCCCTCATAAATTGCTGGAAAGAGATAACAGCACCTGAGATGCTATTGCCACGGATCAATTGATAGCAAGAACAGTTTGCTGATGTGTTTGGATTTGACCACGGATCTAGTTCAGGCAACCCTGTCATGGATCAACAAGCATATTGGAATAACATCCTTGCATCCATAGAATCACAAAATAATCAAGGTTATCAAATGAACCTCAGCGATGCAACCATTCCATACGGAAACGAGGCACATCAAGATGGCCCATTTATAGGTTTCTGGGAATCAGGTGAAGCTAGTTCAAGTGGCAATTCATTAAATTATGGGAGCTCCAACGAGATCAAAAGGGAGCACCTTCATATTGGTGGTGGCCTGAGGATTGGTGAAAGGCGTATGGTAGCTGAACCCCTTTCTTTGGATAATGTGGATATAAACCTTAACGCCAATGGTAATGATCTATGTGGTCAAATTTCAAATACAAACAGTGCCCCTCAAGGCTCAGAGCAATATGGGGGCTGTTCTCGTAATGATACAAACACTCAGGCGTCCGAGATGAGATTACATCCTTACAGGACATTCATATTAGGTGCGGAGCAGCCAGAGTCTTTTGCTTCTTTGAATGCCTGTGAAAATCCTTTGGGTGATTTTCCATTAATGCCAGAAGGAATTGATCAAAGACCAGGTAGTTCCCTAGATGGCCGCCGTCTAGCATGCAAGAGGAAAAATATTGAAGGAGTCCATGGACAGTGTTCAGCAGGTGCTAGCACAAGTTTATCCCACAGGAATGATAATGTCTTCCATAACATTGCTTCCTCAAGTTTCAATCCTGCTCCTAGCACAAATTTGTCCTCTCCTAATTGTTTATTGGCTCCAAGTTCCATTGAGGAACAACTCACACGTTATGGAGCTACCGCAGGATTGTCATCTAGTAGCTATGATCCTAGTGGAGGCAATAGTAATCCAGGAAGTTCACAAAGAAGTTTCCGGGCAAGAACTTCCACGGCTCAACATATTAGTCCCTACGGTGTATGGCCCTCTTCAAGTGCCATCAGGCATTCCAATTCATGGAATCATCAGCCGCCTCCCCTTCATTGTACATTTGATGAATCACAAGCGGTTATTCCGGTGGTCAGTAGCCTCAACTTGCAATACCAACATCCTATAAATGTTGTTCCTGGTATTCCACAAACTGCACACCGTTTCACTGGTCATGGAGCTTCATCATTGAGAGCAGGCGGTTTGGATAACAGAGTTCTTGGTAGTGAGGAAGTTAGTGGAAGTAATGTAGTGGCTCCCAACTTTCCTGATTCAGTTCCTCCTGCTGCACTAGACATGAGACATTTGGTGCCAGAACCATCTAATTGGAGTTCCGATGGTCGAGGCACTGCCATTGCAGGAAATATTCCTTCTGTATCAAGACCTAATACCAGTTCAGTGGTTAATAATCCACCAGCAGGCTCTCCGTTTGTCACTCATCAAAACCTGCATAGACGCCATCCTCGAAATTTGTCAGAGGTATTTTTTCTCTCTTGTGCTAGTATTTTAGTTTTCAATTTGATTGCTTTTCTTTTAGTAATATGCTGGAATTGCATTTCTTATAGGAGATAGGTCGTCTATCTGGAGCACTTCGCGATCATCAGCACCCACGCTTAAGGCCAGGGTTTCTGTTGGAACGCCAAGTTGATGGTGTTTGGGGTGTTCCTTTACCAAGGAGCAGGGAAGGAAGGAGATTAATAGAGGTGTGTTGATTGGTTCTGTTATTTCTTGTCTTCTTCATCCTCCTCCTTTTATAAGTAATAAGTCCAGAAAACGTTTACATCCATGTGGTGACAAAACTTAATGCCTGTAAAGGCCTTTGATGTACTATTCAGCCTTCTGTATGATCTTCCTTCTCCCTATTTCGATCATACATGCTTCTTCACAGTATCGCCTAGCAGGGTCTATGACATTTTCTTGTTCAATGTTCTAGAAAAGAGACCATATTTTCTTTGTTTTCATCCGGTGCGAAAAAGCATAATTCCGATGTACCGTTTCATCTTATATTTTAATGTCTTTCTGTTATGCTATGATGCTGCTCCCCCCCCCCCCCCCCCAAATGAAATTGCTCATGCCTGCCTTATGTACATTATGTTTGTAGTCACGTATTATTCTAGGGATAACTAGTGAGCCATTCATGGAAAGAATACATACTTCATTGCTTACCTGTTTTTAGTCCTGTAATCATGAGCAAGTCTACACCAGTCCATATGGTTCTTACCTGTTTAGTGTTTACTTGTCACCAGATCCGGAATGCGCTTGAAATGTTTCATCGAGGGGAGAATGTAAGATTGGAGGTCAGTAATACTGTAATAGCACTCGTCTTCTGAGTTTCTTAGGTCTATTTCCTATTGTAATTTTGGACAGAGAAAAACAAAACGACTAAAAATAGAAGATGGATCTTTGAGGATTGTTATTTTCTTTCGTACTAATTACTGGCTATACTTGCATTGCCTTGTTATGTTAATGAACTGCCTTCTGTCCTCAAAATTCCCAACATGACTGGATAACATACTAATTGTTTGGCAGGATCACACTTTAGTATTACTATTACATGGTGTTAACCTTGCCAGATTCTGCTTCTGTGATTATGGGAGTAGTAGATAGTACACAACGTTGAGAATAATACAGACAGATGAACTCTCCCATTGTTTCGACAAAAAGGAAGCACAGTCAGAAGTCAGAACATACATTGGACTTCGATTCCTCTGAACTCTGATTTATTGAAGTCCAAAACCACTACACAGTACACAGTGGCATAAGTCTAGTTTCAAATTTGTTTATCTTTTTATTTATAAATAAAGTCAATATTCACATGCTGAAATGGTTGATCTTATCCTAAGGTTATAAGTTATTGACTGCCTTCGTATGGTATTGCATGAACATACATCCTAAACAGTAAAATATAATTGAATCATATCAAAAGCTTTTAGTTGCTCCTGAATTTTATCTTTGCTTATTCTTGATGGATTTACTTCTTGCTTCGTTATCTATATGTTCTTGAAGCAGTCCATTTTCTATGGCGGTGTTGACATTCACGACAGACACAGGGATATGCGTCTTGATATAGACAATATGTCTTATGAGGTTGGCTTTCCTTAGACATTACCTGTATATTCATCCAGCTGAAGTCTAATGAAGATGGTTGCCATGTAATCATCTTTCAGGATCTATTAGCACTAGAGGAAAGAATAGGAAACGTTAGCACTGGGCTCGGTGAGGAAGCGGTGATGAAGCTCCTGAAGCAAAGGAAATTCTCATCATGGAGATTAGAAGCATCTTTGGAACATGTGCCATGTTGTATCTGTCAGGTATCAGTATACTCCCAAGACCTATCAAAGTTTCTGCCCTCTTTAGTGTTATAGTTTGCCACAAGTAGCTAACTTGGATACATGAAGCAGCTTCAATGCTTACATAAAGTGTGAGCATTTAGTTTTGTCTTAAAATATGTCATATTAATTTATAATCAATTAAATCGATCAAGTATCTGAAATATAGTTTGGAGTTGTGGACAATATGCTCAACATTTAAACTTGTAGTGGAACATTTTGAATGTAATTGTCTGTAGGATCGTAGAGGCCTTCTCACCCCAAAAGCTAGTTAATAAGGTGAGAGACTTCTCTACTTTTAAGTTATGTCCATTGCCTTTCTCCTAAAAGCTAGTTAATGAGGCGAGAGACTTCTCCACTTTTAAATTATGTTCCTTGCCCTTCCATCACTAATGTGTGACTATTTCAACAATCTCCCCCTTCACACATTGGTGCCCCTCAGACGTTCACCGCTCCTTCACCGTACACCGACGGTCCTTTAGAATCCTTTCACTTCACAATACCTACAATACCACTTGTAGGATCGTAAGGGCCTTCCCACATCAAAGCTAGCCAATAAGGTGAGGAACTCTCCTTTTAAGTTAGGTTCATTGCCCTTCTACAATCAATGTGGGACTATTCCAATATTGTCAATTATGTGCACAAGTTTTGAGTTGGGTATCAATTTGTTTGCCAAATGTTTGTTTTTACAAGCGAACGTTGCACGTCCTGAACTCCCTAAGATGCTTTTTAGTATTCAACATCATACCTAGGGTTCCTTTGGGAGAGCTTTTTGCTACACTCATTAGGATCTTGCCTCGTTCTTTCTGAAGATCTAAATCAATGAAAAGCTGAGGCTGCACACTCCAAACTAAAATTTCTATAACTTCCGTTAACTAGGTTCTTTCTCCCTCTTTATTCAGGAGGAGTATGTTGATGGGGACGATCTTGGGACACTCGACTGTGGGCATGACTTCCATGCTGGTTGCATCAGGCAATGGCTAGTGCTGAAGAATTTGTGTCCGATTTGCAAAAACACTGCTTTGAAGACCTAAAACAGCAGAGAGCAGCAAGGCTCGTTAGCAACACCCATGTTCATTCGCTCGCAAGATCTTTTACTGATTCATATTACCGTGCTTTTTGCTTGGAAATTTTGCCATTCACCTACAATTCGATAAAGCTGGTCCCTGTAAACTGCGCCTGCAGTAAATAATCCCTGGAATCTGTCTCTCTGCATTTAACCAAATATTTATGGCTGGTATAATGGATGTAGGTTCAAAGAGGACATATCGCCATCCCGTGCCGTAATTTCGTGTGTTCTGGTATCATGTGCTCAAGCTTATCAATATTTTTTTGGTTAACCGTGGTGTTTGCATCCAGCTCGTACTGGTTTGGGAATCGAGAAACCAGTGAATCCGCCTTGCCAGGCAGCTCCTGCACCCTGGTTATCTCGAGAAAACGTGGTGTCATGGTGGTCTTCCAAGCTCGGTTGCTTCCGGAACCCATCTCACGCTCTAGCCGCACCTGTATTTGTTTCTTGTCGACCGCAGACGCCGTGCCGCGAGAAGCCGGCACGCGATTGTCGACGTCGTCGCTGGCCGTCGTGGCAAGGCAGCCATTGGCGCGGAGCGCGACTGCACGATGGGATTGACGGGCATCCCGGCGAGCGAGGCCACACGACTGGCAGAAAAAACACGTCCGATTCGGCGTGCGCGACGGCTCAGTCGCTGTATTCTCACCGGCAGGGTACGGTCTCCGCTGATCTCCGTGTAAAGCGTGCCTGCTTGAGGGTGGTGGGTTCGGGAGCACTTGTGCTTAGGCTGTTTTGGAGATGCGAGGGCTTCCGGTTCTTTCGATCCCTAGAAGAACGATGCTTGCCTTGCTCGCCCTATCAGCCTCAATCAAATCGACTTTTGCGATGGGCTACGTAGAACTGATTCCTCGCGTTGATATGTGCGGAACACTGCAATAATGATTGATGAGATACGGTCTGTTTCTCCATTACGTCGCGTGTAGGACTAACAATTACGTCGCCGAGCTATTTAATTTAAAAAATTAAAGAAAAATAGGAAACATAAAAATCATTATACCTCTATGGATAATACAAAGAAAAAACAAAAATAATAAGAAAAAAAGGTATTAAGATGACAACATGTTCTAAATGTCTTTTGTTTTTTGAAAGCTGTAAACCATTACTGTTTGAAACGAGCCAAAGGAGCATCCTTCGAGTGATGGCGTGCTCGATTCCTGGATTGCTTGCTGAGTCTGATTGGGAGGACGCCAAAAAGGCCAGAAAGGGAGTTGATAGGCGGGGACAGGAGGAGGTGCAAGTCGCCTTCCCTTTGTGCAAAGCATGCATAGCTCCTTCGGACAGGTAAACTCGGTCTGGCTGGCTATAGAAAATCTAAAAGAGGAATACAGGTGAGCTACAAGATCACCGAAAATGATGGAAGAAAAATTTTAACAGAAGTTAAAAACCGAACTATTCAAAGGAAACGCAAAACAAATATTTTCATTTCATGGTTTTGCAAAGTAGCGAGAACTTCGACCTAAGATCCGAAAGGTAGTCCAACATCAGGGGAGGTGCGTGGGAAAAAAGAACTTAGGGGAGGTGGAACCTGCAACCATGGGGGGACACACTGGACCGTAATTGCATTGCTGTCGTCTCTGCATCTCCAGTCCGTATTAGCATTAGTAGCAGCATGTGCTCATACCTGCGTCGTCGCTAGACATTGGTACCATTCAAGTGTCATTGCTTTTTGGTCGAAATGATTGTACAGTGACTGTAAATTTTTGTGACATATTTAATTAAATAAATATAATAATAAATAATATAAGATAAAAAACACTACTATATCTTTATAGATAATAAAAAAAGAAAAAACCAACATACTTAAATAGGCGTCTAACTTGCCAGTACTACAGTACGGCTAGATTTAGTCAATTAACGGCATGCAGGTCCAGAAAAATTACCAGAAGTACAGTACAGCTAGATTTAGTCAATTAACGGCATGCAGTGGAGGTAGGTATGCACAGTTGCCAGTCGGAATCGTCCGAGTCCAATCCAGCGGGATTCCCTTGCATGCCTTGCCTACTGTGCGTACTGGCGAGTGCTACAGAAAGTTGGTGGTACTGGTACTTGCCCGATCAGCGCATGCAGAGGAAGGCGAGCGAAAATGCAATCAATCATGGCGCTTTGCTTTCGAATGTGGTGGCCTAACACCCACCCAATCACCCATACATACAATAGTACTTGTACTAGTACAATTCCAATTCCTTTGTCTAGTTTCAACCTCATGATACTATAGCTCATAACTAGCGATTAGATTAGCGACAAGTTAAGCATGCCTCACCACGACGCCGCCGCCCGCTTCTCCCTGATCCATAATTGCATCTGCACAATGATGGATCCGTTCGAAACGACTTTGGCCGACGGCTTTAGCTGAAATAAACACTATAACGACGGTTAGTATTTAGATGAAACATTCAATCAAATGAATAAAGAATAAAATTGTTATATATCTATGAATAATATAAAGAAAAAACTATGTTAAAAACAAACACATTAAAAAACAACATGAGGTCGGAAACCGGTTTCAACAGGGCCATTCAGAGAGAGAGAGAGGGGGGAACAAAGGCTAAGGGCATCTCCAATGGTTATAGCTAGCAACTAACTATAAGACTTCCACATCATCTATATAGTACACACTAAAGTTAGCATTCTAAAGAACTATCTATAAGGATAGCTATTTGATGCTTACATGCACACACAGAATTTATGGAGGCTGCCTCGTTTGGCGCTATAGACTATCTCTAGAGCTGTAGAGAGCTGCGTTCTCTTTCTTCATTTAATATCTTCCACGTAGGACAGTTGATGACATGGACTCTCTTGTAGATAGCTGCTATAGACCCATTGGAGATGCTCTAATGCCAAACCTAACGCGGATTTGCTCACCAACAGACAGCTGGATTAAGCAGAGGCGGACGAACAACTGGATCAAGCAGGGCAATTTATATACTCATGGTGATGTAGCAGCAGCAGTGAGTGAACAAAGAAGGGAGGCAAATGGAAGGATTAATTAAAGCAGTAGTACTAATCGCTGCTGCTTATCTACTCGAGAACAAGGAAGAAAAAGATGATGATTTGTTTTATCACTGTTACAGCTGTCTTTTTGACATTTGGAAAGGCCGCCACTTGTGGCGTCCTCCTCCTCCCCCCGTCTCCACCTCCCGACGCCTCCTCCCTCCCTTGTTCTTATCCAAAACGTATCGAAAAATCTCGCCACGAGGCGGCAGCAGCCGCCGTTGCCGCCACGGAGATGGAGGTGGAAGAGTAGGTGGGTGGGTGGATGGATCCAGTAGTTGCGCTGATCATACGCTGCTCTTTGGAGACTGCATGTTCTTGTTGAGGAGTGAAGCTTCCTGTGGTGGGTTTCTTGCTTCACTCGGCGTCGGAGCTCTCCGGGCTCGGCGCCTGGTTTAGATCCGGGTTCTTCGCCCGGCCGCTCCACGCCGTCCTCTGCAGCTTCTGGTGCTGCTGCAGCTGGTGATGCGCTTCGCCGTGCAGCTGCAGCTGTGAGTGGTTGTGTTGCTGGTGCTTCTGCCGCTCGCGGTGGTGCGCGGGCGCGACCATCATGCCGGTCTGGAGCGCGTCGACGCGCGAGCCGACCTCGATGGCCTTCTTCCGGATCGACGCGGCCGACAGGGCGGCGCCATCGGGCTCGCCGCCGCCCTCGGACGACAGGGTCAGCGCGGAGATCTCGTCGGGGAAGTTGAGCCGCGCCGACCTCCCGCGCAGGTAGAACACCGCCGTGTCGTAGGCGCGCGCGGCCGCCACGGGCGTCGCGTACGACCCCAGCCAGATGCGCGTGCGCTTGTGCGGCTCCCGGATCTCCGCCACCCACTTGCCCCACTTGCGCATGCGCACGCCGCGGTACTGCCGCCGCGGCTGCTGCTGCTGCGGCAGCGGCGCTGCCGCCACCGTCACATGCTCCTCCTTGGCGGCCACCGCCGCCGCCGCAGCCGCCAAAGGAGCAATAGCTGCCGCAGCAGCAGCCGCAGACTCCTCGCTGGAAGAGCGGTACTCGCCCTGCATGAGCGAAGCTACCTAGCCGCCGCCTCTGCTTCTCTCTCTCCTGTGCCCGCGGTAGTATCGGAGGCGTAGCTTTTGGCGTTGGCTTGGTTCCTTCTTCCTTCCTCGCTATCTATTTGTTCGGTGGTATTTGTATTGGGATTTTGTGGGTTGGGGTATGATTAGAGTTTGGTTGGGATAGTGATAAAATAACTTGGGGGGAAGAAGACGTCGACGGCAGGACTGTACTGTGCTGTTTGGAAGGGAGCCTGGCGATGAGCCGAGCGAGCCAGCGGCAGCGAAATTGTCTGGTCCACCGGGCTAGCTTGCATCCGGACATCGGATAGGTTGATGTCCGTCCTGGAGCACAACTTTGCGAAACAACGTTATGTTGGTACTAGTATTGTTTTTCGATATAGGAACTGTACAGCCAGCACCGATTCATTACTTTCATAATTGTTTTTTGGTGGGCGATTATATCTTGGACGTACAAACATCATGTTATAAGTCAAGGAAAGATCAAGAAATGATTTCAGACAAATTATGACGGTCTCCCTGTCACAATCCATCCGTCTTTGTTCGTCACCAACCCTTATACATACCTGTCGCCACATTGGAGTTGACCGTGTTAAGCGAGACTCTTCGCCGCTTGTAGTTTCTGCTCGGCTGCTTTCTATCCTGCTATCCACATTTCATTCACATTCTGTAATGGACTGGCATATGCTTGCGTATGAATATTGTAGGATCGTATGCCAAAAATAGAGAGAGTAAATGATTTCTGTCATTTTTTGGGGTCTTTTGACTGTCGATGATAACTTTTAATTGCTCGAACAACCACACTGTTCGACTGCTTCGATCACCCTTGTACGTGGTTGTACACTTCAGCCCAATTACAATCACCAACAATCTTCAACGAAACATGAACTAGATTGACTCAAGATGATTTTTATTGCTAGATTTTTATGAATTTACAAAGTGTCCTTACAAGCACCATTAAAAGTCTTCTTGATGAAACCTCTAACAAATCAACATAGGCTTTCTCCTCAAAGCCCTCACCAAAAAAAACCTTCATCTTTAACCCATAACCTCTCCTGCTTTTATAGGTTAACACTACAAATCATGTCTACCTTAACACACAGATTCAAAACCTTATCTCTACCGAAAAACAAGGGACCCGAAAACTTTCCGAACACAGGTTTTATTCATACTCTTTCTCTTCCAAACTACGGACTCTATGCGTAAACCTCCAATCTTATCACATGACGACGCCTCCAGAACAGCACCTTCTGCAACCATCGAGTATCGAGTCCTTCCAACTACCGAGTTTCATGACCACCTGACCACCAAGCACCAGCTAGTCATCACACTAGTCTAACATGAGAACTCGAAGTACTCGAAGATCACAAGAAGTGAAGCACTCATATCTACAAAGAAGTCTATGAGTACCGACCATAAAGCCTACGACAACCGATCGCAAAGCCTTCGACTACTAATCACGTGGTCTACGACAACCGACCAGAAAACCGAAGAAAACAACCACAGACCACGAAGTATACAAGTGTGACAACAGTCTGTGAAGTCTACGACCATCGACCACAAAGTTTACGACTATCAACCACAAAGTCTATGACTATTGAGTACAAAGTCTATAATAATCGAGTACAAAGTCTACAATTGTCGAGTATGACCAGTAAACTCTACGACCATGAAAAAGTACTGCATCTACGATTACCTTTAGTGGTCGCTCTGTCGTGATTGAAATCGGACGTGGTCATAGTCAAACGTGGTCGAAGTTGGATGTGGTCGAAGTCAGTCGTAGTTGAGTTACCATGGTCGAAGCTAGGCGTAGTCGAAAGCAGACGTGATCGTTCTTCTGTAGTCATGTTGTGATGCTCATACTGTCGTGGTCGAAAGCCACAATGGTCAAAGTCCATTGTTGTCGATGAAGTTGGATGTGGTCATAAACGACTCTGAGTGGTCGAAAACATCAGCTGGGCCATCACTCATCGAGGTCGAAGTCAGCCGTGCGATCCTCCGATGCAAATCAAGTGTTGTCTGATGTTCTGATGGCACTCGAAAGATGTCCGATGTGCCAATGATAGCCAGACACCGTCCAATACTCCATTGCTACTCGAAAACCTTCCAGTGCAAATTGGATCCAATCGGACTAGTTCAAAACTATTTGAAACAAACCAAAACCACTAGGAGTAGATGAAAACCACTCATATGTGACCGAAACCACTCATAGCAAACCAAAACCACTTGGAGCAACTAAAACCACTAGGAACTGACTGAAACCACTCAGAGCAGACCAAAACCTTTGATTACGATCGACCAAAACTTTTGCAAACGCAAATACAAAACAAATCAAATGTCAATTATTCATCATCACTTTAATCACGATCATCCACATAGTCTAACAAATATAGAATATCAAAAAGAAAATTTGCGTAGATTCCAAAACAAACAAGAATTGATGGGCTGGTGTATCCTAATTTAGAATTTACCCGGTATTGTAAGTTTTGAGAAACATATATGAATAGGAAACTTCTTTAATTAATCTGTGGCCAGTTTGTCTAGGTGCTTCTCACACATTAATTTCGGTTGTAACCTGTGATAGTTTTGTTCAGAATGAAACTTCAATTTCAAGCTACGTAGTCCACATCCGATCCTTCTGCAATCTTGGTAATTGCTTCATGTCCAAAACTAAATCATGCAATTCTCTAAGCGAGCTGGGGACGTGTACCAACCCTTGAGACGTCTCTGCTGGCGGAGCTAGAAAATTTTAATTGAATATGAACCATTGGTGATTAAAAATAAGATAAAAAATACTTGTTAAGTTATTATCAATTGATCGAATGGAAGCACCAGTTAAATCATACATACTTAATGTTCCAAAACTAAATCATGCATATCTAAGCGAGCTAGGGACGTACGTACCAACCCTTGAGACGTCTTTGTTGGTGGAGCTAGAAGATTTATTTTAGACGTGCATCATTGGTGATTAAAGATAGGATAAAAATAGTTGTTAAATGACTATTGGTTGATCGAATGGAACGCCAGTTAAATTATGCATAATTAATGTTCCTATATAATAAGTTGGGCTTTCTTTCCAATTAATTGGCAACTTTACACATTTAATTATGAAATCTACTTATTTTATGGAGTGATAACAATAGCAATTAATAATATTGATAAAAATATTTTAAATACATGTGAACATGCTATTACAAATGTATATCCATTTCACCATTTTTTATTAGTATGTCATGCTTCTCATGTCGGTTCACGTACCCTACCACCTAAGAAACACATACATTTTTTAATACATCTATACTTAGTAAGTCACTATAGACGCCTATTTATATCACATATGACTTTAAATTTTGTAAGCAAAATGGTTTGTATAAAATACTCAATGTTAGTTTTGAATAATTTCACTCATTGTGGTAGTCGCAATGATGCAAATAGATAAAAAAAAAAACAGGTCAACACTTCATGTTTACTTAGAAAAGTAAGGAACTTTCAAAGACCTAAATAAAGTAATTAATTCCGTACCATCCACGCGCTACTATATAGGTAGGGGGAAAATACGTGACTATCTATAATCTGAACAGAGAGTATGGATTACAATTTGCATATACTTTTCTTAAGTATTATCAACATAGAACCTATAGCTAGCAAGGGCATATCTATAATTTTGAAAACACTTAGGGCATCTGCAATGGTTGTAGCTAGCAACTAACTAGAAGACTTCCACATCATTTATATAGTACACACTAAAAACTAGCATTCTAAAGAACTATCTATAAGGATAGCTATTTGATGCTTACATGCACACACAGAAAAGGACTATCATTTATAGAGGCTGCCTTGTTTTGCGTTATAGACTAGTGCTTAAGGAAGAGCTGACTCGGTTTTTTTTGCATACTCTCTTTCCTCCGCATAGGATATATGCTGATGTGTACATACATATAGTTAGCTGACTCAGACCATTGCAGATGCCCTTAGGGGTGCCGGCACCTGGCCGGCTCCGCCCATGCTCTGGATTGCTGGGTGGCTTGTCGAGGCCGCGAGCGCACGCGCGCTAGTCCGTGCAGACCCCTAGCTAGCTCGTCAGTACGTGCGTGCATATGCATGCTGATTTGCGTCGTTCCCCGTGGGAACGACGTGGAGGCCCTGGACCACCTGTTCGATCGGTCGAGCTAGCTAGGTGGTAAGGCGGACAATAACGTTGCGTGGTGCTACGATCGAGTGCGCTGCATCGGGCTGGCTCATGAGGCCGATAGGATAGCATCTGTCTGTCTAAAACCCTCTTTAGGTCGAGAAAAAGCCGGGCATCATGCACGAAAGGTGCCTTTCAGTTCCGTTTTGCCGTGCTAGATGCCAACAGCACGCGCGGGGTCGAGCTCTGCGTCGTACTGCTCTTGTGTAGACTTCTCTTTTGTTTCACGGGTGAGTGAATCTGCAACGCTGATGCCGTAATTGATAACTAACGGACGAGAATCCTCGTCTGCGTGATTATACAGTTCGGATAAGAAGCTCACACTGTTACTCCCGGAAGGGTTTGACTTTTCTACCAGGGAGTACTCAACAAACGGAAACTATTGGTAGCAAGTGGGGGGATCTTACGTAAACATTGCGTCGTTGACCTGTACTTTAAACTACGTATATATAGCTAGGGAGCATATGCATGCCATGATTTTGTTACGAAATCTTCATCACAAGAATATTATGCATGCAGACCCCGTTGTGACTGTTAGAGTACAATATATGGTAGGATAGAGTCCATTGGGATTACAATCCCTTGTATCATCTTGCCCCCCAAATCTTGTACCTCTATATATATCGCCCGAGAGGCTCAATGCAATACATCCAATTTTCACCCAACTCTATCTTCCTTTATGGTATCAAACGTCTAGGTTTAGATCCTAACCCTAGCCGCCGCTCGCATCCGCACCGCGCGCCCCCGGGGAGATCTATCTCCGCCGGGGGCAGCGCCACCGTTTAGGCGGTGGATCCTATTGATCCGGCCGTCATCATCGTCGTCGTCGCAGCAGATCGGGTCGAGCAGCAGATCGGGGAAGAGCGCCTCCACGGCGGGGAGGAGATCCGCGAGCACACGCCGAGCGGGGAAGGCGCAGTTCGAAGCCGTCGGGAAGAAGGTCCCGCGCCGCCGTGGTGGTGGCCGGACCAGGCCGCGCCCCGTCCCTGAGCCGCCATGGTGGCGGCCGGGCTAGGACGCGTGCAGCGGCCACCATCTTCCCGGACCTCTGCACCAACAGATCCGCCGCCTGCAGCTCCTCTGCTCGGCGTGCCTCCAGCGCCGCTCCTCCGCCAGGTCCCTGCTCACCGACCGCCGTCTGCAGCTCCTCCGCTTGGACGCCGCTGCCTCTGCACCGACATCGCACCGGCCTCCCCGTGCCAGATCGGGCTTCCCCGCCACCGGATCCGTCCAGATCCGGCCGGCCGCCGCCCTCACGCCACCCTCCGGATCTTCCCCAGTCGAACGCCACCCTCCGGATCCGCCGCCGCTCCCGTGCTCCCGTCGACGCTGCTCTCCGCTCGGGCCGACGTTGCTCCGCTCGGGCGGACTTGGGTCGGTCCTCCCTGAGCTGCCTCCGGATCCGTCGCTCGGGTGTCGCCGATCTCCACCGCCTGCCGGATCTGCGCCCGACCGGCTCCGCCGTCTGGCGCCGTCGCCTGCCGGCCCCTCCGTGCCTGATCTGTGCTCGCTGGCTCCGCCCACCGTCCACCGACTGGTGGAGCTGCTGGCCGCCGCCTGCCGGATCGGCGTCGTCGCCCGCCTGCTGCTGCTTGCCGACCGGCCGCCGGCCGCCTCCGCTGCCAGCGCCCACCGGCCGCCCCCACTGCTACGCTCGATTGGATATCTTGGTGCCGAGTGGAACGGGGCAGCAGTGCTTTTAAAGAAAAAAAAGGATCAGGCTAGGTGTACTGGTGAGTTGCACACGGAGTATCCCACTACTGCTGCTGCTATTGTATTTTTTTCCGTTTTTCCCGATCACTGATCGGGGTTGAGTCGCCCATCGCCCGTCGACCACTCACGTATCTACTCCGACATCGGCGTCGACTACACCGGCCTCTACCTCTTCGATTGTGCGGCCAGGCCGGGCACGCGATGTCGAGGGGACGCCTTCGCGCGTCGCGTCTCGGTCATCTCGTCCGCACGTCTTCATTGCCGGTTTGTCATCGCCACCACAGATCGGGACGCCTCCACCGACTTCTTCCATCGTCGTCCCGCCTCGCGCATACTTGGTCTGATCAGCAGGGCTGCTGCTGTGTCGCCTCCTCGGGCCGCAGCACCGCCGCGCGTGTGTCCCCTCGCCGTTGCATCTACATCGCCGTCCCCTGTGCATCGACGACTGTGCTGCGCAACCTCTTGTGCGCCATCTGTCTACACATGGTCTTCGTCATACTGATCGGGCCTTTATCGCCGACATCGAGCGCTACCGCCGCCTGTAAGATCGAGGAGGCCGACTAGAGGGGGGTGAATAGGAGGTTTTAAAATTTTCGTCTAATTCTAATTAGCAATTTTAAACTTGATGGATATACTAGAGCAAGATAACAATAACACCACTAATCAACCTAGTGTGGCTCAAACAATCACTAGCACAAGTAATCGACTAAGAGCAATATCGAATAGTAGAGAACAACAATTGCTACTCTAACTAAGCAAGCAATCAAGTAATATGAATGAAGAGCGTTGCTTGAATGAAAATGATCACAAGAGAGCAAACCACAATTGACACGATTATTTTTTACTGTGGTGATCGGAGACTTGCCGGTCTCCCCTAGTCCACGTTGAGGTAAACCCGAACAAATCGGACCGGCTCCACGAATGAGCCTAACCACCTCGATCACTATTGGTAGCCCTTTCCCTCTCCGGGTAGGCGAGCTCCGAGCCTTCACAATCTTCCGGGCCTCCTCACAATCTTCTTGAGAAGATCACCGGACCTCCGCCAAGCCGTCTAGGTGCCGGCAAGCACCAAGAGAATAGATCACAGCGGCTTGATCTCACTCAAGTGCTTAATGGATCAACTAGAATGCAATGCACTTGAATTTTGGGTCAACTACCTCAATTGAATGCACAAGAGAGTGAATGAGGTGTGAGAGGTTGCACTAAGCTCAAATGTATTCAATGGATGTTCAACAACACATACAAGTTCTGGTGGGGATATATTTATACCCTCACCAACCTCAAATAGCCGTTACAATAAACAATCCTGAAAATTCAGAAAATCCGGAACTATCGCAGGTAAAACCGCGGTACTTCCGGATTCTCGCTGACCGGTCAGAACGGCTATGTCAGTGAGTCAGAAGTGACCGTTGGTCAATGAGTGCGGTACTACCGCCGTTGAAATCGCGGTACTTCCGAAAGTCCGGAAGTTCCGCTCCATGACCCGGTACTTTCGATCTCAGCGAGTTTAAGTTTTATTCCCAGCGCTCTCTGGAAATAAAGTTCCACACGGGTATCCGGAACTTCCGCACATGCGGTAGTTCCACAGGTCAAACCGCGGTACTTCCGTTTTCCGAGAGGCTAAGTTAAACTCCGGGCGCTCTCTGGAAATAAAGTTCCGCTCGGGTGCCCGGTACTACCGGCCATCCGGTAGTTCCGCAGGTCAACCCGCGGTACTTCCGTTTTCTGAGAGACTAAGTCTGACTCCGGGCGCTCTCTGGAAAAAACGTTCCGCCCGGGCGCCCGGTACTACCGGCCCTGCGGTAGTTCCGCCCAATTAACACCGGAACTACCGGATTTTCTGACAATGCACAGATTTGATTTGATTTTAATTTCTAAGTGTATGCATGATCCTAAATTGATCCATAGGGCACATTTGAACATGATCAAGCAATCACCATGATCCCTCTTAATAGTACGGCGTCTATCCTATAATCCGGTCTTCCAACCTATCTCCAAGACCGGTAAAATAAAATAGATACCTAAACTATTTACCTTGTCGCCTTAGAGATCTTTGAATCTTCATGGGATGTTTTGTGAGCCTCTTTGTTTGCCATTTGAACTTATCCTTTCAAACACTTAATGCACACATTAGTCCCATATTCACATAATTCCATTAATTACCAAAATCAATATTTTTAGGGGCCTAGATGCTTTCACCGCCGCCGTACCTTGCGTCAGGACTGCTCGCCTTCGCGCCAGAGCGTCTGCCCGGACTGCTCGCCTTCGGGTAGTAGCGTCCACTCCCGCAATGCTTCTTCTTCCAGCACAACCACGCCTGGTTGGGGCCCTCTCCCTTGTACGTCCGGTACTGGCAATACCGGTGCGTGCTTTCGTCCCCGACGCGTTGCCGGGTCCGGCAAACCTGGCACACGCCTCGGCTCTAGCGGCTTGACTACATCGACTTCGGCATCAACCCTCCCGTTCTCGTCTCGTCTGCCTCGATTGCATCGCCGTTTTTCGCCTACATCCTCGACGGCCCTGACTGCGTCGACCTCGGCATCGCCCCCTTCCACGACGACTGCCTCGACGCGTCTCCGTCATCACCATGGCGCCTCTTTTGCGCCTGCGGCTTCATGCGCGACCGTCTCGACATCGGTACCCCGACCACGACTACGTCGACCACGGTCATCTCCAGCACGGCATCCTCGACCACGACTACTCCGCCCTCGCGCTCGGCTACCACGACATCGGCACAAAGGGCTACCGCCTTGCTTGAGCTACTTGTCGGTTCCTGCTCCAGTCACAGCATACGCGCCGCATCAACGGTTATGACTGCGGGGGGATGTTAGCTCTTCGGTTTCTTCTCCAGTCTCACCGTCTGCGATGCTCCCGTTGTGACTGCGGGGGGATGTTAGAGTACAATATATGGTAGGATAGAGTCCATTGGGATTACAATCCCTTGTACCATCTTGCCCCCCAAGTCTTGTACCTCTATATATACCGGCCGAGAGGCTCAATGCAATACATCCAATTCCACCCAACTCTATGTTCCTTCGGTGACCCTTTGACATGCATGAAACCTATCCTTGATGCCTCACACCATTCCCAATCGGCACGCTCTAATCAGATTTTCGTACATGCATGTGTTTTGGAGTAAGTGGGAAGAAAACCAACAAGTACATATAGCGTTGCCAACGATGTTTTACGGAAGCATTAGATCAGCTTGCGCGAGACAAAAGCATTATGAGTCCTGCACGAGACAAATCGAGGTAGCTATATATGCTGCAATGATCAACGGTACTTGCACCCGAGATTATGAGTGGACAATAACAAGCCAATCGTTCGAGTCAAGCACGGCATGAATCAGAATTCGGTGTTGATACCGCACTTAACTAATATTTGGAGTACATCACCACCAACAGGGAGCTAGCAGCAGCATAAAAAAGAGGACACGCGCACGTTCTCGTCCTTGTGCTCCATCATGACAGTAGTAACCGGTGGCCTTCGCGTTCGCGTTGCACCAGCATGGCAATAAATATAACGGCCGCGCAGCCATACGCGCACCGTGCGTCTGGTGGACGTACGTACTTATGGCCAACCCCCAACCGCTCATCGCACCGGCACCGGCACCGACACGAGACGGACGCGCGGGCAGGCGGCTAGCTCCATCCAGGTGGCGTCGGGGCGATGGGGTGACGCGCGCCGACGTGGACGTTCCCTCCCGGTCCACGTCATCCCCCACCAGCCGTCCACCAGTCTCATCCTCTCCCTAATCCGGCCAAGAGACGTCAATTTGCTTCCCAGCGACGGCAACGCCCGCCCATTATCTAATCCTAATCATGCACCCTAATGACGTCCCCTGCAAGATTAGCAGCGGCTAACAGCGTCCCGGTCCACTTTCTACTCTGCCGCCCGCGCGCGCGCGCGCATCTCCGTCTCCACGTCCATCCCCCCTCGCCTAGACGACGCCGACACGTGGACCTCCAGGTGGCCGCGGGGCCAGGTGTTCGATCGTGTGGCGGTGTGGGTGGGTCGGTGGGGGATGGGACGGACGGCGGTGCTGAGGCGGGATAGGATGAGGAGGAATCCCGAATCCGTCGTCGGCAGCGTGGGTGGAGTTGGGTGCGCGTGGGCGTCTGCCTGCCTGCGTAGGTAGGTAGGTGTGTGCCCCAACCGATTTCGATGAGCTGCGTAGAGTTCTGTTAGGAGTAGCGCAGCAGCCGCGACGACTTCCGGTTCATGGATGTTGTCGGTGATGTGGCGTTCACACGGCCCGCGTAGCTGCGTTCATGCAGCCGTAGATCGAGCTCGAGAAGCAAACACACGAGAAGATGTGCACGGCAAACCTTGTGCTAGTAGCGGCACAAAAGATCGTGCTATGCCACATGTGCTCGGTTGGTTTGTTCCTAGACGAATCGGCTGCGCGTTTGTGTGGTGGGACACTCGTAGTTGAATCAACTCGATCAGTCCGTGTCAATCAACGCAGTGGGGGCATAAAATACTCTCTCCGGCTGGCTGCTTTTATCCAACACGGAGGTCTGTGCTAATAATTCAGGCGCGTGTCGAGCTGTATGTTCTACTAGTTGTACTGGTCCTGCTTCCAATCACTAACCAGGTGTGGCAGTACGCACCAAATCGAGATTCGAGTACTGGCGAACGGGCCAGCAGGCAACTTGCCCTGGCAATAAACGCTTGATAGGAAGAGTGGCCGGAGCCAGAGAGAATGAGAGATGGATCGATGCAAATACAATGGCAATCATGTCTCCATATATCTTACTCGTAATCTGGGCATTGGTGGTTTTTTTCGTCTTTAGGATGGGTGGGGGAGGGGGATCGAGTTGGGTGAGGAGGTGAGGGAAGCAAGCTGGGGCTCGCGACAGGGACGCGCGGGCGGGGGAGGAAGTAGTGCGGAGGTGGAGGCGGTTGCTATCTTATCTGTGACGCCCAATAAACAAAGGCGCCCGGTGGAGTAACGGGGAATGCAACGAGGCGTTTCTTTCTTTCTTTCTTTCGAAATAAACAAACCAATTGCTAATTGTCTAATAAATAAACGATATGTGGTGGGGGAGGGCTACCTCGTAATTGGGGGAGGGAGCAGGGGAAGAGCCAGAAATTAGAGACAAGGAAAGTCGGAACAAGTTATATACTGAAATTATACTTTATGAGAGTAATAAATAATACAAATATAGATAAAATTCTGTTTATCATAAAAAATATAGCGACAAAATTTAGAGCCTCCTCTCCGTTGGCAGCGCCCTCACCCCGCCTCTGGGAGGGAGGGAGGGACAGAGTGGATAATGCTGGTGCTCTGGAATTCCACTGCCGACTCCGCCGGCAGTTGGACGGTTCCAACGTGCCGATCGATTAAACAACGAGTGGCCTGCCTGCCTGCTGCCCTGGTGCAGGGTGCGGCGGCCCCACCGTCCCTCGGCTTGGCGCATGCACGCACCGGCCCGGCCTCGCCTCGCCTAGTGACGCCTCGCTATCCGTCTCCAGTGCTTCGTTTCTTCCGCCTCTTGTTGGCCTCCTGCATGCGCCGGTCGCTGCCAGGCGGGCGCACCGACAAGACAAAGCAGCGGGACCACCTACCCGCCTGCCGCGAATTCGGAAATGAACCCCTCCGTGTCTTGGACTCTCTTCCTTTGGGGCGACGTGCGCGCGCGCCGGCGGGCGGGCGGCGGCGAGACGATCGCGAGTTGGAGTTGCCAAGCCGCGCGTCCGGTCGACGAAGCGGCACGGTTGGTTCCGACTTGGTAGTGGAGATTCGGCAAAGTGCTTATGTGATACCACTACTACTAGTATGATATGATAGGCTTTGCCGGTTATATATATATATGACCATCACTAACATGTTGCGGGTACGGTGTTTGGGATTTTTATGGTGAAATTGCAGGCTCTCGTTTGTGATCGGCAAGTAATTAAACTCGATCGGCAGCTCGTGTTTGTTGGGAGTCATCACGCTACTGAGGCGAGACGAGCATGAGATCGACTTTCTGAGGATCTTACTAGTTCTTGAAATATACCTTAATGGGCCAGGCCGTATGGTATGATAGTCTACCACACCTGACAAGTTGTTCTTCTTTTGTGAGCTAATCATTGCTCATTTGCTTGAAAAGGAGGAAACCCACTACGGTGCATGACCGAGGCTGTGCCAACATGGCCTCCCTAACGCAAAAAGAGGCTGCCCGCTCAATTTGCAAATTGACCGCTCATGATTCACGAGCGTTGGAAAGGAGCACCGAGGACCACCACAGGAACGAGCAACTCCCGCGCTTTTCCCCCCCTCCTTTCCAGCCAACTTCAGTAGCTACGTACCACTGCCTAGTGCGTTTTTCTTGTAGATACAGCAAGCTTACTAGGCAGGTCAGGTTGTGCCTCCAGCCTTCGGAGGATCGAAGGGGCGACAAATTGGCATGCATATGCTGTTGCTCCATAACTATCAGATTTATCAGTGTAATTGTGTGACTAGATATTAATGATATAGTCATCTTTAATATGCAACTCTACTACATATAATTAAAATACAATTTTATTTCCTATAGAACTCTTTTATATAAAATTTCATAAAAATCCACTTTTGTAGCATACTTTCTGTATATTTTCATTTTATGTATGAAAAAGAATATATAGCAAAAAAGGGTTCCGATGAAAATTTTTCAACCAAGTCATATAAGAGTATGTTAGAATTAGTATTTATGTGTGTGTGTATGGTAGCACTATTCTGTGCATGCGTGTATTCTGCGCGCAGTTTTGCATTCCAGCAAGTTATCACTGGTTGTTCAAAAACTTATCATCGTCTGTGAAAAAAGTTACCACCGGCTACGTATTGTGAGCATTGGCAGTAATTTTGCTCGCTACCGATGGTAACTTTATGCAGAATCGATGATAACTTTTCAGCACAATGAAAGTTTGGTAATAACTTCATTCAGAACCAATGGTAACTTCATTCAGAAATGTTAGCAACTTGTCCATGTATTCTATACCTACCTGTTGGTTAGTGTGTATGTATGATTAGTCTGACCGTTATAATCTGGCTCCACCAAAATAAGTGGTGGAGATACTTCTCTTTTTTCTTAATTAATATGGGAATTTATAGGAATTTTCTTTTAAGAATTACTGTGGGATTTTCTTGTTCTCAAAACAAAAACGATATCTTTAATCTCATCGGTTGTTTTTATTTATACAGATTTCCACGTGGACATGAGACCCTTTATTCACTCCATGGAGAGGCTAGAGCAAATTATCAAAGGTGCCTACTCATCCTCATGTCAGGACGCTCAATTTGGCGATGGCTTGTAGCTTTTTCAACTGTAGCTGATGGTGACTTATTTGGCGTAATTAAATTTAAAAATTTTAAAAAAAGGAAAAATAAGTTAACTTATCATGGACAATGTGAAAGAATACAGGGAAAAAAGAAAAGTAAAAAAAGCCTAAAAAACTAGAAAAAACGAAATTAAAGAATAGTAAATTGAAAGCGAGAAGCAATCGTTGAGACGAACGGGGAGGTGCTAATGCGGCAATGTGATATATGCTTGGGTCCGGTAATGGTGCAGGTCCAGTTAGATTTTGGCACAAAACGGGCCCAACAACAGTTGTACCTATCTTCTGACCCAGTTGATAGCACTGTCCACAAAATCGTGGCCAAGATCCAGTTATAGTTCAGCCCAGAAACGAGCTCTGAGACTTGCAACTTTTTTCATACCAATAGGACAAAGGTAGACAAACATTCGTTAACGAACCCCATTAGATGACGTTGTTTTCGCCGACACATGCAGTCAGTAGCTCATCGAAACCAGACCACCGCACGTTAAAAGCAGTAGCTTGGCTGGTCAGATCGATTCTTTTCCAGGGTCCAAGCGTCCAACCCAACAACATTCTGTGGAGGCGAGCATCCAAGGCTAGCTGTACTGGAAAAGGGTTCCAGCTGCTTAACCCCCAGAAAACCCAGCTCACTCATTCATCCGTGCGTTGCGCCTGCCCATCAAACCTATCCAACCCATGGCTCTCACAACGTAGGTTACTGAAATATATGTGCACATGTGCATCTCGTGTCAAGCCGACAAAAAGGGATCTACCTGTAGTGATGATGTAAGTAATCGCATGCCATGCATGCGGCTCGGCTCGGCTAAAACTCACGCACTCTGGATTAACCATCGTGGAAATATCGAAAGACCAATTAAAATATCTTTTAACTGGGCTCTCATCGAATAATCTATTTGATTAGATGATACTACAAGTATGGTTAGGAAACCTGTATATTATTATTATATTACTAAAGCGATAGAAAAATAAGTCACCACGTTCACTTTGAAGCGCTAAAAATTTCTATGTTTATCAGTGGAAAAGTAGAAAGATTAACACCATCAATTATAGTGAGTTCATACTATAACGGACTTGATTAAAAGAAAGTGCCTATGCAAAGTATAATATAGAAATCACTGAAATTTAGAATAAAACATAAAATAAAATAATCTATTTGATTTCCATATAGATTCCTAAGTAAAATCCATAAATAAAAATAATTTGAAATGAAATTAAACAAAAATTTGCAATTGGATTTGTATACGAATTCTAACAAAAGTATCTGAAATTCGAAATTTCAAAATGAAATAAAATTAGCAATTTAATTTTGATACAAATTCCAAAGTAAAATATCTAAATAACTTTAATTCATAATAAAAAAATTAGAGAAAAAATTAGCAATTAGATTTGTATACGAAGAAATTGGTAAAACAAGATATGCGCCGTCTATTACAGTGGATCCAGATTCTAACGGTTTAGATTAAAAAAGGGTCTATGTCAAGTATAATCCAAAAATAACTAAAATTTAGAATAAAAATCAAATAAAATTTATGATTTGATTTTAATACGAATTCCTAAGTAAAAGCACTAAATAAAAATAATTCAAAATAAAAAATAGCAATTAGATTTGTATAAAATTCTAAAAAAAGTAACTAAAATAAAAAATAAAATAAAAATTAGTCATTTGATTTTGAAACAAATTCCAAAGTAAAATATCTAAACAACTATAATTCATAATAAAAATTAAAGAAAAATTGGCAATTGGATTTGAATACAAATCCAAACAAAATATAATTAAAATGTACAATAAAAAAATAAAATGGTAATTTGATTTTCATACGGATTCCAAAGTAAAATCCATAAATAATTAAAATTCAGAATAAATTAAATAAAATTAATAATTTGATTTGTATACGAACTCTAAAAAAATAACTAAATTTTTTTAATAAAAAAGTTGTAACAAGGATAGAACGAATGTTGTGAGAGGAGATCACAAAAGAGTGATATGTCATCGATGTGTCTTGCAAGAGGACATTGACCTATGGAGAAGCAAAGAGCTGAGTCGATGCTGGAGATGAGTACAATGTTGTGCTACTCACCTTTGCCATTTTACAAGGGCAAAGTCGTGCTACTTGTCAAAGCCATTGAAGAGAAAAGCCAAAGTCAAAGGAGTGAAGGATTGCAACGACGAGTGGTGAGCATCGACGTTATTGAAGAAGTCAGTGACCAAAGAAGCTCAATAATGGGAAAACCCTAGCAAAGAGAATATGAAGCTTTGCATTGAAAACGAGCTATAGAAGATATGGGGTCATCAGGTAGTTAGGAACTTGTCATTGCTGGTGAGGGGCACAACGTCACCGGCGATGGTTAGAAGATTCTCTGTATCATTAGATAACATGACTAAAGTAGACATGCTGATATCACTGAAGACGGATGGTCACCGTGGTTAGTGAGGTAGTCATAGTGTTGAGTTGGCCAATGTCGAAGGAGAGGAACGACCAACGTGGGAGAAGAAGACATCGAGCGCATATAATATCATGCATGTTGCCGCTTGAGCTCTTGAGTGATAAAACAACTATCTTGAGGATCAATTGGATTGACAAACTTATCTATAGAGCCTAACTTTTGAGGTGCTGATCCTCCAATCTCTTCGAGCCCTTCATCATCCTCACCATCACCTTGAATGGTCACATCATCTCTAACCTCATCGTCATGTGCTTTCTTGATCTTCTTCTTGTTTCTTGTCTCCGCAATAGACTTTTGGCACTTCTCTTGGTCTTCCTTTGTGGATTTGCGATATTTGGAAACATTTTCACTAATATGTGCAATATATTGCTTCATCCTATAGATCCCACCGGAAACAACTTTATCGCATAAAATGCATTTTACCTTGTTCAAATTATTTGGATTCACCAATACACCATAATCCCACCCTACGTCACCCAACTTCCTCTTAAGACTATCTTCGGTGGTGCTCACCTCGGGCGCCGATGCAACAGACGGCATTCTAATTAGTAAAAGTTATAGTACTCCGTAATTACAATTCACAAATAAATGAATTACTAAAATGCTATGCAATCATATATTCCTAAATAGTAAGATTACTATATCAAACAAGTAAACTACTGAAACAACTCAAGCAAATGCAATATATACTCTTGCCGTCGCCCGTGAGCTCGTCGGTGCTTCCGTGTCCATCTCAGTCTCAGCATCTCTATCACGCTCTCTCGCACGCGCGTCTCGCCAGTCGCTATTCGCACCACTCCACTCGGCCGTTCCTTCCTCGCCATCTTCACTTCTCGCCTTCTCCACCGACTATTGGCGCCTTCTTCGCCCTCGCCATCTCCGCCCTCTAAAGTCATGGCACGGAACATAGCAGGGCTATGGAGGTGAGCCAGAGATGCGGAGGGGAGGCAAAGATGCGGAGCGGAGCAGAGCCGTGGAGGGGAGGCGGAGATGCAGAGCAGAGCAGAGACGTAGAGGGGAGGCGAAGATGCGGAAGGGAGGTGGAGCTGTAGAGGGGAGCACCGTCAGGCGGAGGGGAGGCGAAGAAGATGGTGGACTAGAGGAGGGAAGACGGTGAACAAAGGGGGAGACGGAACACACTTGGGCAATGCGAAATCCCGTGAGATGGCGATGCGGTGCTAACCGCCGAGCTGGAATCTGGCAAATCGATGGCGTGCGCGAAGAAACCCTAATGCACGAGACACCCCGACTCCAAAAGTCTAAAGTGGTAATCCCCTCTGTTCCCCTCCTCCTCATATGTTACCCAACTTCTCCGCCTTGTGCGCCTAGTCGGCTGACACGACCGCCTAGGCACTGCCTGCCCGCCCCGCCCGCCTGACCAGCTACCCTGCCGAGGCCGCTTTCCGCAGACTTTGACCGCCTTGGACCGCCTCCCCAACTAGCCACCCACTCTGCCGACTACAGCCCGAGGCTCAGCGGTCCACTGCTGCCCAGCGCCTACACGGCGCCTGGGCGGCCACCCAATCCGATTTCTTGATCACTGGTACATACATACATACAAGAAGTCTTTTCTGTACTCCCAGAAGTACATACTCTTACTTTTAATATACCGCTTAAATGACTATTTTATACCTTTTTATCACTTTTGATATACTTAAATACTAATTCTAAAAATCTCCAATACAACTTGGATGAAATTTTTTTTATCAGAGCCTTTTATTTTTGCTATATACACTTTTCTATGTATAAAAGGAGTGCATGCACAAATTATGCTATAAAAAAGTAGATTTTGATGAAATTTTTTATGGAACTCATTTTGGAGTATTTTATAATTATTATTAGAGTATGATCAAATAGATAAAGAGATATAACAACATCATTAAAGGGGTATGTTAAAAGCAAGAGTACGTACTCTCAGGAGTATAGAACCACACACACACACACACACACACACACACACACTATTCAGAGGCTATGCGTAGAATAAGCGCGCCCCCTGACCAACCCAATTAGCTAATTGCCCCACCATCCCACCACACATATGGTTACTAGCGTTTGTTAAATATGATAAAATTACTATCGTATGCATATTAAGTTATCATCTGTAATTTATGAAGTTACTTACGGTTCTCACGTGTGTTACTATCTCACGAACATAAAGTTATCATCTATAATTCATGAAGTTACTATCTTATACACTAGGAAATCAGATAGTAAAAATGACACAGATTTCATAACGTTAAAACATATTCATTATAGACTTTATTTTGTTAAGCCCATAATTTTGAACAGAATGGTGCAAACGGATCACAAATCGGACTTTCAATGAAAGAGTTATTTTGTTTTTTTAGTTTGTAAACAAGATAAAAAATCACATGTCAAGTGCATTTATTTCCTTCTCTTTGCTACTACATGCATGCATGTGTCCATTATTGTCTTGTGCACAAAAAGTCATTATTTATAATTCACAAAGTTACTTACGGTTCTCACGTGATAACTTTCATATTATAATGCTATGAAAAATTGCTATATCCTGAACATAAAGTTATCATCGGTAATTCATCAAGTTATTTACATTTGCAAAGTTACCATCTCATGCAAAAATTATCATCTATAATTCATGAAGTTATGCACCAACCGAGTTATGCTCCAACCGCACCAGGAATCTAGTCAGCGACCCACGCGTAGTGTGTGCGCACGCTCTCGCTAGCGCATACATACATACATACATACATACATACATACATACATACATACATACATACATACATACATACATACATACATACATACATACATACATACATACATACATACATACATACACACACACACACACACATAAACACAGGCGTACAAAAGCAGAGGAGCAAAGAGTTCGGAGTAGAGATGATGCAGCCGTGGGGAGTTGGCGTAGGGCCACCGGAGAGTCCGTGATGGGTGTCCCCCGAAGGAATTGGCAACGGTTACATGTGTATACGTGTTGATGCCGCGGCCATCAGCATTAAGTAATAATTGAAGTGAAGTAGAAGATGACTATATGGTAGAGTATTGCATTAGAAGGGATAGCAGCCGAGAGGGATCGATCAATAATTAGATTTGCTGTTGGAGGGTGAAACAGAAAAGCTATGGCGGTAAGAAGAGATAGAAGACACATAGTTTCATGAGGCAGCTGACATGTGAGGAAGGATAAGTTCAAGGTAGGTCATCCATGATGTATTAGTGTATGCGTGAGTAAGATACTCTAATACTATGTAAATTAATAAGATGATTTTCCACACACATTATTAACGTATTGGTTAAGATTAAATAAAGGTACATATGGATGTATATATTTTGGAAAGAGTAACGAATGGAGGAAAAAAGGGGCATATAGCTATATGATCTATTTATGATGAAGAGTGGTTATGTTTTTATGAACCACAACTACTTATTATGCTCAATGATTTTCTTCCACCGAATCTCATACTTGTATTTTGCTTCAAGCTTTTATTGTCATTTCCAATGTTGATGATGAATTAAAAATCTAAATAGCCTACATGATACATAAATATATGCTCAAGCATCTAACTTATATAATTTGATACTATAAACTTCGAAACAAATCCAGCCACACAAATACATGAGCCACTCTGCTAGTTCTTAAAAAAAAGTATAATTAGTATTGATAAGAGGAATTCGGACGTTGACCTTGATCTATGAATAAAACAAAGCATCACTTGCACGTGGTTGTTTCCTAAGATAAATTAGTAAGCAAGGGTTCATGTCAATTGGTCGAGGGTTTTACCTATTCACAACATAAGCAGATCAAGCTACTGGTAATGAGGCACCATGCATAGTGAGGATAGAGCTTTACTTGGTTGGCAAGCTCTGCCATGATTAGGGCTATTCCTGACATTTTGAAAGCCTCGGGGTCTGACAAAAATGGAGGCCCTTCATTCTAACATAAATATGCAGCAATACCTTTTATTTCAATTACAAAAGCAAAAGCTCAATACAGTAAGCATTAGACTTAGTACATCACAAAAATACAAATTATTCATTGGCGGCAATCCACTAGCACATTAATATTATGAGTAAGTCATAAAAAACTATAACATGCTACTAAGAACAAATCAATTTAGAAAAAGACTACATTAGCCAAAGCACGCTAAGGAAGAGTCATGAGCCATCATCTATCACTTGTTGAATAAGCAAGCGAGTTGTGAATACAATGATCACAGAAAGCAATTTCTTGTAATATTTATAGATGCAAAGCTATTGATAATAGTATCAACATGAATCTGATCCAACCTATGCTTCTCAATGCATAAAGTGGCCAAACTATTCAACCTTTCATGTGACATTGATGATCTCAATAGTTTTTTTAACTTTGAAAAGATTCTTTTAGCTGATGCTACAATTGCAGGAGCAGTAGACAAGATTCAATATGCAATTAAAACATTTGGATAGCAGTATATATCTCTAACAAACTCAAAAATCTCAATAGCAGATATTGGCACATCTGGCAAAGTCATTTGCAACATTCTTAATTCAGAAAAAAGTTCATCTAACTCAACATCAAATGAATCATTTCAAGAAAAGTATCTGCAAATTTAGTGCAACACTTTCTTAGTTCGACATCATCCAATGACTTCATGTTTTTTGAGCTAAGTAAAAAACCCTAATATACTTTTAAACACTTTAAGTTCTTCAAATCTATTTTTCAACGAAGCATTTGACATATCTACCACAGCAAAAAAAGTAATTGACTTCAAAAGCCTTCTTAGACAATAGAATTTTTTCATTGTGATCACTTTTATTGAATTGCTTTTTCCTAATAGCATGACATTTTATCATAAAAGATGGATCTATATTCATATCATATGCGAGGCCTTTATCAATAACCAAACTAGATACAAATCCTTTATTTATGTACTTATCAAAATATTGCATTATACCTTTAATTAGCTGCAAAGTATAGTCAATGCACATGGATCATCTTCTTAATCACCATATTTACAGCAAATAAAATGTCATGCCAAATAACCATGCCAAGTAAAAACTCAAAACTGCCAAACACATCAAATAAATTTTGCACATCACTCCTAGAAGAACCTGTATTAATCCTGAAGAATTTGTCAATAGATTCTTTTTGGGATTCTATCAACTAATCTACTAGTTTTTTTTCCTTTTTCACTCCCAGATAAATACTTTCCAGATGGCATCTTACCATACAAATAACATAAGAGTTGGGTTACACAAGGAACAAAGGCACCTGGATTTTATCCACTGGATAGGAACAAAAAAATGTAGCAAGAAGTATCTATAAAGCTGCAACTGTATGATATATGTGAAAAAGGTTCTGAAAACAAATAAGCACATCACATAATATTGAGATGCTTAGTGCAATTGCAAAGCTTTAACTTGGATAATCAAATCACTTAAAGGAAATCTTAACATGAACAAGTGACCAAAATATGCTTCCAATCCCCTTCTTTTTAATTCTCTCTTAGATCTAATGGAGATCTTTATATAAAAAAGAAACTGATATCACAAGAAAGTCCAAAATTTTGTTCTAGATAGCATAGATGTTGAGTGGGAGACTTGGAGTGATATTTGACAAATAATTAAGGAACACAAATTTAGGAAAACATACCATGTATGCAACAACTATGTGAAGGGATTTCGAGTAGAATCATTACAAAGTGAAAAAAAATTGAAGGTGAATTGGTTGGGAATTGATGAAATCAGGCTCACCTCCATTAATGACGACGACCAGGCAGGTAGTGACATTTGTTTCAGGGAAGAACGAAAGAGGAGTGGAGGGGTCAAGGGGAATAAACAGGCAGCGTGTGTCGATTGGATCTGGTCAATGCATTCTCTCTGTCCATGCTTGGATTAGGGAGCGTTGGATGCATGAACCAAATGGGCAATTGGGTCTATTCCTTCATTCCTTGTATACTTGGCAGTTCAATTGGCCTAACTAATCAGCTATTTTTAGTATAGATGCTATATACTATGCATGCAGGTATACATACATGAGCTAGGGGCCCTAGCTTTCGTGGGCCCTAGCGGTCACCTCTGTTGCCCAAGCCCAGGGTCGGCCATGGCTATCGTTTGAGCTGCTCGTCCAGATTCGATCTTCGGTTCGGCCTCGGGTGCCTCACCTTATACATGTGTATGTGTTCAGTGAGAAAGTGCATATCTGCGCTACATAAGGTATTAGATAAATCTAAAATTTACTTAGTGATCTCTATTTAAATCTTAACGTGTGTTTCAATAGGATACACTCGCGTGTATTCATATGGTGCGTGATATGCTATGGTGGACATAAGTGTGCATCTTCTGTTGTCATTAAAAAAAGTACCATGCATAGTTTATGCTTGCGGCTCTTGTCTTCTGACGCCAAAATGCGTCACCCGTGAGCTCACTAACACCTCATCGACAATACACCAAAGGTTGATAATGGTTCCCAGGAACCCAGTTGTACGGTGTTTCTATTTGTGGATACCATGTGCCTGCACACAAGAATACAAAGATCAACCAAGCAGGGGGACAAAGCCAGCTAGCTAGGAAGTACGACGAGCCTAGCATAGCAAGCAATAGCTGGTTCCTTGGCCATATACATGGAACTCGTTGGGAATTGTAGTTACGATTTCAACGAAGAATTTTTTTTCTGGAAAGATTTCAACGGAGAATTGAACCAGTTTTAAGCGTAGAAGGGACTCGCATCATACTCATATCCTATCCTTCAACGCCGTACGAACAGCAACAGTGTGTTTGTGTGATTCCAAGCTGCAAATGTGACTGTACAAAGCAAAGCACTTCATTGATCTAGTACTTAATGGATAAACCGAACTGATCTACTGAAGCTAGCATCTACCACCAGCAACCCACAGAAACCTGTCCCCAGGCTCCTCCAATTGTACTTGTCTTTGCGGTAGTTTGGAGCTAACTAACCAGTTACTACAATGTGCCCGTCCTGTAAACTACACTTAAACTGTACGTTATATATACTTAAATTCCTAATTCAGTCTATGTACTAAACATAGTACATGGACTTGATTGCAGTTAAGTACCGCAATTGCACTTTCAGATAGGATTTAATGTTGTAGACAAGAGCTGTTCTAAACACCGTCTCCTCTTAAAAAGCATTGCACGTTTCAGGCTTTCCAAAGAATTTTACAGGAAACAGAGCTCTTCCTCAAACAGCTCCCATCAAAATCCTCCGATCCAAATAAGGTAGTTTATGACTGGACACATGTATCATTGTTAATTTGCATTTCAAGATATTTCCAAAACTACCTTGTAGAATAGATGTATCTATCTATATCTCCAAGACGGTGGCTATCGTGCAGCGTACTAGTTGCTTGCCCAGTACAACTGTAACAGCGGGTTCCTTGCGTACGGTGAGCTTGCTTGACGTGGTCATGATAAACTCGGCTTCGATTTCTGACTTCTGACTTCTGACTTATTTTTCATTATTTATAAGTTTCGTTTTTTCTGAACTTTTGGCTTTTTATTGAGCTTTTTTGCCGGTTCTTTTTTTCTCGTATTTGTTTGTATTATACATAATGGGCTAACATATTTTTTTATTTTTAAATTTTTTTAAATTTAATTATGCTAAATAAGTCTCTGTCAGTTACAGTGCTTTTTTCAGGCAACTACAGTGTTTTTAATCATAAGCCACGAGCTTTTCAGCCGAACCGATCACCACCTGAATTCCAGAACGTAACGTATTTTTTTTCCTTTATTCCATGTCTCTCTTCCAAAAAAATTTTGGTTGTGACCATCCTTTTCCTCTTGCCTCCTTTCCATGTCTGAAACTGGCTGTTTTGGCACAAGTACAGGCACTGCTCGTCGCCTTGCAATAGAAAAGATGCAGGGATCACAAGCCCCGATGAAAAAAAAATCTCCTGTCAAGGTGGAGGAAACCAGGGAGAGGGAGGGAGACACCAAAAGCTTTTGCTTTCAGGACATTTCAATGAAGCACTCTCACCGACTAGGTAGGTAGTAGGAGTAACTGGCCGGTTACTGGTGAGTGGTAAACGAGGAAAAGGCCAAGCGAGTCCTCTATGTACAACCTGAAAAGAGAAAAGAAGTTAAAAGGAAAAGAAAAGGCATGACGCGATCAGGCTAAGGGCATAACAAAAGAAAGGTGACTCGAAGAGGAGATGGATAGTTTGGCGACTCGACACTTGCAGCAGATTGCTCTTGTTCGGTTGTTCTTGATAAATGGGCAGCAACTCTCGACCCATCCTTTTACCGGCCAATTTTTTATTGTGTCACAACTGTTGTCGCGGGCAGGTACAGTACCATCTTCCCATTATTAGATAGTGCTCAAGAGCGCTTATTTGCACTAAGGTGGCTGAAAGGGCACTGTAGCTGCTATTAGTTTTTTCTACGTAGTTAAATTAAAAAAATTATATCATCACGGATAATACAAAAAAAATAAGAAAAAAGAAAATAAAAACGCTTGAAAAAGCCAAACAACCAAAAATAGACAAAATTATGAAGCTAAAAGTCAGAAGCAGAAAATCACATGTAACACAAATGGATACACCCATGTAGTTATCTACATCTCATGTGATATCTTTCGCATTCTCTCCATAAAAGAAAGGTAACTTCATGAAACACGCCCAAATTTCAAATTGATTTTGAATTTTGTTGAATCTCGGATGAATTCGAAAGCTTCCCAATTTGGCAAGTCCTCTTGGAAAACTGCTTTTCTTTCTTGACCAACCCCATTGTCCTGTAGAAGCCGACCATGCCCTTGGTTGCCGTTGGCAAGCTTCACCGGCGTTCAATCGTCGCTACTACCATGTTGGCTCTGTTTGGTGAACAATAGTGCCGGGAGTTGGAGACGAGGCATTGTGCGCTTTGGTCCAGGCCGACTCGGTCCAATGGCCAAGACTCAATTCGGGCCGAGCCCATCACTGTTGCTTCCTGTTCACAACCCGACCCAATGTCTTCCAAACATGATCCACTACTGCTCCAGACCTGACACTATTCCCAGCCCGACCTGCAATGAACAGTAATAATCCATTACTGTTCATCAGCAAGCCCAATAAGTTATTTGTACCCATTTTGATCGTTTCGGGCCTATTTAAACCATTTCGAGCTCTGTTTCGCCAACGTAGACTCCAATAAAACCCAAACCCATTGTTATTTGGATTTTATTGAATTTTACTCCTTTATATTTTATTTATTTTTCTAGCTTGGTTATTGCAAGCATAGACTCATATTGTTTTAATTGTTTGCACTAGCATCTGACTTCTCCGAGGCAACAGTTCAAGGACCAGATCCTGATGCTGAAGACTTGAACCAGTAGAATATTTTGAGCAGCAAGACAAGTCCCATGTTTTTAAACATGTTGACACCCATACTATTTTAATTATTTAATTATCATTACTTCCATTATTCTTTATTTATGTATTATTATTTATCTAAAATAATTGTTTAGAATGACGTGTGTAATAAATTAGCTATATCCCAACACTGAAAAAAGCCCTATTTACTTGATGACCATATTCACCTTGACAAGCCTTGGTAATATTAGAATTACTATAAAATTAACCATGAGTAGATTAGGAACTTAAACGTTTTACACTATTAAGACATTTGGCATTTTACCGATAGATTTACAAGATAATGCTAGGGTTAAGGATGAATGGTGGAAAGCCATGAAATGGTTGGAGTCCACGATCTTACCCTAGGGATGAGGCTTGGATTGGATTGGTGGCAGTACCGTTGCGCACTGGTTTATTGGTCTGTGGATGGCCGTCTCGTTAGTGAAAAGTAAGGACTAGAACCTTATGCTTAATAAATGACACAGAAATCACTCAACTACAAGTTTTAACTTGTCAGGCCTGGTCTAATATTTACCCAAATCAATTGAATATCTACATTGTGATGGGATTCCCGGTATGGAAATGGCCCAAGGATAAAGGGAGTGGGATGAAAACAATAAAACCATATTTGACAATGGTAGGTCCACTGAGAATCGGGTGGTAGCTTTCCGCATTGGCCAATGGATACCCGATAATACGTGATCCATAACCTACCGGGTAGAAATTAGAAAGAAGAGAGCGGTGAAAGACCTTATTTTCTCATCTTAGTAGCACGTTATCAGTTGCATGTCTATGTATTGAGAGTTTGAGAAATCTTATGGGTAAAGTTGAGCGACTCTGCAGAATATAACAAATGATATTCGAATATACCATGCTTTTTGTAAATGAAGACGTGTTTGATGGGTAATTCCAATAACAAGGTATAAGTAGTTTTCATAATTTTTCAATCTGGTAATCAACTTGTTGAAACTCTGTTTTCTTAAGAAGTTAATGCTTTATTGCCTGTGTTTAAAATGTTTACAAATAAAATTACATCCACAAACACAATAATAAAACCAATACATATTCCCACCTCTTGAAAATCCTAGTAAATAACTAAATATGGTTTTTCCTTGTGACTTGCTAGGTATAGTTGTACTCATTGCTTGCTAAACAATTAACAGAAGAGCCATGGGATGCTAATGAAGAACCTGCCGATGAAGAATTTGAAGAATCTTACAATGTAGATGATCAACGGTTTTGAATCTCGTCCTCGCTCAGACACGCCTATGGAATTCTTTGTAATGTAATATAACTTTGGGCTGGACACCCAGTCATGCTAAAAACCTGGCTATTATGCCGTACTTCTGTGATAAAGTTTGGTTTTTATATCATAACCTTATGTTGGTATGATATACATACTCGTGTACAGTGCTCTACTGTTAAACAATACTAGACAATTATAGTACTTCTAACCGTTCTAGAAATAAGGGCGTTACACTTCACCCCTCCTGAATAAATGAACAACCGCTCCGGGGTGGTGGGTGTTGCTGATGACCACTTTCTTCTTTGCAGTGTAGTAGTGGTAAATATGATCAAGCTGGGCACATGGATATTAAAAGCTACTCCATCCGTTTCGCTATGTTATCCGTTTCCAAATGTTTGTATATTGCGGGAATAAAGAGTATATTTATGTAATATTTCTACTCTTTACTCCTACTTAAATGCTTTAAAAGAGATTAAATAGTTATAGTATATTATTTAATAGATGTATATATATGATATTTTTTATTAAGTTTTTTCTTAGATTTATTGCTTTTTTAGTCCATGCTTATAGTGGGTTATAGAAAGGAATGCAGTAGTTTTATCCTCTTCTCTTGTTGAAGGGAAGGGAAAGAGATGCCCATGTCCTGTCTCCTGGTTATCTCTACCTGGTGCTCTGAAGTCTGAAGCTTCAATTTCTTTTGCAATCTTTCAAGTTTCAAGCTCTCAACTCAACCACCACATCTGACAAGATGCTACCCCAAAAGGTGTCTCTTCCTTCCAAAGTCAGGAACCACATGTATAGTATCATTTGACCCCTTTGTAATATCTAATGAACTGTTACTCGCTGATTAGCCAACAACCTGGATATCCAGGGGAGCTCGGAAAGACAGCGTATAGGAAAAAATCTATTCTTAGTCTCAAACTCTTTGTGTGGTTTAATTTTTATTTCTCATCTATGAAATTGGGTCAAACACACCCTCTAATTTTCAAAACCATTTAGAATCCATCTCTCCAACTAGTAAAAGACAATTTTGATCGAGTTTGACTCACGTGGTACATTACGTTGGATTCGAGCGAGCCAAAACGAGGTGGGACCAGTGTGTCACCAAGTCCACGAATAACTCATAGAGTAGGGTGGACAAACCCTTCATTGAAATATTAAGCATTTTTGTTTTTAATATAAAAATAAAGATGGGTCTCACCTCATTTTGGACCGTTGAGATCTAATGTGGCGTGCCACATGAGTCAAACTTGATCAAAAACGATTTTAAGAGTTCAAGAATATGTTTCATCCGGTTTTATAGACGAGAGACGAAAATTAAATCATATGAAGAGTCACGGGTCCAAGAATAAACTTTGTCCGAAAAGAGAAGTTTTGGTTCCGCAGTTAAAGGAAAACACTGTACAATCACTAATGTCGAACATATCTGCGCTGCATCCGAAGTCACGTGGCAACAATTTTATTTGGCGGTCGCTTGCAACTATACGTGTCTAGGCGGCTAATTCCGTTGAACTAGTTAAGCGTGCATTGTGTTAGGGGTTTAGAGGCATGGTGACCTGTGGTGCAATGCCTCGACTTGGAAGGTGACCACTCAAAGAGCAGGAAAATAATCCCATCCTAATCACGCCATGGCATCAATAATTCAAAAAAAAAAGAAAAAAGACAAGGCAAATTAAGACCAAAACTTCTGCTAATATATGTTTTTCTTTTCCCTAAAAAAATTATATGTTCGGTATTGATCAAGCCTTGGGAATTGAACTTACTGAAGAAAAGTTTGGCCACTCCTATATTTCGGAGAAGAGAGTGATCCATGATAGTATGAAACCTCAGAGTTCATGTAAGTTTGGATGGAGCGTCATCTCAAACTGAGAAGCACAGAAAAAACAATGGTCATGAAGGTCTAGTGTATGCATGTCGTCTACCAATTTAACCTGTGCATTTTAAGTGGTGACGGCTCTTGGAGCAGACGTACAATCTTAGCAATAAAATTATGGTGTAATGTGGTATACCATAGGATCAAGTGGTGATGGTCTCGGTGCAGGCATACGATCTTAGCGATGAGGCACTGGACATCGCATCTTCATGAAGACCGATGTGTGATAATTAAGAAAATAATCCAATACCAGGTAGAATGACGGTTTCCAAAACCACAGCGTTGGGCTAATGGTTTAGGTCACGTCTTTGAGGATGAAATATATTATCGTGCATATGGAGCTTTGTGGAAGTCATGCTTTGAAAAGTGTGCAAGAGTGTTAAATGTAAAACCTACTTATTGTGCGAGTTACTGGATTTTTCCAAATGTAAGTGGTGTGATCCACTAAGGAGTGACTGGTTGTTTAGGGTTTGGTGTAAGGTGAAAGCCCCCTCTATATATGCCTTATGTGTTGAGGAGAGAGATAATTCTTAGAACTTGAGAGATTAGGGTTAGGGTTTCCTTGTGTTTAAGCCTTTTATATATATGCTCTAGGCTTAAAGCTCTGCCATCACAAGAAAGTAGCTATAAAATATTCCTCTCCAAGTGAAATGAATATTCAAAGTTTGCCCAAGCGAGTTGTGCCATGGATTCTTTCTTGTGTTCTAATTTCCTTGTCTTTCTTGTTTGATTTCTCTCTTCTTGATCTGTTCTGGTGCTAAGAACGTGTAAGAGGTGGAGATGTCTCTTAAAGATCTGTTTCCTTCCATCTAGGTGTCTTATAGGGAAAGTTCTTGAGTTTACCCAATTTTTCTCAAGAGAGAGGTGATTTTGATGTTTTAATATTGTGGGCTGTTTGGCTTGAGTTCGTATTGTGATTTAGTTTGCTATGATATGTGAGAACTCATTCAAAATCATCTACGACTCACGAGTAAGAGCATATGAAGGCTTCCCTCTTTTAGCCGGGTTTTGGTGTAACTCTCCTTGACTTGGATGAGGATCGTAACTTTAGCATCGATCTTCACGATCCATGAGTGGAATAGGTTTCTGACATATTAGGGAGGGTTTGTGTCAAGTTTTACTATTTTTGAATCAATGGTTTGAGAGTTGAATCTTTTTTTAAATCATGTGTAGTGATGTCTGCACTATTCTCTCGGCGAACGGTCAGATCGTAAGAAACCGAGCGGTCCAATCGAAGTGCGATCAGACCGATGCTACCAGCAGTCCAACCATCGAGCGGTCAAATCGGAGTGTTCCGGCAGTCAAACCGGTTAAGACAGAAAGTCCCAGTGAATTCTGATCCTTAGTTTTGATGAACTCGTGAGTTTATATTTTTGCTACGTAGAGCCGTTGGTACCTGATAAAGATTTTAAAAGGGTTATTCACACACTTTAACTTACCGTACCAGATCCTACAGCTATACTCTCCCACTTTCGGGGAACATTTCCATGTAAAATAACCCCTTTCCTGGGTGCAGCCATCGTCAATAATAGATGTCTCGATCCCTGCGTTGTTCTGCCAGGTGTCATGAAACTCGTCAGTAATTAGCTGCCTGGCTAGTGTTTTACTTTTCAAAAGGCCGAAGATATGATATTTTGTTCATCCAATGTATGTAGTGGTCGAACACTTCTTGTGGGCAGGCAGACGGCCACGAGGGCCAAAAGTTAGCTCCGGATTTAACAATACCCCAACTTGCCCAAAACGATCAATGGACCATCACGTTGCTTAATGGCGCTGCTTTCGTGCTGCCAATAATAGCAGTGTATACATATTGTATATATTTTCTCCGATCCAATTATTAATTCTCTGATCGAAACTAAAGCTTCTCGCTGATATATGTCGATCCCATCGGTAGGTTACGTCTTACGTGCCTTTCTCAGTGTTTGATTAAGAGAAGCTAGTGCACGAAAAGAAAGAAATCTGGGTCTGTTCTTTTCGGCTGCGGCTTATGACTTTTGATTGAAATTTTTGAATTTTAGTTGTTTACGATACAGATTACGGAGAGACAGATGCTCACTTGCGATTTTGGCTGGTATAGATATTGAACTTTTAACGTATAAATCACTTAACTTGTAGATTTCATCTTAAGAAAATAGCTCCCCTCCTGCCTAACGGTGGCTGCTCCTGCTTTGCTGTCCAAAGGATACTTCGTATGCATCACGTCACCTGGCCTACAGGATCGTCGTGTAGGATTTGCCAAAGAAACCGAGTAGATTTCCAGATGCAGACATCGGCCATAAACTGCGTGCATGAACCTGTGCTTGGATATCGATGTTGTACTGTACAGATAGAGAACTGCATAAAGTAGAGGAAATGTGTAGTTGGGAACTAGGCTAGTTGTGCACCCATCATTAGTTACGGCAAGTGCTTTTACACCTGCTTAGGTTCTGTTGGCGCTTATCGTGAGCTCGTCTATCTGGTAAAACGCACTTAAACTTTTCAATATTCATCATTAATGATGGAGTAAAGTTGAACCAACCGACCGAAGCTGGTCAAAGGAAGAAGAACTTGATTAGAAAAATTATAAATTTAGATGATAATTAAAAAGAAAATATCCGGATAATGTCTAGATACTCCTTTCTAGACAAAGTGTTTCTATACCATTTTACCATGGTTTTTATCAAAGAAAAGTGTGGTAAATTAATTGGTCCATCTATCAGCTCCAGATCGTTAATCGCGGTTGCCGACACCAAAAAAAAGGTGAAAAATTTGACTGCCAATCAAGAATGTGGACTGTGGAGTACTTTTTAGGCCCTGTTTGGATCCACCCAGATTTTAAGAATCTGGCTTTTGGAAACTGGGTGGGATCCAAACAGACCAGTTTTTGGGGCAGTTTTTAAAATCTACCTACCCAGATTCTTAAAAATCAAGAAGCTGTTGATACCCAGCTTTTGCCAGTTTTTTTGCACAAATACCCATTTACCCTCATTAAAGACCACGCATGGCTGTTTAATGTGCTGTTCAAGAGCAATAAATGTAAGGGTATAATAGTCTATTAGCACCAATCATAAATGAAACTAGCTTTTAAAAATTAGGAGATCCAAACACCCCACCAGTTTTTGCTTAGAAACCATCTTTTAAAAACTAGAAGTCATAGCTGATTTTTAAGAATCTGAAACTGATTCAAACAGGGCCTTAGCCTTTTTTTCTGACAAAAGAGAACCCTCGTACGCGCTGTATTGGCAATTGGCCAGTGCTCCATCGAATCACCAGTGTTCCATGATTACACTCTGGATCATCAAGGTGACGGTTTTAAGGTGTCACGGCTCAGCAACAATGGAGGTAGCGAAAAATGGCGCGAATAGTAGGGAGAAGTGACAAGCAACAGAGGAACGTCCTGAACTTTGTTTTTGCAGCAGATGCACTGTGCCACCTTCGACCCCAAAAGAAGCATGAGACGATCCAACACGGCGTACCAAAACTTGCCCCGCTAGTAAGTGCCAGGACTGGGCCAAGACGGGGAAGAAAACAAAGCCACATGGGGTCGTCCCTTTCCCTTTCGAAGATGACAACGAGCTGGCTGCCGCGCTCTTCCGCTCGCCCAAGCTAGTTTTGATGTGCTCGTGTCGCCGTGTGTGTGGCCATTGGGTGGATCGGATTCGGACTTTGCCTTTCAGTTCCGACGGCGATTTAGGGTCTTTCGTTCCCGGTTTTTTAACGGTTTTTTTATTTTCAGTTGTTAATTTTTTACTGAAATGAACCGTACTGACTGTTAACCTTTTATAGATCATTTAATTAAAAAATAAAAAAATTTATTATATCTTCACAAATAATGCAAAGAAAAAAGAAAAACAAAAGACAAAAAAAGAAGAAAAGCAAAAAACAAAACGAAATTAAGAAGTCAACACATTAATTATAGTTTTTGACTTCTAAAAATTAAGAAGCTTAAGTTGAAATGAATGAGCCGTTAACCTCCAGAAGATGATACAACAACTCTCCTAAACTCTCCTTAAGATTTCAATGCAAGAATGGACCACCAAGAGTCCTTCGAGTTGATCCAGGCATGCTCCATGCAAAAGAACGTAGGAGGTGATCGGTGGATGCTGCGACAAGCGTGTGCGGATAGAGCACATTTGAAATCCTACCGATGAGCCCATGAGTCATTGACAGATAGGACCCACTTGCCGGTGAGGCTTTGGGCGTCTCTCGGCTATTGACAGATAGGGCTAGCAGCAATATCTAAAGTCCGAAACACTGTACGATGGATCTGAAATCATCAGCGTCCTTCTCCGATTAGTCGGCAGGTCAGGAAACTGGAACCAAGTACCGCGCGGGTACCAGGCTTTGAACTCTGGATCTGTACATGCACAGAGGTTTGGTTGACTTGCTTGTTTTGACAGGCTAAGCGATCCATATGCTAGCTTGCCCAAGTTCTGCTTGTCCGGAGCTTGGGTAGGGGTATTTTCTTGATCGCTGACGGCTCACCCTATCTGACTGACCACATGGACTTCCGTGCTATCTCGCTCTAGGGTGGTTCGACCTATGTTATTAAATCTTGCAACTAATCTAATATATAATAGATCTAATAATATAGAAGAATGTACCAATATACCCTTAACTTTTATAATTATTAAGGGACAGGATAAGAATTTCTCATCCTACCTCACTCATATATATAAACCCCAAGAGCATAAGGAGAGCAGATCCATTTATTTTTACCATAAGCTATCTCTCCAGCTTTCTTGTTGCTATGTCTTCTATAAAGAAGGATACTATATACCCAACAGTTGGCGTTGTCCATAGGGATCGCGCAAGAAGCTGCACATGGAAGGACACTAGAATAGCTATTGCTGGATGGACATCATTAGTATGGCTGAGTATCTGGAAGTCGGCGAGCCTCCGCACCATGCGCCAGCCTCTATTCGTCATGGAGCCACGTCAAGCCTCACTACCGGGAGCGCCTCGCCTCTGAGCTTCCGAGCGTCGTCCTTGTCCGAAGCATCAAGTCGCGCTGGCCTCCGAGCCTTCGCTCCTCGGCTCCCGTGTCGAACCTTGGTGCATCATCCAGCCGCATCGGGCCTCATCGCTTGGAGTGCCTCGTCTACATGTAGCTACATTGCAATGCAAAACGTAGGCATATGTGTGTGCACTAGATGCATTCAAGCCAGCACACACGAAGCCGAGCACACTCTGCATGTACTTTAGCGAATCATCTATCCATGGGGCTTTCCGCTTCTCATCAAAGACATGGGCCTCTCACGCGCCCGCTCATCTCATGTTGGTGAAGACCGGCTCCGCGCGGGCGAAGACTGGCTCTGCGTGGGCGAAGACCTGCCCTAGCCTCTGCGCCCGCTCACCTTCGCCCTAGCGAAGACCTGCTCCAACTTACGCATAGCTCCCCTCCGTGTTGGCGAAGATCTGCCCTGGCCTCTGTGCCCGCTCACCTCCACCCTAGCGAAGACCTGCTCCAGCCTACGCGACAGCCCGCCTCCATGCTGACGAAGACTTGCCCCGGCCTCAATGCCCGCTGGCCTCCGTGCTAGTGAAGACCTACTCTGGCCTCCGCATCTGCTCGCTTCCGCACAAGCGAAGACTGGCTCCGCACGGGTAAAGATCTGCCCCGGCCTCTATGTCTGCTCACCTCTGCGCAAGCGAAGACTTGCTCCGGCCTACACGTGAGCTCACTTTCGCACTCGCGAAGACTGGCTCCAGCCTCCGCATCTGCTCACCTCTGCGTGGGTGACCACCTACTCCAGCCTTTGCTCTGGCCACCTCATCCGGTCGCCTCTGCACTGGCAAAGACATGCTCCAACCTGTGTGACAGCTCGCCTCCACGCTAGTGAAGACCTGCTATGGCCTCTGCGTCCGCTCGCTTCCATGCGGGCGAAGACTAGCATCGCGCTGGCAAAGACCTGCCCCGTCCTCTACGTCTGCTCGCCTCCGCGCTGGTGAAGACCTGCTCTGGCCTGCGCGACAGCTCGTCGCCGAGCTGGCGAAGACCTGCCCTGGCCTCTGCGCCCGCTCGCCTCTGCATTAGCGAAGACCTACCCCGGCCTACACGACAGATCACCTCCGCGCTGGTGAAGACCTGCTTTGGCCTTCACGTCAGCTCGCTTTCGTGTGGGCAAGGACTAGCTCCGAACGGGCGAAGAGCAACCCCGGCCTCTACGTCAGCTCGCCTTTGCACAGGCGAAGACTTTCTCTGGCCTGCACATCAGCTCGCCTTCGCGCTCGCGAAGACCAGTTCTGGCCTCTGTGTCCACTCGTCTCCGCGTGGGCGAAAACCTGCTCCAGCCTCCGCTCTGGCCTCCGCGTCCGGTTGCCTCCGCACTGGCAAAGACCTGCTCTGGCCTGCATAACAGCTCACCTCCGCGTTGGTGAAGACCTGCTCTGGCCTCTGCGTTTGCTCGCTTTTGCTCGAGTGAAGACATGCTCCTCGCGGGAGAAGACCTGCCCCGACCTCTATGTACGCTCGCTAACTTTCAAAGTCTTCATCTCACCGCTGACTTTGTCGATGATAGTCTGAAGGGTGGGGACAGAGCGTGCTTTCAAAGTCTTCATCCCACCGCTAACTTCATCGATGATAGTCCGAAGGGTGAGGGACAGAGCACGCTTTCAAAGCCTTCATCCCATCGCCGGCTTCGTCATTGCTAGTCTGAAGGGGTGTGGGATGGAGCGCGCTATCAAAGTCAGCGTGCTGCTGCCAACTCTGTTGGCAACCGTACGACCACTTGGTGGTCGTGACTTCGTCCAACTGTGTCCTGGTCGTGACATCGTCCGACCGCGTCCTGGTCATGGGACTTCGTCCGACCGCCTCATGATTGCAACTCCGTCCGACCACCCGATGGTCGTGACAAGCTACCTGCCTTGGAGACATCACCTCGGTAGGGCGGCACGGCTTCGTCATCGGCCTCATAGGCATTGCCTCGACGGGATGGCAAGCCTTCGCCAGGAGACTTTGTTGTCCACCTTGGAGGCATCGCCTCGGCGGGGCTGTACGACTTCACCGCCTGCCTTGTAGGCATCACCTCGACAGGACGTCCTGGCTTTGGCACAATATTTTGCCATTCATCTTAGAGGCATCACCTCGGTGGGCGGCATAACTTCGCCGCTCGCCTTGTAGGCATTGCCTCGACCGGATGGCCTGGCTTCAACGTAGGGCTTCGCCGCCTGCCTTGGAGGCATTGCCTTGGCGAGGCGGCACGACTTCACCAAATGCCTCATACGCATTGCCTTAGTGGGATGGCCTAGCTTCGACATGGGACTTCGTTCACCTCCTCGTAGGCGCCACCTCGGAGGGATGGCCCCACCCTGGCTCCGCTTCCATGATTTGTCGGTAGGCTCTACAGCTGCATTATGATCTGTAAAAGAAGAATCCTCTTCCAGGGTCTGCAAGTTACCAGTTCTATCGGCTCACCAGTCGGCACCCTTGCGCTTGCTGTCGAGGGACGGAGGGTTGGGATTGTTGGTCGTGTTAGCTCGCCGCTCAAATAATTTTTAGATGCAGAAAAATGGTGTGAAAATTACATAAAAATTACACAACATAGCACGCTATATCAGGAAGCTTCACCAAAAGTTTTGTAATTTTTCAAAACCATTTGCTAGCTATAAAAATTCTTGGAATGACGCATAACTACTTAATCACCTTGTTAAGTATGTGTCACTTGAAGAATTTTTAGAAGTAGCAAATATCTGTGAAAAATTACAAAAAACACATAATGTACCACAATGCCTCAGGAAGCTCCATCAAAAATTTTGTAATTTTTTGAGCTCATTTGCTATTTTAAAATTTTGAACAAATATAATATAAAATTATGAATTTAGGCAGGTAATTAAATTAGCTGGCTTAATTACCTACCATTTTGGGCAGATGGCAGGCCACCTGTCGTCTATTGGCCAAATGGCAGGTGCCACATGTCGTCTGTTGCGCACTGCCGCCAGTGACCGGACGGTAGAAGTGCTATTTTTATCAATACCGCTCGTATATGGCTATTTCTCAAATACGCGTTGAAAAAGACGCTATATATGGCAAAAAACTCCACATTGCTATGTTCCAATATAGCTTGATTATTTAGGCTTTTCTCAAGTTTAAAGTCCAAAAAGGCAAAGCTCAATAAATGGGTGGCTTTTCCATTCGGTTTTTGAAAAAGCCTAAGCTACTATATAACTATAAGCCAAAAGCTAGTCCATGAGTGCTTTTTGGGCTGGATTGAGATTTGCCTTTACCACTGAAGTTTGAGTTATTTACCCATTTCTACCAGGGTATAATGTGAATGGGAGATACTTCAATGCTTTCCTCAAAGTGATTTGCACAACTTTTAAATCAAAACTAAATGGTGGATAGTGATTATTTACCCCTTCGTGTGCTTTGAGATTAGTGGCATCGAAGCACTGCTCTGAATGAATTTCCTCATGCCCTAACTCTCATTCTCTATCCTCCTCTTTTGCTCCTACCATGCGAAGGAGAGGGCGATGCCTTACCGCTGACCGTCGTTAGCGACCTTGCACCTGTCACCACCCTCCTCCTTCCCCCATGCTTGTCTCTGCCTTCCTCTTGCCCCGTGCCTCTCGCCACCCTCCTCTCCAGTGCCTCCGTCCTTCCCGCATTCGTTGCCACCATTATCCTACCCTAGGTCCTCGGCATTGTGCTCCTCCCTCGAGCTTGTTGTCGCCGCCCCTCTCTTCTGATGTTGGCACTGCCGACGACCTCCTCCGTCCTCACTCCTTCCACCACCACTGCCATCCTCCTTCACCAAGTCGAGGAGGCAAGGCCACATCCAGGCTAAGGAGGACCTCGTCGTCGCCGGCTTGTGGTGGGAGGCGGCTGGATCTAACATGCGCGCAATGGGTGTGGCTAGATCCAACGGTGGTGCGGCGGGAGACAACTAGATCTGGCCTTATTTGACGTCAGTGCGGTGGGAGGTGGCCGAATCCGATGGTGTCGCATGGCGGGGTACGATCGGATCCGACGTCCTCATCACCTCTAGACGCGTGTTCCAGAATATTTTGGTCCTAGGTAGTGTTGTGCCGTGGCCAAGCTAGGGAGATGAGCAATTGTGTACCATTTTTGTGCAATTTGTGATGAGCAGGTGCAAAAAAATCCACTGGATTGCAGCAAAATTCTTATGTAATTTGCTCAGTTTTCCTTTGTTTCCTTGATGATTGAACCAAAATGCCATTAGAACCACGGGTATTTTAGACAATTCAATAATAAGTATAGCTTAAAACAAAAAAAGCCAAGTTATCAAACACCCTGGCTTGACTTATAAGTTATGCTTATAAGCTATTTAAATTAAAAAAAACTAGCTTTAAGCTATAAGTTAAAAAGGCTAAATCTAAACAAATAGGCCTATATGAGCCTGAGGTTAAATTTAGGGTGCCTTTGGTTGAGCTTTTGGGAGCTGCTTTTGCTTTTAAAAAGCCAAAAGCCAACCAAAGGGGTGGAAACCAGAAGCTGCTTTTTCAGAAATAGCTACTTTTGGGTAGTACAGTTTTGAAAGCACCTTGGACCCTGCTTTTGGCTTTATGCTTTTTGAAATGGTGAAAATAGAGAGCTGTTTCACAGTTGTTTCAAGGAAAATAGAGATAGGAGGTAAGTTTTATACTTGTTTGAATCAAACAGCTTACAGCTTTTCCACAGCTCACAACCTACAGCAGCTTTTCCACAGCCCACAGCTCACAGCAGCTTTTTCAGAAGCCACAACTCAACCAAACACACCCTTAAACTGGGTGCCATCCAAACTCCAAATGTTGCGGCAAGGGGTCCAATGAGAGCAAGGACTTGCAGGTAGCTGCAACAGTAGTTTGAGTAGTTCCATCAAGATTCTGAACGGGCAGAAACTACGTCTGAGATTTTTCCGTTTGGGTAGCTAGCTTAACCCCTATCCAAAACGAATGATAACTTTTGAATGTAGTTAATGGTTTTTTACTGGGTTTTTTTTGAAATAGTGATAGATGATAGGTTTTAAAAGCCATTTGAAGAAATAGTTTTGAAAAATCACTTAAAAATTATTATGTTTGTTTTGGTTTGTAAGAAGTCCGAGCCAAAAGCACTCCAAAGGGGGAAATTTAACTTTTTGCCACTCTTAACATTGCCACCTACTCAAATGTCATCCTCTACATTGCAATTAATATTTTGCCACTCTCCAGCCTCCGTGGCGCCTACGTGGCCGCCATGTCACGCCCGCGCCAGCCGCGCCCGCGCCACCGCCGGCCTCCCCGCGCCTGCGCGCCGCCCGGCCGCGCCAGCGCCGCCGCCCGGCCTCCCCGCGCCCGCGCCTGCGCCGCCCGGCCGCGCCCGCGTCGCCGCCGGCCTCCCCGCGCCCGCGCCTGCGCCGCCCGGCCGCGCCCGCGTCGCCGCCGGCCTCCCCGCGCCCGCGCCTGCGCCGCCCGGCCGCGCCCGCGTCGCCGCCGGCCTCCCCGCGCCTCCCCGCGCCGCCGCCGGCCTCCCCGCGCCCGCGCCTGCGCGCCGCCCGGCCACGCCCGCGCCGCCGCCCGGCCTCCCCGCGCCCGCGCCGCCGCCCGGCCTCCCCGCGCCCGCGCCTGCGCGCCGCCCGGCCGCGCCAGCGCCGCCGCCCGGCCTCCGGGCAGCGGCGCGGGCGCGGCCGGGCGGCGCAGGCGCGGGCGCGGGGAGGCCGGCGGCGACGCGGGCGCGGCCGGGCGGCGCAGGCGCGGGCGCGGGGAGGCCGGCGGCGGCGCGCAGGCGCGGGCGCGGGGAGGCCGGGCGGCGGCGCGGGCGCGGCCGGCGCGGGCGCGGCTGGCGCGGGCGTGACATGGCGGCCACGTAGGCGCCACGGAGGCTGGAGAGTGGCAAAATATTAATTGCAATGTAGAGGATGGCATTTGAGTAGGTTGCAATGTTAAGAGTGGCAAAAAGTTAAATTTCCCCTCCAAAGGCGGTTTTGAATTGGATAGGCTGGTGCTCACGGACCAGTGGACGAGTGGCAACCTAATACCTAGCAGAACAGACCCGCTCTCCCCTCCGCCGCAACGCAACGGCGAGGCGACGCAACGGGGGCGAATCGAATCGAATCCAAGCGCAAAAAACCACGGCAGCGGCAGGGTCGGCTGGTCAGCCGCATTAAGGTTTCCCGCTAATTAATGCAACTCCATCACCATGTAACGTGTTTCGCTTACTTAGCCGTCCTAGAAGATGACGGTGCCGCGGCAGCAGAGCAGCAAGCGCTGCCGCGCCGTCTCGTCTCCTCCTCCTCCTGATGCTCTCGTATAACCGCACTCCACCACGCCTCCCCTTCCCTATCCTTGGGCAGTAGCACTATGTTTGCCAACCTCTTTTATAGCCGCATCTTGCAGCAGCAACCTTGCACACAAATCCTCCTCCTCCCACCCCCACCCACCCTCTGCTGCCTTTTGCCTCCTCGTCTCTCCTAGGTTAGAAGGGGCTTTGCTAAGGAGATAAAAAGAGAAAGTACTTGCATAGCCCAACAAGGCAACAGCTGCTGCCTTTTTCTTTCTCGCTCTCGTCTCTCTGCTTTTCTATCGTCTTCAGTGGTGGAGAACTAGCCAAGAAGAGGAGCTAGCGAGAGGGTGGACCGCGACATCGAACGGGAGGGAGGAGGAAGAAACTGAGGGGAGCCAACAAAAGATAGCCATGTGGGACCTCAATGACTCGCCGGCCGCCGAGGGGACGCCGGCCCTGTCCCCGTCCGCCGACGAATGCGGCGCGTCCTCCTCGTCGGCTGCTGCGGTGGTCGAGATACACAACGACGGCGATGACGACTCTGCCGCCGCCGCCGCCGCCGCCGCGGACGTCGTCGTCACGCGGCAGTTCTTCCCTCCCGCTGCCGGCGGCGAGACCGGCTCCGGCAACGCGCGCGCGGAGTTGCTCCGGCTGACCAGGGCACCGCCGCCCGCCGCGATAGGCGGCGGTGGTGCCGCGGCGGCGGGCAAGAAGAGCCGGCGCGGACCGCGGTCGCGCAGCTCGCAGTACCGCGGCGTGACGTTCTACCGCCGGACGGGGCGGTGGGAGTCGCACATATGGTAAGTTCCGTTGCTGCTGCTTTTTGCTTTCCGGAGAGCCTAAGGAAGGAGAAGAGAGAGAGAGAGAGAGAGAGAGAGAGAGAGAGAGAGAGAGAGAGAGAGAGAGCAAAAGAAAATAAGCAAAGATGGGTTTGGTATTGGTTTCGTCCTGTTCTGGGCATTCCTTGCTTCTGCTGCCTTTTGCCTTTCATAGCAACATCTTATCAAAGTTATTCTCACTCTCCTCTCTCTGCTTCTCTCTCCCCCATCCTTTTGTGCGATGCAGGGATTGTGGCAAGCAGGTCTATTTGGGTAAGTTTCGTTCATGTCCATCTTGCCCATATCCATACTTGGGGCTGCTACGCGCGACCTTTACCAATGCATCGCCAACAATTGGAGGTGTATTCTATTCCCCGGTCTCGATTCCTTACAATGGCTTGTGACAACTTGCAGGCGGATTTGACACCGCACATGCGGCGGCTCGGTAAGGATTCTCTTCGATCTTTTTCTTCACTGGCTACCATGTTCAGCTAGCTGCCTAGCTCTCCACTAATAACAATAGAATTCGCAGTCAAATTATATTCTTTTCTGGTTTTTTTACCAACTGCAACTGCAAACTCTATTATTTTCTGGTTTTTTACCAACTGCAACTGCAGGGCGTACGATCGGGCGGCGATCAAGTTCCGCGGCGTGGACGCCGACATCAATTTCAGTTTGGAGGATTACGAGGAGGACATGAAGCAGGTGAGATTTTGCAGTAATTAGATTGGTACTACTCATGGAGTAAGTTTTTTTCTTCAGTGTTGTAACGGGTTTAGCAACCTGCAGATGACCAACCTCTCCAAGGAGGAGTTCGTCCACGTGCTCCGGCGGGGCCCCTCGGAGTTCCCTCGGGGCAGCTCCCAGTACATAGGCGTGACGCTCCACAAGTGCGGCCGATGGGAGGCTCGGATGGGGCAGTTCCTCTGCAAGAAGTATCACCCTTTGCTCCTGCAATCACCTCGAGTTTCTTCCTTCTTCTCCACCGCTTTCCCCATCCATCCTCGCAGTATCTGCTTGCTCTTGGCGTTGCGTCTGGGCTACTGCACTTTCCTAGTCTCGTGCAGGGCGGAGTCAGGGATTAGAGATGACTGAGGGGAGCCGAACAAGTTATATAGTGAAATTGTATTGTACGATAGTGCCAAATAGCAGAAATATAGATAGAATTCCATACATTATAGAAGAATATAATGACAAAATTTGAGTGTAGGGGAGACCTGGCCCTGCCGGTCCCCGCTGGCTCCGCCTCTGGTCTCATGGATGACACTCGTGCAGGTACGTCTACCTGGGCATGTTTGACAGCGAGGAGGAAGCTGCCAGGTAAAATTATTGGCCCGCACTGTACGTCCATTGTTTCGCGAGGAAGCTTTGGGTTGGGTGGTGATCTGATTGATGTCTCGCGTATCTGGACTTGTCGGCCAGGGCGTACGACCGGGCCGCCATCAAGTGCAACGGCAAGAAAGCGGTGACAAACTTCGATCCCAGCATTTACGCCGAGGAGTTCGAGCCAGTGGGTGAGTGGGTTACACTGCGCGAATTAGCAGCAATAGGCTTCTCTTTCGTTCTGTTCATCGTGGACAAATCTGTCACTGTGCAGCAGCAGCGACGGGCGACGCCGAGCACAACCTGGACCTGTCGCTGGGGAGCTCGGCGGGCTCCAAAAGGGGCAGTCTTGACGGCGGCGACGACGAGAGCTTGGCGGGGTCCGACCAGCTCGTCCCCACGGCCTTCGACCTCGACTGGCAGACGGCGTCCCGGAGCACCAAAGCAAAGGTACCAACTTGGCCTGCATCAACTACATATCGTCTTCTTACGAAACACTAGGAAAATTTCTCATTTTTCTACGTTCTGGCTAGTTCGACCAAAACTGGAAGCATCCCCAGATGCCCCCTGTCTTGCAAGTCTCCCACCTGCCGTTTAGTCCCAGGCATCACCAAGTGGGTATTTTGTATTTTCCATTGGGAGAGGATTTTCTTCAATATCTGTTCTCGGTAGGCGCGAATTCACGCTACTTGTTTGGTGCAAATTGGGCTAGTTCTTGAGCAATGGCGATCCGGGGACAGCGGGAGGCCTGTCTCTGACGATCGGTGGCGCGGGCGGTGGAGGCGGGCACTGGCCTCCCCAGCTGCAGCAGAGGCTGCACGGCTGGGGCAACGGCGGCGGCACGAGCTGGCCGCTACCGCCGCACCAGGCGCCGCCACCAACCAACGCCGCCGCCGCGACCGCCACCGCAGCTGCAGCATCATCACGATTCCCACCCTACATTGCGACGCAAGCCCCAAGCTGGCTGCAGAAGAACGGCTTCCATTCCCTGACCAGACCCACCTAGATGATCAAGAGCAGCGCACACATTCATCATCGCCTCTTCACGGCGACAAAGATCAAGAGGTGTGCGTCATTGACCCAGGGAAGCTGAGAACGCTATTCTTTCCCTTTCTTTTTTCTGTTTTTTTTCTTCTGCTCTGTTTCTTGATTGGGTGAGAGAGATGGATTTGAGGATGGATGGACATGAGTGAGGGCATGTAAATGAGTTCCCCAGAAGGTGAGAAGATTGGTAAGGGTCGCCTCAAGCAGTGTGTATCTTTCGCCGTTTTGCTGCTTTTTTTACCATGTCCAACGACGGTGACCTTGGTTGTCCACATCACAGCTCATTTTGTTTGGTCTCATGTTGCATCATTGACTGCATTTGCTGCGGGCACCTCCGGTGGGTCGACAATACTTGCCCTCTAGTAAGCATCTTAAAATAATCATGGATCTCCTGAACATTTTTAATCTTATCATGTAACTGCCATCGTCATCAGAGACAATCAAATAAACATATATACAATCTTGAGATTTGGCACGTCACATGTATCCTTGATATCACTAATCCAAAACCATTAAGATGTATAAGCAATGAACAATCGTTTGACAGAAGTTTAGATTTTTTAAACAAATATATTCTTTTTTTGCGAGGAAAAAAACAAATGTATTCTTGATACAGCTATACCACGAAGCCCAAATAGGACTATGAAGTATGGAATAGCAAATACTCCTGTTGCGCGGTAGGTTCCTCCTCTATGGAAAACATCCAAATAGTACACTAGTTTTGTCATGCATAGTTTACTCACAAGCATCAGTTTTGTCATGCATACTTTACTCACAAGCATCTAACATCTATAGCAGTAAAAAATCAATAGTCCCAATTGCCATTCAGAAATCGAGTCTCACAAAAAAACAGTTTACCTTATAGGTTTTACCAATAATAGAACATGAAATTTATATTAATAAATCATTTTGATTCGCAATCAGTTGGTAAATAAAAGTTTTCATGAGACAGAGCTAGTCTGTTAAAATAAACGTCTATCAGGGTAAAGATCTTACATTGGTTTCTCCTGGGGGAAAAAAGGAATTCGCTCCGAAATGTCATCGCAATCAGTAGGTAAAAAAGATGCCTTTTTTTTTTATGAAAACAGCTGGTCTGTTAAAATAGACAGATGCATGTATCTCCTTTTTTCCTTCACTATTCATGTCCTTGAAGATGCTTTGAAATGCGCTGCCTACGCACCCCTGAAAGAGAAGAAAAGAGAATAGTCCCCCGAAGTGGACGTATCATTTTGCAGGTGAAAGAGGGTTCCTTGTTTCTAATTTGGTCATTATAATAATTGGATGGATGGGAAGAGGGTTAGAGTAGTGGAGCAGGGAGGGAGGCCAGGCCAGGAGCAGCAGCCGGCCGGCAAGCCAGCCAGAGCGAGTATGTGTATGGACTTGTTTGCAAAAGTGGGCTGGGCCAGGAGCTTAGTGTGTGTTTGGTTCAGAGTCATAGTGGGACGGGACAGATCTAACCCATTTTTTAGGGATAGAACCGACCCTGTTTCGTGTTTGGTTGCAAGGGATAGGACGGTCCCTGTTTTTTGTTTGGTTTAAGGACAAAAGGTTTGGGATGACAAATCTGGCATACGGGGTCTACCTGTCAGCCTCTTTTCTGGGATTGCAACTGCTCGTGGGGTCCACTCGTCCCACCTCATCCCTCACCATCCCCTCATTTCTGGGGGACAGGAGCATCTCCAATTTGAAAGTATATTCGCAGAATATTCTCTAGAGGGATATCCCTCGTCCCACTCGACTCTGAACCAAACAGCTTTAGAACGAGCATCGCTCCATCCCATCCCCATGAATCAAACACATACTAAAAGGACGGGACGGTAAAGCTGGTTCGTGTAACTGGCTTCGGAAATAAGTTAATGTGGACTGGTGCGACGCCGTGTCGCTCTCCTCGGCCGTCCGGATCAGTTCGCTGTCAGTTATCTCTGCCAGCCACGGCAGCGCATTTGCATTGGCTGTCAGGCCTGCGACCAACCGTATGTAATTGCTTCCCTACCCTGCCCAACTCTGTCACCCATGCTAACCAATGGCAACGCGTAGAAGAATAAGAATACACAAAACACACGAGAGATATGAGAATTTGTTTACAGGGTCGACAGCGTCTACATCTCTGTGAGCTAAATTGTGACATTCCATCCACACGAGAAGTTTATCTTACACAATTAGAATTATAAAGGTGGACAATATATTTTTATGCTTCGGTTACATAATTCGACTCGAACTCTAACCTATACCGTAAGGGTTTCACAACCCTGTCTCCCCTGAACCCCTTAGCCCACAATATTCTATGACCATCACACAACTGCGTTTTCCCTGTAGGGTCTTTCCTTTTAACCTTTTCATAATATATATGAGCGATACACAACACATCCTTTTTCTTTTCTTTTTGAACTCACAACACATCCTTGGTCCTGCATCTTCATTCATTCATTTATGCATTCTGCTCTTAGGGTATCTGTAGTGTATATAACCCAAAGGGCCTTAAGGTGTGTCCCATCTAAACCTTAAGGTCGATTCCATAGTGTATATAACCCAAGGGGCCTTAAGACGGTCCCACTTGGCAGATAAAGAAAAAATGTATTTTAATGCTTGTGGCCAGGTCTTTAGCTTGAGGACCAGCCTTAAGCCTTTTTTGCTTATCGCCTGCTTAAGGTCACCCCTGTAATGTATAAGGTTGACCTTAAAGTGGCTTAAAACCCCTTATTGGTTTCTCTCCCAGGAGTACGCCCTAGTTCTTGGGCGCATTATATGGGCAGGGAAACGTAGCCGTCTGCAGGTGCAATCTCTTGTCAGAATCGTTTTGATGCTCGTTCTAGATTCCTTGGATGAACATGGACGCCTCCTGCTGAATTCCAAGAAATTTCGTGCCCTGTGTGTGTTTCTGGTAGTCTCTGAAAAACTTGTGATTCCGCCAGATAAGGACAGGTCCGGATTAATTGGCTCATTCAACATCAATTTTAGTAGGGATGTCTAAGGGCATGTCTAATGATGACTTATGAGTTAGCTCTAAACATATTATTTCATATTTTAATAGAAGAGAGAGAAAAGCTAGCTCTTGATCAAGAGCTAGTCTTATACACACATTCCAAGATTATATGAGGATGTCATGTGGGACTATTCATGTTATGAGTTATGTGCTAAAAGTTAATATTATTGGAGAAGTTATCTTAGAGCTAGTAACTAGCTCATACCATTGTACATGCCCTAAGTGAAGCAACTATCAAACTCTCATGACTTGCAAGTCTTGTAGCTTTTCTTGCGTAAGGACCATATGGGTTGCGCTGCACATGAATTCCGCCGTTTCATGATCATGAGACGATGTCGTCGAGACCCCCGGCGTCATGAGATCACCAAGTGCGCGCACTGTGGACTCAGTTTTCCGGGCAAAAGGAAATGGGAATTGCTATGTGTGGTGCGTCCGACGCACGACAAAATATCAGCCGCTTCTTCCTCCTAAGTCTAGCTGTCTACTCTTTACTATATGCATGTTAGGTCCCTTAGGATCTTCTAAGGGTAGATCTGAGGGTGTTCTTGTTCGGATTCGAGAGAGAAGGGGAGAGGGAGAGAGGATTAGGGTTAGGTGTACCGACCGTCCGATGCATTGGAGGAGGAGCTGGCCATCGCTGGTTCGTCGGTGAAGTCTGCGCACGGGCAGCGACGGTCGGGGAAGAGGAGGGCGGTGGCGGCGGCGGAGATCCGGTGACGGGGACGGCGATGGAGCTTCCCGCCGCCGACCGCGCGTCCCTCTAGATCGGTCTAGGGTTTGTCGGGTGGGGTTTGCGGCTCAGGCGAACCTCGTTCGTCGAGCCGCCGGCCCCCACCCTCTATTTATTGCGCAGCGCGACGGGGGCCCATTAGCCAATAGTTGGGCTGAGCGCCCCCGATCAGGACGCGGATCAAGGTCCCGATTAGCCGTTGGGCTAATCGGGGAGAGATCAATCTAACAATGCATTCTCAACTATAGTTGCCTAAGCTTTATCTAATCATCCACTCATTCCTCACTCTCCTACCATGAATCCCCCCTCTCTGAGCTGCCGAACCGGCGAGCTCTACCGCCAATCGCGCTCGAGAGGAGGCCATCTGCCGCGGGTTAAAGCTCGTGTAGGGTGTATCCCCTATCAATAGTGGCCAGAGTTTGTCGAGTCATCGGATTTGTCACATGTAGCTTGTCAGATTTGAAGAAACTGAGATTAAGGAGCTAGGGACAACGACACAGGTAGGAGGGGCAACAAGTTGGCCTGACCTTGTCAGATCTGAGGGTTGACCGACAACGAGGCAATGGTGTGGGCTGGTCATATTCTTTCTCCCCTCATGAGTCCAGACCTGAAATGTTTGTTGCATGCTTTTTTTTAATTTATTGCATGCATTTGTCGGATTTGTTGCATCCATCTCTTCATTTGTTGCAAACTATGTCCCGGTTGTTACAGCCTTTTATTATTTTGTTGCGTGTATTTCTCAAATTTATTGTATCTCTTTCTCCATTTATTACAAAATATGTCCTGGTTGTTGTGGCCATTCATTATTTTGGTGCAGATTTATTTTCCCATTGTTGCATCTAAGGTTACAAAATATTGCAACTATTGTTTTTTAATGCTGAGGTTTTGTAATATCTGTTGATTTGTTTGTTTAGATTTTTTTGAGATGGAAAGCATAGTATAAATAAACTTGCAAGTCATCAACTAGATTTTTGAGATTATGAGTTTTGTTTTTTTTTCAAATTTTCCTTGAATTTATAGTTTAATTTGTTGTATTCACCTTCGTCAATAATCACAACATATAGTGATTCCATATGCTCATCTCCCATATCCTTTCTATCATCACATGTCTGTATCTACTCATCTCTATCACCCCATACGACGGCTCCAACGAGTAGTGACCTAAGCTCCAATATTTACAACGTCCTTCGCGAGCACCACCTATGGGCAATGGCAAATTGTTGAGTTGTTTTTTCTATTTTTATTGTAGGGTGAGTTTTTGTTACAAACAAACTACTCGGTGGTGAGTATCACTAATTTTTGTTGCATCAGATCAAACGGTTGAAATCGATCTTCTTAAGTGATATCTGAGAGCGGTTGGAAGCGTACGATAGGAACTTCCTTGTAAGAAATTTGTTGTTTTAACCATAGCTCCTATTTGTTGCAACTATCCTTTTCCTTTGTTGCAATAAGAATGTTTTGTTATTTCATTAGTTATATCTATTTGTTGTAGCTAGAGAATTTTTATTTTTATTGCAGTGGGTATTTGTTATATTGCAATAGGTATTTATTGATGTTGCACCAAAGTTCTTATGTGTTGAATCATGATATTAGATCGTTTCCTTGTAATATGAAGATGTTTTGTTGTGGATGTTCAATTTTTTTAGTCCGCTCCACAAGCTCTGGCAACGTGTCCTTTGCGAGCTTCTACAACATCACGAGTGGCACTCGAGCTCTGCCACTAATGCCGACCGTGGCCTCCGCAAGCTCTGTAGCCACTAGGCGCAACCTATGGTAGTGCCGCAATGGCGAGCCAAGCTCCAAGCCTTGGGTTCCTCACTATTATCCATATGTCTCCTCATTTGATGATAGATATTCTGCACAACGAAAATAAAGTGAATGGGATCGTCGTCCATCCAACCGTTGATGCAACATCAAATGGTAAAAAAGAACGTATGGAACTAGCGTTCAGATCAGATACGGCAAGAGTATTATGTAACTTATTTATATAGTGATTTTGCCAATTATACTTCCATGGTTTTTTCGTAAAAGTTTTCTACGTTAAAACTATGTCTCATATTCTTAATTATTATTCATTCTTTCAGATCTTGTCTAATCATTTTCATAACAGTTAGAATATCTAAGTATCATCGTGGGGAGGTAAGAGGCGATGTGTAAGTTGGTTAGTTAACATACTAGCTACGAAAGCGCGGCGCCACGCCGAGCTAACTACCATGTGGACCAAAGCACAAGAGTCAGCAATTTGTAGTGGGGCTTTTCTGAAAAAATCAAGGGCACATACATATTTCCTGATAAGCGAATGATTGTTTTGAAAAAACGGAGGACCCATACATAATTCTAAGAAAGTAGAGGGCCTTCTCGTGAAATCATAGACGTGGCCGGTCTTTCCTTAAAAACTGAGGACCCATACGAAATTTCACAAAAGTGGAGGGCCTTTTTCACAAAAAAAAGCCTACGTGACAACCTCCTGAGGAATAATAGTGAAGCATTAGTGGTTGCCAACTGGTGGTTGGGCCAACGACACATAAGTCGCTCGACAGTGGAAATGTTAAGTCTGAAGAGTGTGTTAACATGTATGGACCTGTAGGCTATTAGGTGACAAGCAGCCAGCGGGGGCCATGATAATTGACGACTAGTGTAGCTCTGCTCATTAGAACTTCTCTTTCTGCCTTCTGGCTTCTAACTTTTTAATTTCATCTGTTTTGATTTTTTGGATTTTTTTTTGCCTTTGCTTTTTCCCTTATTCCTTTCATAATGGTATAACTTCTTGATTTTTTAATTTTAATTACACTAAAAAACTACTAGTAGCTACAGTGCATTTTCAGTCGTTACAGTGCAAAACAAGCCACGATTAAATTTAAATGTCTGCCTCTTTGTGTTGGTGAAACTGATATGAAATTAGTATCCGTTCATATTGTCTTTTGCTGATGTCGTTTAGTTTTGACCTATAAGTAGTAATAGATTTAGAGAAATCGTATGGAGAGAGATACTCACATGCGATTTTGATCGATATAAATAAAGTCACTATAGTGTTTAATACAATCAATCAGTAGACTATACCTTAAAAAATATTCTGTTTGAAAGCTATATATAATAAAAAAAGTTATTTCACTAAAAAAAGATTTTTAAAAGCCAATATGAACCGCACCTTGCAGGGCATGGGTTGACTCTACAGCAGGCCTTACTGGACAACACATTTACTGGCCGAGCTCTGGAAGTCCCCACCTGACTAGGTGAATGGGTTTGCATATTGTACTTCTACTGTTGAGTACACTGTCTAAAATGAACAATGCAAATAAATACAAGAAAAAGAACTAGTAAAAAAGCTAAAAAAAGCCAAAAAGTAAAAAAAAAGACGAAATTTAGAAATAATAAAAAATAAGTTAGAAGTCAGAAATTTAAACCAAAATAAGGAGGGTCTTATTAGTTTCTTTTCAAATGATCTGTTCTTTTAGTTATAACAGAGGGTGCATTACTCACATGTACTATACTTACACTATAAATCACAGGCATACACTTTAACATATGCAAAAACTTTAACTGAGGTAGTTGAATGAATCATAGGGTCTGTTTTTTTTTCTCCAAAGCTAGCGGCTTTTGGCTTTTGCTACAGTATCTAATTTTTAAATGAATTATTTTCTCAAGACGAGATCTACAAGTTAATTGTAGTACATGTTAAAAGTCTAACATATGTATCAACAAAAATCGCAAGCGAGTATCTCCCTCTCCGTAATCTCTATCACAAACAGCTAAAATTCAAAATTTTCAATCAAAAATTATAAGTTGTAGCTAAAAAGAATTGACTCATGTATTTATCTAATAACTTACAGAACGTGCACCTTATCCCGCGTCCCGGAATGGAATCTGGCGGGCAGCTCCTACAACAGGGAAGCTTGTCCATTTGCTCGGTCCTCTCCGAATGGTCTGTTGGTGTACAGTCCGTACTTTGAGCTGGCCCATAAGAAGACGGTTTAATTTTGACAAGACCAGAGAAGCTAGGGGCTAGCTAGCTCCTAGAAATTGTGGCAGTAGACGAGCATGTGGCGAGTAGTTGGCGTGGAAGTAGGGGTGCAAACGGTAGATTAATCCCGATCAATTCGATGTAGAATCTGGTCAGTATTACACATGGGAAGGTAATTTAATATGTGGTATTAAAATCTGATCAGTATTATATATGGGAAGGTAATTTAATATGTGGTATTAAATCAGATCGATATCAGATATTATTGCTAGATATAGTAGTAAAATAGAAGAGTTAAAATTTAACCGAATAGCGTCGGTAAACAGTAAACCGGATACTATCTAATCGGTTATCCGATAGGCAAGTTAGGCCCTGTTTGGATCCCTCCATCTAAAGTTTAGTTACTAAAGTTTAGGTCTAAAGTCTCCAAACAGGTGGTCTAAAGTTAGATCTAAACTTTAGCTAACCTCTAAAAAACACTTTAGACCATTAGTCCACCAAAGTGAACTAAAGTGGTCTAAAGTTTTGGGTTCTTAGGCACAAAGACGTGTTTACCCATGCATGTTGGTCTCTCACCTCCCATTTAATGGCTGACGCACGAAACGAGGAGAGGTAGTATGGTCTTTTTAAAACTTTAGTCATATCCATTAGTACAGGATCCAAACAGGACATTGACTAAAGTTTAGTGGCTAAAGTTTAGCCAACTAAAGTTTAGTCCAAAACATTAGACAACTAAACTTTAGACCATAGGATCCAAACAGGGCCTTAATACCCCATCTTATTTGCCCATAAATTATTATTGACACCAATCGGCCTAGTTTTTGCATAGGTCCTAATCTAACTCTAGAGTCCAACCACTCTAGACAGTCGCCACCAATTCTCCCCACTTATGTTGAACTTGCGTATGAATTTATTGGTTTTTGAATTTATATAAGAATTTTATGACTTATATTAAACTTATGTTGTGTCAGCTATCGTACTTAAGTAGTCTAGATAATTTATTGCTAGTTGAAGACTTAAAATAATAGTGGTATAGTTCAATATATATTCCTTTATGTATACATATACTATTCACTTATATTATCCGTTTTCGATCCAAAACCATCATGTATCCATCTCGATGGTAATATATCTAAAACTCTGAATTTGTATCCATACCTAGTCTTCGTATCTAACTCCGAAACTAAAAAATATATATATTAAAATATAGAAAAAAATAATATCCATCTGAATCCTAATCCTACCCTATTGCACCTCTACTGCAAGCAGAGACTTTGACGCACCGAACTCATATGTAGTACATACCCAAGCGGGCAAGCGAGATGACCTGACGGCTGAGAAGTACATGGGTGGCAAGCGGGCAAGCAGAACTTGGACGCGCGCACATAGGGTTGCATCATGCACCGACCGAGGCCCGCCGCCCTCGGTATGACGGTCACGGATAAGACATTTGGGCTACGGTCGGCGCACAAGTACTCGTGCAACCCGTGGATCTTTTGGACTCACCGATGCCGGTTTAATGTGGACCGATCGACTCGGCGCGCGTAGTGTCACGTGTACGCGTAGTCCGATCCGCCTAGCTAGATCGTGGAGCAAGCCCTCACGTAAAAGGTGAAGCCGCCGCGGCGGCAGCCTGCCATACTACGCGATGCGCGAGCGTGACGTGCTCGGCACACGGTCGTCCGAGCGGGCAGCGATGATGCGTGGGCCGTGGCCGCTTGGACTCGTCAGCCTTGTGCCGGAGTGGCCCATCAAAGCATCGTGTGCCGGCCATCAACCAGGACGTACGAGGACGCAGTTGTAACGACAGCCGCGCGCGCGCGGGGCCGTTCCCTCTGTATGCCGCGTGGCCGGCGTCGCCGAGGCTGCAATCGCATATGGCGCGGCCGCGTCGGCTTGCCCAGTTGCACCCCCTAAATTAGCCCAATTTGGAACGCTCTTTCTGTGGGCCGATGGTCCACTAGGTCTTAGGCTGGATGTTTCGCTCCGTCCATGATATTAGTATAGTGGTAACCTGCATTACTGGACGCCGTCTCAAGTGAAAATGAGGAATTGGTGAAAATTTGGAAGTTTTCGATGTGAAAATTTCGCAACCCCCCCCCCCCCCCCCTCTCCAACTCCATCTTCTTCCCGTCGCCCCCTCGCCATTCTAGCCCAAATCGAGCGCAGGCCATGGATTTCTGTGATTGTTTGAACGTGCTACTGCAATGGGATTGTTGCTCCCACCTGCTATTGCTTGCAAGCTGCTGCTGCATGGTGGTTGTTGCCTGCCGGTGCATGCCTCTCGTTTCGGCGAGTAAACAAAGAACATGGACCCACGGAGGAGAACGGCGGGATGGTGCGACGTGGATGGCCGGTGCTCGTGATGGTTCAAGGCGGAGGGGCGCCCCAGGGTGGTGGTGCGAGGTGGCGCCGCAGTGGCAGCGAGGAAGGGGCGGACGCCAAGGTTATTTTGCGGATTGAGAAATGGGATCGGGAGGAAGGAGAAGGTGACGGGGGTTTCGCAAAGGGAAACGATAGCGTGGAATGTTCACACAAATGGTACCTAGACACTCTTTTTTCCCCTAAATGTGGCTTCGAGAATCCATTTTTGTAAATATAGCTTTCTCTCTAAACTCAACAATTATTCCAGATAACATGTATCATTTATCATGCTACATCAGCTCGATAAGTTCTGCCAAGTCACATTAGCTCGACAGCAACCTGCCGAGCCTACACAAAGCAGCAGGTTGCGATTAGCAATAATATGTATAAATAGCACTAATTAACTATTATTAACATAAATTAATTACTAATTAGCACTAATTAAATCACTAATCAAAACAACATGCGGCTGATGACGTCTTACCGAGCTGGGTTAGCTCAACAGATTCGAGGAGAAGGTTAAATTTGCAAAAACAGGTGTCTGATGGCTAAATTTGTTTAAAGAAAAAGTAGCTAAAATGCCTAAAAAAGTGTGAACAGTTCGATGGCATCCGAGGCATCCAGATGTCTAATGAATCAGATGCTTCTTTTTTGTTTTGGCTGATGGTTTTTGACTACGGTCGATGAATAGTGATGGCTGGTAGAGAAGATGCGGTATTCTTTTGGACTGATAGCTTATGGATTTGTTGATTTAGCTAAATTGCGCTAGCTGATCCAATTGAAAGCATTAAAATCAACACACGTACAAACGATCTTCAACTATTACATGCGTTCATTACACGAGTACGCGCACGAATAAACTATAGAAGCATACATGTATCCATTACGGGCATTCGTGTAAAGATATGGAATTATAGTCATACATGTGTTCATTACATGAACATGCACAAACATAAAAACATACAAGCATACATGTAGTATATGTGGGCAAAAACAATCGTACTAACATACAAGCATATGCACAGTCGAACGTACCACAACGACGAAAAATATATCACGTGACTAGAGTGTTCCCTATCGCATTGCGTATCTAATTCGTGTGTACATCACCGGTGTCCGAAGTGGTGTCTACTCCAGAGGTACCATAATCCATGCTCAAGTGGGGATTTGTTGAAATCTACATCGCCCCGCCCAATGTCAATTATGAAGTTGTGCAACACCATGGTAGCAGAAATTATCTTCTTCTACATCTCTGCGTTGAAACTGGACATGTGTTCTAGGATACGCTATTTATTCTTCCACACTGAAGGCATGCTCGATGATGTTGCGTAATGAGAATGCAGGCAGTTGAACACCTTCTTGCGTTCCTTGGCCAACCGCTATTCGTGAACTTGGCTACATGGTACCGATTGTTCCTAAATGGTGTTAGGTACACTTTTAATTTCGATACCCTGAGTTAACCAAGTAGTACGTCCCTGCGTTACAAAATACCGAACAAGTGCGTCATATGGACATACATAAAAGACTTATGTATGCATTGTAACAAGCAGAGTGCGAATTGTACCTGCGGGGGATGCGGAAACACGTGGTCATAACTGCCAAGCGTGTCAAGTAGCATATGCGTGTCGTGCGCTGATCCGGGCCATCCGGTAACCACAAATATGAACCACATGTAGAAGTCGCATACGACCATTACATTGTGGCTAGTGTATCCGTGTAGCTTAGTATGCATAACACGTATGTTGGTAGGGACTACGAACGGGATGTGGGTGCCGTCTATGGCACCTATGGTCCAAGAGAAGTGAGGGTAAAACATGGGTTCTCTCAATCTGTCATGCACACACACTGAAACTTAGATTCACTGGTCTCATGTTGTTTATCGACATAACGTACAAGTAGTCCAACACATAATGAAATTTGAGGCTCATAGTGGATCTTGAATACGTAAACCTGTTGCGCACCTGATTGTTAGATATAGCGCCCCCATAGTCCACAAGAACATCCCCAATACTTCTCTAGAGGTAATGTTTGATGAGGACTTCAAGCTGTAATTGTTGACAAGCATATCATGCAACAATCGAAAATAGGTTGGCCCCATTCTAAACATGTACTCGCACAACTAAGACGACACAAGTTAATCGTTATAGACCAGTCTGTATGGGCTCCCTACCTATGATGGTATCTAGGCCCCTTTCATTTCGGCTTGAATTTCTGGTTTATTTTTCACTATTTCTAAATTTTGTCTTCTTCTGGTCTTTTGATTTTTTTGAGCTTTTTGCCGGTTCTTTTTCCCGTATTCGTTTGCATTGTCTGTGATGGGCTAACTTATTTTTTCTTCTATTTTTAGAATTTTTTAAATTTTGTTATACTAAATAAGTTACTATCAACTATAGTACAATTTCAATCATCTACAATAAAATTTTAATCATAAATCACTTTTTTCCAGCCTAAATTAACCTCACGACGCCGATTCATGGCAGCTTATCACGTAGGTACAGTGATACAGTGCTCAGGAAAAAAAGGTAAATCCGTGGTACTACACTGCAGTAAGTGGGAAGCCCCACGTGTCACGTCTGTCCAACGGAGCAGCAGACTGTCAAATTAGCAGACGACTACACAGATCTATCATCACGAACTAATCCATCACACTGTCACAAGCACAGGCAGATCCATGGGACAACTCTTTTGACATGTCAACCATTGGTTTATGATGTTTAACGCTCGTTGTAGTGTTACTGAAGGGGGCCATAGGCAGCTGGCAATTGCTATCCTCCTGGCGGTGCGCGAGACAGGCCGACAAATGTTTTGATGCACCGATGGCACTTATACTAGCCTGAGTAGTACATACACTTGCAACGTGAAAAGCACAATAAATTCTCCATTTTCTTTTAGATTTAATTCTCCATATTTTCGGTTTCCCTATTTTAGAGGGAATTTTAATTTTCTTATCAAACATAGCTTGCCCTGTGTATGTTGAGTTTATATATGAATTGTTCTCGCAATTACATTGTAGTTATTTTAGGCAGAAAGATGCCACTGTAGTTGTAAGCTCATCCTGTGTCGGCAGTATTTTAGCTGATGAAGGCAATTGATTTTTTTTACCTTGGTTCAAATATCACAATGGCTCTGTATCATTTTGTTACTTTCTCCGAAGATATTTTTGTTAATACGTGTGTTTGATTATGCCTTATCGAACTGTCTCTACAACTTTTAAGATACATGTTATAAATAGGTGTGCCATCTCTCTCTCTACTTACTTTTTAATGAATTTGAAGTAAATGTCGATCTACCAACGTAACTGACAGCAAACAGCATCCCATAACAAAAACATGATACTCCTTGAGCATGCTTAAGGGGGAACAGCAGAATCAAATTAATGGAGGGCTAAGTGCTATTACACGCAGCTTTCTTATCCACCGGCACCGCCGACACTTAAAAGCCCCCAACTTAGCAACCCTTTCATGCTAAATCAACTTCGATCACAGGCTTCACACACGGGGTGATAAGACTCAAAGGAGGCTACCTTTGGGCCCCGGTCCCACGCGCCAGCGAGTCACCTAGCTCGCAGCATAGGCAATCGAGGTACTCTCACTCTGTATCCAATAGTACTTGTGTCATTTCAAGGACCTAGCGAGGAACACCTCTAGACGCTGTTCTTTCTGTGGACCGCCTTTTCACTTTTATTATAATACCTAATTTTTAAATAATTTTTTAAAAATAAGATCTACAAAATAATTATAGCACACGTTAAAAGATTATCATTTATACCAATCAAAATCGTATATAAATATATAATTTTTAGTAATTTCTATCATAAATAACTAAAATTTAAAAATTTTAATCAAAAACTACAGCTAAAAAATAACATGCTCTTATTTGCTAGGGAGCCCAAGCCCCTGCCCCGCGGAAAAAGCCGAACGAATGGTCCGGCTTTGTTCTTATACCCGCGTCACCTTTTCTCCCGTCCATCCGCTTTGTGTCCTTGTCCTCATTTCCCCTCCTCCACTCCAAAGGATGCCATCACAGGCACACAGTGACTCTGCAGCAGTTCAGGCCTGGTGAGCTGCAGCAGAGCCACTACCCGCTGTCACTTGAGGTCAGTCCAGCTCACCTCACTACTAGCTAGCTAACTTTTCTTGTGTTCTTGAAACCTTCGTTTCTTCTATGTTACCCTTGTCCTTCGGATATTTGTCAATGTGCGGTACGCATGCTCTCCGTCTTCCTCGTTCGGTGGTTGGGAAAATGATGGGGGAATCTGGAGCTCGGGGTAATGGGTGGGTTTGGAGGTACTGAGATGGCGATGTTTTTGGCCTAATTGCTTCGTTGCACTTACCTGAATGCACAAGCCCCTCTTGTGTCTTGTCAAACTGCTATCAAGTCACCGAGCTCTTAAGCCCCTTGTCTCTTGTTTAATCTTGGGTCCTTCTCGCCTTGTGTGGTAGTTCTCCCTGCAATGCCCGTTTTCTTCTCCTGCTTCGAAGCAGAAAGGCAGTTCTTGTGGATCTTTCTAGTGAGGTTTTGACTGCTTGCTTGGGGCTCGCTTCTTCCTTTCTTCCATCTTCTCCTTCCCCTCCTTGCGAGATGGTTCTTTGTCTGGGATTTTGGTGTAGCCAATTTGTAGAAAGAGGTCTAGTACAGACGGTGTCAGGTTGGTCCCAAGTCCCAATTAGCAAAACACCTTCGTTCATGGGTTTTAAGGGTAGTATTGGAGTTGTCGAAAAGAGTACTTGTGTTGGATGCCATCTTATCGCATAAATGCACTTATGTAGTACCAGTAATATTGCTGAGACAAAGGAGAAGTTCTTTTGTATACTGTTTCGCGGTACTTTTAACTCTTTTGACTCCCGGGGCGACGTACTTAGTCACATAAATGTTTTATGTACGTACCGGTGTTAAAAAGCTTCATCGGTTGGTTGGTCACACTCCTGGATCAAATTAATGAGCTCAATGCTAGTGGACGGCAACTGGATCTCACACAGAAGCTATAAGCTGATGGCCAATTTTGTAATAACTAACTTCGTTTAAAGAAAATATTCTGCATTTCGTTAACAATTTAACCTTTTGGAGTAAGTGGTGGGTGCACTGGTGATAGAACTGAACAAACTTCAATATATCCTTTAATTTCTTTTTTAGTTGAGCGTCGCTTTCTGCATTGAAAGAAAAGGACATTACAGCTGGCGGATGAAGAAACTGTTAATCATGCCTAGTGGATTAGGTAATGATAATGTCAATTTTCTAGTAAGAAAGATGACACAGAGATGGATACTTTATTGTGGGTTCATTTGTTAACAAAGTTCAGAACAATGGGTCTTGTGTAATCAAAGAATTCATGTGAATACAGGATATAATTATATAAAGTTCACTGGAAAAAATGGAACTTGATGCCAGATTATATAGTTTTTCTACGAATGCAAAGTGACTCGATACACATCTTGCTAATTCTTTGACTGCTTAGTAACACCCTAGCAATTGTTTTACCTGGATCCACCCCTGTACATGATTTGTAAAGATATGTTACTAATATTTTCATCTGTTTCAATTTCCAGGGAACTTCGCCACATCACTGAATATTGATAGGAATTAAGCATCCATTGATGGATCATAAAACATGGCTTTGGAGAAAGAAATCGTCAGAAAGGACAATTTTAATGAAGAACAAATCCAATATATCAGAGAGGGAACACGAGGTACATCATCTACACCTCTAACATAAGAGGCGGATTCAACATTGAAAAATTCCTAACCAGAACTTCCAAACTTTCCTTTCCGTGCAGAAGGAGAAGATTGCACGGTTAGAGAGATCCTTGCAAGGTTTAAATGAACAACTTTCATTTGCTCATGCTGAATGCGTTGAGAAGGATGCCATTTTGGCCAAGCAAGCAAAAGTAGCTGAAGAAGCCATATTAGGTAGTGCCCTATTCACTTCACTTCATGGTTGTCACGGCGTCACCAAGGCGTCACCTTGGTGTCCTGGCGGTCTAGGGTGTTATGACTTATGAATATTGTGTGTATATTTATGAGGCCTACAGGGGCAATATATATAGGGAGTACAAGGGAATAAATAGAGGTATATGTCAAATACAGATAAGGAAACTAAAACATATAAGGAAACGAATAACAAACATATTCTATCCTTAATACTCCCCTTAAACTCATGGTGGATCACACATACTGAGTTTGGAGAGAAAATACAAATGTTGCGCTTTAGTTTGCGGCTTTGTGAAGAGCAAGTACAAACTCTGATGGCACAAACTGTAGAGCAAGTACTCCTTTCTGCACCTGTGAGCGAGTGTATGGAGCATTGCACCAATGTGCTTGGTGAACTCATGCTTCACTAGATCACGAGTAATACTGATAGCACCTGTACTGTCAGACATGAGGGTCGTAGGTCCCCTCACAGGTACTCCAAAGTTTGCAAGTAGCCACCTCAACCAAGTAATCTCTGTTGTCACTGCTGTCATAGCTCTCAACTCAGCCTCTGCACTCGAACGGGAAATTGTAGTCTGCTTCTTTGTCTTCCATACAATCAAGGAGGAGTTAAGAAAAACACAGTAAGCAGAAAGAGAACGATGATCAGAAGAATCATTAGCCTAGGTCGCATCAGAGTACGTCTAAAGCTGTAGTAAGGTAGAGCTAGGGAAAAACAAGCGACGAGATATTGTCCCACGTAAGTAGAGAAGAACACGAAGGAGTTGACTGTAGTGAAGATAAGTAAGACAAGCCATGAACCGACTCAAGATATGAACAGATGAGCAATATCACGGCCTGAGCAGCGGCAGTGGCAGTCTGGGCAATGTTGGAGGCAGCGGAAGAACAAGGTCAGAGCCTTAGCTCTGATGCCATGTTATGAATATTGTGTGTATATTCATAGGGTCCAAAGGGCAATATATATAGGGAGTATAAGGGAATAAATAGAGGAATATGCTATATACAGATAAGGAAACTCAGGCATATAAGAAAACGAATAACAATCATATTTTATCCTTAATATAGGGGGGATGCCGTGAAGGTTTGGCTCGCCTTGGTCAACTAGGCGGGTGCCTAGGATTTTGTGGCATCCACGGCGAGCGGTTAGGCACCCGCCTTGGCTAGCTGGCAGGGGTGGGTCTTGGCTATTGAAGTGAAAGTTCAATTAATGCGTAATGCTATCATAACTGGCTTTAAATCAATGCTTTGAGAGTGTAAAGATGTAACCTCAACTAGCAATTGGTCCAAAGGAAATTCCTTGTACACATTTCATATTTTCAATAAACATGTTGCGTCAAGATTAAAAGATAAACAAGGCAGATATGATTTATGTAAAAATGATGTAACGGACCGCCTAGTGATGGTCTCCTGTTATCTACACCTGCAGATTATACTAGAACTTAGCTCCGTGATACTTTCAAGATGTATTAGCTTTTATTTCTGTGATCTTCTAATCATAACAGCATGAATGAGTTCAAACCTCTTATTGTGGGATTTAAATTATTGTCTAAACATGATAATTCGTAATATGATTTACATAACTTGTGGATTAACTGAGCTCTTCTGGAAATTGACCAATATACTGTCAACAGTTGCCTCTAACCTAGGGAGGTGTGTCGTAATGCTGTCTAGCTCGTCGTATCTCGCCTTGAGGACGCCATGGCGTCTGTCTGGACACCATGGTGTCCTGGCGCCTGCCAAGTCTGCCGTGACAACCATGCTTCACTCATTCCAATACATGTTCCTGGTTCATAGCTATAGTTGGACATATGGTTTGTCCATCCTAGCAGTAAAATGGCCACATGCATGTATGCATATATGTTGGCAATTAAACTTCTGACAGTTCGCTTATTGGTTATGAGTATTGTAGGTTGGGAGAAAGCTGAAGCTGAAGCAATAGCTACCAAGACACAACTTGACGACACTCTATATCAGAAAGCCGCAGTTGAGCAAAGGATTTGTCAGCTTGATGAGGCTCTAAATGTGACAATGGTAGAGAGGGAGTTATTGATACATGACACTGCTAAAATGATATCTTGTGAGCAAGAAAAAGTTCAGAAGCTGGAAGATAATGTAGCGGAGAAAATAAACATAATTGCTAGCTTGGATGCTGAGAACAGCAGACTTTCCAAAATTATCTCGTTGAAAGAGAAAATCATCTCAGAGCTAATTGAATCAAAGGCAGTGACAGAGTCAAACTTCAAGGATCTTGCAGTGAAGATAGAGTCAGCAGAAAGATCAAATTCTTCTCTTAGATATGAGGTTTGCATGCTGCAGAAGCAACTGGAGATTCGAAGTGAGGAAAGGAAGTTTAATCTCAAGTCTGCTGATGTTGCACATAAACAGCACCTTGAAAACGTAAAAAAGATAACAAAGCTCGAAGCAGAATGCCAGAGATTGCGTTCAATGGTACGTAAAAGGCTACCAGGACCTGCTGCCATTGCTAAAATGAGAAGTGAAGTTGAAACACTGGGCAACAATACAACAGGAACAAGGACAAGAAAGTTGAATTCTACGACATCATTCAACTCGTGTGATGTGGTACAGAACTCTTATGATGGATCGCATGGAAGTTCTTCATTGCTTGCAAGGCTACATGTGATGGAAGATGAAAATAAGGCCATGAAGGAATCTCTTTCTAGAAAGGATGGTGAACTTCAGTTTTCCCGGACTATGCTCGCTCGCACAACATCTAAACTTTCCCAAGTTGAAGCTCAGCTTGTAGAGTCATCAAGAGGTCGGGCTGCCGCAGAATTAGTAAAAGGCAGTCCTACGGTAGTTGAGAACCCTCTGTCATCTATCTCTGAGGACGGTTGCAATGAAGATGACGTCAGCTGTTCTGGTTCATGGGCGTCAGCCTTAATTTCTGAACTAGAACACTTCAAGAAGGGGAAGCTGACTACACCTTCTTGTAAGAGCGCAGGAGTATCAGACTTAAGTTTCATGGATGAATTTGCAGAGATAGAAAATTTAGCCTTGGTATGTGATGATAAACCTACAGAATCATATGATACAAAGAGAGAAGCAAGAGAATCATCAGGGAAAGAGCTGGTTCCAGTTGATGGTCCCACTGGAACAACTAACCAACTTCATCAGCACAAGATTGAGAAGGCAATCCTGAAGTTAATTGAACTTATCGAGGGAGTTATCCAGAGATCATCAAAGGATTATGGTAGCACTCTTGTGCTATCTGGTGGCAATGAGGGTGATCACTCTAACACATTAACTGGTTATGTAGCTCGTGCATTCTTGTGGAAAATGTCAGAACTTACTTCGGTACTACAAAACTTTGTCGTTGTATGCAACAAACTTTTGTATGGGAATACTGATGTTGAAAATTTTGTTCTTGAAGTCAACCTCACACTAGATTGGATAATTAGCCACTGCTTTTCACTTCGAGATGTATCAGACATGAGGGAAGCTATCATAAAGCATTTGGAGTTAAATAGCAGTGCTGGGCTTGAAGTTGTTGCAGTAGCCAAGCACACGGGAATCCAAACCACAGATGGCATAGATGAACCCAGGACCCCAAACGGGGTGCAGATGTCATTAGTATCCGCATCAAGCTGCATGGATATTGGATTTAAAGCTGATGATGACATACAAAATGAAAGGAATGAAATGCCAGTCTCGAAATTCCAGGAATCAGAAGGAAAAGCTTCAAGTTTGAGAGCAGAACTTAATGCATTGAAGGAAACAGGAAAAATGATGACACATGGTGTTGGTGAATCAACGATCAATGAACCTGGCAAACATGAATCCAACTCTAACTCTGACGTAAACAAGGGTAATCAACAGGGAGCATCTTCTCTTGAATCCAAGCTAGAATGGTAATTCTTTTTGAGACATTTCTTTCAATGCTTCATAGTATCATGCCTAATACAATTATTTTGAAGCAGTTACCCTGCTAAGGAAGGTCCAAAATGTGTTGCTGGGAGTGAAGAGCAGCATCTAAAGATGGTAAGATACACATTATCATGTTATGCTGTTTGGGAACTTGCTTTTATACTTCGCCCCTGTAGTTCTTGTTTCTTTTGGAGAAAGCAATGGCATATTTTGACTTCATTGTATCTTATGCAAGTAATTTGCCCCCATTCTGGTGATGTCCTATCTCTGTAATATATAACATTATTTTTGTTAGTAATACAAATTACAAGCAACCTCAAATAAAAAGCAGTCTTGCTTCATTTTTGTTCTTTTTGGCCAAATGGAATATGACATGTCACCATTTTAGTCCCATTTATTTTTGTATTACAAGTTCGTGACAATTGGTAGTTCAGTATCGTGCCAAAGGATCTGCCAGACTGCCTTGTGTCACGAAATCAATGGAAGTAATGGAAACAGCAAGAACTTATAGAATACAGTATGCTGAAATCGGTGAATAGTTTCTTAAGTTTGCCCATTTAACCTATCTGCCTGCTCTTGTGCAGTTTCTTGATTTTATCCCTGGTTTTTGTGGAGTGATTATGAATGTTGTGAAGGCTCCTTAGCTTATGAGCATTACCTTCATTTGAAAAGTTTACCAGTGAATGTGTTTTAAAAGTTTTTTTTCCCTTCGTGCGCACAGCAGCTGGAGATCTCGACAGCATCAGAGAAGCTCATTGAGTGTCAGGAGACAATTCTAAACCTGGGAAACAAACTGAAAGCCCTTGCCTCTCCAAAGGACGCGATCCTTTTCGACAAGGTAGTTCATACTTCAGTTCAGCCTGAGCGGAAACCTCGGTCTCAATCACTAAATGAGATGCTAGCCATGGAGGACGGAGGATTTGATTACCTCAGCTCCCCAAAGACAAAGGAGATCATATGCACAGAGCTGAGGTCGCCACATGAAAGAAAATTTTCTGCTGACGAGGGAGGTGATGATTCGGTAACATGTAGTTCTCACCCAATGCCAGTGGTTCCACCCGTGAAACATTACAGTGTGAATGGAACTTGCGAGGATGAAGCTGCTGTCAAAGTAGTAGCACTCGCTGTTGTCCCATGCAAGCAGAAAAGGAACACCAACTTGCTCAAGAAGATTCTGACAGGAAGGAGAAAGGAGGCGATAACCAAGCCAAAGGTGGTCCTAAGTGCTTAGCTGACAGAGACAATGAGAACTCTATCCATGATAAATTGCCTTTTTCCTGTGTAAATTAAGTGTGCCCGTTTGCGCGTTGAGCTGTGTTCTTGTCAGATTAGTAAGAACAATGCAGTGTAGGTGTTGTATGTACCAGTGTGCTTTGTAAAGTTGTGGCCATCGTTACCCTGTTGCTTGTGGCTATCTACCTCTCCTTGATCTTCGGAACTTGGCTAATTTATTGGCATGCGTTTGTGTGTTTCCTCTCTGAGAAAGAATCCTGGTTCTGAAAATCTGATACTAACTGACCAGGTTGATGTCAGTTGTGCGAATTTGTCTATATTCAGAGATTACATACACATAGTTATGTTCTCGCTATTTCTTTCCAATGGCGTAGGTATGACAGGTTCAGATTTAATGTGATAGTCGTGACTTGTGATGGCATTACACGGATGGAGCATGTAACGTGGAACCAGCATGTTTGAGATTTCGTAAATCTGTATTGGAGTGGAGTAACGAGCAATTCAGGCTGACCTCGTCCCGTTCCTGCTCGGGGTCGCGAAACGTGCACGCTGCACGCGGCCGGCGGATCCTCGGGTCTACCGCGCGGACGGGTGGTGACCGCAACGGCCACGCCGCCACGCGTTCCGGCGCGTTACGCCTCCCGCGACGGTCGCGCGCGGCCGGCTTCGAAGACAAGCGTGCACGGCAGGGAAGGGGGCGACGCGTAGAGCGTGCGCGCCGACTGCGGAGTGGCTGCAGCGGCGGGGCGCGCTGTGAATCGAGCGTGGCTGCGGGCGGATCGGCGGCGATACGAGCCTACGACGAGTCACAGCTTTTTCGTCCGTTTTGCGCCGCCCGCGCTGCGGATGTTTGGCCGTCGGCGTGAGCCGCTCGGTGCGACGGCCCGGCCGGCACGAGAGGATCGTTCCACATCTCAATTCTGGCCTTCCGTTCTTGATCTGACGGCACGCACGCGCACACACCCGTTTTGCAATTAGCGATTTGCGGGTAGGGGGTTTCAATGGCCCGGGGCAGGCTGGCGTTCGTAGGCCAAAATGCAGGCCAAGCCGAGTTTTAAGGGTAGGCTTCGACTGACCCACCACCACTGGGCCTTGATTTCCATGTCCAACAGTGAATGTAGGCTCAAGCTGGGCCTGATTTTCTCTGTCTATTTACAGGGCAACATGATTTCCCACACATAGGTGAAACCGTGGAGGTAAGTGTTTTTGAGTTGAATGTGAAGGTCACGTGATCATCAAAGTCTGGAACGTTGGCAATCGGCTTGCCTAAGGAAAATTTTAAGGCAGAGACATTGGGGAACTTCTTTTCACCTAGTGGGTTCTCTGCACTATAGAGTGTTCTTTTAGGTTGTGCCTGATAGTTTTTGTCTACGTTTTTTAACACAGCAACGAACGGTGGAGACGTTAACGCAAATATCATATACGGTTTAAAGATCGAAAAGCCGTTTGAAGAATTTACTTCAAGAGCCCCTATTTAACATTTGGTTTTTTTGACTTTTCAATAAATCAAAAGCCAAAAAGCAAAAGGAACCGAGCCTAGTTTTCCATCTGCTGCTTCATTTCTTTTGCTACAAGAAGGCAAGAAACCAAATCACAGAAATATACATGGATCGGACGCCCCGCTTATTTCGGCTTGAGATTCTAGATTCTGGCTTATTTTTCACTATTCTTAAATTTCATCTTTTTCTAGCTTTTTAGTTTTTTTGAGCTTTTTTGCTTGTTTTCCCCATATTTATTTATATTGTCTATGATGGGCTAATATTTTTATTTTTAATTTAGTTACACCAAATAAATCACCATCAGCTACATATAATTTCAGCCAGCTATAATACAATTTTAATTATAAACTAATTTATTTTAGCCTAACCGAGCAGCACTTAACCCTTCTTCTTTTTTTGAACTGAGCACTTAACACTTCACTGGCCTGGTCTCAAGGGACTGGTACTGAGAAGCCGAGTACCTACAGTACCTGCAGTAAAAGGTAATCCCTGGTGGCCCCGTGATAGCCTGGGCAGCAGTACAGGAGACAGGACGGGACCTGCCGCCTGCGTGGTAGCCCATGGGCACCCCACGAGACGGGCACGCACCACCGGCGGCCATCTACTCGGCCCCGCCCCGCCTGCGTCGTCGTTTTCCAAGCGCACGTCCATGCCGAGCCGAGCCGGCCTTCCAAGGAAAAAGCTCGGGAAAAAGCGGGGCGCGGCCGGACCGTGGGAGTCTCGGAAAAGAGCGACAAAAGCGCACCGCATCCGCATGCATGCCCTCTCCTCCTCCTCTCACCTCCCCCACCCCATCCCCGCTGCTGCTGCTGCTGCTGCATAGTGCCGCGGCTGACGGCAGGGCCGGGGCGTGGGCTCCCCCGATTGGACGGCCCGAGCCAATGACGCCATGCATGCATGCATGCTGCGACGACGGAGCCTTTGCTTCCCCACTGTTTCGAGCGTCTTTTTCATCAGCGTGCACCGCCTTGGACTCATGCGTGCGCCTTTTAACGGTCTCCCACCTTTCGTTCGTCGGCGTCGCCGTCCAATCTTCCCGTCGTTTCCCCACCAGCGAGGGAAGGAAATCCTGCCCACGAGCACGCGCCCGGCTGACTGACTTTCGTGATCCACCTCCGAGGCCTCCTGATCGGTCGATCTCTTTTCCGCCCCGTTTTACCTGGTTTTTTGTTCTTCAAGTGCCAGAGCAGAGACACTGGTTATCTGCGACGCACTGTATTCGTAGCTAGCTAGCTCCCATGTAGGATTTTAGGAAGCACAGCAACTTGTAGCCCTCAGTCTCGAGGTCATGTAACGACACAAAACGTACACAGTATCCTTCTGTTCTGTCAGTTTAAAACGGCAATGCATGCTGCTTATAAACTGCTTGTATCAGAAACTTTCTGGACCAACAAAATTGTTGGGTGAGTTTACTTTAACAATCATCTGGGCTTTAAGGATATTAATTGGCGGGGTTATTTTTCTTGGTTAATTATTAGTGATCTATAGGATTTCATCCATTATCCCACATCTCACTGGTGAGTAGGACGTACGGAGTATTATGTCTTTCAGGTACAGTACCATACAAGCTCTGACGAACTCAATATTATTGGCATCCGAGGCGTGTTTTATGCAATTATGACTATGATGTCATTCGTAGATGTTTAAAGTAAGGTGATGAGGTGCGTATAAAGCTGGAGCCGAAGGGTTGGTCAGGCCATGGTATAATTGGCTCATAAAGCGTGGACTTGCGTAGGCTACAAGCATATATAGAAATGATTTGGAATGTGGAAAATGTCAGGCCCTAAACTAATTACTTGGATATCTGTAGTTTTCCTTAGGCAGAAAATATCTAAAATACATTCTCATTCTTTTTTTATTTTTTGGGCGAGAGACTTTCTTTTTTATGTGGTTAATTACAGATTTCATCTTAAATTAGTTACTTTATTTATCCCACACTTTGTTGATCTTCACAAAGTTCTAGTCGGTGGAATGTATGCTATTATCGCCTCAACTCTGACCTAACCCGACATACTAATGTGAACCCTAACAAGTCGCCACCCCTGCTGAGCAGCCGGTAATATGGAGTAGTGCTCAATGTAATAGTTCGGCTGTTTATATACCACGCGGCCAGATTAGATGCACTTTCTTCCACGTGGTGATAGAGCTTAAGAATCATAATGAAGTCCTAATGAGTCGAAGCTTACAGTGAGGAGGGACAATGTGAGAAAACAGAGGATTATTTGTGATGATTCATTTGTGTCGAGTTGAAATTCAAATTTACGAAAGATTTAGATTTTCAGTCTCTGATTTCATCCTAGCTGTCCGACCAGCCATGCATGGCGGTCAGATCGGGTAACTCTAATTTTTGGCTGAGAGTTCTGAAATTTGAGAATTTGATCGTAGATTGGGTAATTTGGTCCTAGGTCAGTATATTCATGTTGCACGAAGTCTATTTAAGTTAATGCGGATCAAGTTGTGAAGAACTTCTGTCTGAAAATGATTTCTTAGTCTTTAGATGTGCATGTAAGTTTGGAGTCAACTATGGTCAACAGTGAGAATCGATACTACACTCATAGAGGAGCCGAGGTTCGGAACGGTCAAGGAGGCTAGATGAGATGGTTGAGTTTAAGCATGGCATAAGAAATGCAAGAAATATTAAAAGAAAATTTTAAGCGACAAGTTGCACCAAGTGGCTTGGTCTGTCCAAGTGAGGCGTCGTCTGGTAGGAACCGGAGCGGGAGAAACTTGCTGATGCGTGATAAGCTATTGGTGCACCTATACGTGGCAAGTATGATGATTGCTTGTAAAGGAAATAGAATACCAGATCAAGGTGAGGGTATCTTGTTACTTGGCCAAATAACGGAAACTTCGTTGGATCAAACGGTTTAGGTCATAGAGATGCTGAAAAGATCAAGTGGATCAATGGTTAAATACTTAACAGGTTTGGGCTCATGTGTTTTGCTAGTGGATAGTATCTATTAGAGTTAGATATGGGCTAGTTGCTTCATATATTTACTGGGTTAGAAATAGAGGCTTGCGAGCTAACCATCCTAATCATTTCATTCTTGAGATATAGGGTTAGGGTTTGAGAGAAACGAGTGAGTGATGTTGTGTACTTTATTATCCTCCTTATGGAGTGGTTGTTAAACTTTTATTCTCAAGTGAAAATATAATCAACTTGTTTATCTCTCATGAAGTATTTTTGTCTTGGTTGATTTGCTCTTGTTCTTATTGGTTCTTTGCCTTTTTTTCTCTCATTCTTGATCTTGTTGCGTGTTAAGGACATGTAAGTGATGGAGATGACTCATATAGATTAGATCATATCCATCTAGTCATTGTGGTTTGTAAGATTTTGAAATTATCCGATTCTTACTTAATTTGAAGCCCTTCTTGAGAAATCTTGATTTGAGAGTTTGGCTTTGCTTTGTTAGGTGGTCTTGCTTGCTATGTTATGTGGGAATACATCTAGAGTCATCTTAGCTGTTCTTAACCCACAAGTAATTTGTTTCTCAAGTTTTGAAGATTTGCCCAGTTTTAGTGCAACCTTGCATATTTTAATAAATGATTAAACCTTTGACCAAGATCCATACGAACCTTATATGGAATAGATTTCTAAGACCCTAAACAAGATGTGTGCAAAGTTTAACTTTATTCAGTAATAGATTTTAAAGTTTGCACTTAAAGTAGTTTTGGCTCGGGCTAATTTTCTGTTCTAGAAACAAGAGAGCAGTCAGACTACTCCTAGGGCCGGTCAAACTGGCCTTCAGTCAAACCGTTTGTAGGATCGTATGATGCGATAAGAAGGGTGAATGATTACCTTCGCTTCTCAAAATCTCTACGTAGTCGGTGATGAATTTGATCACTCGAAAGAACATTTGGTGCTTAGCTTTGCACGCAATCGTATGCTTTGTTCAAACATCAATCACTAGGAATCATGAGCCAGATTGTTTCAAGATGTTTTTTATTGCTGCAATTTTGTAGAGTTACAAAGTGCATTCACAAGCACCCCTAAAAATCCTAGCACAAAAAGCCTCGCAAAGCCACGGCCAAAACACTTAGCCTCTCCCTGCTTTTATATACTAGAGCCCTAAACCATGTTCGACTCAAACACGAATACAAAATCCTATCCTTTCTCAAATCAAGGGACCCAAAAAACTTCCTAACACGGGTTTTTACCAAATCTCTAATCCTTCCCGTTACAGACTCCTTTCATAATGTTTCCAATCTAGCCTCGTGATAAAGCCTCCAGGAATGCACCTCCCGTAGATCTATCTCGCATCATCAACCTCTGTGTAGAAGCCTCCAGGACTGCACCACTCGTAGCTTCACGCATCACCACCTTTGATCTCTATATACTCCAGCATTAGCCCGACCATCTCGTATGACATCCTTAACCATCTAGACATCAGATCTCCTCATCCTAGTCCCGGTCTTCCTCATCACTGACCATGATCGTCTCCACGCCTTCCTACATTTGCAAAGACCAAAAAAATGTTTTCCGGCACAAGTTCTTCCAACTTGACCATCATCAGCATACACACCACCTTTGTCCATCCATAAACAAGAACCAAACTAACCACGCCATCAACCAGGTCGTCTACGACCACTAATTTCATCGCTTTCTATAAATCAGCTTTAGATCACTCAATATGGCCGCTAGCTCAACAAGTAATCGGGAATTACCATCGCTTCGCTCCAAACACTCGGCAATACCACGAATCGCTACTGACGAGAATAGAACAATCCTCAAATTATTATGTCATTATATTCCTTGAATATACCCCTTATCAATAATTGGTAAATATGACAAGATGGTCGTAAGCTCTTCTGAGACCATATAGTCATTAACTCTTCTATGATCATATAATTGTAAGACTTACTCTGACTATCTCTTGGTCATAAGTCTTTCTACGACCATATAGTCATAAGTCTTACTGCTACAACCCCCTTGATCATAAGTTCTTCTACGACCAAATAGTCGTAAGTACTACTGCGACTACTCCATATGGTCATAAGTCCTTCTACGACCACGTAGTTGTAAATTTTACTATGACTACTTTATATGGTCGTAACTCCTTCTACAACCACATAGTCGTAACTCGTAAGTTGACTTTGTGATCACCTCATGCTCGTGGACCTTCTTGCAACCAACCTATCTCCGACTAACTTGTCTACAACGAACAACTGCATTGTGGGTTCGTCTAATAAGGTAGTTAGAACATGTGTTTATCCAATAACCGCACACAATTACATGGTGAACGTCCTTTTATATCTCTCTGATAGTAACTTTTGTCTGGCGGTTATCATCCGAAGCGTTGAGGCATCTTGTGGCGTGAAACAACTGCCGTCGCTTCACTGGCTATGTAAAGGTTAACATCAAAGAGAGAAAGGGAGAGGCATTCGAATCGAAGGAAGAGATAGTGCTAGGCATTCGCATTACTCTCAATTGTAATTCTTTTCTGATGATTAGTGATCACACAGGACGAATGGTTATTATTCTCGTAGGAGAAGGCCTGAATTTATATAAAAATTCCCATGTTTCTACTCAACATGTGTATACACCATGTCTTTTAAGAGTTTCCTCAAATCCAAACAAATCATACATAAGATCAATATTAAAACATCGATAGCTACCAACCAAAACTATCGAGTACCGAGCGTCAAGTCTACGACTACCGATTATCAACCAATCACTGTACCATCGATCAGCGAGCACCGAGTATCATTGACAACTGCTACGACCAGATCTGTCAACCACTGACCCAACACGAGTACTCAAGGTACTCGAAGATCACAGGAATTAAATCACTCGTACCGACCTTGAAGTTTAGGAGTACCGACCGGAAAGCCTACAATAACCGATCACAAACCCTTCGATGAAACCCAAAGACAACGACAGTAGACCGCAATGTCTATGACCATCGACCGCAAAGCCTTCGACTATCGACCAGAAGAATATCTGACTATCGAGTATCGAGAACCGACCAGTAAAGTATACGACTATCAATCAGATACTGTAGCTACGATCATAGGCAAGGTAATGTAGCTACGACCATCGACAAGATACTGTAACTTACCACCTTTGACCAGGTATGGTTGTTCTGCCATAGTTGATGTTCCGTGATCGAAATCGGACGTGGTCGAAATAGAACATGGTCATAAATGACTTTGAGTCATAACCAACGTGGTCGAAGTCTGCCGTGGTTGTTCAGCCGTGCGATCCTCTAATGCCACTCGAGTGTTGTCCGATGTTCCGATGCATCTTGAAAGTCGTCCGATCCACTCGATGTTGTCCGATACTCTACAACTACTCGAATACCGTCCGATGCCACCCAGACCCGATCAAACTGGTCCAAAACTACTCAGAGCAACCAAAAACACTCAGAGAAGACAAAAACCACTCGGAGAAGAGAAAAACCACTTGGAGCAGACTAAAGCTACTTGAACTTGAAACCTTCAACCGCAATCGACCAAAACTTTCACAAACGCAAAATCCAAAGCAATTCAATATTAATTATTCATTATTACTTTATTTACAACCATCCACATAGTGTAACACCGTTGATTTGTGGCCGGTCAGACTGGTTAAGTATTGAATTTGTAAGGCTTGTTGTTTTGGGTTATGGGTTAGAGTTTGGCTGTTAAATGTGATCTTTTTAGCTCTTTAATTTTAGAGTGAAAGATTTTTGGATAGAGAAAATTTGAAGGAGGCATCATTTATTCCCTGTTGCCATTTCCGGTGATATGTACAGCTTATCTGGTCCCCTGATCTATGTCTTGTGATCGCAACCTAAATCTGTGATAGTACTTTCAGCTGACTCACTCAACTGCTTATTCAAATACTAGTACGCGAGATAGACTTATATTACTATCTCCTAGTATTTTTTTTCAGAGGATACTACTACTATTGCTGAAATCCTAAATTAGCTAGCTACAATGATATATGGCGTGAAATAAAGGTATATACAGTTGTTGTTCATGCGTAAATTAATCACCTTTTAATCAGTACCATGCAGCAGGCAGGCAGTAAACACCAGTAGGAAACTGATTACTTCTGGGCACCCAAAAGAATGCATGTTTTAAGCAATCCAAACTTGACCAAACCATACTACAAATCACACGGGAAACCAACGAAACTTTTCACAATGAACAACCCAATCCATGCATTCATGCATGTGGTACCATGCAAGCTAATATTAAGACGGACTGTATATGCACAATAACTAAGCTTTCCCCTGCGGATGCAACGGGAAGAGTTCCAGGGTCACATGGTCGGTGCAGTTGGCCACCTCCGTAAACGCATCACCGTGGCCATCGCCCCACGTCTTGCACCGCCGCTTGCAGCTTGTCATATCGCCACACACTTCCTTCTTCTCTGCTTCATCCTACACATGACAGAGAAAGCAATATATACTGTATAGTTTAATAATTGAGCATGCTCCATTACCTTTCATTGCAATTGATAATTTGCTCCAAAATATCTCATTGATATATGAGTCCTGGACCCACATGTCAATTAAATAAATGGGGCAAATTATCAATTTCCAAGTTTATGTTTAAGGCAAGTATAGTTAGTTTAATAAGATGCATGGTTTCAAGCTTACTTTGGTTTCAGGTAGTGAGGAAGAGTCGAGGGTGCTAAGGGTGAGGAGGGCGGCGCGCTTCAGCTTCTGGCGTTCGCGGGCCTTGTGATTCTGGAACCAGTAGAAGACGTTCTTGCCCTCGATCCGGCTGTACTTGCAGAGCTCCTCCGTGATGCGCTCGATCTGGAGCGCGTTCGGCGTGCGCATCCCGCCGCGGTACAGCATCTCCAGCACCTTTATCTGCTCCGGCGATGGGTTCCACCTCGTCGTCCCCGCCGTCGGCACTTGCACCTGCATGCACAAAGATCAATGACAGACACACACGTTCACTTTTTAGTTCAAGTGATATTTCACACGATTAGCTACTTAATTAGTTTACTAGAACAAGTACGTAGGGTTTGGTTTCTAACAGTGCAGTTCAGCAGCTTCGAAGCATTTCTGACGCGGCCAAAGTCAGGCGGCGCGATCATCTTCTTTGGCTCCGGGAATGAGATCTTCGGCGCTAGCGGGCGGAGGCGTTGGAAGGCGAAAGGGAAGTTGGAGGAGGGGAAGGAATGGGAGATGGATGGTGGAGACGAAGAGGAGGCTGCTTTGTCCAGGTAGGCCACATGCAAATGGTGAAGCCTCATGCTTGTTGTTTAATTCAAAGTTTGTATGAGAATGGAAGATTTGCTTGAGTTAGGGCTAGGTGGCGAACGTCTTTGCGCGCGAATTTATATATGGGGAGACCGGATCACCGGAGACGGTAAAGGCGGCGAGGCCGGGTCTGAGTGCTTGTGTGAGATCGAGGTAACAGTCGAAAGGAGTGCTTTCATGGTGGCGACAGGGAATGTGGAGATTGGTGATGAAAGGCGTCAGCATTCGTAAATCGTAATCATCAGAATCCCGAAAGCAGGCGCTGTTATAAAGGTGAATTCTCGCATGGAGCTCTCTTTTCACCTTTCTTGTCGAAATTCATGACGATTGACAAGTAATGTATGGGAAAAACTAGTTTTCCCTTGTGTACGTTTGCATGCCTGTAAAGCAAGTCTGAAGCCAGACTACTATACATCTTTATCTGCATTGTAATGTTGGATAGATACGGCTGTCTTAACATAATCTACTTAATTTTCCTCTAAAAATTGGCACTACTTCACTGCTAAACAATATATAGCTACAAGGCTTTATGTAGCAAATCTAGTAAAGCTCACGAACTACCGTAAGCATATTCTGTACCAAAGTGTTGATCTTGGGTATAAATTCATTAGCTCCGCATGCACAGTTATGCTTGAGTTGATCTAGAATATAATTTTCTAGGTCTAAAGTTATATCTACCAATTGAGCTATATTTAGCAGCTTAATTTGTGCTACTGAGTTAATCTTCATCAGACAAATAATCTAGCTTACTGTCTACTCTATCTGTCTCTATTCCATCTGTATGATTGCACATCATAAACCCAGCTGCAAAGCAGAGCTAAAATAGCAAATTATATTCGTTGCCACAATCTGTAAGATTGTGTTGCTATCTAGCTAGTAGTATTATATAGCTAGCCGCACAGGCCTGTTGAGAAGACCATAAAAAACCTCCACATCTGCCATCAATGAAGCGGCAACATGCTACATATGATTGGAAAAGCATGCAAACGAAAGCAGGAACCAGAATGATGGGAAACAGGTGTATGGGGATCAAGGGCCTCACCTTGAGGCCTCCCATCGACCGTTGATTCGCCTTGATCAACGGCTGATATGGAGGGAGGGTCTTCTCCAGTAAAATCCCTTCCAATGATGGATGAAGAGGTTGACCTCGGAGTTAGCGCCTCCATCTATCGTTGAACTCGGAACGGGATACTGCACATGAACAGCCCCACAGCAAGCACAGCTCCACTGAAAAATATTCCTAGCTCCTCACTGCACTGCAGTAGTACTCCATGTGTATATGCAGCTAAAAGAGGCCCCGGCCACGGCCAGCAAAAGCAACTGTACATGCAGGTAAGTAGAGCCCATTCCCAGCTAACGATACAGAGTTACACACAGACGCACGCATCATTCTTGTGCAAAAGTTGCTGGGTACAGTCAGGAAAACGAGGTGCATGCTTCCCTTGTAAATAACATATTTTACGAGCTAGTCATCAGAACCGATCCATGGATGGATGGACCAATCTTATACTACCATGGAGATGGAGGACTGATACTGGTCCTGTCCTGATCAGTCGGGCTTAGCTTTGTAGTCTCGATCACTCAGATAGCCATGTCTGCGGCGAGTGTCGCACACAATGCATTGACACAGCATGCAATGTCGGGAGCGTCAAATCGGTCGGTCTTTTACTCCTCAGTAATGATATAGCGAGAGCAAGCGAAGGAGAGGCCCCATCTTCCCATGCATGACTTTTCGGTGGAATTAGGGCAGGGAATTGAGCGAGCCAGACGTGGGGATTAATGCATATACGCATGGTGGGACTAGTGAAAATATTCTGCCAATCCCGATTAAAGCGGTGAAAGGCCAAAAGGCCCGGAAAAGAGAAAAGGCTATCTGCTCAGCTCAGCTCTCGCCGGGCGCGCGAGCGAGACTGCATGTGCCGCGTGAAGCCAGGGAACGCCGTCGTGGTGGTGGTCGTGGCGTGGTGGGGAAGAAGCGAGCAAGCGGTAGGCGAAAAGACGCATGGCAAACAGAGGCTGCGATGCTCTGCCGATTCTGCAGGCTCGTGCTGCCACATGTCCGGAATATATATAGCTGAAATGGGACATTATGGTGCCTGGGCACCAAGCCTCTCTGCCTTTGGATTGCTTTTAGATGCGTGTAAATGTAATGATATATAATATCAGGATGGAAAATTTTAATCATAGATGAAAAATTTTAATCATAGATAGAAAGTCCCGATCATAGAGTCTGACCACCATGGTGCCTCTGTTTTATATATATATATATATATATATATATATATATATATATATATATATATATATATATATATATATATATATATATATATATATATATATTCTCGCAACGTACATACGCATACCCTGGCTCACTCGCCGGCCGTGGTGGCCCATGCAGAGTGCGTATGCTATGCACGGCACGGCTTAAGTCACGGCAGGTTGGATCGAGTCGGGGTTGGACCGGCCGGTCCAATCATGGTGTGATACAGCGGCGTCGGGGCTTGCTTTTGGGCCTTTTGAGTATATTACGACACGCGGTTGTCGGGGCGATTTACGACTAGCATGCATGTATGTTTCCTCACGGTAATCATCACCGTGCCCCTGTCCGCCTCAGACAGTAGTTAAACTTAATTCACGTATTACAAGAACCTTTTAATTTGTTCGAACGGTTAGCGTTGCTAGATCTTACTGGATCGGCAAGCTGGAGGTGTTTGATAAAGTAACACTTGCTAGTATGTATGACTTGTTCGTCAGATCCATTCGGGCCCCCATGTCTCCACTCTTTGACCGTGACTTTGGAATTAAGGAGTAGCAGTTAGGGGTGTAAATAGAGCGGATAATTTTCATTCGATCGACCCAATGCCCACAGAGCAAATATAGGAGAGATAAATGGTTATCCGATACTATCCTGACTCCAACTCCGGTACTATCCGTATTTGACTCCAACCCTGAGGAAAAAATATAGAATAGGATACGGGACAAATGATATCAATCATATATATCCGTATATTAAGCGATATGATGAAGTCTGTTGTGATTTCATTTAGGAATAAGATAATATATAGACGGATTGCCACATCTAAACAGGCAGGGAATACCGAGTGCTCTTCCTTTGATATCTCAGTGATTAATCTCTCTGTGTTTATTCTGATTGCACTATACTGTCTAATATCATGCGTAAAGAAGCGAATAATTTTCGTCCTACTGACTGTCCGAAGATTTATGGAACAATTACGAAATAAAGATATGTATATCCAATATTTATCTATATTTAACTCTAACTCTAAAAAATATAGAATAAACGATATTAGTTCGTATCCACTTCACCTGCAGTAGTGGAGACGGACCATACTTAACTGGAATGACCTAGCTAAGAGAAGTGTGAGAGACAGCAACAAAGTACTCTTGAAACCCGTTTAGTTTAGGGCCTGTTTGGATGGACTAGGACTAGTTGTTAGTTAGGACTAGTTGTTAGCTGACTAGTAGTTAGCTGGCTAAAGATTAGCCCAGTCCTGTTTGGATCCAAGGACTAATAAGTGCTACTATCTCAGTGCAAAGTCTATTATACCCCTATGCATGGTGGTCTGGAAGGGTTGGCGTGGGTATCAACGTCTTTTTTCCATCCAGCTGGTCCTTTAGCCCTCATTAGCTGGGTTTGATGGACTAGTTGGCTAACAACTAGTTGGGGCTTTGGCTAAACTTTAGCCCACCCATTAGAGCAACTCCAGCAGGGCCCCTACTGAGGCAAAAATGCAACTCCAACAGGGCCCCTACTAGAGCCCTCAAATTTGAGGAGCCCCTCAAATCCCCCTCCCACCCCTCATTCCTAGGGGCTCCCCCTCCACCCCTCATTTTCCTGTTTTTTTCCCGCACCGTGAAACTTCCCCCGCTCCCCCGCCTGCATCTTTCCCCGCCGCCTCCGCCTCCACCTGCATCTTTCCCCGCCGCCTCCCTCGCCCGACTCCTCCTTGCTCCTTCCCCCGCCGCCGCCCCCTCCCCTGTCGTCCCCGCCTCCCCCGCCGCCCCCTTCCCCGGCGCCTCCGCCCCCTCCACCGCCGCCTCCGCCCCCTCCCCCTGCCGTCCCCGCCTCCCCCGCCGCCCCCTCCCCTGCCGTCCCCGCCTCCCCCGCCGCCCCCTTCCCCGGCGCCTCCGCCCCCTCCACCGCCGCCTCCGCCTCCGCCCCCTCCCCCTACCGTCCCCGCCTCCCCCGCCGCCCCCTTCCCCGACGCCTCCGCCCCCTCCACCGCCGCCTCCGCCCCCTCCCCCTGCCGTCCCCGCCTCCCCCGCCGCCCCCTTCCCCTTCCTCGGCGCCTCCGCCCCCTCCACCGCCGCCTCCGCCCCCTCCCCCGCCGCCCCCTTCCTCGGCGGCTCCTCTTCGGCGGCTCCTCACCTCCACCTACTTCGACGTCTTCGCCATCCTCCCACCGCTCCTCCCGCGCCCCTCCCTCGCTGTCCTCGGCTTCGCCCGCGACTTCTTTGGCCTCTGCGAGCTCGAAAAGAACCACGGCGACGGCCTGTACATCCATGTCGGCGACGCGCTCGAGGCTGAGGCTGTGCCCGGGGGCTTTGGCGGCGAGGAGGTGCGTGGCGGAGGAGGCGGGAGATGCGGCGGCGGTGGCGTGCGAGGGGGAGCGGCGGCAGGTGCAGTGCAGCGAATACAATAGTTGAGCAGTAGAGAATTTTGAGAATGACGAGTGGGCCCTACATGTTATTCTCACAGGGATTGAATTTGAGGACCCTGATTTGAGGGCTTATGCTGGAGTTCAACTCAAAAAACAGGGCCCTCAAAAGTAGGGGAAGCCCTCAAATCAAAAGTAGGGGCTCTGATTTGAGGGCTCCTGCTGGAGTTGCTCTTAGCCCTCCTGTTTGGATCCTCAAGGGCTAAAGTTTAGCAACTAGTTGTTAGCTCAAGAGATCCAAACAGGACCTACTTCTACGTTGTGCAGCGCCGGCAGGCACGCGGGCATGCAGCCTATAGGTGGTGGGCAGTCGGCAGGTGGGCGGCGACGTCAGTAGTGGAGGGCCGCTACGATGGCAGAACGAGACGCCGGCATACAGGTGCTGGGCTGTGGTTGGACTTCTTCCCGGCCCTGATTTAGATTTTGCGTTGAAAGCGCAGGTTCCTTGCATGGACGTGGGTTGGGCTTCGTTTACAAAGTTTAAAGGGCCATCCATCTACCCAAGCCCATGAAGTGTGGTAGCAGGACCCATATCTGCCTGAATTTCCTTGGGCGGCGCATATCTACGTGACTGCTTGCTGCTTTGTTTTATCTACGTTCTGCACTACATTAAGTCTACACTACTTCCTATTCTTCATCAAACTCAACAGGAAGTCGTTCGCGCGTTCGATTGACTTTGATATTATAATTTTCTTTGCGTATTATCTGATGTACAATGAGCAGCCTGTTGTTAGTTTTATGTTTGGTATCACTAGTTTTTTACTGTATTTATCATTTAATTAAATTTAGAATTAAAATATTTCCCATATATTTAACATAATGAACATAGTGGATGGACCAATACCTTGTGCATGGTTTTAAATACGAAGCCTACGTATCCTACCTATCTTAAAACGATATAAAAATGTACACGTATAAGAACCATCCACGTACGACGCAGAGTACTTTAAGATGTATAACCTCAAATAATACAATGTTAATTACACACTGATGTTAAGGACAATGCTGGACTCCACGAACTACGCTTGTTGAACAATGGGAAAATAATTATGAGTTAATGACGGTATGACGTATCGATCTGTCTGTCCGTGATGCGTTATGTTTCTGTTCTAAGATGTAGAAACACATGGACGTACTGCGTCTGCAGATATACTACCCGAGCCGAGCAGCAGAGGTTTCTACACCGAGCGAGGTGATTTCTCTTGGGCCATTTTGCCTTGTCCGGCCCCGTGTAGCCTACTGGGCCAGCCTGCCCGGACAAAAGAAGCGACCAGCCTGTGCTACCACCTTCCTCTGGAGGTTTGTCTCCTCGAAACAGCATCACTTTGTGCTAACAGCAGTAATTTTAGGTTAGTAAGATCAGGCTTCCTTGCTAGGAAATTTTTGGTTGGCGAAGATTAAAATTTCGCGTAGCTGCAAAGCTATAGCAATTGTGACAGCAACTGGCTTAGTGTCAACCCCCCATCCCCTTCCAACTACTCACAATAACGAAAGAGAAATGAAACATCAAATCCAAGAGTGGATATCGAGCCAGTACTTGTTCTATTGGCCTTTTTTTTCAAAACTGATATATTTTAATTTAATATTATTTTATATATAATTTGAAAGTATTTTTACAAATGAGCTAACAAGCCGAATTATAACAAAATTCAAATTCATTTAAAATAAATTCATGTTAATGTTTAATTAATTAACGAGTATAATTAAAATAATTTTGAATTGAATCAACGAGTCGCACTAACAGTTTTTTTTTTTGCAACTCCTAATCCAACCCACTACCATTCACAGCACAAAATTCCCACTATGGAGATGAGATTCCTGACGAGATTCACTTGTATTTACAAATCACAGTTACAACCAACGCCCACAGCTCGCAACGCTCCCGAAGCACCCAAAGCAGAGCAAGGAACAAACAGAAACCATCCTAACTACATCAATGGGCGCATCACGCCGGCGGCCGGACCACCCGCGCGGCCGCGATCTCACTTGCACGCTTGCGGTTCAGTTCAGGTCAGGTCAGCTCAGTTCAGTATGAGATGTTGAGCAGCGCCTCGCGGAGGAGCTCGTCGACGCCTCCGCTCCCGCCCGCGCCCCCGCCCCCGCGGCGGCTGTGGCTCCAAAAGTTGCCGCCGCGCGCGTAGGCGCGGCGCAGCCAGGCTACGTGGGAGGTGAGCGCACCGTAGAAGACGGCGCAAGCCTCGGGCAGGTGGCGCGCGAGCGGCAGCCAGAGGTTGAGCGGCCACAGCAGAGGCGCCGAGAGCTGGAACACCTGCACGAACCCGCTCGCCGCCGCGATCGCCACCAGGTGGAACCCCATTCGCGCGGCAACTCAACTCCGCGGCGCACACGCTTCCTTGCTCACCAGCAGCCACACGCTATGATATATCCCCCGCCTGGGCGTCTCATTCTCATCTCCATCCATAAATATGTCGCTTGCGTCCTTGTACGGCTAACTGGACGGACGGTGATGGCTCTGCCTCGCTGATGTGATTTTTGCCGGTGGCGGAGGGAGGTTGCGGCCTTCCCCAGTTGCGGGGTCAGATCAGGGTAGTACGATGAGGAGCAAGGCAGACATGGCACTAGCCAAAGGGCTAAAAAGGACGTGGGGAAAGAAGTGCCACTCCGATCCGGGAGTAAAGATGAGACGGCTGGTGCTGGCACATTTCTCCCGCCACAGTACTGCTGCTACTTGATGAGTAAAAGTGACGCGCATCCAAATCAACCTGGCTTTCCCGGCAGGAACGCTTCCAGTCCGCTCGAATTCTCTTACGTAAGTCAGGTGACGTTGGATCACTGACGCGTGGGCCTCATGAACTCGTGAGGCCCACGTGTCAGTGACCTAACGTCACCTGACTTACGTCAGAGGATCTGCGCCCGCTTCCAGTGGGGATTTCTTAGTGAAGTGAACCATCGAATTCCAGCGTGGGGACACACGTAGCTGACTAGACTCGGCGTACCATGCGGCCCCCAAGCTATTCGAGTTGTGAAAGAAACACGCTCCCATCCCAGGTGCTGGACTGCCTGAGACGACATCACGGGAGCATCTTGCATTCTGGATTCTAGCACCGCTGCACAGCAGCAGAAGTGGGCAATGGCCCTGGCACCAGGGCCAGCTTGCTTTGAGTCGTACCGTACCGTACCGGCTTGTTTTGTCTTCGGCCAGGCTCGGTCACGGCCTAAAACCTATCGGTCCAAACTCAGTCCTCAGTAATTATAGACAGCAAAGGCAGCTGTGATGATGGTGTTAGCCGCTATCATCTTCATTCATTTTATACCAGTCTTATTAAAAATCTAGTTAAAATTAAATTAGTTATGTAAAAATATTGACACATAAATATTTCAAGAGAAAAATAACAACATACATATAATATACTAGGTTTATGGCGTATATGTGTGATTGCCAAATGTAGGCATATATAAAATGAGACCGTATCGTATGTTATATATTTGTATAGATACAAGTATCTACAGATGTAGCACCCTCAAAAAAGGAAAAAAGAAAAAAAATCCTTAACTGATCTCTCTCTCTATATATATTAACCGATCTCTCTCGCTCTCGCTCTCTCCGATTGAATCGATCTCCCTCTCTCTCTCCCAGGCGGTGGCGGCGCCGTTGGCAACGGCGATCGGCAGCGGCGGACCGTGAGGTGCAGGCGGCCGAGCGGCACGGGCAATGCCGCCAGCAAAGCGGTGCGAGCGGCGGCACGACTAGGCGTGGGCGGCTGAAAGCATCTAGGCCCCTAAAAATGCTTTTGGTAATTAATGAATTTATGTGAATATGGGACTAACGTGTTTCAATGACTGATTAAAGGTTAAGTCGATAAGTGGTTGACAAGATGCAAGCTAAGGATCAATAGGAAGACCAAAAATGGCTCAAGACAGATATATTTAGAATAGGTTCCTTTTTACTTTTACCGGTCTTAGAAGAAAAGGTGCAAAACCGGATTATAGGCTAAATATCATACCATAAAGAGAGATCATGGCAAGTAGGTTGATAGCAAAATTATGGTGCCATTGGGATCATACTAGGATCATGCATTCATTAAAAATCTATTTTAAAAGCTAATTCTGTGCTCTGTCTGGAAGAGCGGTAGTACCGCAGGTTTTAACGTCGGAACTACTGCAGATAAAAACGGTACTACCGGCAACCGGAAGCTCCGAATTCCAATCGGAGCCTTTTTTTTCCAGAGAACACCCACCGGGTGTACCCAAGTTTTCGCGGGATCGGAAGTACCGGTGATTTCAACGCCAGAACTACCGCTGTATAGAGCGGTACTTCCGGAGCCCAGAAGCTCCGGAGGACAGAGCGGAACCTTTTTTTTCCAGAGAACGCCAAATTTGGTTCCGGCTCAAGCGGTAGTACCGCCCTGACTTCCCGGAACTACCGATGCTTCAACGGCTACTGCAGAGATTCTGACATAGCCGTTCTGCTGCGCCAGAGGTGGAATGGAACTACTGGCCATTGGCTGGCGGTAGTTCCGCTCGCCCTGATTTTTTTGGAATTTATTCTAAACGGCTAGTTTTGGTTAGCAGAGGGTATAAATTCCCGTACCACTGCTCAAGAACAGCAAAAAGAGACTCATTTGAACATTCTTGAGCATATTGCATTCACTCAACGTCTCTTTTTCACTTTGAGCATTCATTTGAGGTGGTTAAGCAAAAAGTGCATTGCATTCATTAGTTTGATCCTTGGCACTAGTTTGCAATCAAGTGAAGCCCCTAGTTTGTTACTCTTGGTGCTTACCGTGCACCTGGACGATTGGCCAAAGGTTGATCGGTGATATTCTCAAAGGAGCTTGTACGAAGACCCGGTATTCGTGTGAAGGTTGGAGCTCACATACCCGGAGCGGGGAAGAGCTACCTCTAGTGGATTCGAGGTGCTTCAGCTTAATTCGTGGAATCGGTCCAATTCGTTTGGGCTAACCTCAACGTGGATTAGGGGAAACTGTCAAGTTTCCGAACACCACGATAAAACATCGGTTGTGTACATCTCTCATATTTTCTTCAAGCTCTTATTTGTTAGTATTATTGTGATCATTTGCTTGACATAGAGCTAGCATTGATATTCTACTTGACTAGAATTATGTAGGTTTAAGTGCTTCACATTCTTACTAAATTGAAATTGTAGAAAATTATTTAGAAGACAAGAAAATTTAAAAACCTCCTATTCACCCCCTCTAGTCGGTTATCCTTGATCCTACAGCAGCACGAGCAGCGGCGACGCGTGGCGAGCGGTGAGCGGCAACCAGGCGCGGCAGCGGCTTAGCGCAACGGCATAGCGTTCTAGAGTTTATGCTTTTAATTAGTGTTTTAGAATCTATGCTTAAATTGTTAATGGGGGATAGCATATAAACATGTTTTAATTTAGGTTTAAATTATTGACACTCTTTTGATATTAGGGATGTTATGTTTTAGTTTCATAATATTATATTCCAGTAATTGTATGATGTTGTATTTGAGCCATAATGAATGTATGTACTAAACCTATTAATCTGGCTAATAATCACTTATCATATAACAAAATTTGATTGATTGATAACCTTGCATGAGCTATATGATAATACCTCTTTCGGATTATTCCTATATCACAATCACCTCATTATTATTCCACATCGCTCTCATGATAGGAGTTGTGTCTCTCCATTTTCAACCCTAGCACATCTTTTCACTTCTCATAACTTTACCGTAATCTTATCCTCGCCAACTCTTAATTTCCATAAATTTATACTATATAATCTGTCCATGAAGTATCAGTTACCTTATCACCATATTATCATCCCCTATTATCCTTATATCGAGAATATGTGTCTTCATTTCCAACTTTAGTAAATCCTTGCACTTCTCCTAATTTTACCTTAACTTCTCTTAGTTCTCTTAAATTCACACTATATAACATGATAATAACATAACAGTTACCTGGCCTGAGATTGTCCACATATAGGGGAGATTTTTCACTCACCTGGTAACGTACGGGGGCCGTACACTTTCATTACTAAGGATATTACACCTCATCGACGGTTATACAGTCGAGGACGATGGCATGCTTGACTATTCTCATATAACAAGGTATGTGGGAAGTAATCACCAGTGCCTTTGCCACAACTTGCTAAATAACAATTATTCCGATTGACCAGATGACAGTTATCTGGCCTGGGGTCATCCACATATAGGGGAGATAACCACCCACCAGGTAACGTACCGTGGGGCGAACACTTTCGTTACTCAGGATATTACACTCTGTTGGCAGTTATACAGTCGAGGACGATGGTGTGCCTGACTATTCTTGTATAACCGGGTATGTGGGAAGTGATCGCCAGTGCCATTGTTATAACTTTCTAAATAACATTTATTCTTAATGCCACTATTCCTATGATCTCTATCTCCAATTTGTATCAGTGTTTTCGATAGCCTAACTTCAATGCACTTAATTTGTATCAATTGCTTACTTGCTTTGCTGGTCCTTTACATATTTTATTTGCATTACATGTCCTTTACTCATTGTGTTGCGACCATTGTTGGGTACTTGCTGAGATTTTCAAATCTCATACTTACTCTTTTTATTATTAGGTAAAAGGCCAGCGGAGTGATAGCATCATGCATGGGTGGGAGAACTCAAGTTTTCAACACTGTGACTTGCCATTATTTGTTGTTTTATTTATTCTTATTTGGTTAGAAGTGGACCGGTCTCATATTTCAAACATTTATTTCAGCTTTTGTTAGTTCTCTATTAGCGTACTTTTAAAGTTTCAATTTTCTCGTGATTTCTATTATTACTTTTATTTTTATTCTTTACGTTGACGATTACGTTCTATAGTAGTATCTTATATGATTATGTTAGGTGCTACAACCGAAGAGTGTAAAATAGTAAGTATAGCTTTATTTGATATTAGGAAGGTCCCAGGTTTAGAAACACGCCATGATATCACGGGAACATCTAGCATTCTGGATTCTAGCACCGCTATAGGCGTATGTTCCTAATAACGTTTGACTTTGTTTTGAATGTGTTGTTTTTCACGTATCTTTTTCTTTTTCTTTTGTATTGTCTATAAAGATATAATATTTTTTTATTTTTTTCTTATTTTTCAATTAAATATCTTACTAAAAACAATAACTGCTATTATACCATTTCAATGGAAAACTAAAAGCCGACCGCTCCAGTGTCCCTACGTGAGTAGGACTGGAAAGTGTTAAGAGCTAAGACAACTAGAAAACCGTACGCTTGGAGAAAGTCCATGAGCGTGTATGGGCGCCGTTGTTTGGGCTGTCCGACACCGAGACTTTGCAAACACACCACGCACCATGGGCTTGAGTTGGGCTACGGCCTAAGCGGCTAAGATAGACTCAGTTTCATAGGTCTTGACCACTGATTAGCCTAAGGCTCGATAAATCGGAAAGGTACATCCCAACGTACCTGTGTCCGCACCATTATTGCTGCAAACAGTTGTCATGTGCAATGAACAACAGTCAACGCTGGATGGTGCAGCAGAACTCTGCAGCACAAAAGAGCAATCACATGGTGCCCAGAATACACTTTCCCAAGAACTGTGCTATGAGCCTTCAGAATGAACTGGAATCATGACAAGCTTGGTAAACAAAAGAACAAAGATTAAAGTTCATTGTACTGGGTACTAATTTCGAATCGGATTTATTCTTAACACACTGCAATACTTTGGTCTTTCACTTTACTAGTATAAAGACTAATAAATCTCCACATAACAGATTGATGCTGAGAATGGTAGCTTTAGCAACAGGCCCTAACATGCTGACACTACAAACAAAAATCCTAAAATATATTACAGCTTTCGTAGCTCGAAGCAACACCAGTCAGAGATCATGACCCCGCAGCCATTCTCCTACACCAGACACTCAGTGGGCATGAATCCATCCATAACATGACTAGGAGTTGCCAGTAAGATCACTGTCATTGTCACCAGTTGTATCTGCTTCCTTCACTTCCTGAATCATCTTGAGGACTTGCCAGGCAGTTGGCCGACTCTCTGGTGAGGACCGAACGCAAGCAGATGCTATCTCAACAATCATCGAAAGGCGCTCGCTGTCCACACCTTCATCTTCCCTGGCCGACAGGACATAGGTCTGAAGATTACTTGCGACCAAGACCGAGTGCTGAAGCGGTGGCTTCCCGCTAAGGAGCTCAAGGAGGAGGACACCAAAAGCATAGATGTCTGATTTTGGAGTTAGCCTTCTATTGGACTTCATATTTTCTGGTGCTCTATAAGAAGCGTCGTCTTTGACTTCTGATGATTCCAAAAGGAATGACAAGCAATAGTCAGTAAGGCACGCCTCAAAGTCTGAACCAAGCAGGACATTAGACGACTTGATGTTTCCATGAACAAGTCGAGATGCTTGATGAATGTAAGCAAGTCCCTGTGCAACATCTTCAGCTATCTTCAGGCATGACGTCCAGTGGAGTGGTTTTGCCCGAGATGACCTTGAACCTGCCATTGATATGAGTTGTGGAGCTAGTAAGCACAATAGTGAAAACATCCACTTCTACTAATTATGATCTTGCTATCCTACAAATGTATAAAAACAAATGTTGATATCTTGATATGTACTCACTTGTGAAGACTTTTGTTTAACTTGCTTAAAAAAAGGTTTTAACTGAAGTATATATAGCATGTTACATTAGGGAATGAATGTTCAATACCAAATCAACCAACATATCAAATGAATAAACCTGCTGTCACTACGTCTTTTAGCTACGCATTCCAAAGCACTCACACCAATATCATTTGTCAACTCATGTTGTAAAAGCATACTATTGTCACACAAGAAGCTACAAGATAAACTTGCTAAATGCAGATGCAATATTTTGGGAGCTTATCACAATTTCTAGTGCTATAAAAAGGGGGTAAAACAAAAACAGAAGACACGAAGTATGCACTATGTTGTTCCCAACAACCAGCCCACTGTCGAGGACCAACTAAAGTGCACACCAAATTCAATTACACTTCCGCAATTTCAAAATTCTTTGCATAGTTTATCATCCCAAAACCCAGTTAACAAACAATTGTAACCATTATGCACTTGATGGTGATTACATGTTCAAAAACCAAACCGGTGAAACATCACGTAAGCAGCTGCCAATTGCTATTTGGTCATGTCAAGTTTTCCCGATTTCCCTTTCTACTTTTCTAGAATTAAGGTTAGTGTGAAAATTACAAATATTTCTTTTCGTTAACTGCATTTGACCTCCACAAAGTTCCTAACTTTCATCCTTGTCTCATTTTCATGAATTTAAATCGATGTTTGCGTCTGGTGAAGCACAGTGATCACATATACTATGAGGGGTCCGCTCCAGACACATGATGAGGCTCCATTGATGTTCAACACCACACAACCTGGTAGCGTGCTAGATCGGTGATCACTTATGTGTGGCTGTTTGCGTTGTTTAATGGGTTCATAAAGAAAAGAGTCCAAGGAATCAACCCAATAAAGCACAAAGCAACGAATACATAGGCCCACCGGAGGCACCCTTATTTAGCTGCCAGATTTTCACATGGCCAAGTCTTCTGAATTTTAATTCGTCCTCATGTTAGGATGAAGAATATCTAGTTTGAAAAGTTAATGTTAGTCTAACCTCTACTCATAATCTAGTGTAAGTATTAGATATAACGGCAATAACAAGAACTGTTTGTAGCACTAAGCAGCCCAATCCAATACAAAGATACTAAGAAGTTAACCATGAGATCCTAAGGGAACAAGAAGGCAAGCACACGCGCGTACCGTGGGTGAGAGAGTTGAGGTTGCCATTGGGCTGGTAGTCATACACCAGCAGCCGCTCCTCCTTAGCCTGGAAGAATGCCCGCAGCGGCACGAGGTTCGGATGCCGCAGCCGCCCAACCACATCCATGTTCTGCTCGAACGCCTCTGTCTCCAGCGCCGCCGGGCCAATCTTGGCCGCGTCCAGCCTCTTCACAATGACCACAAGGCGGCCGTCCAGCACCGCCTTATACGTCGTACCCAGGCTCCCGCGGCCGAGCACCTCAGCCGACGCTCGCATCAACTGCTCAAGGCTGTAACTCGAGGCCTCACCCGCGCAGAACGTTAGGCAGCCGCTCCGTTCCAGCCGGCGCGCCTTCTCCTCCGGCATCATCATCGCCACAGTCTCCTCATCCGGCACGCACTCCACATAGCCCATGTCAGTGTTATCCCTGCTCACTTCCGACGCGGCTACGCTCTTCTTCGGACTTGGGTACGCCGCCGAGCTCGCACGCCTCCGCTTTTTGCTCCTCTTCATTGCAATCATGGCGCAAACAAGCACGGCGAGGAACACTCCGGCAGCAACCGCGATGGCCGTTGTGGTCCTCCTCCTCGTTTTCTTCGCGAGCGGCGCGGATGAATCCGGCAATCTGAAGCTCTCGCGTTGCGGGCCGTCGCCAGTCGCTGCGGCGCTCTGCACCGGGGGAGCGGCGGAGCCGTTGTTGCCAGCGCCGTGGAAGAAGAGGAGGTGGGACCCGTTGCACTCGCGGCGGACGACCTCGCCGCAGAGCCCTGGATTTCCGGCGAACGCGGCGGCGCCCATCTGCGCCATGGGGGCGGTGACCGGCACGGGCCCGGAGAAGTTGTTATACGACACGTTCAACAGCTTGAGCGACGACTGATTCCACGCCGGGACGGAGCCATTGAAGTGGTTGAGGTCGAGCCGTAGGAACGTGAGGTTGGGGAACGCGGCCTCAATGCCGGGCGGGAGCGCGCCGGAGAGCCTGTTCCCGGAGAGGTCGATGGAGCGCAGCCGGCGGAGCGACGCGAGCGTCGCGGGGAAAGGCCCGGCGAAGCGGTTCCCGGCGAGGAAGAGCGCCTTGAGGTTGGCGAGCGGGGAGAGGTCGGGGATGGGGCCGTGGAGCGCGTTGGACTTGAGGCTGAGCACGCGGAGCTCGGCGAGGCGGGAGAGCGTGGCGGGCGGGAACGTCCCGTTGAGTCCGGCCCACTCGAGGACGAGGCGGGTGATCTGGCCGGCCGCGCTGCAGGAGACGGCCGGGTGGGAGCAGGGCGAGGCGGCCAAGGGGAAGCCCATGTGGGAGGACGGGTCGGCCTTGGCGAGGAAGGCGGCGAGGATCGCCGCTTGGGTCTGCGGCCCCGAGGATAGCGCGGCGGGCGGAGGCACGGCCCGGGCCGGCGCTGGCAGAGTGGGCTGAGAGTGCGATGCGCCCGCACCTCCTGGAGTGGCGGACGGGGGCACCGGCGTAGGTAGCGTAGGCTGAGAGTGCGAGGCGCCGCCGGAGCCGGAGGCGGTGGTGATGGTGCCGAGCAGCAGCAGCAGTAGGAGGCGGTGGAGCGGCATTTTGGGCTGGTCGTTCGTCGGGGGGTTTTCTGGGTTGGGAAGGGAAGGTGGTGGATTTCAGTGGAGTGGAGTGGAGCGCCGAGTTGCGGTTGGGTTGGCGTGACTCGGGAAGGGAGAGGGGTCAGAGAGTGGTCGCCCCAGCACGTGGGGTGGTACGTGGAGAAGAGCCTAGCCGAGACAGCAAAGCACTAGCTTTCGAGTTTAAACGCCGATCACGGGAAAGGAGTAGAAGTGGTACATGTTCAGATCCTAATATGGCAAAATGAACATCCAAATTCGCTAAAAAAAAGAGAAAATGTTTAGATATCATTTAAATGTTTTTTTAATTATTATTTAAGTTTATAATCTTTAGATTAGATATCAAAAGGACCTCTTGTTTTTGAAGGGGGAGATTTTTTAGGAAGGGTATAATTCAAGAGCGAGGGTAGAATTCATAGTCATTAGATCTCTAATCCAATAGTCTTAAATCTAGATAATAAATAGAAAAAAATATCTAGATGATATTTAATAAAACCTAAAAAAATCAAAATTTCAGGAGAACCTTTTTCTCGTAATATACAGTTCAAGGCCAAAACATGCCTTTGATTTGAACACCTCGTGAGACAAACAAGCAAGCAAGGAGTAACTCGACATGCACTGGCGCTGTATGTACAGTAACGTTCTTGAATTTTACCGTCCTGGCTGTGGGTGGGCCCAGTGCGCAGTTGTTAGCGGGGGCCTCGAAATTCAATCAGGCTGCGGGGCCCGCGCGTCTACCTCCCACTGTGGTGATTGGTGAAAGTGTGACACCGTCTGTTTACTTTTGCCGGCGATGGCGAGTGTTCCGTTTCTCTTGTTTTTGAAATGGATAGTCAGGAGAACTGCTCTTTATAACGATAAAGCAGAGTAAAAAAAATACAGAATAGCGGTTCTAATGGGAAGCGCCAAAGATGAAAAGCTCCATCCAGATCATCTGACAGTCGACTAACGCCAAGGATACAGGCAAAACATCTAGCAAACGCCGTAGCACCAACCAGCTCTCACGCACTCAAAACAACACCACATCTAGAAATGGAGCACATCTCAAACAGGATAGTCTTCAGCCTAAGGTGTAAAAAAAATATTTAATGTATAGCTCGGATAAATTCAGTCCAGTCTGATTAATATTTTCATAGTCCAGTACAGATAGTCTAGATCATTCCACCACTAAACTCGGGACGTAGCTAAATCCTATCCCCGCCACGTCCACATCCAAGAGAAGGCCAACACCCCATCATATTACCCGCTAAGGCTTCGAACTAGTTATCAAACACAATATAAAGAATCAACATTGTACAAAGCTTAAACCAGAAAATAAAAACAAAGGCAGAATGAATCATAGCTCCACGCAGCTGAAGATCTACGGCAAACACCACACAAACGTGGACAACCAACAAGCAACTTGAGACGAAGCGGGTGAGGCGGCGGTCACGCATGATGGGGCTGTTTGGTTGCCAGCCACAATTTACCACGCCTAAGGTTAGGCAAGTTTGACCAACTCAAGGAGCTGTTTGGTTGCAGCCACAGTTGTGGCAAGATTGCTTTCCAGCAAACTAGGTCCCATGCGTCAATGACTCAAAAAAGTGTGGCAAGATTTCCTTAGGCTTGCTAAGGTGTGGCAAAGAATTTGAGCATCTCAACTTAGACAAGTGTGGCAATTTTTGTTGGCAAAGTGTGGCTAGCAACCAAACAGCCCCGATGTCTTCTAGCGCCGCGCACGATCACCGAGGTCCGAGGCAAAGCACCACCAAAGGCCTAACTCAGGAGATAGCTGGATTGATGAGAGGGCTGTCGAATTCCCATTTTAGGGCCACTGGGGTAAGGCTTCAAAAAGGTTTAAATTTTAGTTCAATGGCTTGCACAGTCAAGCCACATAAACTAGACTAGATATACTGGCATCTAATAGGACTAGTTTTGAACTGTCAGTATATGGTCGAGAGACATGTCTGATTAATCGGTATATGTTGCTGTTTAGTCCGTATATGTTCCTTCAAATGTTGCGAACGCGACGGTGTGTGGTTGTCAGAACAAACCAGACATCGTAAATGATTTTTCTTTACAATATTGGCCCAAACCAAATATAGCTAATGAATAAAAATGTCCATCGAAACGGGCGGGTTTTTTTGTTACAGCATTGGCCCAAACCAAATCATGTGCTGCCCGTCGACTGGTGGGCCACAAACCAGACTGCTAACGTGCCACGGCAACATGCATTCGCAGCTTTCTACAATGTACCGGGTGTTTTTAGAAAAGGTTTGCGGTCGCTTACTGTTAGCCTCTCCGTTCCAAAATACTTTATAGTTTTATCTTTCATCGGCCAATCTTGGCAATTTTTAACTAACGATATTTTCTAAATATTTACATTAGTCCTATTAAAATGGTATTGCTAGACTTATCGTAACAAATACCTTTATAGTATTACGATTCCACGACATTTTATGAATACAATATTGTAAAATTAAGAGTTAAAGTGTAATTGCGCAGACCTAAAACTCAAGAGTGCGTATTTTAAAAACCGGGGGGGGGGGGGGGAGTAGCAGCACAATGCCACAGCCCACAGGTCCGGATTAGCGGTATAACCAAACACATGACAGATTAGCTTAGAACCAAACGCGTGACTACTAAGAAGTACAGGTATGTTCTTTGCTGCTTCTAAAAGTGGGTTTTGGCTTTTATTACAGTACCTAACTTTAAACGAGTACTTTTTAAGATAGGGTGCACAAGTTAATTGTAGTACATACTAAAAGCTCAATATCTGCATCAGTTAAAATCGTATGCGAATATCTCTTCGTAATCTTTATTATAAATAGCTCAAAATTTAAAATTTTTAACTAAAAATTGTGATCTACAGTCATAACAAAAAGAAACATGCTCTTAGACCGGAGAGACTGTGTCCCGGTTAGAGGTGGCAACGGGTACATACCCGCTGGGTATAGCCACCCCATACCCGTACCCGACAGATATAACTCTACCCGCTATGATACCCGTACCGCACACGGGTATAGAAACTTACACGTATCCGCACCCGTGTGGGTATTTATACCCGACGGGTAACCCATACCCGATTAGTTTGCTGAAGTATCATCTTGTGCAATTTGAAACTAAAATTTTCCTCTTTCTATTTAGCTTATTCCAGAGTATTGACTACTTATATGTTGAATTCTTTTCCTTAATGTTGATGCCAAATGATTAATATGGTACAAAATTCTCTTAGTAATGTGTAAATTCACCAGTCACCACCATGAGCACATAATTTCCTACTATGGTCTTCCACTGTATGCTAGCATAGTGTGTGTGTATACTCCCGGGTGTAATTACACCCTATGTCGTATCTCACAACATAGGTAGTATCTCGCGTAACGGATAGTATGTACGTGTAGTATACGAGTATTTAAGATTATATAGGTGGTATGAACAATTTTTCAGAGGTGGTACGCATACTTTTTTGACATACTCCTTTTTATGTATGTACATAAAGGTATTTATAAGATACGTTAAAAACTATGGACTTCCTTAAAAAAATTTTGTGTGATTCACATTGGAGTATCTTATAATTAGTATATGAGTATACCTAAAGTGATAAAGGAGTATTTCAAATTTGTTTAGGTGGTATATTAGAGGTGGGTGTAATTACACCCGGGAGTAAAATGTATTTTTCCTATATATATAGCTTGCTTTTGTTTATGGGCAATATGTAAATGTAAGATACAGTGTAACTTTTCGGAGTAGAGACGTATTAACATCTAATAAGTTGTTTTTGCACTTTTCACTGGGCCCTCCATGAGTAGGCTACTAGGCTAAATTGATAAGGTATACGGGTATATTTTACTCACGAGTATGCGGGTACGGGTAATATACAACCGTACCCGCACCCGCTCTACCCGATGGGTAGAGATTTTTGCCCATCAGTATACCCGCGGGTGAAGATATCTTTCCATACCCACCTCCTTATCGGGTAAAACCCATCGGGTACCCATTGCCACCTCTAGTCCCGGTTGCACGTATGAATTTGTGTCACAAGCCAATTCGAGACCGCCACGTGGGCAAAACACTGTAGCGGTGCTGTAGATGTACGGAAATATTTTTAAATAGCTGTTACAGTATTTATTGTCACCGTAGCTGTACGAAAATATTATTTTTAATGGTTGCTACAATATATTATCACGTGCCACTATCTTTTTGACTTGGTACACCAACTCATTTGTATAACCGTTGCAAGTTAGAATTTTTCCTTAGACTGAGGGCATCGTTTGATCGTCGTGGCGTCCCGTTCTTACCAGCAGCTCCTACTATGAGTAGATTTCATTCTGTCTTCCCATCTGAATTCAGTGAATAAGTGTTTTGAGATCAAAAAAAAAAGAATTCAGTGAACGAATACCAAGTCACATCGCATCGACGCGACGGCTGGTAGCATTACCGCCTCCACGGACCGCGGCACCGTACCGTTACTGAGCTTGGCACAGACACGGGGAGCCCACGTGTCAGGCAGGATTGGAGAATAATTTCGTAGGCTGCAGGAACCGAGAGTTAACCAATGTAAGAGCCATGAACTGTAAAGTGTGCAAAGGTGGCCCCCATCGAAAGAAGCGACGCATCACGTGCGCGTTCAGATTTTGATAATGAGAGCAGCTCCGCTATAAGTACGAGTGCTACTGGACTTGAACAGATCTAGATTTTTGAATTAGGCCCATGCAAAACTCTATGTAGGTTGGATTATTTTGAAATTATAGCAATTTAGATAGATCTAGGCTAGACCTGGACCTTGTACCTTTGTACTATATATGCTAAGTTAGCTCACAATCATTTCGTCACCCTTATCTTAGGGTGTGTTTGGATGCTAGGATGACCCAGGGATGGAATGGTCCCGTTCCAATTTTGAGGTCATCCAGCTGTTTGGTTGGTGGAATGGGGGAGAATGGGATGGAAGCAAATGGTCCCTCTCAAAGGAATATTCCTAAAAAATTCGGTATCATCTCATTCCACAAAAAATCCCGGACGACTTCATCCCACAGAAAACTCACGCGCCAGATCCGGGCGGAGGCCCGCGCGAGCGGCGGCGGGCGGCGCAGGAGCTCGGGCGGCGGGAGGTCGGGCGCAGGAGCTCGGGCGGCGGGCGGCGGCGCAGGAGCTCGGGCGGCGGGAGGTCGGGCGCGGCCGGCGGCGGAGCTCGGGCGACGGGCGGCGGGAGGTCGGGCGCGGGAGGTCGGGTGCGTCCGGCGGCGCAGGAGCTCGGGCGGCGGGAGGTCGGGCGCGGCCGGCGGCGCAGGAGCTCGGGCGGCGGGAGGTCGGGCGCGTCCGGCGGCGCAGGAGCTCGGGCGCGGCCGGCGGCGCTTGAGGCCGGCGCGGGCGGCGGCCAGGGAGGCCTGCGTGGGATCATCCCATTCTTCTCCATCCCACTAACCAAACAAAAAATAGAATCATCCCATACTATGAACCAAACGCGTGGACGGAACCATCCCATCCCAAAAAACTGGAATCATCCCATCCCATTCCTCCCCATTCCACCAACCAAACACACCCTTAAGGCCCCGCTCGTTTCAGCTTTAACTTCTGGTTTATTTTTTACTATTCATAAATTTCATTTTTTTTTCTGAACTTTTGGCTTTTTTGAGTTTTTTTTGCCGGTTCTTTTTTCCTATATTCGTTTGCGTTGGCCGTGATGACCTAGCTTATTTTTTCTATTTTTATTTTTTAAATTTAATCATGCCAAATAAGCCACTTTCAGCTACAGTGAATTTCCAGTTGCTACAGTGCAATTTCAGCCATAAGCCACAGCTTTTCAGCCCAACCGAGCGAGGCCTAAAAGCAAAACATACAGTCCACCACTAGGTGGCCACCAAAGGCAATCAAGAACCCTTGCCAGAGAGATTGGGTGGTGATGCACACCGACAAGAACAATAACAAGAGTTGCTGCTAACAGTAGACGATGACTATGGTGGCGCCGTGAGAGGAGGAAGCTGAGGTGGTGATCATTTAGGCTTATTTTTGGTGGCTTATGGCTGAAAAGCACAGTAGCTGGCTGAAAAAATATTGTAGCTGACAGAGGCTTATTTAGCATAATTAAATTTAAAAAAATTAAAAAAATTAAAAAATATAAAAATATATGTTAGCCCATTACGTATAATACAAACAAATACGAGAAAAAAGAACCGACAAAAAAGCTCAACAAAAAGCCAAAAGTTCAGAAAAAGACGAAATTTATGAATAGTGAAAAATAAGCCGGAAACTAAAAGCTGAAGCCAAAACGATCACAACCTCAGAGTCTCGTCAGAGGCGCAAGGTGAGGCTTCACTTTGGGATTGTCGATGACCACAGACAGGCTTTGGCTTACTCACGTAGGACCAGATCCTCGTCATGGCACCTCCTCGTGAAGAGGTCCTATCGCATCAGAGGCGCTGGTGACAATGTCAGGGAAGACGAATCTACTAGCAGTAGAGTTGGGGAAGCCAGATCTGACGTTGACATGGTCAGGAACTGCCGGATTGGACGCCGACTTGGTCGACGGGGCAAGATTCGGTGGCGGCGCAGTGACGTCAAGACCCACCGCTCGCGCTCGCCGGTTGCGACCTCTGGTGGCTGGTTGCCTCCTCGTCCTCTATCGGGTCGCAAGGAGAGAAATGAGAGAGGGGGAGGTTGTGTGGGAGAGATGAAAGGCCTGCTCTGGTGTTATCTGGATGAAGGCCAAAGCTTTTATTTGAACTTAGATTGAACGTGGGCTTTATTAGTTTGGGCCTAGGCTGGATTAGATCAAATAAAAGCAATTTTAAGTTTAGATCAGACTTGTGCTGGCTTTGGACCCATTAGCACCCCTAGCTACGAGGACACAAAAAGTCGTTGCCGGTTACTGTTGCCGTCGTCCAATTGTTCTGCTTGGGCCCAGCCGTCAGTTAGTTCAGTGCTCGCCTGGACTCTCGTGGCGTGCCGTTTCTGTCTGAACTTTTGTTCGGAGTTCTGCAACCGGGGCCCACACTCCACAGAGCAATTTTTGTCCCAACGTATCAGGTCTTGGGGCCTACGCTCCTGTGACGCTCCTGTGCATCCTGGCTATGGCAGTGTCAGACGGTTGCAACTAGCGAGAGAAGAGACATGTCACACACCGTGGAACCCCGACGCCTCTTCAGCCTCGGTGTGTGCGGGTGTTTTGGCGCACCCGGGACACTACTGCCACTCTGCCAGGCAGCTTTCGCCGTTGTCGCGATTCTTCTCTTAGGGGCCCGTTCGTATTTTTGTTTCTGCTTCTCTGTAAAGAGTTCAAAGTGAATATGAGTTCATAGTTTTTCTACTATTATGTTCTCGTCGTGTTTTCGAGAGAAGACAAAGGTTTATCGATACATCATACTTTTTTACTTCTTTTATTTTTGTCTTACGTATGTATCTCTACATCATTTTCTCTACCGCTCACATTCTCCTTCTAAATCTACTTCTTTCAGCCACTACTATTTATTTTCAACTAAAAATCATTCGTCGCAGGCAATACGAACAACCCCTTAATCTGATAAGTATTTTAGTACACCTTGCTTGTATTGTTCAGTCGAAGGATGCCTCTACCGATGAGCGATCACTTCGTCATCTTTACGAGTACTTCCAAGGGATAAAGGTGCTATTAGTCTTTAAACAAGATCCGCTCAATGCATAAAAGCTCAGTGTAGAACCGATATGGCAATAGAGAAGGGTGGATTGTGCTTTTAAAATTTTCCCTGGGCTGTGCTTTTAAAATTTCCCTAATTATTTATTGATGTTCACTCTAATAGCTATGAAAAACTATGAAGATCAGAGACCAAACACTGCACAAAAAAATACAAGCGAAACACAGAGAAAAACAGCCCTTGACATGCCTGACGGCCAGACCAGATGACCATTACCTAGTTAGAATGGTAAACAGTAGTGGTCAGACCGCTATAGTAAAATCAACGCATAATAATAGCAACAACAATATTTTAAAATCAAAAATATATAAAACTTTTCGATCCGTAAATTTAAATGTCGTGTAACATGGCTTGAACCATCACTATGATGTTACGAATCCATTCCAATCAACGATCAAGGGAATTGTTAATAGAGTTGTGACCTTTTTATTTGAAGAAACGTTGCACTAAAACTGGGCAAAAACAACAAACGGTGAATATGCATTGCTCATGGGTGAATGATAGGCAAGATGGTTCTAAATGTACTCTCACGTATCACAGCAAGTAAGAACTTAAAAAGAATCAAGCCAAAATCGACTAGATCAAGGAATCACTCAGATAGATCAAATTAAGCCAAAATCAGGCAACTTCAAGAACTTATCAATCCTGGTATCTGAATGGATAATGATTGATTTCTAAGATATATTTCCATCACTAACTCATCATTGGTATCCAGTAAAATCAAAAAGAGGAGAGAGAAAATCAAAACCAATTAATTGAGCCTAAATAAGAGGGTTCTATGGGAGATGAACAAAGTTGGTATGTTGCTACTTAAGAATGAAGTTTTTACAGTCAATCTATCTGGAGGACAAGAGAGCACACCACAGCACTCACACCTCTCAAACCCTAACCCTAGAACTCTTAGCTTCATGAGTACAACTAGGATGGTTGGATGGTTAACTAATAAGTTTTCATTCCAACCTATTAAATAGACAAGGCATACAACCCCCATCTAACTCTATTGGATACTATTCACTTAGCACAAATAGAGAACCCGTTAACTCTACACAATACAGGTTTAATTCACACACTACACTTTATGCATTCTTTTCAAATCATATGGGTCTGAATCCTCTAAGACTTTAGCATTTGATCTACTTGATCATCTTAGCTCCTCCTTGACCTAAACCACCTTCCCATACACCGCTGAAGTGCCGTAGCTTTGTTCGAAGGTAGCTTTCAGTATTTTGGTTAATTTACCAAAATATCATTTCTTGACTCGGTCTTCATCTTTTTTTTGCAGGCAATCATCACTCTTGCTATGTGTAGATGCATCACTAGCTTGCAACGTGTCAACAAGTTTCTCCCGTTTTGGTTTTATCGAACCATGCCTCATTTGGACCGACTAAGTCATATGGTGCAACCCATCACTCGATTTTCTCTTCAATATTTTCCACCTTCCTTACGTCATGTTTGAGCTCATCTATCTCGTCAAACATTATTGATCATTCTAGGCATATGCTCCTCCAGGGGCGAAGCTAGAGCACTAAAGACCCGAGTGCACACATAAACCTGCTGTAAGCCTGTTGGGCCATATGTTCCATGCGTTATGCGTATATGGGCTTGCTGCAGGCCAGGTGGTGCACGTACTGAGCTCTAAGGGAGTGCACAAACGGTGTAACTTAATTGCTAATTACTTAAAATTATTTTTTTCCCTGGTACCAGTGCACTCGGCAAGCCTAACTTGACCCATGAGCGTAATCCCGATCATCGTCATTGACCATGGTTGACTCTAAACGACTATACATATCTAAAGACAAAAAAAATTATTTTCGGACACAAATTTTTCACAACTTGACCCACGTTAGCGTAGCTAGTTGTGGTCGATCAGACTGCTGGAGGAGGCTGGTATGTCCGTCGGCCGGTCTGACCGTCTTCTCTAGCCGGTCTAAGCACCTAAACTGCAATCTGTCTAAAAAAACTACAAATTTATAAAATCTAAATTTTCACTACTGTAAAATAGCAATGGTTAATCACAATAAACTGGATCTTTTCGTATAATCCTCCACTATGGAACGTAAAACATCACTGGGCTATAGATTTACCTTTGCCTGGAGACTAGTCGGCTTGAAAGCTTGACCGGTGATTTAGACGGTGTTTATGTGAGCTTAAGCTTCAAGCTTTTTGATTTTATCTTTTTTAATATTGTGTTTATTTTGGGGGTTTTTTTGTAATTTTTCTCTATTCTTTTACATTGTCTGTTATGATATAACTATTTTTTTCTTTCTTAAAATTTTTAAATTTAATTATATTGAAAAAGCTATCTGTAACTGCAGTGAAAAAATTGCTACAGTGAAAAAAGCTACTATAATAACAAAAAGCTAGAAACTGAGTTTTATGAGTCCAAACGAGCACATGATGCTTGAATCTTCCAAGCAAGACAAACACCAGATCGACGTGCCGGAACACGCTTGTATAGACTCCATTTTCACAGAAGCGATATCGTACCCAACTTCAGCCAAGGAACCGACCCAAGGCCCTACTGCTAAAAAATAATAACTTATGACTAAGATTGTATTGTAGTTGGTTAAAATTATACTGTAACTAAAGATGATTTATTTGACATAATTAAATTTTAACAAAATTAAAAATAAAAAATATGTTAGCTCATCAAAGACAACGCAAACAAATATGAAACAAAGAACCAGCAAAAAAGCAAAAAAAATTCAAAAGTTCAAAAAAGACAAAAATTTATAAATAGTGAAAAATAGAGTAAAGTCCATTACCGGTCCTTAAACTTTTTATGCTGTGTCATCCCGGTCCATAAACTTTTAAAGTATGTCATCCCGGTCCTTAAACTTTCAAAGTGTGACAATTTCTTTTGAAAGTCTATGGACCAGGATGACACAGCATAAAAAGTTCACTGCTACAACTACATAGGATATTGCCACACTTTGAAAGTTTAAGGACCGGGATGACATACTTTAAAAGTTTATGGACCGGGATGACACAGCATAAAAAAGTTTAAGGACCGGTAATGGACTTTACTCTGAAAAATAAGTCAGAAGCTAGAAAATCAAATCAAAATAAACGGGATGTAAAGCTTTCACATCATCAATTAATTGCTTAATTGTGTGATGGAACTGTGATGAATTGATGCACTAGTTTGATGCGGTCTGTGTTGTGTTGCGTGCAGAAGCAGCAGAGCTGCAGGTCAAGAAACGACTAGATCAGAGGAGGACATAAGTCGTAGCACATGGGGGCCTAGTTAGGTTACTTTGTGGGCCTTTTGGGCTTACGGAACGGACTTCAGCTAGACCAGGGTGGTGTACCAGCAGCAGGCACCCACCCGCCAAAATTCTTACCAGTAAAGGCAGCCCCCTTTGTCCGCACGAACGACGTGCCCCGACCTTACGCTGTTGAACTGACAAGACAGAGTAACAACTAACAACGCCTAACGACGCTGTTCTTTGAGGTTTTGGGTGGCTCTAGGCTTAGGGCTTATCGACAAGCCAATAGCTGCCCTTTAAATAGTAATATAGTATGTCGAAGCTGTTTTTTTAAAATATTTTTGCTCCTGCTGTATGTATATCTTCATTGTTCATTGTTATTTTAAAAAAAATCTTTAAAAACATAACAAAAAATCCATCCGGCGCGGAAAAAAAAAGTGCCGTTAAACAACTCCACTCACTGGTACTACTTGAAAAGAAAAGAAAATTCCGAGCCCCCAGCTCAGCTCCCCCACCAGGGCGAGACGACCGGACCTTTCTCCTCCATCTCCAATTCTTTTCTCCATCCCTGGCTGCTTGATTCCCTCTTCTCCAGCCCACCCACCCCTCCCCCGGCGATCCGAATCGCCGAGAAATCACGCGGAGATGAAGTCCCTGGGCAGCCGCGACAAGATGCTGGCGGCCGCGTCGTCGAGCCACCGCCGCGTCCTCCTCGTCGTCTTCGCCTCCTGCTTCGCCTTCACCACGTTCCTCACCTTCCTCTACACCACCTCCCACTTCACCTCCGCGGCCGCCTCGGGCTTGGCCTCCTCCGCCGGCTCCGGGCTCCCGCTCCCCGTGTTCGACGCGCTCGTCCACTACGCCGCGACCTCCAACGCCACCCACCGCATGACGGACACCGACATCCGTGCCATCGCCGCCGTGCTCCGCGCCCGCGGGCCCTGCAATCTCCTCGTCTTCGGCCTTGGCGCCGAGTCCCCGCTCTGGCTCGCGCTCAACCACGGCGGCCGCACCGTCTTCCTCGACGAGAACGAGTTCTACATCAAGTACCTCGAGCCGCGCCACCCGGGCCTCGAGGCCTACGACGTGTCCTACACCACCAAGGTCCGCGACTTCCGGGACCTCCTCGAAGCCGCGCGGGCCTCCCGCGCCGCCGAGTGCCGCCCCGTGCAGAACCTCCTCTTCTCCGAGTGCCGCCTCGCCATCAACGACCTGCCCAACGAGCTCTACGACGTCGCCTGGGACGTCGTGCTCATCGACGGGCCGTCGGGGTGGAACCCGACCTCGCCGGGGCGGACGCCGTCCATCTTCACCACCGCGGTCCTCGCGCGCTCCGGCGCGACGGCCGCCAAGGGCCCCACCCACGTGCTGGTGCACGACTTCCAGTTCGAGGTGGAACAGGTCCTCAGCAAGGAGTTCCTCTGCGACGAGAACCGCGTCGCCGGCAGCGGCACGCCCTCGCTCGGCCACTTCGTGATCCGCGGGGGCGGCCCGCGCGACGCCTTCTGCTCCGGTCAAGAGAGCACGGCGGCCGACAGCCGGACATCGGAAGAGAAGACGCGCAAGTAATCATCAATACGGAATTACTAGCTTCCTCACTTGTTATTTTTCTTCTTCTTTTGTTACATATATGTTTGTTTGTTTTGGACAATAATTGTAACAAGGTGGTAACACAATCGTGATGATACGATTACCTGGATAAAAAAATGCAAATAGAGATTTACGCTAAAAAAAATAACAAATTTGAGCATGATTTGGTGAAGGATTTGTGCTCGTGCGGAGATGGCGATCGAGCAGGATGGATATATGGAGGTGGTTGGGTTGGATCCAATCGCTTTTCTTTTCTTTTTCCTTGATTGCGTGCGTTGCTTGGCCGGGTGATGATAAAGCTATAGTCTAGTGAGTCTGCTCTGGTGAAGACGTGTTGTTTTGGATCAGCCATCGGTCATCAGATCCGAGAGGTGCTGTTGCGCTAATTAAGATCCGTGCTCCGTCGTTTCGTTAAAAGTTAACCATCTTTTGCAGCAACGTTCGCCCGCTCAACAACTCTGCTGATGATAGCCTTCCAAGAAGAAAAAGACTTCGTTGGTCTTAGCTCGGCCTTTTCTGCTTGTAGGGAGCATGTGTCGTCTACGTGGCAATGATCTGGCACTGGGCGAGCACCCAAATACCTAATGTACAGTACCTTCTTGCTTCTCGCTCTCCGTTGTCATTTCTTTCATCCTCTTCCCTGATACGCATGCATCCTAGGGCTCCTCTCGGTTGAGCTGAAAAATAGTGATTTATAACTAAAATTGTACTGTACCTGATTGAAATTATACTATAGCTGAAGGTGACTTATTTGACGTAATTAAATTTTTAAAAATTTAAAAAAAGAAAATATGTTAGCGCATTACGAACAATGCAAACGAATACGGAAAAAAGAACCGATAAAAAAGCTAAAAATCTAAAAGTTTAGGAGAAGATGAAATTTATAAATAGTAAAAAATAAGTTAAAAGTTAGAAGGTCAAGCTGAAATGAGCGGGACGCTAATCTGATCTCTTACCTACTAGATGAAAAAAATGATAGTAGTACTCCAAATTGACCATCGCACATGTGTTAGCCTCTTACAGATTTGCGCCACCATCGCCGCGCCGCGGATCATGTTTAGTCCTCTCAACCTGACCTGACGGCATAAAGAACCCAATGTGCCAGCATAGCGAGTGAACAACGTGGTTTGGGACTTGGACTTTGGACTCTAAAGAAGACTGCGCCCAACTTTGTCACTCGGAAGCCGCCGTCTGAACACCGACGGGATACCGCGTGAGGGGGCGGGCAAATTGGCATCCACGTGAACGAGGGCACTTTCTCCCAACAGCACAAGTTTTTTCTTTCTGATTGACCACGTCACCGCGTTGTGCGCCGCTGCAATTGCTGCCCCCATCACTTGAGTGCCACGGCCGCTGCTGTTAGCCGTCAGATCAGATGTCCTGCTTGTCTCCGGCCGATGCATTTGTGCGATGCGACCGAACAGCTCGTAAGACAATTGTAAATGGAATTTGGCTGCATGGCACGAACGCACGCTCGCCGTTACAGCCTGCCCCACGTGCCGTCCATTTCGAGACTTCTTTAGGCAAATCTGGTGACATGCCAGCACCCCTCTCCAAACACGAATTATGAGCATCACTTGATTTCTGGTTATTGAGGGTATATTCTTTTTAACTTCGATTTATAATTTTTAGTTATAGTTCTTGATTTTAGGTTGTTTGTAAAAAAATTATAAAATAATAAAAAATAACGTATAATTTTGATTAATATAAATAAGGTCAATACAGTGTATACTACAACCAACTTATAGACTATCAATTTAAAAAGACACTTTGTTTGTAGTTACTGTATAAAAGCTAAAAACCAGATTTTAAAAACTGAAAAGAAGAAGCCGTATAAAGCGGTATAAAGCAGATTGAGAAAAGGGAATTTCCAATTTCAAGGTTAGAGAATATTAACGTGTCATACCAAGGTTTGCTCTCTATAATATCAAGGTTTGCTCTATAGAGTTAATCACTGCCTTGTCAAGGTTTAAATAATAACTAGTAAGATGTTCGTGCGTTACAATAAAAATATAAGAGATAACATATAAATGTATTTAACATTAACAATGATTAATTGATTAGATATAACATACATCATTCACATAGCGAATTAACATAGACAGTTAAAAGGGGGTGGGCTATGTACACTACCGCTATAGCATATAAGCTGCATGTGGTTTTAGGAAGAACCCGTCGAGATGGAGACAACCTATGCCATCATTTTGTGGAATCCATCCCTGCATTTTTCTCAATTAGTTCAATTCACGGCACAAATATGTAGGAATGATTATTTGCTCCTGTAAAGATCAAATAATTATTTCTAAATTGGGGTAACAAAAAGCAACATTATGTCTAAATTGGAGTAGCAAAAAGCTACACGGATCCAAGAGCAAAAGCATTAAAACAAATGGAATAAATGCAAAAAGTAAAGGGAAAATTTGTTCAGCAGCACTGAAAGCTCACATCTTTCGGAAAATACCACTAAAAAAACGGGGTACCGGATATTGCCACCGAAAAATTCATTTTTCTTCGGAATTTACCATTCTGGACAAAAATACCCCTCTCCCTCCCCCTCCCTCACCTTCTCTCCTCTGCGCCGCCCGTCCGCCTCCCGTCCGCCTGCATCTCCCCCACCGCCGGCCTCCCCGCCTCCTCCTCCGCCCGCCGCTCGCCTCCCCGCCTCCTCCTCCGCTCGCCGCTCGCCTCCTCCCTCTCCGCGCGCCCCCTCCCCGCCGCCGTTGGCCTCCTCCTCGCCCCCTCCTCCGACCGCCGCCTCCCCGCCTCCTCCTCCGCCCGCCGCTCGCCTCCCCGCCTCCTCCTCCGCCCCTACCTCCCTGCGCCTCCTCCTCCTTTCCCCGCTCCCCCGCGTTCGGCCGAAGAGGTGGCGCTGGCGGCGGCGGTTTTGCTGCGCGCGGAGAGGGAGGAGGCGGCGAGCGACGGGCGGAGGAGGAGGCGGGGAGGCGGCGGTCGGAGGAGGGGGCGAGGAGGAGGCCAACGGCGGCGGGGAGGGGGCGCGCGGAGAGGGAGGAGGCGGGGAGGCGAGCGGCGGGCGGAGGAGGAGGCGGGGAGGCCGGCGGTGGGGGAGATGCAGGCGGACGGGGCGGCGCAGAGGAGAGAAGGTGAGGGAGGGGGAGGGAGAGGGGTATTTTTGTCCAGAATGGTAAATCCCGAAGAAAAATGAATTTTTCGGTGGCAATATCCGGTACCCCGTTTTTTTAGTGGTATTTTCCGAAAGAGGTGAGCTTTCAGTGCTACTGAACAAATTTTCCCAAAAGTAAAGTAGAACTTCGTTCTTTCTAAGAGCAAAGAACAAATGCCTACTGCTATCTTGAAGACATATCAACAATTTTTTTTAAAGAAAACAACATAGTAATATAAAAAAGGAACTATAGATTGACATATAAGCAAGGTATAAGATTTTTTCAGTTTGGCATGGCTTCAGTTTCTTCAGCAAATTCACAACCCAATCTTAATTCCTTCAGTTATACAAAAGGGAATAGATTCTACGAGTGACAACATTATGTTTTGATCTTCTCATTTGTTAGATCCACCATAAACCCTGAAACTAATTATTTCTGTGAGAAAGGAGGACATGCAGATATTCTTGAAGTTTGTTTAACATTCGATATTCACCACCTACTTACGTAGTAAATAAGAAACATATAATTGAGTGTAGTCCAACATTCTTATGCCATTTCTAGCTATAACATTTCTTGAACATTTTGGATTCATAGCTAGAAATGTATTTGTGAGAGGAGAACATTCGCTACAATGCGATTTCTCGATAAATAACATAGATCTTTGTTGAAGTTTGAAGTAAATATCTCTTGCAAATGGTTTCTCTATAATGTAGTAAGCAAGAATGTATGTGTAAGAGAAATTTCTAGACCCACAGCTATAGACAAAAGTACTAATATATAGAATCACTACAGTGCTTAAATTTGCCATTTAAGCTGGGCTCAAAGCTCCTACCAGTACGGCACCAGGATCCCGACTTCAACCATATCCCCTCTTCGACCATATCTTTAACTTCAACCAAGGCTTCGACTTCGAGCACGACCCCTCAACTATTGCTTCAGTGTCGACCATGATCCTGGTTTTGACCACAGCTTCGACTTTGACTACGGCCATGGCTTCAACTTCCACTCTGGTGTAAAGTGAAACAATATTTGCTCTATCCTATTGTAAAGTATATATAAACACTGGTGCAAAAGTGAAAAAATGACAGTTTATCTGATATAAAATGCAATTTACTCTAAAAATACAAAGCACAATATCATGAGAAGAGACATTTGTACTGAATGAAAACCATAGCATACATACTGATACGCATCTCTATAATTTCTCACCAGACTAATGATTTTAGGTGGAAACACGTCTCTACAATTGTACCATCTGTCTGGTGGGGGAGTAGTGGAGTATGGTCGTGGAGAGGGAGTACGACACTAGCGCAACTGCGGGAGCTTAGGGTTTGAGGGAGGCAGCAGAGATGGATAGCGAAGAGGAATAGCAGGAACTATGAGACGAGGTCGATTTGTTAGAATGATCTCAGGGGCATTTGGCCTAATGCCCCCCTCTCCCCTTGACCGCGCCCTGATCGGGGGCGTCCAGCCCAATATGCTGGTGGGCCCCTGTCGCCAGCGCCATATAAAACAGAGGTGGGGGCCGGGGCGGCACGCACGACGAGGTTCACCGTGCCGTCACCTTCCCCACCAACAAAACCCTAGACCCGATCTAAGAGGGGGCGCTCCAGCGACGGGAAGCTCCACCGTGCCGCCACCGTCGCCGCTCACCGGGAGACGCCGTTCTTCCCCGACCGTCGCTGCCCGTGCGCAGACCTCACCGACGAACCCGAGATGACCACCTCCTCCTCCACGCCGTCAGACGGTTAGTATCTCTCTCTCCCTCTCAGTGTATCTCTCAAGAACCCGAACGCATAGAAGAAGCCCTCTAGATCTAAACCCTAGGAGATCCCTAAAGAAAGTCCTAACACGATTATGCATCAATGGTGGTAGGGGGTGCCAAATCTGGGAAGATTTGGAGGAGGTGGATCTGGTTGACTGGATTTTGACGGTTGCGGCGGCAGCCTCTCTCGGAGATGGCTTCGCTCAATGACTGTCGTGATGGTGGGCTCTGCGGCGGCTTCAGTGGCCTCGCTCGATGACGGCGGCGTGGAAGTTAGGGAGGGAGGCGGAGAGGCGATGGTGACGGGGAGAATGTGCAGAGAGGAATCAGGACGTGGCGAGCAGAGTGAATCACGCGAGGCTGATGGCCCACGTGTCCACGCGAAGAGGAGTGGTGGGACGATGCGAGAGAGAGGAGGGTTGCGCGAGTAGCAAGGGTGGCCTAGATCCTTTGTGGATTGATCGGATGGCCTTAAAGAGATAAAGGGAGGATACATTAATATCTAGTTTTTTTTTAAATAGTAGAGATAATTGGTTTAACTTATGTTAACAGATTTTCACACAAAAAGGGTCACTTTGGACTTTTTTTATTCAGCAAATTAGCTATAAATTGACGTGTTCCATTTATCCGCGCATCATACATACGTGTGTTCGTGCAGACAGTTTGTTAATCTGTCAGTCCTCAACTTCGTTTTGGCCAGGAAGCACCATGTCTTGATCTTGTAGGCAACAGTCGCACAAAACCTTGCCGGTTCTTGAATGGAAGAAAATTTGCTGCATGAGACCTAATTAGGAGAGTTCCAATCAATCTTCCGAAATCGTTCGACACAACGAGGCCGGGGAAGGAGTTTCGATGCTTCCCTAGTCAACGAGTCATCATCCTTGGGATGGGGATATGTTAAGCCTCACGTGTTTTGTCATCGAGTCCTAGAGAATAATAGCATCTGATATCTTTCTGCGAGTCTTCGAGCTGTATTTTAATCGGGTTCCATGTGCCAAGGCTTGATACAGTAGAGTACCTTTCGTAATTCGTAGATATGTAGCAGGAGGGCGCCGAGCGGGCAGATCCGAGGCGCGCGTGCCGCGTGCGACCCCAACTTCCGTCGGCGGTTCGGCCTCTGCGCGGGGTAGACCGGTTGGCGCGCGGGGGAGGCGGCCAGGTCGGAAACTACTGGCGCGGCGGGCGCAGGACGACCCGGCGAGTAGAGAAATGGCCGAAATGGCGCGGTTTGATTTGGGTGGCCACGACTCGGCGGGTGGGGTATGGTTTAAAATTTTAAATTCTGTCTATTTATGAAAGACAGTACGCAAAAAAGAAAATAATTATGTGTGATTCTACTAGGTACAACTGAATTCAGTACACTTTTTACTACAATATTTCTGTTGAACTCATCTTAAAAGAATATGTCATTTAAAAGCTAATTATTATATTACAAACTATAAGCTACAGGTGGAAAAGAACTCAGTAACGGTTCCAATGCCTCCTAATTCCTAGAAGGTATTTTCTGGACAACGGGCTGGCTATAGTTAGTTGGGCTTTTGTATACATCCTTGCACGTGCAGGCCGACTTGCCTGTGAAAGAGCTGCGGACTGCAATGTTCACGCCAAAATAAGCGGTATCTGGATGAACCAGGTTGTACATACGTGGCACAGCCTGCTACGTCTGATAACCAATGCTGAAAATTTAACGAACCGTGCAAAGCAACCCTACCTGTTTGTCTCCGGCAGTGCACTACATTCACTCCGCCCTCTTAGAGCAAGGCTAATAATACAGCCTTCAGCTGGTTGTATAGACACTTACAGCCCACTTATCAGTCCATTCATATAGTAGTTTACAGCCAGCTGAAGGCTGTATGACCCACCCCTTTCTCATAAAGTTTCTTGGTTCTTGTGCTTCAGCTGGCTGTAAACTTACAGCCCACCTCTCTTCTCTCTCCTCCTCTCTCTCCTCCATCTCAGTATACAGCCTACTAATAGCCTCTTATTATACTTGCTCTTACGACCCAAACCTGCTGTTATGAAGACTAGGAAAGACCTTGGGATAGAATGCAGAGAGACAAATCACCGTTGGGCACAAAAAGTGAGGACACATAATAAGAATAGGAGCGCTACCCACAACCACAAGGATACCTAAAACAAAGAGCGCATATCAGTTTAACAGCAGGATTTCAGGTTCCGGAGCCCAAAGGCTCATCGAAGTGAAAACAGTTGGAAAACCTTAGTCCGAGCCTATAAGTCTAGTTTATTGGTGGATACCTCTCCACTACACCTATAAATAGAGGTCTTTTAGAGAAAAAAATTAATAAAGAAAAGAAGTTCCCTCATCTCTTGTGTTCAATATATTATTTTGCATTATTTCATGTCCGATCCATCTCTTTTGTCTAAGAGGAATCGTTTAGATTAGACTCACTAGCGATGGTTCCTCAACACGTTATCAACACGAATCGCTCCGCTGGATCAAAAAAGGTAATTGTTGAAACACTCGTAGATTGAATTGTCTACTTGATCGCTTTAAATTCCACAAATTTCGCTTTCTAGATTATTTTCTATGGTACAAATCCGCTCTAATATACCGCGAGCAGATTCGAAGTCATCGGCATAATGTCGATCGGTAGATTACATCAAAAGAGTAGATGTTGATTGCACTGTAAATTGAAAAAAAGGAAAATTTGCACACGGCCAAACGTACCGCCAGCCGTCATGCCGTGCGCGTCGCCCGAACGCGATCGCGCCGCCGGCCCCAGTCGCACCGCCTGAAGCGGCCGGCCCCGCACGGCTGCTACCGCCACTCGCCCCGTACGGTGAGCCACTGTCGCTTGGCCCGAGGCGTCAGGCGCCCGCATGCGCCGCCCTCCGTCGCGCCGACTGCTCGCATGCGCCACCCGTAGCCTCGCCGGCCGCCCGAGGCACTGGCCGCCGCTCGTTTTCGATCGAGGCCCGCACGGTCGCGCCGCACCGTTGGCCTCGCACGACCGCTGCGTGCCCCCACGGCTGCCACGTGCTCGCACGAGCGCGCGACACGGCCCGAAGGTGATTTTTTTTGTAAATATCCCTTTTTTAATCAAAATTACAAAAATATACCTATGCAAAATTTTTTACAGGAATGACCTCCAATCACCAAATCGTTGGGCGATTGGAATCTGTTGCCCAACGGCCATGTGACATGGAGGCTATCCGTTGGCTGTTGGGTAACATAATTGCAGTTGCCCAACAGTCAGCCGACTAGGACCTGTTGCCCAGCCACCGGGCAATTGCAGTTCCAGTCACTTAACTGTTGGATAACTGGAACTCACCATTTTTGCGCAACTGAGCCCCTGACCACGCATGGGGTAAATGACAATTGTTGTAGGTAAGTAACATTTATCAAATTTTGTCTATGAGTTGTATTTTTCGAAAAAAATAGGAGACAATATCGATTGATTGATTTGTGATTTTTGTAGATTTTGAATGGTAGAAAATCTGTTAAATTCGCAATAACGGTTTACGATCATCGTATGTTGTTGAATTAGCAAATCAAGTCGCACGTGTTGCACGCAATGCACTAGAGAGGGGTTGAATTACCGAAGAAAATTTAAGGTATCCCTAATCCTGTCCAAATGTCTCAAAACAAAAGTACGAGAACTATAGCCCCTCGAATCCCAAATAACCAGGGACGCCTGGTGAAAAAGGATAAGAAGGACTTGATACAGCTAATCACTGAAATTCCCAGAACCAGAAAGGAAGCAAGTTGAGACACGGCACCGGCGTGATACCTTCAAGAAAAGGCATACCGGATTTGAACATTCATATGGAGGGAGAAACCAGCATGGATGTACGCGCACACATCGGAGCTAAAAACTAAAGGGACTTGCCTCTGCAATTGAAAGTAGCAGTGAGCAAGTAGAAACACTAGAAGAATCAACCCATAATGAAATAGCTATAAACTATGTGCAAATGGGAGAACCCATGAATAGGATAACAGCCAATCATCGATCTTGATCCAGAGCCTGCATCGCTCGCCGAATGTATGATCAGATTGGGATGATTGGAAAAAGGCAATAGAAACTGAATTATTATCTCTGAATAAAGAACATGTGTTTGGGCCTGTAAGCCGCACGACTCCCCATATGCAACCTGTAGGGTATAACTGGGTATTTGTTTGGAAAAGAAATGAGAAAAATAAAGTTATGAGATATAAAGCAAAGCTTGTTTCACAAGGTTTTACTCAATGACCAGGAATTGAATATGAAGAAACATATTTCCCGGTCATAGGTGGTATTACCTTTAGATATTTAATATCGATGGCATTGAACTTAAATTTTGAAATGAAGTCAATAAATGTGGTAACTGCATACAATTATGAAAATTTGAATTCAAATATTTACATGAAGGTATCCCTGTCCCGAATCAAGACAGAGCAAATAGAAACCTGTACAGTGTGAAACTTAGAAAATCACTGTACGAACTTAACCAATCAGGCATGATGTGGTATAATCGCTTAAGCGACTTTCTATGCACAAAAGGCTACATGAATAATGAGAATTGTCCCTGTGTATTTACATGACGATCCCATAATGTATTTTGTACAATCTCAGTGTATGTAGATGATCTGAATATCATCAGAACCCTTGATGATATAAAAGAAGCGAGCTCTTACCTGGAGTCAGAGTTTGAAATGACAAATTTGGGCAAAATCAAATATTACTTAGACCTGCAGCTCGAACATGTCCTGGAAGAGATATTAGTGCATCAGTCAGCTTACACCAAGAAGGTGTTAGAAAGGTTTATTTTAAAAAGGCATACCCATTGAAAGTGCTAATGGTCAGAAAATCTTTGCAGCAAGACAAGAATCCATACATACCTAGAGAAGAAGGGGAGAAAGTCGTAGGACTGGAATTCTCATACTTAAGTGCAATAGGAGCACTTATGTATTTAGTAAACTGCACTAAATCAGACATTGCATTTGCCGTGAACCTATTAGAAAGGTATAGTACAGAACCTACTAAAAGGTATTGGTAGGAAATAAAGAATATTTTCTGGTACATCCAAGAAAGCAAAGATCTTGGACTATTCTACATAAAGAACTAAAACCTAAATATAACTGGCTACGCAAATGCCGGGTACTTGTCAGACCCGCATATCGTCAGGTCACAAACAAGCTATTTATTCCTGTGTGGTGGAACTACAATCTCATAGAAATCATCTAAATAAAGTCTTTATCAACTTCGACAAATCACTCGGAAACCATAGCACCATATGAAGCCGCACGAGAATGTGCTTAGCTTCGACGGATGATTCACCACATCCAGCAATCATGTGGATTGAACATCGTGTAAGTTCCCACAATTATCTGTAAAGATAATGCAGCTTGTGTTGCACAAGTACAGACGGATTACGTAAAGTGTTATCTCACAAAACATATCAACCCTAAATTCGTCTATGCTCATGAATTGCAAAAGATGAACGAAATTAAGGTATTGCATACTAAGTTATTGAAAATCTTGCAGATTTATTCACTAAGTCACTTCCTGCATCTAATTTTGAAAGGTGTATACGTGGAATTGAAATGATGAGTTTAAAGAAGTGTAGAACTCTAAGGAGAGACTTTTCTCAAGCTCACTATTAAAACTTGATCATGAAGATCGAGTACACAAAGAATACATCCTATAGATTAAATGGAATTGAGTGAATTATACTCTTTTTTCCTTGACGAGTTTTTCTGAAGTTTCTTAGCCAAGTTTTTTAACAAGCCAATTCATGCAATACAACATAACATGTACTATGCACTCTTTCTTCAAAATTTTTCCACTGGATTTTATGGTGTTTTGAGGAGGCATGATCGTATCAAATAAGTGCCCAATGGGGGTGTTGAAAAATATGGACCTAGGCCTGCAACCTAACCCATTGTGGACACATCTCTACTTAATCTATAAATAGAAGGTTTTAATCATTGTAACATGTATCTTTTGAAGGAAAAATTAATAAAGAAAAGAAGTTCTCGCATCTCTTATGTTGAAGCTATTATATCGTTCAGGCTGAACTCACCAGCGAGGAATCGAGGATTCTTCAACAAAAACATGAGCCACCACCCATGAGCTGGGAGCGTAGACTAGTTCAAAGGCAAGAAAATAGGAGTAAATAATCGGAAACAACACAAACATCAATGCATGAATCATGCACAATTATGGCAAATATGCTTATCTTGCTCCAATATCAATTTCCATAATAGAGTACCAATTGCAGCCTCGTCGAACTGCACAGTAAGGAGCTTAGGAAACCTAGTTGAATTCTACATATATGCAAAAGCAAATTTGACAGTTCTGTACACAACCGAACCCATTTTTACGATTATGTACACGAGCACCTATTATAAAGGAGATACTGAAGCAGCGGTCGCCGCGCTGCGCCTTCGTCAATCACCAGGTAATCATCGGCACAAGGCAATCACGCTGGTTGTCGACGGTCTAATATGACTGCAATTGTTCACGCGCTGCTCCTCTTGCCATCAGCTGCATTAGCAGAGAAAGCCCAGTGTGGCTTAGCCAGAGTACGCTTCAGAGCCTTCACTGACAGTGGGCTGTGCTTGCCCTGTTCATCAAGCAACAAAACCAGTTAGAACCAGACAGCTTATATTTAACCTGTACTAATGGTTTATGTGATTTCAAGCCACGATGAAGGAAACATAGCGAAATGGTCTGAGCAATTACCGTCAGGCAGGTTCCCTGCTCGACATTGCAGATGGGGTAGTCATGAGGGCAGCAGCTGTAGTGATCGTCGCAGCAGGTGGCGCCCTCGAGTGGGCAGCAACCCCAGGCGAAGCAGTCATTGCCATACTCGTAGATGCAGCAGCAGGTTGTGCTCTCCTCACACGAGTAGTAGTTGTCGCAGACGGTGGGTGGTGGGGTGGGGGATGGTGGCGTCGGGCCAGGGTTCGGGGGGTTCGCGCCCTTCTTGATGGGGTAGGATGGCTCAATGGCAATGCCACATTTGCCGCTGGATGCCTTGATGTTGCGCTCCATCCGGACGTAGCCCGACTCACCCCAACTGCTGCCCCAAGAGTTCTTCACGATCCAGTAGTCCTTGCCGTTCACAGTGCCGTAGCCAACGGCGGTGACACCGTGGTCAAGCGCTGTTCCACAGGTTCCCGTGAAGATACCCTAAGAGATCAGAAAGTCATATCAGTATGAGGCGGATGCTTCATAGAAATGAAGCCGTCATTAACATGCTTAGAGCCGTCATTAACATGTTTAGAGAATTGGGGATAAGTAATTGAATACTCCAATGCAATGGTTTGAAAGTGCCAGTTCAACTTTTTGAAAAGGGTACAAACATCTTCAGAATCTCATGTCCTACTTTGCTGATTTCCAGCAGAAGTGGATGATCGCTCAAACACCCCCTCCACTATAACACTGATGGGAACACAGGAAAGTTGCCCGTGCCACTAAAAATGCTTCACAAAGGTGGGGCAAGAAAGCAACAAAGGAACACAATTTATGCAAAATGGTAGGCACTGAGGATCTAATGTGTTGGAAAATAATAAAGGTTTAAATTACCTGGATTATATCGAAGTATGTCAAGAGTCAGGACAACGTCAAAAGTAATCAGAGGCTCTATTTCAAACAGTTTCTAATTTTTTGTTTCAGAAAGCCAAAAGCCGTTTGGAACGCGTTGGTTTTTTAATACGGTTTTTTTTCTTTTTTATCCTTTGCATTATCCATGGAGATATAATGGTGTTTTTCATTTTTCTATTTTTTAATTTTCCTTTAATTGAACGGGACCATAATTTCTCTGTGGTAGATGCAACTTGCAACTGAGTGGCAATAGAATCATTTCTTTTAGTGAAAATGACAACTAAAGCAATTGGGTGAGCCAACCTAACATATTCATACTGTACGGAGCAGATGCTCCCAATCTCTCTCAATCAGAAAGATACCAATAACTATTTTGGAATTAAAGAGATACCAATAACTTTTTGCCGCCAACTCATTGATAACCAAAACAACTCCAGCACAGTAATGCTAACGAAGCTCACCGAGCTGTAGAGCTGGAATGCTCTGCCACTACCCTCAATCGCAACACTGACCGGCTGGTATGCAACTGCCTTCTGCAGACTCTTCTCGCTGTTCACGGGTACATCCTCATAGCTGTCAATTGTCACAACCTTGGCGTTTTTCTGCAAATACCCCCACACACGGAACACCATATCAGAATCAAGCCAGTTCTTAAAAGTTAAAAGGGAACTAAGAAGACAGAAGATATATACCCTGTTGACATCACACCGGGTGTCCCTGCCTTTGTACGGGTAGTCCTCCTCTGTGTCGATTCCACCATTGTTAATGATGAACTCGAATGCATAGTCCATTAGACCTCCGTTGCACCCCTCGTTGTACGAAGTGTCACAATCGACCAGCTCTTGCTCAGACAACGAGATCAGGTCGCCTGTAACAATCTGGTTGATGCCCTCGACAGCTGCTATTGTCGAGAAAGCCCAGCAACTCCCTGAAAAAGAGAAACAAAGATCAGATTTCCGTATCCTTGTGCCACGATTTTAGTTTATGCCCATTACATACTGATACTGGTACCAGCTTGGCGACAGGATGACACAGAAGTTGATCAGCATCATTGTTCCATACAACAAAAAATCTAGGCAAGTAATGAGATGGGGGGGGGGGGGGGGGCGGCAGCCAAATAGTAGGACATACACCAAGTCTAGACTAGTATCTAGTAAGTAGTAACAAAGCAACAACACAACCGAAAATTTTGCAACCAATAGAACAGGGGCCAGATTTTGGCTGCCGATTCAATAATAGTGCATAGGAAGACCTGCACCTGCTGCCAGTAGGAATGTGAAACGTTCACAAGAGACGTGAATGAAAGGTGTTTCCAAGAGCCTATTTGGAATCATGTGAAATGACAGCTGACGGTGAGGCCGTCCGTCAAAGAAAGGACCAATGGGCCTATCAAGCTTTATCTAGACAACGACCATTAGTAGAGTAATATAAGATTTTTCTCTGTTGCTCTTTCAATCAAGCTAATTGCAGGTGAAACGCAGCAAGGAATTTCATGTCCATGTTCGATGAACCTACTCCCGAAATATCCTGTTTTCCTAAAAATATCATCAGGCTGTCTCATGAATACCGAGCTTTCTTGCCTCCTTCCTTGTCGGTACATAATTCAGTACTATCATTCAGCTATCTAATTGACACAACACCAAGTTCTGATAAAATCAGTTACGAAATAAAGGTGCCCCGGTTGCTGAATGATATACTACACCATACAACAGAAATAAAAATGGAATTAGTTAGACTAATCATATTTGGGGGTTAGTAACAATGTTCGCATACTTTGGTTAACTTTCCAAAATAAAAATTGATTTTAAAGATGTGTGAGTCTCTCTACACTTCGAATTTAGAACCAGCTCTATAAATGTCCCCTTTTCCGCAATCTACTCATTTTGGCACATGTTTAGTTGTATGATGAAGGCAGTAAAAAACTGGTTTCTGATTGAAATAAGCGCTGGAAACAGCATGGCTGTGCCGTTTGACCTACTGGTAGAAGATAAAAATCCCCTAGTTCTGTACATGTGGGTCCTAAAAACTATTGCAATTTGAAAAATTATCATTAATCGAGGATCCTGCCACAAGCCGAAATAAACTAGTCGCAAAAATCTTCACTTGCAGAGCAAAAATTCATCAACAACAGAAAGAAAATAAGAAGCAGCAGAAATGGATTAATGGATGCTTACCGCAACTGCCCTGGTCCTTGACCTCGGCAACCGCCCCCTTCTTCCTCCAGTCGACGGAGTCCGGCAGCTGCTCGTTGTCGGCGGCCTGGTACCTGGCGCTGACCTTCCTCTCCCTCTGCGGCTTGGTCCTGACACCGAGGTAGGTGGCGCGGTACTCCTCGTTGGTGAGGTCGGCGAAGCGGTTGAGGCCGAGGCGGAAGGAGTGGACCCCCGCGTCGGCGGCGGCGTTATGCTGGTCGATGTAGCGGAGGTTGTCCTTGAACACCTGGTACCGGCGCTCCTCCTCGCCGATGCCGTTGTAGGTCCGGCCGTGCCGCGCCATCCACTCCACGTACATCCGCCGCGTCTCCTCCTCGCTCCTCTCCCCGTACGAAACGATCGACATGTCCGCCGCCGCCGCCAGCGACAGCAGCAGCAGCAGCGCCGCCACCAGAGCCATAGGGCTCCTCGTCATCTCTGCAACTACGAGAAGGCTACCAAGAAGAGGAGAGGAGACGACGAGAAGAGAAAGGGAGTAAGTGGGATTGGATCGGCTTCTTCCATGGAGGGGTGCGGCGAGGTCGCTTTATAGAAGAGTCGGAGCCGGGGGTGAGGACTGTGGAGTGGTGGGCCCAGATTCTACACTCGTTTTGTTTAATCTACTGGACCAATAGGATATTTTGCTTCCCATGGAGGAATTTATTGGGATCGTAATGGAGTCGGGCAAATATGAGGTGAATACTGCATGGCTTAGGGCACATCTTAGCTCTTGGATCTCAAATAGATAGCTTAGATCTTCTGCTACAGTAACAGTGGAGAAGCATAAAATATATTTTTGCCACAGTGATTTCGGAGCAGCTACAGTATTTTGCCTTACTCTCTCATGGTTTGCACTGTAGGTGTCTGCCTTTGCTAACCCGAATCGATGGAGCCGGCGGGTTAGAAATGAATTCTTTTGATCCATTCATGTAAAATAGTTTATTTACCTTGATCTATTTGCTGATGGGTAATTAGTTGGTTTGGAGTAGGGAAGGGGTTGCTTTTCGATTTTTTAGCTAGCTTTTTAGATTTAGTTTTTTTAATAATTATTATTTATTAGACTAATAAATCATATCTAAAAACCACAATCTAAAAGAACAGAAGTTTGTTTGTATGAATGGAGATATGCAGGAGAGGGATGAGAAAGTTGCTCGTGGAGCTGCAATATTCGATTTTGATTGTGATGATTTTAAATTTATGCAATGTTTGTATCAGTTTTGTTTGAGCTGCCGAAGTTTATGTGTGCAATATTGAGATTTTTATTTGATTTCATGTGTGCAACTTTTTTATTTTATATGTGTAGCATTTTGATTTTATATCTGCAATATTTCGATTTTATGTGTACAATACTGAGTTTTTTTTATCAATTTTTTGTTGTATATATAAAATCAAAATATTGTATACACAGTTAAAAAATGCTACAACCAAGTGTACGAAGCTAGCGTCCGAATCGGTAGTCTGGAGGCTAGTAAATCCCATAGAATAAATAAGGAGAGTGTTTACTCGATTAGGCAGAGGTTATATTTACATATTGAAGTAGTTTGTAGTTGCAAGGACCTGAGAACGAGCAGGAGGGAAATGGAAGAGAAGGCGGCTACGTGGACGTAGGAGAACCGACCAATGCGAGTTGCGATTGCGGCGCGAAGACGTAAGCATCACCGATCGGCAAGATAGAGAAGAAGGGCCGGGATCCCTCGGAATCCAATCCACGGGTATTGGGAGGAGATACGAAGACGAATGGGAGGGGATGCTCGGATCTTCTGCTCTGCCCGTCTCGCGCGCATGTGTCCGCCATCAGTCCGCCTGAATCTATTCACCACGGCTTAGGGGCAGAGCTACACTTCAGTTAGGATAGACTTCAGTTTAGAGTGTAAAAAAATATCTAATGCATAATTCGAGTAAATTCAATTCAGTCTGAATAATATTTTTATGATCTAACCTAGATAGTCTAAATCATTCCACTACTGACTTCGCCACTATCTCGTCTCGCAAAGCCTTACTTATCAATAGTCCTAAATCCATCGTATTATGGAATATCCCACCTCATGGGTTACATGGTTCGTTTTTTGAGAGCCTATATTTGACTCGGAGAAAACATTTGCTGCAAACAAAATTCGGAGCAACAAGTTCAGCTACAAAATATGGTGCCGCAAAAGAAAGTATCGCGTGGAATCTTTACAAACGACAAAAACAGGTGCGGCCGCCAACGAAACACGACACCATGGCCGAGCGCTGGAATCTTGATGAGGCCTCGCGGCGGCCATCGGTTGGCTGGCGTGGACACCGGATTCGTAAAGAATCGTCGCGCGGAGAAAACGAGAGGTGGCCATGGCGGCGGCGAGCGCGAGTCAGCGAACCGGCGATGCACGCCACTCCACCCTACTGGCCCCGCCCGGCCACCGTGCTCATCCAAAAAATTTGCGGTCGTGATCCGCCAGAACCTGCTTATGGGTAGGAATCGCACAGCGCACGGAGTAGTTTTCTTCCCCAGCGTTTCAACTACGTAGATTCATCGCTTGCCACTGAACCAAGGAATGCGTAATGTTTGCGCTGCTAGACATTTCAACGGCTGCGGCATGGCTTAGGTAGGGCATTCACAGTAGCTTGGTATTGGCAGTCTGTTACTAGAGGAGAGAATGATTATGTGAGATTTTAGATATCATCACTCGAATAGTTTATATCTTTAGTTTGTTAATAAAGTTTACATCTAGATGAGATCATATGAGACTTTAGATACAATCATTCGAATAGTTTATATCTTTAGCCTGTTAATAGAATTTGTATCCAGATGAGAGAGAATAACTAGTTTGGGAGAGATGGACTCACTAATTTCTTAGTTTTGTAAAAAAATTCTAAAAGTATCAAATAATTAAACTAGACGGTTGAGAGTTACCTTTATCGCCGTATTAGGAGTAGCTGATTTCTGCACGATTCTAGTAGTGTTTTGCGTACGTCAATGTCCCTTTCAACTTGAGAAAACATGCTACTACTATGAACACTTCAGCCTTACGAACGAGTTATCATAATGCAGACAGAAGTAATGCCTGTCACGGTAGCTCTTCTTCCCCTGGGCCCATGCTGATGTTGGTATTAGCAGTGACTGCTCCCTCCCACCTCCTAGAAATGGCGACCCGTGTGGGACCACCCACTTGATGCAACTGCTTATCTATTGGCAATCTGGCATGGTGATGACTGATGACAACAAGTACCAACAAAAACTTTTTTTCTAAGTTAAAAAAAAAACTCATTTGTTGGAGCCAACGAGGCTTCTATCTGTCTGTCTGGTTAATCCAGTGGGGGAATTGAAGGTGATCAAAAGGCAATGGAATTCCTACTCACCTCACATCCGGCTAGTTCATACCCATGGTTCATAGTCATAGGCATGTGCCAGTTACTTCAATTATGCAAAGCACGTACGTACAAATGTGATGAGAGCTAAGGCCAGCCTCAATGAAGGTTTCATGTCCCAGTTTCCAACACACCCATATTTTAGAAACAGTGCAGAAGAGTTTCATCCCCATGAAACCCTCTCTACTCCCATGAAACTTTTATCATCTCTTTCTTCATCAATACAGTGCCATGTCAGCGTATTTAATGCCCATAAAACTCCATAAAACCTCTACTGAGACTGACCTAAGGGCATCTCCAATGGTTATAGCTAGCAACTAACTATAAGACTTCCACATCATCTATATAGTACACACTAAAGTTAGCATTCTAAAGAACTATCTATAAGGATAGCTATTTGATGCTTACATGCACACACAGAATTTATGAAGGCTGCCTCGTTTGGCGCTATAGACTATCTCTAGAGCTGTAGAGAGCTGCGTTCTCTTTCTTCATTTAATATCTTCCACATAGGACAGTTGATGACATGAACTCTCTTGTAGATAGCTGCTATAGACCCATTGGAGATGCTCTAAGAGTCGTAAATTATCACGAAAGCCATGATTCAGAGCTGCCGGTCCCCTCCCTTGCGCTACTCTCTCAGTATTTTTACTTCTGAAAGGCATGCATCCCCCCCCCCCCCCCTTTCCCACGTACCTTCGCTCGCGCCTGCACGCTTCCTGATTGGCACGTAACTGCAGCGGTCAAAGCCACGTCCATCGAACTGCCCGGCACGCAATCATCTATGGATCACCTTCAAAACTAGCTAGCCTGTGACGGTGAATAAAACTGAGCTCATCAAGGTGTTACCAGCTTCAGTACGTCCGGCATGGTTAATTGGGAATTATCTGCAGTTATTAAGCCTAAGCGATGACGTGAAAGCACAGGGGTCCAGTGGTGTGAAGTGCGAACATGCTGTGACTATGTAAGATTCCAGTGTTACGCTAAAAGATTCCAGGCAAGAATGGGATAGAAAAAGATCCCTCCTTTCTCCCACTCCCACAGAAAATATCTATTTTTTAGAGGAAGGAAGTGTGTCTAATTAGTCAAACAGGCCTTTCCCTGCAGCCCTCTTCAATTATTAGCTAGCACTCCTGATCAAGCCCTATTCTTTTCAGTTTCTAAAAGCTGTTTTTCGACTTTTCTACAGTAACTAGCTTTTAAATAGAGTATTTTTTCAAGATAGGGTCTACTAGTTAATTGTAGTACATACTTTACTGACTTCATTTATATAGCCAAAAACTGCACGTGAGTTTCTGTTACTCTGTAATCTCTCGCACAAACAGCCTAAAAGCCATAAGCCGCAGCCACAAGCCGCAGCTAAAAAGAACATGCCCCTAACATGGCGTGCTGCATTGGCCAAGTCCCATGCATCTTAGGATTTCCACGATATTTTTGCCTGCCTTTTTTTAGCCCTTATATGGTACTTTAAAATAAATATAAGCCGTTTAATCTTTATGGTACAATGCTTCAGATTAGTTAGAATTTAGTTATACTACTATACACACTATTAGTAGTAGAATCTCCAAAGAGGATGAAACTGTAAACAAAACAAATGGCATAAGATTAATTTTCACAACTTCGTGTGCCCAATCTCGCTGGAGATCATGTAGATTCCGATGACACTCCTGTCGGGATCACCTATGACTGACGCACGTTTCCTATGAGGCATGGACTTTGAGCGGATCACCAAGCAGAAAGCACTCGTCTTTCACCATGGGTGACAATGTTTGCGTCTTAACCCTCTTCGTCACTGGCCCGCATTGGCCATTCGGCTACCATATCCACTTCACTAGAGCTCACGCATGCGGCTCACAAGGCCGCACTGACCGCTTGAGCGCTGAGTCATCACCTTCACCCTGAGTTCTCTGCCGTCAAGGTTCATTTGGGTGGATTCCTTTCCCCTGGGTAGAGTTTCTATGCACTAGGTGGGAGAACTAAGATCCGTATAGTAAAATAAGTCCAGGAGAGACTACGTAGCTTAAGCGGGAAGCATAAATAAGACAAGAATCATGAAGAGATGAGTTGGTGCATATAGTGCACCAAGTGATGAGGCCAATGCACGTAGAGATGGTTGGAGGGTCCGAATGAGTGAAGATGTGACGTCTATTCATTGAGCACTATGAGCTATTTGTCAAAGTATACAAAGCTACTTTGATGTGAATGTAAGGGTTTTTGGTTCACCAATTGTGTCAATTGACAATTTTGTGTATTGTACGGTGCTACGTGAGGGTTTGCTTATTGTTGTTGGTTATATGATTCTGGAGCTAGATCATGGTGAGATGAATGGGACCAGTTCTAAGTTAGAAGAGCTTAGATCCAGAGTGGCCAATAAATCAAAACTAAGCTAGAGGAGATGAGGTCTAGAACGATTAAGGTGTCTCCGAAAGATAACTGAGGCTAGCAGAGTGGTTATAAGCCGGGAAGACAAGTAACCAGAGTGAAAGCTACCAGTGGTGGATATGACGGACAACGACAAGATGGATCAGGACTAAGCTCAGCGAGGAGCTGAGATCCAGAACGGTTAGAGAAGCCGGGTGATGTCACGGTATACAGAGAGGTATGTGGCACGCCAAGTGACTTGGGTCTATTTGCAAAGGAGGACTGTTCGGTGGGAACTTGACGCATGATAGATTTTGCAGTAAGTTATTGGGGCCACATGGGTTAAAGATGAAGTACGAGTTTACATCAAGGTGAAGAAAGTGTGAAGCTTTGTGGAAGGCGGTTTAGGGGCAAAATGGTCTTTTTTTCCTTGAATCGAAAAGTTGAGACTCGATTAAACCACGACATGAGGAGACATAACAGAGATTGTTTAGGTCAAGTATGTGTTAAAAATGTTAAGTGAGTTAATGGTTGTGTGCGCTTTGAAAAGTGTACATGTGTGAATGTAAAACCCGATATAGTGTTGGTAAATGGGGTAGCCCATGTAAGTGAATAAAACCCAACTAGGGGTGCTTATTTGGGTTTCTTATGAGTCTGCATAAGGAGGAAGAGGTGTTGGCTTAAGGTTAAGTTTTGAGAAGTTTATGTTAAGCCAAGTAGAGAATGTTATGGTTCTTGGAGAAAACTCTTGAGAGATGAGTTGTGGCTCCTGTGTTACATTTTTTTGTTATATTTAGGCTTTGTGAGTGGGTAGAGAGTGGCTACAAATATTTATCTACAAATATCAATCGATATCCAAAAGTCATCCACGTCTTTCTTTTGTTTGCTCAAGTGTTGAAATCTTAATTTGTCTTGATTTTTTTGTTTTCTTCTCCCTTTTGATATTGCTGTGACCCATGATGATTAAAAGGTAGAAGATGAGTCTAGTTGATCAATTTTCACCCATTTAGATCACTCATATAATAAGATTCGAGATCAATGCCGATTTTGCTTGCTCTTATCTTAAATTTGGGTTTTTATGATTAAGATAGCTTTATTCTGAATCAATACATAGATTAACTTGCTATGATATATAAGAGTAGATATGGATCATCTTTTTAACTAGAGACTCCTTAACAAGAATTAATTTGGATTTTAGGGTTTAACGAGCCCGCGGTGCTGAACGCCGCCTACGTTCACGCGCAGCATAGTAGAAAATGGGCGCAGCCCACTCGGGTCTCCATCGTCGTCTCTGTCATCGCGCCTGTGCACATCGCCTCTGGGCCTCCTGCGCCGCGGAACTTCTGTCCCGTCCGGCACTCCATCTGACGAAAAGAAATGATCCCGCTTGGAGTATTCATCCTCAGGGTCAGATGGGAGACCGCCCTGCCCGCTGCTGGGCGTGCGCAGGTCCCGAGGAGAGAAATCCTCAAGTTCAAGGATATTCAAATGGACCAGCAAGCACGCGGTTGCGCTGGCCTTCTCTGGAAAAGCCAATGGGAGGGGACGCAAGCGGGAACAGAGGGTCGGGCTCCTCGACGAGCTCCTCAGGCCGGTCAAAAAAGGTCATGTGATTGACCTTAGGAATGGCGTCCAGGTCGCGCCACCTGATCAGGAGAGGGAGCTTGGCATTTGAGAGCAGAAGGGGGCGGAAACGAGCAGTGTCCGTTTCTCCTACACCTCGGGCATTTGAGAGGATCTCTGCATTTGGCTATTTGGTGATCTCTTGTTAGGCAATTGAAACATCTCCCCCTCAGGTTGTGATTTATGGCTGCCTTCAGTGGGAAGTGGAGTTAGAGGGCAAATGTTAGGGCCTAGACTCTTGCCAGGGAGGAAGTGGCCCAGGAGGCGCAGCGACCGTCGGTGCCTGGGCGGCATGGACGGATGTAGCGTAAGTTATGGGTATTCAGCTGAATACTCAAAATTTTTAACAAAAACTCTACTATATATTAGATATAATACATATATATACCAGTAATTAGGTTTAAATGGTAAATATTTGCTCCTCTGGCTGGCTGGGCCAAGCCAAGGACCAAGCATTTGCGTACTCTTTTCTCTTTTAGTGCAAATTTGGATGTTACATGTGGTTTAAATAAACTTGTAAATATTTATGAACTGCTTATTTTCTCTCTGATTATTAGTCATTTTTGCAAATACATGTGATGTTGTGCCTTGAACCAGAACCTGCAACACATAGATTTGTTCCTGCAAGTATAGAAGAAAGGGGTAGCGCTTGGAAAATTCAAGCCTAATTTGGGATATTTTCAAATGTACAGACTAGACTACAGATCTGAGTTCTGTCAGAACTTTGAATTATTATGCAATTTAGACTCAACAAACTTCAGGTGGTCGTAGCTCTGATTGGTGGTATGCCTAAACTTAAATCAAGCCAAATAGATCCTTAATCACACCAATGTAGCATCAACCGAAGCTCAAAAAAGTTTCACACAAATGTTGAGCACATATCAAAAGAAGGCAATGTTTGCCATACAAGTAGTCATCCCAGTTGACAATTTAATAAAGAACCATATCACAGGAATTATGAAGCATGTGAATAAGGCATTGAAATGAAGATAACTTTTCTAAGTCATCAATAATGAAGAAAATTTAAAAGAGATAATGTGGATAAGGTATTGAAATGGCATCCTTGAGTAAGATATTTAATCCTCGTTGAAGTTATCAGTGATATTTGGCATCCGTTCATTTGTGCATAATGTGGTTACTGATACCTAGTAATATGGTTTGAAGCTTGTAGAATGTCATGCCCTCATCAAACTTTTGTCTTCTAATGTGTGCCTTCATGTGGTGTCTAATGTGTGCCTTTTATGTGGTGTTAGCATTTTCTTTTACTAATGTTCATTAATTACGCATATGGCTTCTTATGGATGCGTCTGTCTGAGTCAATTCATGCTTCTGCAATGCCATTTGCAGTTCAGATATAGATAGTAGTTTAATCTGATATGATCTTTGCTAATTTGATCTTTTATATATGTTTGATTTTGTACTTTCGTTATATTACTTGAGATGTTATCTCTAGTATAAATAATTGTACCTTAATTTTTTTTGCTATTGTGGGCTTTTATATTTTCTATTGAGCAATAGTTTTGCAATTTCGAATACCATTCTAAAATTTCTGGATCCGCCACTGCTGGGCGGCATCGGTGGTGGAACGGCGGGGGGTCGCCCACTGTTGAGTTCAGCGAACTACCTTCACTCCAAATTTTGTCCTAGTATTGCAGATTTGTAGTGCTTTTTCCATGGCAAATAACTTACTTTGAAAATCCCAGCAGTCCAGCACTAATTACTTGATACAACTTCATGCATGGTAGAACTTCTAATTTGCGGTTGAGTCTCATGGTTGGCGATTCGCAGATGTCCTGCTCCTCAGTCATCCTCCATGTACATCCACCTGGAACCATACACTGCAACGGTGATGCATGAGCCTGAATCACTGTTGCTAGCCTACCGACCACTGCTACCAAGGGCCAGCCTAAAAAGGCTGGGCCGGGCCACTTCGAGCGGCCTGTTCTGTTTTCTATCCCCAACGATAGAGGCCCATACAAGTTTGGTTTTGTGGGATGCTGATGTTCCGGACAAATACGAGGTGCATGTGTGGAGAATTCTTAAGAACTAGTCGCGAACCGTGCATTCTCACAGGCTACTTTGTACTATATTTAATAAGATTTATTTATCATACCGTAAAAAATTGATAATCAATTGGTAGACCATTGTTTAGGGCTCACTCCTTTTTCTATGAAGCATCCAAACACCTTGGGGGCAACTCTTGTTTTTTCAATTACCGTAGGGTTTCCCTACGCATGATATGAGTATTCTGAATTCTACTTTGTGGTGTACTCATGCAATTCCGTTTAAGCAGCAAATCAACATAAAAAAATATACAAAAAAGAAGGTAACCTTGTTATCATAAGAAAATATTGTGCCACTTTTGATGTTCTGCTGTTCAAGAATATCCTAATCAATTTTGCACTCGTGGATGATAGCAATTATTCTACATGTTTGTGTGAAAAATAAGATGACTGTAATATACCTTTCAATTTTCAAACGGTTGTGGAAGTTACTATAATGACACGTCCGGAAGAATCTTCATAAACTAATCTCACCTTCTCACCCGATAATCACCTTGATTGATCCAAAATCATATTTAGTTTCTTTTTCTCACTAAAGAAAATTTTGAGAGTTTTCTTCAAATAATCATTCTCTTTAGCTAGAGTGTCATAAAACTCACATGCTTAGCTCTTACCAGCCCTAGCATATCTTTCCTTATGCACAACCACATCTAGCTTCAAAGCCTCACAAGACGGTTATGTACTTATATCTCATCCATAGTTATATGCGGAACTACAAAGACGATTGCGAAATCTAGCAGATGCAAAGATGAAGGTGCAAGCTGTTATAGAAGGAAGACATGGTAGGACCAAGCAAGCGGTACCGATGAGCAGGTAGAGTTTAGAGACGGTTCAAACATATGACATGAAAGATTGTAGGAACAAAAGATGTGGTTAATCAAATAATACAACAAAGGAGCTCTCAAGTGGAGGTTTCGGGCAGGATAGCTTGAATACTGACACGCATATTGCGGTAATGTGCACAAGCCCTTATGGTGGGGTGCTCCTAAAGGTGGGAGAAAAAATACAGAACCAACTTAGAGTGAATTATTAGAGAAGCACAATGACTTTAATGAATAAGAGTAACTGTGGAGATTGTTGAGCATGGTGACTCATATCTTAGTCTTTTAGAATATAAAAGGATGTGCTATAAGGAGTACTAGATGAATACTAATAGGATTAGGATTCATATTTTTCTTTTGGATTGGATTCTTACTCCACTTATGAGGGGTGTTAGGGGGACTATATAAGCCATGCTGGGTGGTCATGGAGAATCCAATCAACCAAGCAAAAAAAAAAACCAAAGAAGCCATTCATCCAAAGGTAGATGTGCACGAGAGGTTAGGTTAATTTTTAGCACTAGATTCTTATATAGGGTAAGGATATGAGGGTTTTAAAAGATCCGAGAGGGTTGCGAGAGAGCGACAATCCCTTGTAATCTTTTGATGTTTTGCTTAAGGAATTTACGGTCGACATCACCAAATCTTTTCTCTCTCGCCGTGGTTGCTTTAACGTCATTATTTTGTTCTCTCTATGAGATTCATCTTCTTCATTCTTTATGGCATGTACACTCATGTCATATCTCATAAACTTTGATCCGATCTGGAGGTTGTTACGCATAAGAAGAGGTATTAGAGTGTAATAAATCATTTAGTTGTTACCTGGTTTAATGTTCCCCTAGGTTTTCTTTATTGCATCTTGGACTTAGTTTGTAATGCTGGCCTTTCTATGAATTAATAGCATTTTTCTTTTATCTCTAAAAAATAGTAGTTAAGCCAGTGATTATACAGGTTTACCGGAGACATGTCTAACTCTCAAGGTTAGAGGATCTCCAATAATTATGCTTCACCATTATCATGGGTCCATTCAATAAATTTAGGTTCCTTTCATTCAGGTTTCAGCTTCTAGCTTCTAGCTTCCAGAAATTAGAAGCCGGAATGAACACGTTGACTTTTAATTTTGCCTTTTGTTTTGCTTTTCTTCTTTTTTTCATTTTCTTTGCATTGTCCATGGAAAAGAGACTAGCGTGACGACAAACCAATTTGGTTTTATGCCTGGGAGATTGACTACGGAGGCGATTTTCTTGCTATGACAATTGATGGAGAGTTATAGGGAGCATAAGAAGGACCTTCACATGATATTTATTGACTTGGAAAAAACCTATAACAAAGTGCCAAGAAAGGTCATGTGGTAGGCGCTTCAAAAAAAAAAGAATCCCAACAAAATATATTACCCTAATTAAGGACATGTACAAAAAATATTGTGACTAATGTTAGAACATGTAGTAGTCTTACTAATGACTTTCCTATTAAAATAGGACTACACCAAGGGTCAGCGTTGAGTCCATACAATTTTGCCCTAGTGATGGACAAGGTCACACGGGACATACAAGGAGATATCTCTTGGTGTATGCTTTTCGCTGATGATGCGGTGCTGGTTGATGAGAGTAGGATAGGTGTTGATAGAAAGCTCGAGTTGTGGAGGAAGAGCTTAGAATTGAAGAGCTTTATACTTAGTAGGACTAAAACTGAGTATATAAGGTGTGATTTCAGTGGTGCTAGGGCAGATAATGGAGATGTTAGATTGGATGGACAAGTAATGCCTAAGAAGGACACGTTTCATTATTTAGGATCGATGCTACAGTGGGACGGTGAGATTGATGAAGACGTGAGCCACAGGATAAGAGCGGGGTGGGTGAAATGGCGCCAAGCATCTAGTGTCCTGTGTGACAAAAAAATCCCTAAAATATTAAAGGGTAAGTTCTGTGGGATGACGATTAGACCCACAATGCTATATGGAGCAGAATGTTGGGCAACTAAAATACAATATATATAAAAAATAAGTGTAGCGAAGATGAGGATGTTGCGGTGGATCTATGATCATACAAGGCGGGATCGCATCCGCAATGATGATATACGTGATAGGGTGGGGGTAGCACCAATTGAAGAAAAGCTTGTCCAACATTGCTTGAGATGGTTTGGACATCTCCAACGATGGTCTCTTGAGGCACCGGTACGTAGTGGAATTTTAAGACATACTGAAAATGTAAGAAGAGGCAGAGGTTGACCAAAACTGACGTGGGAGGAAACAATTAAAAGAGACTTAAGGGATTGGAATGTATCTAAAGAATTAGCTTTAGATAGAAGCACTTGGAAGTTAGTAATCCACGTACCGAAACCATAAGAAAGTTAAGGGCAGTATTTTAGGCTCTCAGCTCAGATAACAGGTTGTACGGCTTAGGATTTTAGCATTGTAGATTTTTTTTCAAGGCTCTCATCTCTTCGATCTTAAAAAGGTTTCATTCCTAGCTTACCCTAACTTGTTTGGAACAAAAGGCTTTGTTGTTGTTATTATTTGCATTGTCTATGAAGATATAATAGTTTTTTTATTTTTCTTCAATTGAATAACTCAGAAAATGCTAACAGCTGCTACAGTACAATTTCAGCCAACAGCTGAAAGCCAGAAGCCGCTGGAAAAGCCAGAATGAATGCGACCTTAAGCTCTCAGTTCCAACAGAGGTAGCCCCAAATGGAGCATAGACACAATCACACGTCACCATGATGCAGTCTCACCATGAATCGAGTTTATCTATTTTGCTAAATCGTGCCCATGTGCTTCTCTCCTTACTTGTTAGGAGACTGCTTAATTACTCTTATTTTGTTTGAATTAGTTGTTACCAGTAAATTATTTCAGCTTAATAGTGTCAGTTACTAAAGAGTAATCGCATGTCTATAAAATACCTAGAGACGTCTAGGCTAAGGTAACTGAATTCCTCCATTTCTTCTCACATCGTCTTCTTTCTCTTCGGTGAATCTGTGCTGGATCTGTTGAGCTGTCGAATCTCGCTAGTCTTTATTCTTGGTGTGCATCGGGAGGAATGAAGAGCGGCTATCTTTGAGCTATTGCCATAGAGAGAACCTGCACTGGGCCGCAATAAGGTTTCTAGGCAACGCAACCTGCACGACCGCTCGTCTTCTTCGTCTACGTCAATTATTTCTGCGATCGCATGTTTCTACGCTTCTCCTTTTTCTTCATCAACACAACTATAAGTCATTCATGTAACCGATTGACTCTGATATAATTTTGTTCTTATGTATATTTGAAGTACAATATGATCTGTCTGGTGCTGTTAGTTATAAGCTTTGCATCATTAGTATTTTGTAATATATGCTTCTTGTTGACATTTAAAATTAAAATATTGCCCATGTTTTCATCAATCCAGAAATATTATTGCCATCCCTATGCAGGTCTTTATGGCAACAATGGCTTGAAGATTTTGCTCCCCTCCTTCATGGTGCACGCCGGGATGGAGAGTTGACGAGGTTCAGGCGACGCAACACAACGGCATGGGTTTGCAGGAAGAAGGAAAAGAAATGGGGGAGGTAGTAATTCAGGACTCTCAGCTCTAGACGTCACCACACACACATGCAGAATGTTAATTGACGTGATTAACTAGCCATTTACCCACTGTTAACTAATGTAATTAACCAATCATTTACCCACTAGTAATTGTCCATCATCAATACCTAATAAAGCCTCAAATCCAAACGTTTAAATCTCATTCAAACAGAAAAAGATGCACGGTTCAACAAAAATAAGATATACTTGATCTGCCAAGTGGCGTGCCACATCATGGAGCGGTGGCAAGTCACAAATCACACGATTTACCACATGAAAATACACGAATGCGTGTACGTGTGTTTAGCTAAAGCTCTCTTATACCATGTGTCTCAAGCTTTTAAAGAATAATAAGAATTTCACTTTATAAATTGATTTTTTTCTACTTTATCTTAGTAATATGGTATTAAACCATATTAGATTTGGAATTATAAGAAATAGGCCAATCCCCTGAACTATATATTACACAAAAATAATACGCCTAGAAAACGCTACCTACTGGAGAAGTGATGGATGGTACAGATAATAAAACTTTTCATCTACTTTACACGATGATACAAAACATGCGTGGTGATTTTGAGAAAGAGATAGGTCCAAAGACTATATGTATTGTCTGCGCTTCTGTAGAGTCCGAAGAAATGAGCTGAGCTGAGCTGAGCTGAGCTGCCTTATGTTACTCGAGAGCGCTTGGCACCGACGAGGCATAGATGCATCGGTGGAGACTTTACAAATCTAGTGAGCCATAGCGGTCTGATCTGATTTGCTCTTATTTCTATTGTCCACAAAAAATTGCTCTCTAGTGACCATCTTCAGTATTTACCACAGTGGTTCGCTTGAGTGGTGTTTCTTGTTTGACAGTCTGTTGACGGGAAGCGGTATTCACCAGAGGATCAATCTTCCATCTGCAACAAAATGAAAGATAACTAACTACTGTTTAGCTCATGCAAAACAGCATGGCGATTTAACATACAGAGTACTCCAAACTCAAGCCAAGCTAATAGCAATACAAGAGCAAGAGGGATTAAGCCGTGAGCTGATTGATTCTTCTCTTTAATCTTGTTCAAAACTCATTTCACATGGCAATCTAAGATACCAACAACACTCTCCAGTCTTCACAGACACACTTCCCCCAATCGGAATTATTGTGCACCTCACCAAAACAAATTAATAAACACCAAAGTTTAAAGTGACAAGACATGCATTTCATATTGAAATCATTACACAAACGGGGACGGTAGATGCACCAAAAGTGGTTCTACTTATTGGGTTTCAGGAAGTTTCATCACTGATAGGATAGGTTAATTGAAGCGTTAAGTTACACCACAAACAGCACGATACGATGGGGGCAATAACATCTTTAAATAATCTAGTATCTTGCATGTGTTATTATTCAACTGTCTCACTAATATTAAAGAAATCCTAATGTTGTGGCAGAATTTGAGGAATAGCAATATAAGTATACTAATACTGTACTGTAGGACCAGTACCATACTACAAGAAAAAAGACACGGAGATGAGATGAAAGTCTTTCATGAAAACCGCAACCACCGGTCAGGTAGCGGAGACAGACATATCACAATCTATACATTCCAAGAGTAGTCTATGGCGTTGTTCTTTTGGATTTTGCCTTTTCGCTGTTTTAAAAGTCAAAATAAAAAGAATAGTTTTTAGGTTCTAAACACTCTGTGAAACCAAAATTATGCACATCGTCAACGTTTTCTACCATTAGCTGCCGTTTTAAAAAAACACAAATAAAAAGTATCCACCGCAGCCTAAAAAGACAGGGCTGACAGTGCTACTAGCAGCCAAAGACGGTTTCTTAAAAAACGTCTGTATTATGCCGAGTCATCACGTGCTTAGGCACTGCTCGTTAAAGTTTCAGCTTCTACCTTCTAACTTCTTAATTTCATTTTTCATTTTCTTTTGTTCTCTTATTTCTTTGCAATGTTGTTATGATGATACAACTTTTTTTATTTTTTAAATATAATTACATTAATAAAGGTATCAGTAACTATAGTATATTTTTAGTTACTATAATATAAAATAAACCATAAATCTAAACTTATGGACTCAAATAAAGCACCTGCAGAGACCTACACGAATTGCTTTCGAGAATCGCCCCCACCCACCAAACTTTCTAGGAACACCATGACCATCATCGTCATCCATAACTGGGTGCGCGACCGAACGTACGATCGTGTCGCGCCACGAGACAAAATCTTAGATCTGAGCATGCAGCTAACGCGGGTAAATGACCCATAATCATAATCACGCTGTAATTTTTGCCTAGTGAAGTGAAATTCAAACCAACAGGGAGTACACCGACGAAAGGAACGTACTCGTGTGGGAATTTGATCTGGTGCAGAGTATCCGACCGGAGCGACCACGCGAGCGCCGCCCGGGCGCAGTTGGCGAGCGGCTCGACGCGTCCGGCGTCGGTCACCAGCGCGAGAGGGCTGGCGACGTACGCGGTGGCGGCGGTGCCGTCGTCGATGGCGTCGAGATCGCGCACCCACTCGGGCCGCTCCGCCGCGCCTTCCCATAGCACCCGCGCGTTCACCACGAAACCCGCCCACTCCAGCCTGCTCGACAGCAGCATGTCGATCCGGTTCGTCGGCAGCACGGTCTCCTCTGAGACGTGGTAGCCCACCAGCTTCCCCGCCGCGTCGCACGCCGGCGCTTGCAGGAACGACTCGCTGGTCCCTTCGTCCTCGCCAAGAACGCCGACGGGCACGGCGCCCACGGATTTCACCTTCTGCGCCTCGTCGAACAGCTCCGTACGGAGGATGCCGTTCTCGTCGGCGAACACCACGACGCCGTCCATTCTCCGCTTCCGTATCTCCCTGCATCGCATTTGGAGAGAAGGGAGATCTAAATTGTGAGGAGGAGCTGTGAATTGGATAATTAATTATCCGAGAGTGTCAGTGAGATTTGGTGGTGCGAGCATACGTACCTAAGGGCGTGCATCCGTAGGCGCGCGGTGGAGGAGGTGGGGCTGGCGATGTGGAGGAAGCCGAGGCTGGAGCGGGAGAGCACGGCGGCGACGGCGTCGGTGCGGTGGCCGGGCTCGACGACGACCCACATGAGCGGGCCGTCGATGAGGCGGAGGGTGTGGGCCAGGGACGTCAGGGAGGGTGCCTGGAGCGCGGAGGTGGTGGTCGGGGTGACGGCAATGACGGGCCTCGCCGGCCCCTCCCTGCGGCGCCGGCTGCTCCGCTGCGCGTTCTGGACGGCGGCGAGGATGCGGTGGGCCTTGAGGAGCTCGGCGGGGTCCGGGTGGGGCCAGGGGCGGACGCGGATCGGGTGGCGGCCGACGAACACCGGACCGTGGTGGCGCGAGTGTGTCCCGATCTCGGCGGCCACCGTGGTGGTCGTCGTGACAGTGGTGGTAGTCATCGTCGTCGTCGTGATGGCGGCTGTGGCGTTGGCGCCGGCGAGCATGACGTGCGGGGAGACGAGGTGGGCGGTGGGGTCGATGTGCGGGGTGGGCAGGAAGAGGAGGTAGACGACGAGGCGCGAGAAGCGGAAGCCCACGGCCATGGAGGTGGTGCAGAAGAGCGCGTGCAGGAGCAGCCACGCAACGGGCAGCGAGGGCTTGGCCGGCTCGGGCGCGGCGTCGGGCGACGCCGCCACGGGCGCCAGGCCCGGCCGCACCAGCGGGAGCTTCATGTTTGATGCAGCTCCTGTCGGTCTGCTCGTCTCACTGCTTAGCTAAGCTGGCAGTAGGCGGCGGTGGGGGTGGGGTATTATAAGAGGGGGAGCGTGTACTACGTCGCGCATTCATTGGCGGCGGCAGTACCACATAGCAAAACTTGAAGCAATCAAACCGTCCGTCCATGACACAAGGACGGTGGACATGATCCCGCCAGTGATCTGATCCTCACTGGCGGCGAGCCTTGTCCCTGCTTTCCACACTAGATTTACTGCGCCACAAATCACAGCTTTGCTAACCAAACTGCGCCTGATTTAGGATATGTTTATATTGGCTTCTATTGATATCTTTTTTAGCCGTGATGATGAATAATAATGATTAGTACAAATGGTTGATAAATAATAGTGTATTATATAACAAAAAGCTCTATACCATTTGGACCGTCATGCGATTTACAAAATTGTGATATAACAAAATACAAAGTATATTACAACATGTAAAATCGTATATTGTAGTGATTAATAAATTATAGTGACTGGTATAAATGACTTATAGAAGCTGAGGTGTTTCTATTAACTTTATCTTCTGAAAGCAGGAGTCACAAGTAGTAATTAATATAAACGAGGGGAGTTGGCTGCTTACATAATACGGCCTGTTTACATTTCTGCCGACACACACCTTTTTAGTATAGTACATCCATGTTAAACTGCTACAGAATTTTCGAGCCTTCAGGGATGGCACTCACGTGCAAGCCCATGCAGTGTATGGTAGGGTCATGGATGCATACTAATTCTTAATTTCTGATGCACCACCTGTAAAGTCTGCATGTCATTTACCATGCACACACTTCTATTTTCTCAATTCTATTTTCTGCTGATGTCAGTGTCGTTTCCGGATTGGAATTGAACGAACCAGCACCTGATCGGTTGATCCATACCCTGGCTTGAATGCTGGATGGCCCTGTGTCAGATTCCCTGACTGAAAGGAGCAAGCTGTGCAGGAGTCTTCGATCTTCTTCTTCTTCTTCTTCTTCTTCTTCTACAAAGAAACCAATCAGCTTTTTGGGCGGTAAACCGCTGTTTCATTCATTTGAGAAATAGTACGGTGAATCTCTTGCAAGACACAGCTAGAAAATGGGCAGTACAAGATAGCAGCTCATGAACTGAAAAACGATGAAACCGAGTGTGCAATCCCCTTTTGAGCTCATTTGAAGAAAACAGTCTGATGGATATTCAACAGTCTAGCTAGATCAGGGCGTAGATCACAAAACCATGCAATACAACTGGACCAGAGCTAGCTAAATGAAGAAGCTATCAGTGTCACCTAGCAAAATGCACACGACATAAGCAGGTTTTAGATATGTTCCGGCGTTCTACTTGCAACACCTACGCAGCTTGGTGTGCCGCTCACCGGTTGCCGTTGGTGAAAACTGAAAACTTCACGTGAACAATCTGTCAGCCTTCATAACAAACAATTTCTGGCGGGAGTATACGAGTAGTTTGAGCATTCTTAATTCAGTACTCTTTCTTAATATTCTCTTAAAGATAACCTTACATGGACTGCAATTTTTCGAAGTTTGAACAGTTCTTTCTGGCGTCAAAGTCTGAAGTCTGAATGTTTGTTGTGACGTACTGACCGTTCGGTGAAACATGAACATAAACAGCGATGGCATAATATATACTTAATCATGGTTCATAGCATGAGTGGCATGGCTTGCTAATTTTTCCCCTTTTCATCTGCTTTCCTTTGTTTAAGATGCCATATGCCCATTTTAGTCACCGGCTAACAGCTAGCTAGCCCATGAGCAGATGAGCTTAATCATTTCCTGACGCTAAACCGACAAAAGCGACGTTTAGGTTGCAACGAGGCGGGGTCTTTCTCTTTCCCACAGCCACTAACGCCCTTCTTTTAAGTATTAATTAACGTTTCTTTTTTTCTTTTTTAGGCACCAGTGGATGGAGTGGTAGTTGGAGCGTTGTCGTTTAGGCTAGACGCCGTCCGTGCCGGGCCAGGAGAACGCATGCTTTGAGCTCAAGGGAACAGAGCAAATCAGAGCCTTCGATTTGTTCAGTGCAATTGAACCTTGAAAGCTTTTGCTGTGTGTGTAGTAGTTGCAGAGTTACGGCGAGGGCAGGAAGAAGAACGAGGTGAATAAGCAAGGCAATGGCAGGCAAAAACATCTGCCGTTAGGAACCGACAGAAAGGCAGCCAGAGGGTGGTCGCTGAAGAAATGATCATAGGAGCGTGTCCTTTCCCCAGCAGAAAGGCAGAGCCGCACTGCTTTCCTGATCACCATTTGCAGTATTCTTCCTTTCGCCAATCTTTGCCTTCCCGGGATGAGTTGCTATTTGATACTAAACTACCGTAACAACTGTTGTTCCTTACAGCCTAAAAAAAAAGGAAATTAGGGCTAGCTACATTTTCGAGAAATATCGATGGGACTAAATCGAATATAATGATAATATGTTTTGCTTGAAAGTATCACCACATTACAATGGCAATTTTTTTGAACCAAGGGTAAAAACTCTACCATTCATTCAAATGAGAGAATACAGACACCGTCCTCAAAGGGGATACACCACAGCTAGGGAAGAGTCCCCAATGTAAACACCTTGGAGCAAAGCAGACTAGCAGCAAAGCAGGAAGAACCAGGTCGTGCGCCGGCAACGTGCCACACCTGCACGCCCCGAGACAGCTCCGCGGCGTCTCCTGTTGCGCGAAGTACAGGCAGTGGCTTGCCCAAATCACCAAGACATCAGACCAACTTCTCGAACGAGAACCTCCACAACGATTGGCCTGCTTCATGCAGGACACGATCCAGCAACGAGCGCCCGCTCCCCGAGCCTCTTCATCTGTTGATTTGTGATCCAAATTCTATACATTAGGCCAGCTTCTGGACGGAGCGTAGCGGAGGCCCGTCGCCGGAGGCTTAGGGCCGAATTAGGGTTTCCCTGTTATATATATTTCCTGTAAGCCGCCGTTTGGGATATGAGATTAGAGTTGTAAATCCCCGGCATTGTAACCTCACCCCGATATAGTGAAGATTGTTGCTGGCTGGCGCCCGTAGTTTTTTCCCTCTCGCATTGAGAGGGTTTTCCACGTTAAAATCTCGTGTCTCTCTGCGATTGATCTTGTTTACTTCGTCGTTCCTCCGCCGTCGCGTGTAACATCATCTGCCGGCCTGCTCCATCTCAGGAGGAAGGGGAGAGGAGGAGAGGGAGTCCCCATCGCCGCTGCACCGACGGCGAGGGGAGGGCACGGTGGAGGGGGAGAGTTTCGGCACCCGAGTCACCCCGAGCTGCGACTCGAGAGGCCACAAAGGGATGCATGAATTCACATTAGCAACGGCAATATCATTTGATTGGAAGAAATCGCCCATATTCAGTACTTCTGATATGTTAACTGTGGTTTTCTTTAGTGAGTCCTTTGCGGTAGAGATTCTCAACAGAAGTACACGAACTAATGCACTTGCTGTAATGTGTAGGTGGTAACATCAGGATATACCCATCAACTCAACCAAAAATATCTATAACCTAGCCAGGACTACATAACCACTTCAGAACCAAATTATGTCATAAGAGAGTTATCGTTATCCTTGAAAAGTTACCAGAAAGTTATATGTAATTTAGTCGCGTGGTACCGTACCTTTTGATACCTTTCAAGAATGGTAAAAACTCCCATGTCATAAACTTCTGCTTTAAGAATTCGAATGAGTGTTAGACAATTGGAGCTAACTAACTCTAATTTTAGTTCAAATTATAGTAGCTCATTATGGGACATCCTAGTGCCAACCTTTATCTTCACTATTGCACCAAACAATGAATACTCAAAATAAATGTGTTGCATTTGATTCGATTCTTTGTGACAATCCACCTGCATCATTAGAGCAGACCAATCATATGGTTTCGTAGTACACCCCTGTATGCCATAACAAACTTCTTTTGACTTCTTGGCAAATCCGGAATCCGGCCAAATCTGCAGCTATCCAGGCAGCTATGCATGAACAGTCTCCTAAAATTTGGCTACTCAAGACCGAACGAAGTTTTCAGTTGACGTTACATGTTCTTTTCTTGGACATTTCAGTTGACGTTACATGTTTTTGGACCATTGCATAATAAATAGCTTGACTTGTATAGACATAGCAGAAGTCTTTACAAACACTAGCTTTTGTCAGTAATGAAATTAGTGGTAGAAGTAACAAGAATAAATTAAGTAGAAAAGACATGTTACCTTTTACAGCCATCTAACACCTCAAGACAGCAAATTTTAGTACAAGTAATCCTAGGGCCTGTTCTTTACCTCAAAAGCATGTGACTTTTGGCTTTTACTACAGTATCTAACTTTAAAACGGAGTATTTTTTCAAGACAGGGTCTACAAGTTAAACGATCTACACGTTAAAAACCCAACATCTATACCAGCAAAAATCGCAAGTGAGTATCTGTCTCTTCGTAATCTGTACCGTAAACAACCAAAATTCAAAAATTTCAGCCAAAAACCGTAAGCCACAGCCGAAAAGAACAGACCCCTAATATTATAGCTACGACCTCCCTGATGACCCCTGCTTCTAATAACAACTAGCCTCATAGGCGCGGCGACACGCCGCGCCAGCCACCGTGTGTACCGAAGTAAAAGAGGCGATGATCCGCGAGGAGTTTTTTTAAAAAATCGAGGGCACATGCGTATTTTCGAAAAAGCTAAAGGGCTTTTTCGTAAAAAATCGAGGACCCGTACGTAATTTAGAAAACCTCGGGGCGCAATCCTGCAAATTGGAGGGGTGTTTTCAGGAAAAAGCGCCGAAAAAAAACCGTTAGGGACCGTTTCGCGAGAAAAAGGACCTCTTTGTGAGGAAAAAGGACCTCTACGTAATTTCCGAAAAGTACAGGGAAAAGACCTCACCTAGCCGTACAGAAATTTGGCCCGCCACGCGCCGGCGCGAGCACGCGCAGGGGCGACGTGGCGGGGCGCTCCGCGCGGCGTTTCCCCTGGCGTAATAGGGGGAGTATTTCTCCTACATGGTTCACAACTCAAAGCCAGCAGCAAAACGTTTTTCTGGGGAAGTTTCCCAGCTGTGCTCAGTTTAGGAAGGCTCTTTGCTTCGGGTTTAAACATTGGCAAGAAAAGGGTACAGCTACAGCCTGCACAGGAGAGGAAGGTACTGATCAATAACTATTCACGAACAGATGCTTGAAGGAGGGGAATGGAAGGTTCCTCCCTCCAGAAAGCTGGCACATGGGTTAGTGGCCATGTTCCTATCAGCTTCTAAAAGTTGATTTTCGACTTTTCTATAATAGCTAGTTTTTAAACGGAATATCTTTTCAAGATACGGTCTATTACTTAATTGTAGTATATACTGTACCGACTTCATTTATATCGGTAAAAACCGCACGTGAGTTTCTATTACTCTGTAATCTCTTGCACGAACAGCCTAAAAGTCACAAGCCGCAGGCAAAAGTCGCAAACCGCAGCTAAAAAGAACATGCCTATTGTTGTGTTATGAAAGATGGGCTGGGTAGGTTAAGTCAAAACGTCGGCATATGGGAATCGGACACCTCCTCTGTCTCCTTCCCTGAGATGGCGGCTTCTCCTGTTTATTTAACAAGCCAGTAGGCGTCAGGGAGTGAGTAGTTGAGCACGGGTCGGTCAATTTGGTTTGGTTTGTTCTGAGTATGACACTAGTCCTTAACTTTTAAGTTTGATCGTGTGCGAATCAGACTGAAAACTATGTCCATACTACTTGCAATACCATGCAATCCGTCTGAAGCGAAAGAACAATGTCGAAAGAGCCTCAAATTAATAGCTTGTTTGTTCAATCAGAATGCCAGTTCAGGTGCATCCTTGACACACTTCAGTGGAACGAGCCGAGCTACCTCAAACTACTCCCTCTACTATAGCGTGCTCCGAAATAGCCGCCTCAGCTCATCTTTCTGCACGAATATGTAGCACGAGTACAGGAGTACTAGTAGTAGCGTATGTGCCATTAGTTGTTCAGCTATGCAACAGACAGCAAAATTTGAGGTTGGGTGACAATTATTGGTCCTGCAAGGGAAGTGGTAGTTGATTCCTGAAAGCTTTCTGTAGCTTCCCATTACAACGAGTAACATGAAATTATCCATTTCTTCTTATCCTTTTTGATGGTTTGCTAAAATCTCTATGCAAATAAAGCACAAGTATATGCCACTTCTCACACGCTGTATTTCGATGGATCGTATTGTTTGCTCCTCTCAAACTATAGATTAAGGCTCCAATTGGTATTTGTGGAGGCTTTTAAAACACTAATTTGTCGAGTAAATTGCGCTTTTCACTATCTAATTAGACTTCCTCTGTACAAAATACCAGATCTAGCCTTTAATTGCAAACACCACATCCGACCTGTGAACCTGACAGGTCGGGCCTATCCGCAGGCACCATGTGTGCGACTGAGTTGGCTGCCGTCATCACGAATTGGCTGCCTCCAATTGCGCGCGACTTGTCCTCGCCCTAGGCAACGGCCAAGAACGCTGCTTGGCGTTTCTCCCTTCCCCTCAAAATAATCCATCACCCATAGTTCCATACCATCGGATTCTCTTTTAAAATATAAGCGAAGCGATTGCAAGCTCCAATAATAATTCAGGGGGAAATAGGGAAGATGGGGTTGGAAAGGACGCCCTTTTATGCAGTATTTGTTTAAAGTGACACAGCATTGGTCAAAATATTGTTCCTTTAGGAGAAGTGAAAAAAATGACATGTGGTGCCTCTATGACCATACCTTGCACAGGCTGTTTAAAGAAGCTGATGCAGTACTAGGTAAATTCACATACTTAAAGATGTATGCCGTATCAATAACTCAAGCGTAATCAAACTTTAGAGCTGCTAAGGAGTTGAAGAACAATAGAAATTGAGTTAATGCAGTCGAGTAACAAAAATAAGCATGTCCAACAAACAGAATGGAGGCATTGAATAACTGCATCAAATAGATTACTAGATTAGGCACGAATTAATCACACCTTACCATGCAAATGTTTATATAAGCTATGGCCAATCAGAATCATTCCTTTGGACAAGATTTTCTTCAATGATTTCTAGGGAAGGACAAGACTAATATAACTCCAGTGAGAGGAAATAAAAGAAAATACATAAGAAGTTTGTAGAAACAACATACCTGAACATCAACCAATGAGCATGTGACTCCTTCTAAATCCTTCTTAGATACACCAGTGATGTTTGTCCTATAGTCTGCAATAGCTTTAAAGGGATTTACAAGTTTGTCCAACTTCACCTGAAAAAAAATTCAATTTAATAAGACTTAAGAACAGATATGGTGTTGTGGACGTATTTGTTGGCAAGGTGTACACCCGATGTCTACGACAGCCAGCAGAGTCTCAAGCCGTGGCCATAGCTGGACAGGGCGTGGAGGCAAGGGCAACAATGCCTGGACATGATACAGTGGCTGCTACGGCAACAGCCGAGTCTGCAGCCGACTGTGCAGAAGAAGTTTGATTCACTTGCGGTAGCAGACAACACAGATAAGTAAGCAAAAAGAATTAGTGATATATATGGAAGTTCTTCTTAGTATTACTATATTATCTATATTAGGCAATCTATATTATGTGTGCTATCTATTATAGATTCCCCTGTTAGGAAGGCTCCTAGATATATAAAGGAGACCTGTTGCTATTGAAGGGAGGCAATAAATAATCTATTTAGCAAACTCTCAGCTGGCTCGAAGCCCTGGCTGCAAGGGTCAGGGGTGATCTTCGCCATCATATCTTCCCTCCCTATTCGACGACATCATATGGAAAGTTCTGACATGATTCCAAATCAAGGACATTGTGATGAAATTTGAATTATCCAAAATTTAGAAGTGTTGTAAAATAGCATACTTCTGATTGTTAATGCACCAGACAATCCAATGAATCCAAATATACTTCATTTAGCAAAATAATATACTACCTCCAGATTGTTGTCTACAACACATACTCGGACAACGGCTTCCGTACCACTGTGGCAAAGGACCATCTCACAGTCAAGTGCCAACATAGCTCCTGAGTTCATATAATTAGAGACTTCTCCTATCCTCATTACTTTCCATCCCTGCAAATAAGTAATGCCAATAATCTGTTGTTATGGAAAAGCTTAAACATTCCTTAACTATCAGACAAGTAAAATGAAGAATCCAAGACATTACTACTTTATGATGAGACTATAAATTGATCTTAAGCTTTACAATTTAGACTGGGGTATATACTGTATATTTTGTATGAAGAATCCTAATCTACAACTGTAGTCCAAGCATTAAAAATCATGAATATTATTCTGACCGAACAATTTAAGATCAACTGGAAAAAGTGCAAACACCACAAAGGGTTGAATCGTCATTTATGAATTAACAGAAGTACAATAAAGCTTTACCTCTTGGTAAGATGGGAAGTCGTAATTTTTCCTGTATTCCGGGTTTTCTGCTGTCAGTTGAACAAGCTTCTGCATTTTGCATAATATACATCAATACAATTGTTCACCAAATAATGTTTGATACCCTTGGAAACTACAAGAATCCAGTAACTCAATTGTTCGCCAAGTAACCTAGAAACTACAAGAATCGTGAAATAGTATAAACATCACCTGCTTAGGAGAAATCTTGTCAGGAAAAGATCCTTCGTATACTGCTCGACAGCTCTTCGTTCCTTATGACGCTTTACCAATTTGCTGAAGTACCGGAACCAAATGTCGTCAGCCTCAAATTCTTAGAAATGAACTGCATATGTAGTCAAACACAGTTGTTTGAATCAAAATATTACCTTTTGAAAATCTTTGGAGAAGGTTAGAAGGAAAGCAAGCAGCACATCCCTGGACCGTTTCTTGGGGTCACTTACAGAAGCACCAAACTTCTTGTCGTTCCGAGCCAAGAAATCTTTCCATCCCCCCTCAGTGCCTTTCAGCCCGTTCTTCTGAGTGAACCTCACGATCTCAACGAGCACCTAGCATGGCCAGAGCAATAAACAGCAACGTAGAATTAGGAAAATACCTTTCAGGTTTTCGCTTGATGAAGCTTCGTATTTACCTCTTTCTCGGCGCCGGCGAGCAGCTTTCCCATTAGATGGCTACGGGGAAAACCAAAGGAAAGGGTTTGCTTAGAGCATCTCCAAGAGATACTCTATATGACTCTTAATATTTAAATTTTAGAGTTGAAAGGTAAAAAGTAGCTCCAACAGATTCCCAAATAGACTCTCAAAAATAGAACACACCAAAAAAATGAGCTCTCGCTCTCTACTTATAGAGGATGGTCTAGACTCCCAATACTGTTTTTCTGGTTTAGGGTATCTGTTGGAGGGAATGATTATTTTAGGACCTTATATCGTGATTAGGATCTATAAAAAGAGATTTAGGGTGTGAATTTATTGGGCATCTCTTGGAGATGCTCTTAGGGTGTGTTTGGTTGCTTTTGGGTGGTGGGATCGTATATCCTGGATGAGGGAAAGTTGGATGAGGATGGCCGTATTTTGAAAAAGAAGAGTGTTTGGTTCGATGTATCTGTGGATACAGGCTGAATGAGTCTGTGATTGGTAGGCTGTATATGAGGCTGTATGAGCGGATACAGTAGGCTGAGAAGGTGTTTGGTTGGCTGTATAGTGGGGTATAGTGACCCTCGAATGTGAGAGGTGGTGTGGTTACCCCCTTCACATGTTTTTTCAGTTTTTTGCACAAACTAAGTTATTTCTAATAGTAATTTATTTACAGTATGACATATTAATTTTTTTAACTTCTGAAAAGAACGTATTTGACAATATGATGATGTATATCAGGGAAATATTTACAACTTTACTCTAAATGAAAAGACATTAATAAAAGGAAAATTCTAATCTGCACATTCTTTTATTTCTCCTACTTTATTTTATCTTTCCCTTTTTTCTTCCCTATTTTTATTTTTCTTTCCACTTCTCTCGGTTTTCCTTTTTCTCTTCACCTCTTCCACCGACGCCTCAACTCCTCCCCTTCTCTTTGCTCTCGGCGCTCTCTCTCCCCTTCCGATTCTCCTCACACCGGCGCCGCCCTGGGCCTCCCGCGCCTCCCCTTCCGATTCTCCTCACCCCGGCGCCGCCCTGGGCCTCCCGCGCCGCAACGCCGCGCCTCACCGTTCGGCTCCCCCTTCCCCGACCTTTGCGCCAGCGGCGGCGCGGGGAGAGCCAGCTGCCGCATCTCAGCGGCGAGGGGAGAGGAGGCACCGCGGGTGGCGGCGGTGGCGCCGCGGGTGGCGGCAGCGGCCGGGGCAACGGCCGGCGGCGCCTCCAACCGCGCGAGGCGGCGGCGACTCCAACCCGCGGGAGCGGCGGCGACTCCACCGACGCTGAGGACGCGGAGGAGAGCGCGCGAGAGGTAATCCTAGCCCGCCCTTCTCTGGACTCCCTCGGTCCTGGATTGCCACGTTCGGCCGAAATGGCCTTCTCCGCTGGTCCGGGATCGAGACCGTATGCGGAACGAGCGGATCCAGTCTGCTACAGTGAATTCATTCAACCAAACACCAGATTTTTTTTGCAATATACGGTGCAGCTGGGATCCGACCGTCCATATTCGGGCAACCAAACACACCCTTAGCTTCTCCTTGAACGCACTCCTCTTCTGCACATGGTTGGGCTCATTTCGGCTGCATTAGCGAAGCAGATCTGTTGGCTTAGCCCACTTGGGGTCCATACCCAGTCAGGAAATGGGATTTTACTTTGAAAAGGCTAACGGCGAATCAATGATGGCCCAGCTTTTATCAAAAGCCTACTGGCCCGATTGGTAAAGATTTTTGGGACATTTTTATATTTTTTAAACCAGGGTAGAAATTTTATCATTCATTTCGAAGAAAAAAGAAATACACTGACCCTAAAGAGATAAATCAAAGACAACTTGGATTTGAAGAGAAGAGGGGAACCAACACCACCAGGAAGGAGTCTCAAACCTAGAACTCCTATCCAAGCACCAAACTGCAAACACAAGATAAGCACTTAGTGGAGCAACAACAAAGAACCTCCTACATACAAATGAAGTCTAGAGCTAGCTATTCTCAAGGCAAAGCACAAAACTGAAGAATCACGACTTTAGCAGAGGCTTGAGATGTAGCCTTCAACCTAGGGTGCTCATCACAATAGCAGCCACACCATGACTCACCAAATTGAATCCACCACGGACACCATACCATTGACTATGTCAGTACTAACTGTAACGTCCTAGGGTCCAAAACGGTTTAGGCCTAACCTCATTCTGGATAGGCCACGTACATGTAGTAACCCGCTTGCACTTTCGTCCTCGCTTCGCACAAACCGGTTAACCGGAGATTACTACCATTGGAAGCCCTAAACTTATATGTAAGTAATTCTCAAGTTAAATTAGCAACGTGGGACTAACCCATATCCTCATGTGCGCAAACACATATAGGTCATCATGAGCCTAATTCAACATGAACCGAGGTGTCACATCCACCCCCTCAAAGGACCCGACGTCCTCATCGACCTAACATACCCACATTAGGGCAAATGATCATGATCTCTCCTCTTGGCACATGTTCGTGCGTTCAGTGCCAACACATATGTCATGCCGTGTGTACACTCTGGGCCCACATGCGCCATGCGTCATATGCCCGCACCCTTGACCCGCACACACTCATGTAATCGTGAAGGTCGGCTCTTATACCATTTGTAACACCCTAGGGTTCAAACCGACTTAGGTCTAACCTCATTCTGGATAGACCACGCACACGTAGCAACCCGCTTGTATTTTCGTCCTCACTTCGCACAAAACAGTTGACCAGAGGTTACTACCATTGGAAATCTTAGGCTTATATGTTAGTACTTCTCAAGCTAAACTAGTAAGGTGAGACTAACCCACACCCTCATGTCAACACACACATATGGGCCATCATGAGTCTAATTCTACAGGGGTCGAGGTGTCACACTAACTCAACACCAAACGACAACCACTGGCATAATAAGCCACAACAAAAGTACGCGGGACCGTAGCTAGCACAATGCAACAACAGAACGTCTAGCAAGAGCTTCCGGATGAAGAAAGCTGACCACCCACACTGCTGCAACTGCAACACTCACCATGCACAACCGACACCCACACAACGCATCAATGACAGCATGCCTCAATCAAGACCCAGACCAACTGCACCCAGGGGGCTCCAACACTATTTGCCTGCTTTTGGGCCTCCTCAACAGCCGCCCTGCTCCTCAAAATAACACCACACCATGAACACCTCCGATAATGGCAAATTGGCTAGCCCCCCTCTTAACGCACACGGCTGCAAGCTGCACCGCTCCCGCAGATCGATACTCGTGACACGCCGCCATCGCCGTTCCGCCCACCAAGTCACCCTGACATCGAGCCAGCTGATCCCAACCTGCAACCTCCATCGTGCAACCGCGTGCACCCTCGTGCGACCGCGACGGGATGCACCACCAGCGGCTGACCCAACGGCGAGGAGGAGGTAACCCAGCCGGATCCTGAGGAGTGACGACACCTGGCCACACCACCGGCGAGGATGAAGAGGTTGCCCGGAGAAGGGGGGGTTTACAAAACGAGGTTTGTGAGTTTAACTAGAATTTACGATCAATCAAAAAATGATTTTGTGATAGGACATGGAGTAAATTACTGTACACGTAACTGTCGGCCACTGAATTTTGTAATCGTTGAGTAGATCATGAAAAAGGAAGAACCATACCATACATGCATGATTTTGTTCTGTTTTTGCTATTTCCCAGCTTATTCTGTGGATGAGTAACTCTGGAAAACTATGGCACTAGCAGATGAGTTCAGGAGCCAGAAGTTTCCTGTTGTAGCTGTCATCGCACCTGCAGCTTCCACGGTTATTATTCTTTTGTTGTTCATTGTAATTCGGTGGAGAAGGACATGCAGGTCTCAGGTATTCGAGTGAATGCTACTCTGTTGACTTCTCTGTTCTTCTTCTTTTCCGTTACAATTGCATGAAAGGAAAAAAGGACTGCAAACAACCTGATAAAACAGATATGATCTATTATATGATGGTTGGCCGGTTCCAAATCCATAATGATTCTGCTCCATCTTGAAGATAGTATAACTCAGAATCCTGTTATGACCGTTCCTTCGGTTGATATATCTACTATAAGGGAAACAACAGGAAATTTCTCCGAAGGAAATATGATTGGCCAAGGTGGATTTGGCATTGTTTATAAGGTCTGCCTTTTTTTTCTCAGTAGAGAATATAGCATTGTTAAATTGAGCAGTCTTTGTTTGTTTTGAAGAAGTGTGTCCCAAACCAGTCACCTGTAGACTGTAGTGTGAAATTGAGCTAACCAAACTAACCATACCCCTCGTGTAAAATCACCGAGCATTATTTATAACCGAAAACACGGCTATACGTATAGTTTTACATTATACAGAGATTACACAATTTTACCCACAGGAGATAATTAACTTATCATATCGACAAATACATGCTTCTTTGGGCATACGATAAAGTGATTAACACAGAGCCATTAAAATATTGAATCTCAAACTGATCTCACCCGCTAAGGTTTTGTTGCCGAGTAGGCTAACCATCTAATCGAAAAAGTCCCCTCTTGTGCCATGTGAAAAAAATACTCAAAAATAAATTAACCATCCACATCATCTCAATGATGAAATCAATGTTGAAACATGATAAATTAATTAACCAGATCCATCCCATACCAAACTTGTGGTTATATGATAAGGTTCAGATCAATAGCGCATAAAGTTAAGTCCTTAAATATTACCCAGGTGATACATTCACATCTCAAAGTACTAACCACACTTTTTCCTTTACTGCAGATCACTCGTTCAAGTGAAAACCATTTTATTTGACCAACACTAATGATATTAGCCATGTTATGGTACATAAATTTTATGATTGTGGTTGACTATCATGATTCAATATCTCATTAAGTCAAAATTAATTAATTGATCAATATGTGATGATGAGCCTAACATAACAATAAGCATGGCTAAGTATACTAGATGTAGAACCCAAGTGGATACTAGTATTGCATCACTAAATAATTAACTATCCTAAAGCGACAATGGAATCAGGCGTTCAAATTATTAAAGGATGAATTAATCAAGATTGGTTAATAACTATCAGGTACAAGGGTCTGTAATAAATTAGCAATGCATAATAATTTAAATAAAAATGATAATACTTAGATTTAAAATAATATGTTCAATATGATCTAAGGTCACAACTTGTCTTGGCTTTACTCAGTTACTACTTTTTGAACTTCAGGTCTTGCTCCTACTCCATTGAAGACGTTATCTAACGAGAGAGAAAGTGAACAAAACACAGATAAATTCAAATAAAATTCAAAAACAACAAAAAAAAATACAACCAAAATATAGAGCTTCATTTTAGATAAATTTAGAAAGAAGAATCGTAATAATCGGAGTTCAGACGGAGGAGAACAGACTCTCGGAAGATTTGCCAGGAAATAAATTCTAAAAAAATAGAGAGAAAGGATAATATTATCTGGAATATTTCCTTCAAAAATATTTTAATAAAAGGCTCGAGGCTGACAGGTAGGCTCTACAGATTTTGAATTTTCTAAAATAAATAAAATTATGGAAAAGGTTTATTTGGCTAATAAGTGGGACCACGGCTCATGGACTTAGTCTACGGGTGGAACTGGTCTACAGTGGACTCGATGCACCGAGGTTGTGTGAATGACAGGTAGGACCTACATGTCATTGAGAGGGACCTTAGGGTTTGGGTATGCTGACGTGGCAGACCGACATGGAGGACACATGTGATGACAAATGGCAAAAGAGATGACATGGATCTTATGTGGCAATGACGTGGCTGACAACTTGGCATGATGACATGGTAGTGCATGGGGGGGTGAGCTGGCAACGAAGCTTGCGTGGTGCTTGCATGGCTTCTTGATGGATCCTAGTGTTGATGTGGCAGGACACTTGGGCTGCTGACAAAGATAAATCAACGGCGAGGGCTGCTCTACACTGACAATGATGAACAATGGTGAACTGGATGTCAGCAAGATCATCAGGAGCTTCCCCGAGTGATGGTGATGTTGGCTAACAGCTTCGATTGGCTAGGGAAGGTAGGCACGATGGTCAGCGGCAATGCGGGTGGCAGTGAGGCTTAGAAAACGAGGAAGGCTCGGCAAGGGGTGGTGTGATGTGCATTGTGATCAGAAGCTCTTGGCGATGCTCCTTAAGCAAGGCATGAGGACAAACGATCATCGAAATGACACTACGATAAGATTTGGCGGTGGCGCAGAGGGGCCACACGGCAACGCTTGGTTCAGCGAGTTCCGAGGCGCGACAAGGGGCAGAAGAGATGAAACGAAGTACGGTGAACTTGTAACAGCGATTGGAAAAAATTGGATTCGATGATTCGTCTAGTATACATTAATTTTATATCTAAAAATATTTCTATGAGCGTGGCATGGGGAAGTCTGTTTACCCTTAGCTCTAGTGTACATCTTGGACAGCCTATGCATCTTTGTGGGCTAACAAATGCTCTAATGTTGTCTAGTTGCATTAGTCCATTGGCCCAACAAACTTTCGATTGGCCCAAAAATCCCAAACAAAGGATCAGAAGGCATGCTCCCAACCCTATCGCTCGTTCTCTCCCTCTCACACCATCGATCACCACCACCACTCACCAGTTGGCAGTTGCCCTCCAACCATTCGATTTTGCTATAGTGGAAGCCTAAGTTCCCAACCCATCGTACCCGATACAAACCCGGGGGGATTCCCGGCCCCGGGCGTGTCCACGTCGCCCCGCCCGCGTGTCCGGCCGGCGCGTGGCGGGGCAATTCCTGTACGGCCGGAGGAGGTAGTTTCCTCCAGTTTTTCGGAAATTACGTAAAGGTCCTTTTTCCTCGCGAAAAGGTCCCTGCAAGTTTTTTTCCAAAAAAAATTTTGGATAGCGCCCCGTAGATTCCCGAAATTACGTATAGGCCCTTATTTACTTACGTACAGGTCCTTACAAGTCCTCGATTTTTTCCGAAAAACCCCTTTAGCTTTCTCGAAAATACGTATGTGCCCTCGATTTTTTTAAAAAAACTCCTCACGAATTATCGCCTCTTTTACTTCGGTACACACAGTGGCTGGCGCGGCGTGTCGCCGCGCCTATGAGGTTAGTTTGCTACTACGTTAGTCCATCTCCACGCCTCCTGGGCTCCCTTACCCACTGGCCGCCACCTTCACTTCCCCCATCGGTTGCCATCTTCACCTCTCTCTTCGCTGTTGGGATCCTGATGTGTGACTGCGCAAGGCCTAATATGTGTTGATCCTTGGCTTCAAAGCGCTAAAATGCAAGGATATGATGGGAGCGACATCAGCTAGGGAAATCGATATGTTCGGTAGGGCTTTGGTTTCTATTTGTTACAGTAACTAGTTTTTAAACGATGTATTTTTTCAAGGCAAAGTCTACATGTAGATTATTGTATACACTGTACCGAATTCAGTTATACCAACTAAAACCACATACGACTATTTTTCTTCACATACTGTCTCTCATAAATAGTCAAAATTAAAAAATTAAACTAAAAACTATAAGACATAGTCTAAAAAACATATCCAATAGAAACGCACACTGGTTCCCGTTCTTAGCTTAATAATTCATTTATTTCTCACGAAGATGCTTCACATCCAAAACTGGCACAACCGACGAGTCAGCGTTCTAGAGGGAGCTCGGGGGCAGGCAGGTTGCAGGGCATTGAGCTGTACTCCAAAACTCGTCCGCGGTCATATATGACGTCATAGACCTGATCAGAACGCATACCCAAACGGGAGGTGCATCTGAACCCGAGCACTATCGCTTGAGCTACACGTGCGTGCAGTTCTTAATGCGATCGATCGAGCCTGGCTGCCTGGCTATACATTGACATTTTCATAATCGATCCAAAAGTCAGATATATGCATGTACCACACACAATTCTTTCCTCTAATAGAACTGCAAAACAGGAACAGCAAGTAGATTAGGAGATCTGATGGCAATGGCGTGGCCATCTCCCTGTGACCAGTCTGAAGCCAATCCTGCATGCATATCCAGCCATCTCATAGCCAAGTGACAGCCTCATCGCAAGCGTGCAGCCTATCTGCTCTGTTACATAATAGAGAGATACTCAGAAAAATGTTATCTCTAATTTAGCTCTATCTCCTGCTTCGCCGTTGGTCAAACAGGATGAGCCAGCATGCTTAGCACCAATCAAATGGCGGCAAAAAATAATAATAAAAGACTCGTCCAACCCCTTCATATTTCTCGTGCCGATAACTATGGTTTGCGTATAGTGTTGAAAAATGCCTTTTCGTGACGTATGCTGCTGCCCTGATTACAGCCGCAGCGCGCGCGTTTAGTTCATGATCACAGACTAAGCAAAGCACGATGTACTCTATTCCTTACCCAAAAAACAAAGAAGAAATCTTAAAACGTAGCCATGATTTGATATTTTTCATGAGAGAGTTCGACGTGGAATGCGTATTCTTCGGTGAGGAAGAGGACTGACTGGCTCAAAGATATCTCGCCGCAGACGGAGCCTAATGCTGTGATGGCTAGCCCGTTCGTTGGTTCGTAACGCGCATTCTTTGCCCTGACGACCAAACCAGCACATGATAGAAGAGATTCTTTACCGTTTTACTACTAGTACGCTCCAAGAGATCCAGCACGGCGGCAACTGACAGGCACAGGCACAGCCAAGCCTCCGTTGGTTGTTTGTTTTCGGGTTGGATCTATGGAGAAAGAATAGTTTATCTTTTAAGATTATCTTAAGAGTTTTTATCTTTTTAAAGATAGTATAAAAGATAACTTCTTCAATAGTAAAGTATTTATATAACTATTTTTTATCATAACTTCTTACCTCGCACTCTTTTACTATTTGTGTTGATTTACAGGCTAAGTCGTCTCTTACACAAAACATAACATCTATATATATTGTATTACCTACTCTCTCATCTATATGAAATTTTACTTATTTAATATAATTAAGAGATAGATAAGGCCCTGTTTGGATCCCTTGGGCTAACAACTAGTTGCTAAACTTTAGCCCTTGAGGATCCAAACAGGAGGGCTAATGGGTGGGCTAAAGTTTAGCCAAAGCTCCAACTAGTTGTTAGCCAACTAGTTCATCAAATCCAGCTAATGAGGGCTAAAGGACCAGTAGGATGGAAAAAAGACGTTGATACCCACGCCAACCCTTCTAGACCGCCATGCATAGGGGTATAACAGACTTTGTACTGAGATAGTAGTACTTATTAGTCCTTGGATCCAAACAGAACTAGGCTAATCTTTAGCCAGTTAACTATTAGTCAGCTAATAACTAGTCCTAACTAACAACTAGTCCTAGTCCATCCAAACAGGCCATAAGATGATACTATTAAAGATGGCATCACCACCCAAACTGACGGGTGGATCTTGGCGCTGGGCACAAGACCTTCCTCGGGAACCGCGGCGGCAGGCCCACCAACACGCGATGGCCCTGTCCGACGCGGAAAGGTGGGAATCTTGGCGTGAATTCTGGGCGAATCCGTCCGATCGAGCCGACGGCCGACCAGGCCAGCAAGAACGAGGAGAAGCCGTTGGTCCGCAGCTCTGTGCCTCGGCCCCTCGGTGTCATGTGCGCAGTTATACTGCCATGCATGTTTCTTCCCTCGACAAAAAAAAAAAGTGTGGCTCTCGTTGTCTTCCAGTTCACCGAATCCTGATGCTTGCACGGCCACGGCTGCTAGAGGTCACCTCTAGGGTCGTCATGTCGCTCAGCGCATGCGCGCCTGCCACATTTTTGGACGAGACGACAGTGACATGAGCTGCACCTAAACGGTGGAGTTCTGGCTATAAATTTTGTTTTACTTACAGTTACATGTCCGTTGATAAATTAACCCACCCTAGGCAACTCGTCACAACCGAACATGATCTGGATTTTTTTTTAACTCTAGTTTTATTTTTTGACTTATGATTTATAAATTATATCAATTCAGGAGAGATAGTATGCAAAAAGAAATAGTCACATATGATTTTGACCGGTATAGTTATACTCGGTATAGTATCTACTATAATCTACTCGTATATCTTGTTTTAAAAACACATTGTATAAAAGTTAGTTACTGTAGTAGAAAGTGATAAGATAAAATCAAATAAAAAAGAATTCGACCCATGAGTTAGTAGCAGTACCACTCACTTAACAGGGCTTGGCATCAACAACTTTGTTAGGTGAAATTGTTACAAGACACCGGCCAAATTACCGAATAGAGTAGTGCAAGTGGTCGAATTCAAGTATCTTGGAAAATTAAAATTTGTTAAAGTTGTGGGGTGGTTCAATCCCGCACGAGTGAGCCTTGCAAGAGGTCTAATAATATAAAAGAATATACTAATATATCTTCACTTTTTGTAATTATTAAGAGGTAGAATGTGAATTTTCCATTATATCACATTCATATATATAAACCCCTAAAAAAGTATAGGATGGCTATATTCACTCATTTTACAGTAACTCTCTCTCGGTTGGTTTTAACTCCCTTGGTTCCATATCCCCAACGGAAAAAAGGGTACTACGTATCTACTGTTGTGTTTATACCACAACAGTTGGCGCCGTCTGTGGGGAACGCGCAAGAAGCTATGCGAGAAAGAGTCGTCACCATCAGGGAGATCCATTGGATTTCGACCAGCTGGAAGGAAAGCACTACAAAGGTAAGAAGGTAGAGAAACTTCAAATTGGTCGTGCAGTATGTATACATAATATTTGGCACTTGTTGGCTTTAGCATTCCTCTCTGCCGCTATTCGATTGGATTTGTGCTCAAATCACACGGTGACTTCGTACCCCGGTGTACTCTACGGAGTATAAATAAATCTTACGGTGGCCTCATGCTCAACGTACTCTGTGGAGTATACAACGTTAGGAACTTAGCCATCCCGGGCAACTCTATGAGTATAAAATAAATTATACAGCGGCCTCGCGCCCCAATATACTCTGCGGAGTATAAAGCGCCATGGACTTAGCTATCTCGGGCAACTCTACGGAGTATAAAATAAATTGCACGGTGGCTTCGGCTCCGACGTACTCTACAGAGTATAAAGCATCGGGAACTTACTGTCCTGGGCAACTCTATAGAGTATAAAATAAATTGCATGTTGGATTCAGCCCCGACGTACTCTGCGGAATATAAAACACCAAGAACCTCATGTTTCGAGCCACTCTACGAAGTATAAATAAATCATATGATGCGGGATGGTGCATTCGTGGCTGCGTGCACTTCCTACCAGCGATAACTTCGATGAGCCTCGCACGCTTCATGCATCCCACCAGGAAGTTTGTCACACTAACGGCATCAAACGATAGTTCCGCCCCTGAGCGAGAACTGCGTTCAGCCACTTCATGGTCGTGACTTTGTAGACACCGTTTGACAACCTCGTGGTCGTGACTTAGTCGATGCTTGTCCGAGCGGTAGGGGACGGAGCCTGCGTTTCAAGTCTTCGTCCCGCCACCGACTTCGTCAACGCCAGTCCGAAGGGTGGGGGATAGAGCGCGCGCTTCAAGTCTTCGTCCCGCTGCCGACTTCATCGATACTAGTCCAAAGGGTGGGGGACAGAGCGCGCGCTTCAAGTTTTCGTCCTGCTGCCGGCTTCATTGACGCCCACAACCACGTCATGATCGACGTCGTCATGAGGCATTCTACGATCACCTCGTGGTCCAGATTTCATCGATACTCGACCACCTTGTGTTCGCGACTTCGTCGACACTTATCCGACTGGCTCGGTGTTGAGACTTCGTCGACACTCGACCACCTCATGATCGCGACTTCGTCGACACTTGTCCTACCACCTCAGCGTTGAGACTTCATCGATGCTCAACCACTTCCAGATGTTGACAACAAGTGTTTGGTTGCTTCCATGTGGCACCCCATCGCCAAGATCTTTTAGTAAGTCAAGGAAACAACTAGTATCCCTATCTAAAACCCAAGTAATGTCCTGGCTAACATGATACTCTTGTCTACCATCGTCAGTGCACTCGACATAAGAACCAACACAGACAGCTACTCTACACGCCAATCCTGAATCCATCCTATGCACATTAGAATGGAATGAAGATAGCAATATCAGAGCATAACCCTAAATCGATGCACATAACAATGGAACGAAGATAGCAATATCAGAGCACAACCCTAAATCGACACACGTCAACCCAAATCTAAACTACACAACCAGATCAACACCAAATCGGCACAACAAGTGAAATAAAATCTCGAAGTAAAAGCATTAGGAAGAACCTTACCTGTCGGGGACCCATGAAAGTTGCACAGGCTTCGACGAGGAGTCCGTGCTCCTATAGCCAATTTTGTCAGTGTATTTTGGTTAAATCATATATTTTAGATATCCGTTGATAAAAAGAAACAATATATGGTGTCCTATAGCCAATTTCTCCTTGGATTAAATACTCTCGACTTTGTTCGGCCGGAGGCGGCTGTCTATCTCGTCTCTTTTCCAATTCTTATTCTTAGCTCCGGAGAAGTAGGATCTTTGGTGTTTCGTGGTGTACGAGTAGTTCAGTGCTTTGACGAAATGTTGAGTAGATGGAAAAAATGGAGATGACTGCAGCGGCGATTAAACATGCTGAGTAGATGGAGATGATTGCAGCGGCGATTGGAATTATGATAGTTTTTCTCCACAAAAAGAATTATGACAGTTTAAACGAAATATTACAGCAAGTTTATACTAGTGGAACCTCACGGCACCATATGGTGGATTCTTTTTAACTGTAGTTGATAGGTTTTTCCAACGTAAATATTTATACGAACAAATTGAATGTCGATAAACCGATAAATTATTTTTAAAATTATTATAATAAATCATTTTAAAATAATAATAATAAATCACTATATTTATTTATTGAGAGAAGTCAGAAGCCACAAACCACATGAGCCGAAGAGAGAGAGATGTTGTAGTAAGTACCGAAAGTTACTAGGATGGTAAAGCGCGCTTAGAGCAAGTATAATAAGAGGCTGTTAGTAGGCTGTATGCTGAGGTGGAGGAGAGAGAAGAGAGGTGGGCTGTAAGTTTACAACCAGCTGAAGCACAAGAACTAAGAAACTTTGTGAGAGAAAGAGGTGGGTCATACAGCCTTCAGCTGGCTGTAAACTACTATATGAATGAGCTAATAAGTGAGCTGTAAGTGTCCATACAGTTAGCTAAAGGCTGTATTATTAGTCTTGCTCTTAAGCCGGCTAAACTTGGTTTTAACCTCTGGCTCCTGAGTAGCTCAAACGGTGGCTGGAATTGGCCCCAAGGGACGGGACGCCGCTAGGGGGCGTGGCCTGCGCGTGGCGGTCCGTCCATCCGGCGGTGCCACTGTCCCGGGCCACATGTCAGCGTCCGGCATGCTCGACAGCGGAAGAGTCCACAGGCTTCCGTGCCTGGAAGCTGCATGCTTCCCTCTCACGTGCGGTGTATACCAAACCAACGACTCCTACTAAAGCCACTTATTTATGCACAGCTCAAAGAGGACAGAACAATTTGTCCATGGACTCCTACTTAAACTATTTCTTTATGCACAACTCAAAGAGGACAGAACAATTTGTTCAGGGACGCGTGGGAGAAAAATTCCGAGATTCGGATCTTTGAGGCCCCACAGAAACGACCCTTGTCACAGGTCGCCCTGCTCCATTTCAACGTTGGATTCCAAGATGCACGTTGGCAGCGATAGATACCCTTTATATGTGGCTTAGCTAAATAGATACCCGGCCTTGTCCTCCATGCCGTGCCGCATGTAACAGGCAACACATGCTACGCACAAGGATTTTGGTAGGACAGGCAATGGTCCCAGCCAGCAGTTGATAGTTCAGCAGCAAGGTTTTCCGGTTGTTTTCACTACCGACCCGGTGAGGTTTATTTCAGGTAATTGATCCATTTAAAGAAATATGATGCCTTTTAGGCTCTGCTTCAACGAGCTTTTTAAAAGTTAAGGTTGATCCATTTAAAGGAGTACGATGCCTTTTAGATCCTGTTTCAATGAGTTTCTGCTTCTGATTTTTATTTTTTAAATTTTATCTTTTTTATTTTTTGTCTTTTTAGTTTTTAGTTTTTTCTTTTTGCATTATCTATAACGATATATTTTTAAAAAATTAATTACATTCAAAAGGCTAACACAAGTTATAACGTATTTTCAGCCGAATGGGCACTACCTTGAACTGTACAACGATGATAGGGTAGCTCATCACATCCGTTTCAGGCTTTCATCAACAGTGACGATTACAATAGTGCGCATCACTGTACGATACAATCCTTGTCATCTGAAAAGGAGACACCTAGAAGTCTCTGATATGTTCGCCAAGTCGATGGCTTGATGCTGTATATCTGATTAAGACCAGACGTTGATTCAGATACACATGAAAAATGCTGGATTAGTCTATTTTCTGTTGCTCACGCCACTTGGATTCGTGCATAAAACGCTTGCCGATCAAATTTTTCCAGAACTTATGGACATGATGACTGAACAATATCAGAACCCATGGAGTCTAGTGAAGTTACCGTCTTGTCCCAAAAAGATTTCCTAGGGAAACAATCATGCATGCACCTAAACCAGGGGCGGATCCAGCGGTGGGGCGGGGGGCTCGAGCCCCCATACTGCTACCGAACCCTTGGAGCCCCCCTATAAATTTTTAGCTATGGATGTATGGTGTAGGAGGGGCATAGTGAAGTTATGTCGCTGTATCGCTTTTGTTCAGCCCCTCCTAAAATTTTTCCTGGATTCGCCACTGACCTAAACCATGCATCCAGGCAACCATATCGGCCTTAAATTCACGGGTATACTACTCTACGTAGGAAGAGAAGCTATATGAAGACTACGGGTCTATTTGGCAATAGCTGCGGCTTATGAATTTTGACTGAAAATTTTAAATTTTAGCTATTTATAGTACAGATTACTCATCGACTAAGTGGAGGTGACTAAAGGTTACTGGTACAAGATAGCAAGCACTGCGATTCCCCTTTCACCTTTCCCTGTCCGGCCCCGGTGGCCCCCGCAGGAAACTGGAATCTCGAGTGAATTGGTGTATTACAAATCAGCCAATGGCATAGCTAGAAATTCGTAGGTGGTCAGGTGATACATGCTCCTTGCAGCAGCCAAACACAAGCTTCTTATTCAGAGCACTGCTCGTCAACAGCTAGCACCAACGGCGGCTCTGCCCTAATATTAAACGGCATATACAGAACGCAACGGCACCGCCGAAATAATCTCCATTCCTTCCTTCATTCTCTGTTTTAATATAGTATGTTCGAGATCGCATTTTTCTTTTCTCGTTTGCAGTTGGTAAAGGCGGCCGCCGGCGCCTACGGCCGTATGACCTCTGTTTCTCCCCGGTCTTGATGTGCGTGTAGTGCATCCATGAACAACACGTTGTTATGCTTGCTCGTTAATTATACTCTCAAGAAAGTTATACTTTGCTAAGAGTTAATCACACCACGTACATGTGCTTAACTAAAGCCTCCGACGTCCATTGCTATTGCTGTAACACCTAAAAAGTTGGAGGATGTTTAAGGTTAGATTTTCGTTTCGTTTTTTTTTTCTAAACGAAAGGAGATTCACCGGCTTGAGTTTTCCCCGGCCGGTCCATTTGATGCGCACTGGACTAGGAAGTGATCGATTACATCAAGCACAAATGCCAAGCCAAGAATAAATGGTTTCTTGGAGCAACTTGTTTTTATTCTTTTCTTTGTTCATGGGAGCATCTAATGCTTAAGCATCAGTTTGTGACAGAGAAGACTGATTACAAATGGTAGTAGCCATTCTAATGCACGAATCACGCCACGCACACCGACCTAAGACCACACACTATCGCGCGTCCTTGCTCGATTGCGATGTTAAGTAATTTATTTTCCCTAAAACAAAAGCACTTTAATCACTAAGCTTTATTTTTTTATATATTGTTCATCCACACAAGATTCGAGTGACATTTTTCTGAGCCAATTTTGAACGGCATGTAATGTAAAACTGTAGCACTACAGGTCGATCAATTGTTTCACTTGGACACGCTACCATCTTGGTGGAGCTGCTCGATAGGAGATTTGAAAGGTGGAAAGCAATGGTTAACAATTAACTTGTCTTGTGCCTAACCTTGATGTGAATGTCCGGCTATTTTAGGCTGCAATTGATCCCCTACCACCAATAAAACTTGCCAAATTAATCCTTGAGGATATTCTTCGGAGTTTCGAGGGAAAATTCTACTGATATTATACGCCCACTGGATCACAAATACATGGAACATTCAAAGTAGACTTAACACAAGCACTGAGACTGAATTAATGTGAAAGATTCACTTACGTACTAACGCTCATGCCTGACATCATTCGTGGAAAGAAATCGGACACCATCGTGCATGCAATTTACTTCTGCATTTTTTAGAGAGGGTGCAGTTTCCTTTTGCTGACTAACCTCGAATAAAACAAATGCTTATCTGTAAAGAAGAATCTAAATACTGAAAGATTGAGTCCAACGAAATATCATAAAACAACACGCGTGCTTCGCCTAGAACTTGTTGATTCTCCAGTAAGTAATTACGATAAAAAAAACCTAGCAAGTTGGGTTAATTTCGGTTGGCTGATGCATGCCTCATCTGCTTGCTACTTGCAATCTGGAAATGCGCTATTGTGCTTGGTTGGGTCGAAAGGAATGCAAGTGCGTCGCAGATTCTTTTTGTCTGAAACCGTCTTAGCTTCTGAAAAATGAGGGGTAAGATCGACCACTTAATTGCAGAAACAATGAAATCTCGTACAAAATTAGTAATTTGCTTGAAATCTTGACCTCTCGTTTGCTCCTTACGACAAGATAAGAAAGGCGAGGAAAGTAACGTGGACCAGATAATTCACAGTTGCTCCTTATGACAAGATAAGATGCGGAGTATCTTGCAGAAAATACTGCAAATGCATTCATATCCACCCTTTGAGGGATTGCAATCTTATCGAATCCATTAATTCCAGGGTGAATTAAGGGGTTGCTATTTTGTAAACATTTTAACTGGTTTAATTCCTAGATAATTGGATCGTGTAGTAGTTTCTTTGGTTATAGTAGCTTATCATAGAGAAATGGAAACCGAACCAGAACAGGATACTCCCCCGTTTGGTAGTCTTTTTCACCATTTTTGACGAGAGGACATTCCGTTACTTCTTCCCCTTGGTTTGGTGTCTACTCTAACCCTGCCTTACATCACAAACAGGGACGAATTGAATTGGGAATCGTTAATAAGGAACTTAATACTGATTAAAAATGGAAGTGACAGCGATTTGGTCAGTAGAATCTGCGCGCAACCCCAGGCGATTAGCGCAATAATTTAGTCGATCGTAATGCCCCCAGAGCGAAGATTCCTTGCATCGCGTGACTTCAGTGCGCATCCGGTGCTGATCCCAAGTTGTTAACCTCAGATTCCACAGGTTCACCTCAGAAATTCAGTATCACACCTACCCGGATCTTCTGCACCAACAACGGCGCCCAAGATGAAAAATGCGTCTCGTTGTTAGTAGCTCTTGACCACCGGCTGACGAATGGAGCGGCCAGTCAATCGTTTTTGTTTTGTTTAATGCATGTTGTGAAGAAGTGAAAAGGAGACGGAGTAATTTACATTGACCCTAGGATTGTCTGGCCATAGAAGTGTGTCGCCCACATTTTTAATATCTATCTTGTAGTCACTATTTTTTTATATTTTAAACAAATGTGATTGGGTAAATTCACGGTAACGACATTGGTAGTACTTTACTCACCCTACCATCACACAGCCTCCAAAAGGAGGTTAAATCCGATTTCATGAATTAGCCAAATTTGTTATATTATCCTGTTCCACAAGTTGCGAATTTATTTCACTATTTGTATTCGTCTAGGAATAGTATACTGATACACACTTAACGGGATTGAATAACCCGTTAAAGAGCTACTTTAATGCTTAATCAAAAGTCTTAGAGCATCTTCAACAAATCTTCTAAAGTGCTCATATCCCCTATATTTTAGAAGAAAAGGTAAAAAAAGGGTTCCAACAGATCCCCTAAGTGGTACCCAAAAATATAGATGACTCCATCCTGATTTTTCGTCCCCCATATATGGAGGACGCACACCATCCCCTAAATCGGTCCCAACGCTTCTGCGACGTCCAATCCCCTAAATTCTTTGGTTGATAGTTTTTGCGGACCCAGATTTTAATTTAGGGGACCATATTTAGAGGACTTGTTGGAGGTTACATATTTTTAGTCTTCTATATTCTAGATTGTGTCCTCTAAAAAGTGATTTAGGGGATGAGATTTAGAGGACATTGTTGGAGATGCTCTTAGACAATATTATAATAGCTTATGCCAGGACGTGGCCATAACACATCATGATTACCTCTCATCGAAGAATCTACTAGCTACTACTCGAAAGTTCTGTGACCCAACTTGTGAGCCTCCCCTGTGGCAATGCTTTATACGATTAAGGGGCAGAAAATTTGTCTTGTGTCTCTGACAACAATCGTCTTGCAGTTGTTTCCTGAGACTCTCCCTCACTGATAATAACAGATCGATGGTTATTAATCAGACTTTTCTCACCGCCAACAACTGCTTACATGCAGACAGAAGGAATCGATAAAGACGTCTCTTCGGCGCTATTTAAGTCTTACTCGGGGAGATAACGGAAAAAACCAACAACAAATAAAGAGAGAGAAAAACAGAGGAGAACAACAATAGCAACATCATTCTACATTAGTGTAAGTAGCATTTTCTCTTGTAATCGCTCATTAAGAACAAATTGTAATCTCATTATAGCAATGAAGATTATCCCATTTTCCCTGTTCTTTTCTTTTGTGATTTTGAAATTTTCTATTATTCGTAAGATCGTCGATTTGATAGTTGACAACAACCCACTCGGATATGGTCTTATTCCAAACTATTAATAACCTGAACAGATAGCACAGGGGCGGGTCAAATGTAACTGACCCTGATATAGTTAAGCAAGCAAAGAATCCGGGCTTCGAACCCGTGGCCCCTAGGCAAGCGGCTGCTCAAGAACTGAGTGTAGCTCCGTTGGCTATGACTGCCGTCGAGCGTTTGGCTCGCCTGTGTTCGAATCTTAGGTTCGCCATGCACGCTGATTTTCACACATACTGTGTGTTCGGTGAAAAAATATGTGTGTACGTTCTATGATGTAAGATAAATTTGGTGACATTTGATCTAAATCTAGTGTATGTTTCTGTAAAATACAGGCATATACGTGGTGTTTGATGCGCGTAAGGGCATCTCCAATGGTCTGAGTCAGCTAGCTATATGCATGTACACATCAGCATATATCCTATGTGGAGGAAAGAGAGTATGCAAAAAAAACCGAGCCAGCTCTTTCTTAAGCACTAGTCTATAACGCCAAACGAGTCAGCCTCTATAAATTCTGTGTGTGCATGTAAGCATCAAATAGCTATCCTTATATATAGTTCTTTAGAATGCTAATTTTAGTGTGTACTATATAAATAATATGGAAGTCTTATAATTAGTTGCTAGCTAGAACTGCCATAATGTGGACCTCCTCTGTGATCTAGAAAAGGCAGCCGCTCCCGGACTCGCGAGATTCCCAAATCTCGCACCAGCGAAATCCCCTCTCGCGTCCGGAGAAGGCCTCGCCAGTCGCCACCCCCCTGGCCTCTCTATAAATACCCGCGCTCCCCTTCCGCCATCTCCACAGCAGCAACGCATCCACACGCAGAGGAGAACAGAGAACATAGTAGGCGCACAGAGGAAGAGAGAGAGGCACCCCGGCTAGCTAGATAGGAGATATGGCGCGGTGGGCCATTGCCATCCACGGAGGCGCCGGCGTCGACCCGAACCTGCCGGAGCAGCGCCAGGAGGAGGCGAAGCGCGTGCTGGCGCGGTGCCTGCAGGTTGGCGTGGACGCGCTGCGCGCCGGCTCGTCCGCGCTGGACGTGGTCGAGGCCGTGGTGCGCGAGCTGGAGACGGACCCCGTCTTCAACTCGGGCCGCGGCTCCGCGCTCACCCGCCGCGGCACCGTCGAGATGGAGGCCAGCATCATGGACGGCCGCGGCCGCCGCTGCGGCGCCGTCTCCGGCGTCTCCACCGTCAAGAACCCCGTCTCCCTGGCCCGCCTCGTCATGGACAAGTCCCCCCACTCCTACCTCGCCTTCGAAGGCGCCGAGGAGTTCGCCCGTGAGCAGGTAACTAATTAATCCCTTCTGTTAATCAACAGTGATTGGCCGTCCTAATTAATCTCGTCGCCATGTTAATACTCGTTCCTGCATGATTTCCTTCCTTTCCTCCCCTTCAAAACCATAAACAATTAAGGAAAATAAACACGGTGCGTGATGATTTAATTAACACGAGTAACATTTTTAATCAAAATTAAATCCCGTGGACCTGGCACCGCGGAACGCGAGAGATTGACGGGTCCGAAGACACGAGTAATCAAAAATTAGGGGGCTCGCTCGACACGTGTAAATGACGTGGGGGGTGCAGGACAAGTGTACAACATGTGTCCAGCTCGAACTTTTTCGAATAAAGCTGCAGTAGCCGAATAGCAACAACTTTGCTGCCCCTGGAAAGACCTTTTTTTTTCTTGCAGAGGTGAATCTTAGCTGGCCATGCAAATCCAGCAAGATTCCATCGCAACAAAACAAGCATGACATGTCATTTCGGCTGCATGTTGATTTGAAGGTAGGAAAAAAACAGTGAAATCACCGCTTTCTTTAAGACTGGGATTGCCTTTTTGATCTTTTTGAGTGCTAGGATCCTTTTTTCGTGTACTATGCTTGATTTGGGTAAACATGCCATGCCATGTAACTATACACGGTTCGTGCTTATGTAACTTTACGTGGTTTCATGGAAAATACAATAAAACAGAAAGTTTTTTTTAGCTCAACAAGGTAAGCAATCTTGCATCCCATGTGAAGACACCATACATCTTAAACCTTGCAGTTGCATCTAGGAATCACTTGTTTTCTTGGTAAGTTTAATTGTTTTTTTAACTTTACTCGTTGGCTTTTACCATTTACCACCTGGTTTCGAATGTTTAAAAAATTATTCCGTAAGATATTTATGTTTTTTTAAACTCTTTCCAATTTGTTTGAGTTGGACCTGCACGTGCTTGTTTCCTTTTCGTCCCCTGGTCTTCGGAGAAAGCTGCGGACCAGATACGGGTTCTGTTTCACTTCAATTGAAAGCAACTGCGACGTAGCTTGTCTACCATCTGCTGCAGGCTCGTTTCCATTTCAGCTTATGGATTCTAGCTATCTTCTAGTTTACTATTTCTTTACTTCATTTTTTCTAATTTTTTGGTTTTTTAGGTTTTTTGTTATTATTTGGAAAAGAAAGAGAAATATAAGAGGCAAAAGGCTAGGACAATAAGGAAAAAAGTGTCAAGAAAACACGGGTCGCGTGATGACAATAGCCGCCTTGCACGATATGTCCATGCCATTCCAACTTGAACTTGTCCTCTGACATAAAAAATTTCAAGCTTTGAAGTCAAGAACGCGCAGCACCCACCAAGCAAAGGCTAGGAATTGCAGCTTGTCCCATGTAGAAAATAATGCTTTGATGCATGCGCACAGAAATCGTTTCCTTTCGTCTAGCCATTCTCCATTAAACAAAGTAAATAGCGCCACCGGGACCAGTGAGTCCACTTGCGCCCGGCCGTCTTACGGACGAATCCGTCGTCCGCTCGTGGACCACCCCGACCATGTACAACAACCGGATCTGATTCGTGCCGAATCCCGCGCCTGGCCTGCACATCTTGCGGCGGTGTGTACTGTGCCGTCTAATTTGGTTTCTGGTTTGGTGTTTTTGCAGGGCCTTGAGGTTGTGGACAATAGCTACTTCATAACCGAGGAGAACGTCGGCATGCTTAAGCTCGCCAAGGAGGCCAACAGCATCCTGGTTCGTTAATTTGTCTGACGAGCTGATCGATTCTTTTGCCTTCGAGTGGCTAATGATCTCGTGAACTGATTGGGTTTTTGTGTTTTTTTATTTCTCGAGCAGTTTGACTACCGGATCCCGCTGGCTGGGACGGACACGTGCAGCGTGCAGGCCGTGTCGGACAACCACAACGGCATGGTGATGAACGGGCTGCCCATCAGCATCTACGCGCCGGAGACGGTGGGGTGCGCGGTGGTGGACTCGAACGGCTTCTGCGCGGCGGCCACGTCCACGGGCGGGCTGATGAACAAGATGACGGGCCGCATCGGGGACTCGCCGCTCATCGGGTCGGGCACGTACGCGTGCGACCTGTGCGCGGTGTCGTGCACGGGCGAGGGCGAGGCCATCATCCGCTCGACGCTGGCGCGCGACGTGGCGGCCGTGATGGAGTACAAGGGCCTCGGGCTGCAGGCGGCCGTGGACTTCTGCGTCAAGGAGCGGCTGGACGAGGGGTTCGCCGGGCTCATCGCCGTGTCCAGGAACGGCGAGGTGGCGTACGGCTTCAACTGCACCGGCATGTTCAGGGGATGCGCCACCGAGGATGGCTTCATGGAGGTCGGCATCTGGGACTGAGCGTGCGCCCGCCGTGCTTCGCTCCGAACCGCTAACGCGTGGTCGGAGCTGGTGTGCATGTGGCCATCTTGCGATCGCCATCTGGTTCTAGACGATTGGAGATTGGATGTGGGATCAACGATGATGATGATTATTATGATTGTGATAATAATTGCTCATGGAAATAATAATGTGAAAGTTCTTTGGCTTCTGAAAAATTGTTCTGTTCGTTCTCTCGTTCTGTTCACCCTCTGAAAATCATTATCTTTGCTGTTGTGTGCGCGCGAGCGCTTGGCCGGCCTTCGCGCTGCTACGAGGATCGACTGAAAACGCGGGGGCATTTGATAATCGGCCAACCTGAATGCATGTCTATGCCGGTGTAATCGAAGTATTTTCTGCATTTTTATTGGGGAAGAGTACTAATCTAAACAAGAAATGGCTGTACATTGTAATCCTACTTGCAACCGACGTGTCTCAGATTGACCCAGAAAAAACAGCTGGAAGTCGATTTCGGCTGGTAGGAGGTACACGTAAGGCCTTGTTTGGAAGTTTAATGTTTCTGGTGTATACGTTTTGGACTTTTAAACAAGACCTAAATGTCCATCTGAGCATGCATGATATTTTCCTTTGTTTTTCAGAGGAATGAGGAACACATTATGGGGTTGTACTTCTTTTCATTGAGACTAGTGATGGACCCAAAAAATTCAGAATAGGTATACGACGTTATGAAAATATTGCTAAATAGAACACATAAAAATCTATAATAGTAAAAATTAAAATACAATTGTTTATACTAAAGACAACATCTCAAATAACATAAAAAATATAAAAATTAAAAATTAACTCAACGATTCTTTGCACCTTGGAAGCGAGATATAATATCATCATCCTTAACTTGCAGAAAAATTCTCACTCAAGAAATATAAGCAAGTAATCATTCAAGTATTGCTCTCTCGTTCTATTTCTTATCATATTCTTCACATAATTCATTAAAAAAACACTCTTTCATCACTAGCAGTTACTATGGGAAGAATTAGCACCAATTTGAAAAGTTTATAAACAATTGCATAATTGAGCTTCTTCTTTATTTGAATAAGCATAATGGAAAGTCCAGAAAGATTGTTCACTTTTGTAAACTTTTTATCTCACGTATATCAACAATGAAGTGTAGCACCCTGAGTAAAAAGAAAAAATGGGAAGTATCATAGCAACTCAAATCATACCAATTAGCATTAAAGATAAAGGATTACCATCCTAATTTGGGATTGAGGGGCCAATTAAAGTGGCCTACTTTTCCACCTTGTGTAGACCTCCATCCCCACAAAACAGAGTTCTCTCTCTCAGGGCCGGTGCAGGCCATGGTGGTGCCACCAATGGAAGGCAGCAGCAGGAGGGGCATGGTCGAAGGCACGTAGGCCGGGCACGGGGCCGGGAGGCAACGCGCAGGCTAGGTGGTTCGACTGGCTGGTGGTAGCACACGAGGCCCGATGCATGGCACGACGCAGTGCAGGTCGGGAGCCAAAGTCGGGAGATGACGCGGCGGGCAGGTGGCGTATGGCCGGGAGGCGGCGCGGCTAGAGGGCAGCACCATGGCCGAGATGGCACAATAGGCTGCGCCATGGCCGGGCAGCGACATGGCCTTGGGAGCACTGTCGGGGCAGGCGCAGCTTGGTGGTGGCGTGGTCGAGGCACCATGGTCCGGCGGTGGTGGTGATCGGTGGCGGCAGGCGGCCATCACATTGTGCCGATTTGGTTCGGCTAGCCGTGGGCACGGTCGAATCGCATTTCACGCATGTCTTTTTTGAGCGTGTGTAATGGATCTTGGTTCGCTTGGCTAAAGGGTTGTTCGCTCAGCCGGATAGCGATTTGCATGGCGAAGATCTAAGCGAACCCGTTCTTTCTCGACCGAGCGAATCTCTCCCCATCTTTTGTCAATCTAATCTTGGTTATCTCTTATTGACTTCCATTCCATTATGTAGGTTCGCACGTGGCTCCTGAGGGAATGTTCGGGCAATTACACATTCCAGACCCTTCATACAATGAGTCCACCAAACACACTCAAGGCAAGTACCTTGTGGTCGTAACCTCTCTGTTCTACTTTCCACATCTTCCATAATTATTCGTTACCATTGCCATTGTGTATAATTATCATATCACAAAAGTTTATTTGGTTATTATCATATCACTAAAATTTACCTGGTTATTATCGTATCAACAAAGTTTACCTTGTTATTATCATATCACTAAAGCTTATCTGGTTATTATCACATCACCAAAGTTTACATGGTTATTATCATACCACTAAAGCTTACCTGGTTCATTGTTCCAATCCTATGCTTCATTGTTGGTCTTCCTAGGTCAGCCCGACGTGTGGACTCTATTTGAGTTATTGTTGATCGTCTCACCAAGATAGCTCACTTTATTCCTATTAAAATCACTTGTTCAGCCAGTGATCTTACCAATATCTACGTCAAGGAAATCATTCGTCTTCATGGCATTCCTAAAACGATTGTCTCAGATCACGACCCAAGTTTGTTTCGCACTTTTGGAAGAGGTTGCATCAGAATCCAGGCACTAAACTCAACTTCGGCACTGCCTTCCACCCTCAAATTGATGGCAAATCAAAGAGGACCATTCGCCCATTGGAGGACATATTGTGTTCGTGCACACTTGCATGCAAGGGCAGTTGGGAAAACCACTCACCACTTGCAGAGTTCTTTTATGATAACAGTTTTCACTCTAGTATCGGCATGACTCCTTTCGAGGCACTTTAGGGTAGGCCTTGCCACTCCCCCCCCCTATTAGGATGAGGTTGGGGAGAAAGGGTTACTTGCTCCTCAACAGATCAGTGACTGGAAGGAGCAAATCGTACTCATCAAGAACAATTTGCTTTCAGCCCAACGTCACCAGAAGAGTTACACCAATCATTCCTGCCATCCAATGGAATTTGAAATGAGTGATCAGGTTCTTTTGAGAGTGTCTCCGACCAAGGGTGTGGTTAGATTTGGGGCAAAAGGAAAGCTGAATCTATTCAAATTCCATTTATCTCATCTCCTGAGGTAATTGATTCGAGGCCGAATCTTTTCTAAGGGGGGAGAGCTATAGCACCTTGAGTAAAAAGAAAGAAGGGGAAGTATCACAATAATTCAAATTATACTAATTAGCATTAAACCTAAAGGATTACCATCCTAATCTAAGCTTGAGGGGCCAATTAAAGGGGCCTACTTTTCCACCTTGTGCAGGCCTCCATTCCCTCAAAACAAGGTTCTCTCTCTCTCTCTCTCTCTTCCCCCTCTTAGGGCCAGTGCAAGCCGTGGCGGCGCCACCGGTAGAAGGCGACTGCAGCAGGGGTGCCAGAGGCGCGTAGGCCGAGCGCGGGGCCGAGAGGCAATGCGTAGGCTAGGTGGCACGGCTGGCCAGTGGTAGTGCACGGGGCCCGGCCTGTGGCCTGACGGCTCACAGATCAGGCACCAAAGTCGGGAGGTGGCGCGGCGGGTCGGGTAGCACGGTAGGCAACACATGGCCGGGAGGCGGCACGGCTGGAGGGCGGCGCTATGGCTAAGATGGCATGGCTGGCGGTGTCACGGTTGAGCAACGACATGGCCGTGGTAGCACGGCAGGGGCAGGTGTGGCTTGGTGGCAGCATGCCCGAGGTGCCATGGTCCGGTGGTCAATGGCGGTGGCCAGAGGCAGGCGGCCGTCACACCGTGCCGACGTGGTTCGGCCGGCCATGGGCATGGCCAAATCATGTTTCACGCATGTCTTTTTTGAGCGTGTGCAGTGGACCTTCGTTCGCTTGGCTAAAGAGTTGTTCGCTCAACTAGATAGCGATTCACACGGTGAAGATATGAGCGAACCTATTCTTTCTTGGCTGTGCAAATCTCTCCCCCATCTTTTTTCAATCTGATCTTGGTCATCTCTGATTCACTTCTGTTCCATCGTGTAGGTTCGCGCGCGGTTTTTGAGGGAACGTTCGGGCAGTTGCGCATTCCAGACCCTTCGTGCAGCGAGTCCGCCAAATGCGTTCAAGGCAAGTATCTCGTGCTCGTAACCTCTTCGTTCCACTTTTCACATCTTCCATGATATTTCATTACCATTGCCATTGAGTACAATTATCATATCACTAAATTTTACTTGGCTATTATCATATCACTAAAGATTATCTGGTTATTATCATATCACCAAAAGCTTACCTGGTTATTATCATATCACTAAAGTTTACCTGGTTATTATCATATCACCAAAGGTTACCTGGTTATTATCATATCAGTAAAGCTTACCCGATTATTATCATATCACTCATGCTTGCCCGATTATTAGCATATCACTCGTGCTTGCCTAGTTATTATCATATCACTCATACTTGTCTGGTTATTATCATACCACTCATGCTTGTCTGGTTATTATCATACCACTCATGCTTGTCTGGTTATTATCATATTACTCATTCTTGCCTGGTTATTATCATGTTACTAATGCTTGCATGTTTGTAGACTTCTAATATTGTATTCAAACCATGATGTTCTAGGTTGTCTTGTTTCACATGCTTTTATGTTTATTAGGATACTCAGTTATTAGTGTTTAGAATTCATGCTTAAATCATTGATGGGTGTAGCGGATGATTATGTTGTAGACTTAGATTTAAACTACTAGCAATCTTTTAGTATCAAAGCTTCTATGTTTTATCTTTCTAATATCATGATGTACTGCTGGTATAATTTCTTATGTCAGTCATGACCGATATATATTAATAATTGTTGACTAATAATCAGTTATCACGTAATAAAACTTAGTTGGTTGTCAACTCTTGTGTGAGCTATGCTATAATACCTCTTTTAGAATAATTCCTAGACCGTTACCACCATGTTATCATTTCACATCACCATTTATCGGGATCTGATGCTACTCCATCTCAAAACCTTTAGCGAATCCTTCCACTTATCATAACCTTATCTGAGCCTTCTCTTAGTTCCTTTAAGTTCATACCATATAACCTGTTAACAATATCACAGTTACCTGACCTAAGGTTATCCACATATAGGGGATTTCTACCCACCTGGTAATATATGGGGGGCGTACAGTTTCGTTACTCAGGATATTACATACCGTTTGCATTTATACAGTCAAGGACAGTGTTGTGCATGACTACTCTCGTATGATCAGTAATGTGGGAAGTAATCGCCGGTGCCATTGTTATAATTTGCTAAATAACAATTATCTTTAATTTTACTATTCCTGTTACCTGTCTCCGATCGTTATCAGTGGTTTTGATAACCTAGTTCCATTGCATTTAACTTGTGCCAATTGTTTGTTAGAATTACTTACCTTTACTCACCTTGTTGCGACCGTTGTTGGGTACTTGCTAAGATTTTCAAATCTCACGCTTACTCTTTTCATTCTCAGGTAAAAGACCAGTGGAGTGATTGCAACATGCATGGTAGGAGCACTCGAATTTTCAGTACTGTGGTTTGCCACTATGCATGTTTCCTTATTTACACCTTATTTGATTGGAAGTGGATCGGTCCTTGTTTCAAACATTTATTTCAGCTTCCACTGGTTCTTTAATAAAGTACTATTAAAGTTTTAATTTTCTTGTGATTTCTACTGTTACTTTTACTTATTCTTTATTTGAGCTACGATGTTCCATAATGGTATCTCATATTGGTATGTGAGGTGCTACACATAACCACGTTGTTCTTGTCATAAGCAGTGAATGAATCAATAGGATTGAATGACGCCATGCAAAGAAGTAAATATGTGTTTACCTCATCAAACCTATCATTAAGATCTCGAAGCTGCCTGTCAATAACACTTAAGAACAGTTCAAAATGAAATCGATGGAGATTCTTGACTTTTTTAAAGAATCTTTTGAATCTTGCAATTGGCTTATAGAAACCATCTATTTGAGCAATTTTTATGCCATGCCTCACACAAAAGGAAGTGACATGTTTAAGAAAAGAATCACATCCATTATCCTCCCACAATAGATGCAATTGAGTCTTTGTGAAATAAATGAGATCGATATCATTAACAAATCTTGATATCTCCTTTGCAAAGCATTGTTTAAGTCATCTGTGTACTCAAATATGGTTAGAAACAAGTGTACCATGAAAACAAACTCAAATGACTCAAATGATGTCAACATAGTTTAGGCATGTATAGCTTCCGTACTTGAAGAGTGATCTTCTCCAATATTTATAAGAACTCGTAGGATTGAAGGATACAAAGAGATAACATGCATAATAGTTTTATAGTGAGATCTCCAACAAGTATCACCCGATCTATCCAAGCATATCTCTTGATTCAAACCTCGACCGGTTTCAATATTACCTAATTCTAATACTTCCACAGTCTATTGAGCTTGAGTTACTAGAACCTTCTATATCTTTTTACAAGACATACAAAAAACACTTAACAAATATGTAAGTTGTTAAAAGAATCAAACGCAATCACTATTCTCCTTAGCAAGGACCTACATATTTCAGATACTAATCGGAGAAGGCAGACTTGAGCAAAATCTGTAAAAGGCAGAGTTAAGCAAAACTTGCACTCTTCTTATATTAGTAAACAACTGTCCCTGATGGAATGATAATCAGGAGATTCAGGAGAAGTTTTGGAATCCGAATGTGGGGTTGTATGGACGTATGTTACATATCGGTTGTTCGTGTATGGGCCAACGGCATTCATAGCGTAAATGCAGCTAAATTCAGTCGCGCTATTTAACGTTGCATGTCCCATCTCGAGGTTCTCGACCGTAAAATTTACATACTGTCGTTCATGGCTGCTTTAGTAGAAAGCAATTAAAAGCCAGGCAAAATCATGATTAACAAAGGGCCAAAGGCAATAAGCGCACGTACGGCAGCATGCTTGCTGGCCGAAATACCTAGTCGGCCCAGCTCACGAGGGCCAGGCTCTGTACCACCCGGCCCACGCGGACACGAGTCCACTAATCCCCAACGTGGCGGCGTGGTTGCAGAACGGGTTGAGCTGGATGTCCGCGACGGATCTAAGAATTTGATACGACTATGTATGTATGTATGTATGTATGTATTATATTTTATATATAGTATTTTTTGTTAAAAATTTAGAAATCCAATTGAATAATTATAAATTATGGTGGGTCCGCCCGAGACTTGGGCTGACACTTTGGATGGCCGACAAAAGAAACCCTTGTAAGGCTCATCCTTATGTGGCGAAACAATTAACGGATTGTAGACACCAGCTTTAGAAGCGTCCGGAATTCAGAACAGGGTAACTAGCAGCGGCTACAATACAATTGAAGCTTCTCACGACCCAACAAAACAACTCGAGGCGAAGATTCCAAAACTATTGTTATTCTAATGCCACTTGAGACTTGGAAGAGTACGATACCGTCGCATGCGTTGGCACGGTGCACCCAACCAGGAGCACTATCCATTCAGTAAAACAACGAGCCCTCCCGAGCGGCTGATGGATTACCTGACCGCACACAACAGCCGTCAGATTTCCATCTTCCGACGGCTCTAGCAACTTGCAAGGACTCGAGGGCCCGGCGCTTTTGACCGCGTTGGCAAATGCAATGCACGGGCAAGTAGTAGTGCCGCATCGGCCGGCCGATGGAGAGTGCACGCCATCACTGCCGTCCGTGTCCAGCCACCAACCGCACTTAATACTCTCTCAGCTCCTTCTTTTCAGCTTTTAAAAATTATTTCTTAGTTTTTATATAATAACTAACTTTTAAACAAAATATATTTTCAAAATAAGATTTACAAGTTAATGATAGTACACACTCTAATAAATTCATTTATGTCAATTAAAATTATGCGTGAGTTTCTCTTACTCTATACTCTCTCACAAACAACCCAAAATATATAAATCATAGTTATAAATCATAAATCACAGCCTAAAAAACAGGCTCTTACTGACGACGAGTCGACTACCGTGCCATGCCTGCGCTGCATCTGCATCTGCTACTGTTTTCCGTTGGAGCTAACGCTCGTATGCTGACACAAGGCACCAAACAGATGCCATGACACACGCTATTTGACATAAAGTCTCATTCTTTTCAACCTAACTTTTCAAAGAGGGCTTATCGGTATTCATTCGTATAAGTGGTTATGATAGAACTAAAAATTATCAATTATAATCATAACATATTAGCTACAGGCCTGTAGCTGAAAAAAAAACACAACCAAAGTAGGGTGGGCCAAATGCAACGCAAACAGGCAGGAACCTCGGCAGGTAGGCGGCCGCCCCGTGAGCAGATCTTTTCGGTCACCGGCCGCACTAGACGTACCAGCAAGCGTACAAGATTTGCTCACTAGGTCCGCTGGTCAGTCACACTCATCAAATAGGATCAGCATCAGACTGACTTTTCATCCCTTGGTGACTGTATGCATTACGGTTCAAACCCAAATCAATCCCTTCCGATGTAGACCTACGTTTGCATGCGGCATGCCTGACTGTAACTAAAAACCTACAGGCTAGACGAAATGGAATTCGCTCACCTATCTAGACGTACAAACCAAAGGTCTTCAAATTTAGGCACTGTTCAGTTGGGCTAAAAAGCTGTGGGTTATGATTGAAATTACACTGTAGCGGTTGAAATTTTACTGTAGCTAAAGATGACTTATTTGGCGTAATTAAATTTAAAAAATTTTAAAATAGAAAAATATGCTAGCTCATCACGGACAACACAAGCGAATACGGAAAAAAAGAACCTGCAAAAAAGCTCAAAAAAGCCAAAAGTTCAAAAAAAAAGACGAAATTTATGAATAGTGAAAAATAAGTCAAAAACTGAAGTCGAAACGAGTGAGGTCTTATTGACAGCTGCTGTTCAACCCTGGATCCTACCTGTTGACTGAGACCAGTTCAATACAAACCAAATTATATGGTTTTTGATTTTAGTATAAATGTTTATACAAATATACTAAATATCAATAAACTAAGAAACTCCTTTGAGAAAAGATAGAAATCCATTACTTTTATCTGGTTAAAAAGGTTATAAGCCACGAGACGAAAAGCAGAAAAGAAGGCGCAGCAATTTTCCATTTCGCCCACCATCCAAGATAAAAAGAGTGACCAAATCGGTCTCGTCAGGGTAGGTGGGCCGTGGGAACACCAACTCCTCACCTCGCTATAAGTTTAAGCGCCGCGCACGCACCAAACCACCAGCACGAGACAACCCAAAACCCCTCGAGCCCCAAGCCACCATGGCGGCGCCGTCCCCGACCACCACCCCCACTCACCACCGCCTCCTCCTCCCCGCCTCCACGCCGGCCCACCGCCGCGCCCTCGCCCCCTCCATCCTCCGCCTCCCGCTCCGAGTCCACAGCCACCGCGCGCGCCTCACTGTCTCGGCGGCCGCCGCCTCGACCGCGTCCCCGTCCGCGCCCGAAGTCGGCGCCGTCCCGGTGAAGCCGACCGTCCTCGTGGCCGAGAAGCTCGGCGCCGCTGGCCTCGCGCTGCTGCGCGAGTTCGCCAACGTCGACTGCTCCTACGGCCTCTCCCCCGAGGAGCTCCGCGCCAAGATCCGGCACTGCGACGCGCTCATCGTGCGGTCGGGGACCAAGGTGGGGCGCGACGTGTTCGAGGAGTCCGGGGGCAGGCTGCGCGTGGTGGGCCGCGCCGGGGTGGGGATCGACAACGTCGATCTCGCCGCCGCCACCGAGCACGGCTGCCTCGTCGTCAACGCGCCCACGGCGAACACCGTCGCCGCGGCGGAGCACGGCATCGCGCTGCTCACTGCCATGGCCAGGAACATCGCGCAGGCCGACGCCTCGCTCAAGGCTGGTGAGTGCAATCTGAATTCTGGAAAAGCTGCCTCCTTTAACATGATACTGCCAGTCTGCCATTGTCTCGAGCTCTATGGTCGTAAGCATGATGAATCTGGTATTGACTTAAAACTCGTAACTATATATCGTGCAGGCATGTCTATTATAGAATCGTTACCTATTCGACAAACTTGAAAGGTTGCTTGTAATAGAAAATAATCATAAAAGTTCGGTTCTTTAGTTTTGTCCATTCGAAATCCATCAGTCTTGTTGCACTCGAAATTAATATCCGCTTCACCAGATAAAAAGGATTTACTCAGATTAGATGCATGGAATTGTGAAACTGTTGAGCAAGAGCTTCGAGATAATTAGATGATATCTAGTTTCACACATTCAAATAGAAGTATGACCATTTATTAAGAAAAAGTTTGAAAGTCAGGTGACTGCATTTTTTCAGTCATGATCTATTTTTCACTTCTACTAATGCGTTTTGCTTCGGGGCATATAGACACATTTTGTGTGAAATTGCTTGGAAGAGTTTTAACGGTTTATGTTTATCCAACAGTAGTGTTTTTTCAAACTCATTTTCTGACTTGAATCTTGTATAGGTACATGGCAGCGCAACAAGTATGTTGGTGTATCCCTTGTTGGTAAAACTCTTGCTATTCTTGGATTTGGAAAGGTTGGGTCAGAAGTCGCACGTCGTGCTAAAGGTTTAGGAATGCACGTGATCGCACATGATCCGTATGCTTCTGCTGATCGTGCCCGCGCAATTGGAGTTGAGCTAGTAGGCATGGAAGAGGCTATGACAACTGCCGACTTTATCTCATTGCATATGCCTCTTACCCCTGCAACAAACAAGATGCTCAACGATGAAGCCTTTGCTAAGATGAAGAAGGGAGTTCGGATTATAAATGTTGCACGCGGTGGTGTAATTGATGAAGCAGCTCTAGTCAGGGCTCTTGATTCAGGAATAGTTGCACAGGTCTGTTCGGCTCTCTTAATCTACCTCCTTTTTGCATTGCATGCTTTAATGAAATTCAGTTAACTATTTTATTTTTGAATAGTTGTTTTCCCAGAGTCTTTAATGAAATTCAGTTAACTACTTTATTTTTGAATAGTTGTTTTCCCAGAGTCATGCTTATATTTTTTATTTCTCTGTATTAGGCTGCCCTTGATGTGTTTACTAAAGAGCCTCCAGCACCAGACAACGAGTTAGTGCTGCATGAGAATGTTACAGTGACGCCACACCTTGGTGCCAGCACTGTGGAGGCACAGGTATGGTAGCCCAGAAATGTTTCATGATTTGCCATTCAGGTTCTATCCTAGCTATGAAAATGCTAAATATCTCAAATTCCTTAGGAAGGAGTGGCTATTGAAATAGCTGAAGCTGTCATTGGAGCTCTGAAAGGGGAGCTTGCGGCTTCTGCAGTCAACGCACCAATGGTTCCTGCTGAGGTATGGATCTCTTGTTCTCTGCTGAATCCTATTAATTCCTCCTGACATTTGATTTTATCTTATATCCTTGTGTTTCATGCAGGTGCTGTCAGAGCTTGCACCTTTTGTTGTGCTCGCAGAGAAGCTTGGGCGCCTGGCTGTGCAACTGGTGGCTGGTGGTGGCGGTATCAAGTCTGTGAAAGTGACCTATGCGTCTGCAAGGGCTCCTGATGATCTTGACACAAGACTTCTCCGTGCAATGATCACCAAGGGGTTGATTGAACCAATCTCCAGTGTTTTTGTCAATCTGGTTAATGCTGACTTCACTGCAAAGCAGAGGGGAGTCCGCATCACTGAGGAGAGAATCTTGTTGGATGGCTCACCTGAGACACCTCTTGATTACATTCAAGTTCAGATCGCCAATGTCAAGTCCAAATTTCCCAGTGCGATATGCGAGAGTGGAGAGATCACTGTAGAGGGGAAGGTGAAGGATGGCATCCCTCATCTAACAAAGGTTGGAGCATTCCAGGTCGATGTGAGCTTGGAAGGAAGCCTGATCCTTTGCAAGCAGGTTGATCAGCCTGGTATGATCGGGTCGGTAGGAAGTGTGTTGGGTGCGGAAAATGTCAATGTCAGCTTCATGAGTGTGGGAAGAATTGCTCCTCGCAAGCATGCTGTCATGGCGATTGGTGTTGATGAGGAACCTAGCAAGGGCACGCTGACAAAGATCGGGGATATTCCAGCAATTGAAGAGTTCGTTTTCCTCAAGCTCTAGGCGTGCATGTATGTTTGAAGTTGCAAACATGGTGTGCGATCTCGATGTAGCTAGCTATTTAATCAGGATTTAGAGGACGGGTGGTTCTCGTTGGAATAAGCTTTCTGGGGGTTATTTTGATGGCGGTGCTCTGAGTTTCGTTAATCTGTTTTATGTTTGAACATGGTGCTTATTAATAAGGGGCTCTCTGTCAATACTTTTCTGCTTTACTTGCGTAACATGAAGGTGGTGTTAATCGATCTGTGCCGTTCTCTGTGATCTACTCTCTCGACTCACACACCACACACATCACCCACACGCGTGTGCTCCCTACACACGTAGGGAATTTTTGCCTGGTGCCACGTGACACTGGAAGTTAGAAAATCAGTCAGGAACGTTGCCTATTATTTTTAGCACTATAGAGTTCACATCTGATTGTACTGTTTTTTCTCTGGAGATTCGTTCTTTTTTGCCCTTTCAAAAGGATCGTTTTTCTTCGAGAAACTTAACCGAGTATTGTTGATCTATCACAGGTCAGAGAGCTCTAAAGAATATGGTCCTCTCAAACCGTGACTAATAGAGGTAATAAATTGATAATGGTCCTCTAATAATATACTAGTCATAAGAATCTCGATCAATTGATATAAAACGAAGCTAGAGCAATTACTAGGGATAACGTCTGCTGAGTGCGCTCGAAGGCCACTCTCGACGGTACATGTGCTCAGGATGAGCAAGGATGTGCAAAATTTCTACATTTCGAGTTGCTCCTATAATAGTTATACCATTTGTACTGAGCAGGGATTATTTGTATGTAACAGAACTCAATTAAAATGACTATTGCACGTTCATTCAGCAACATAAGTTGGCACCAATCATGTCTACCTAGCCTGCAGAAACATGTTCAGCGTACCAGGTAAAGCCGATCTACCGTCGGCCATAGCAAATACAGATACTTGATATAGCATAGACCATCTTATCACAGACTGACACTGCCTACTTTCCTTCGTAGCATCTATTTAAGTACTCTGCCTTGGCCCCTAAAGGAGAAGGTACTTCAGCTGAAACGGCCCAGCTCCTTTTCCAACTCCCAACTCCAAGTAGATATTCTTTATTTCTTAGACACGTACAACCAGGAGCTTATCAGCTTGCAGGCTTCCCAAAGGAGTCCGTACCGTCTAGCTTAAGTAAATCAGCGTTGCGCAGGTACTTCATGTACAGCGACCGGGAGATGTTTAGAGCATCTCCAGTAGCTGTGGTCGCAAAGACCTTCCGATCGCTCTGCCAGTTGTTGGTGAGGCTAATCCATTCCCTCCTCCATTCCTCCAGTGCAAAAGGTTCTTTCTTCTCCATGCTCAGTATTAAGTACTTGAAGTAGATGGCAGCCCTTGGTCCGTAGTAGTCTCGCAGCAGGCCGCTCCAGTACTTGTTTGCTGCTCAAACTTGTTAGAAAGAAATACAGAAAAACAATAAGAAAGCAGTAGGCGGGTGGGTGGTATGTGCCTCACCGTAATCGCGCAGCAAACTTGCTTTTGTTTCGGTGTTGTCAAACCACATTGTAATTTGTGTTCTAGCATTCCATTCATACTGCACCCATTTGAAAGCAGTTGTGCGTCAGCAATGCTAGGAATAATACAAGAGCTTTTTGAACACTTGCTCGCTCTTTTCGGCTTCTGGTTTATAGCTTGTGCTACAGTAACTAACTTTCAATCGGAATGCCTTTTCAAAGTGGACTCTACTAGTCGATTGTAGTAGACAATATACCGACTTCAACTATACTGAGCAAAATCGCACGCGTCTATCTCTCTCTCCGTACTCTCTCGCGAATAACCAAAATTCAAAAATCATAAATCAAAAGTCATAAGCCGCAGCTGAAAAGAACGCTCCCTTAAGTACTTGTTCTCTAAGCTAGCATAGCATCACAAGATCACAAGTCGGTGGCTTATTGCTTACAATGATCTAGAACAGGATGGGTCAACTTTGGATTTATGGCTGGTTTTAACCAGGTTACCAGCATGCAGGTTAGAATGAAACCATCCCTACTTCTGAGAACAAGCATAATAAAGCAGTTATTGGGATATGAGATTATGTAAGATATGATACATCGGTTTGTATAACAGAAAGAAGTGCTAAGAATGACAGAAGGCATTACCTGTATCTCTTGTTGTTGGTTTTGTGCAAGGCCCTTGGCATTTTCCAACCAAGGCCCAAGCAGAAATCCCTCATGAGAGGCTAGCAGCGTGTCGAGGTCCTTAACAAGGTCGAGGAAGCGCTGACACAGGGTTGTCACTTGGTTCATGTTGTCTGATTTGTAGCTTTCAATGATATTTATGAAGACTTGGTTGGCATATTTGGCCAGAGCTTGACGAGTTAAATCCACAAGGTCATACCTGTTGACGCCACATAAGATTGAATTGACTTATCCAACACCACTACTTGATGCTCCAAACTATTCATCATTTATAAAAACCATAGTGCAATTAATTGAGCCTCAAAATCATAAGCAGATCATACTTTAGGGTCAATTCAAAGCTGAAAAGTCAACAGTAAGGATATACAACAACAACAAAGCCCTTCATCCCAAACAAGCTAGGGTAGACTAGGAATAAAATCTCTTCAAGGTCAAAAAGACAAGAGCCTTGAAAACCTATAATGCAAAAACCTAAGCGGTACAACAAGCCATATGAGCCGAGAGCCTAAAACACTGCTCTCAAATTTTCTTATGGTTCTGGTACGTGAATCGCTAACTTCCATGCGCTTCTATCTAAACATAATTCTTTAGATACATTCGAATCCCTCAAGTCTCTTTTAACTGTTTCCTCACATGTCAGTCTTGGTCGACCAATATGGCGCGTCGCTAAGAGGGTTACGCCTCAACAAACCTATTTTGGGTTTCATTCCATGAAAAGATGGCTTAATTTTACGTTAGCTCACCAAATCTAACACAACCCTCCTTTTTACTGGCTTAGAACAGACTATATAGAAAACTATATAGGCGGAGTTAGCAGAAAGGATATGGCCACGTTAAAATAAGTATTGATTTAACAAACACAGCAATGAATTCAGGTAAAAGGCGATACGAGAAGGGAATAAAAGAAACCTATACACCATCTTGTGGAATGCCGGAAGAATATAAGACAAGGGTTCCAGAAGATTTTTAAATTCAGTCATTCAGAGAAATAGTGTAGCATTAGCACTAAGTCCATTGAGGATAACAACACTTGAGCTTGCAAATAACATTTTTTTTCTCTTGCCCTCTCATAAGGAAGAATCAAATCAAAGTAGAGCCACTGGAAAGCTGAGCATATTCAAGGCTGATCAATGAAACTGCAAAACAGAAAGGCAACTAGTAGCTACAAGAAGCTACAATATCCCAATACTGAAGAATAATTATTTTATGGTATATATTAAGCAATTAGAGCACCTGTGCTCTCACCTGAAGGTGTTGCTTGCAGATACTTCATCTCCATGTTGAAGGAAAAGCTCTAGGACATGTATGACGATATTGGTATCATACCATAGATGTGGTTGTTCATATGCATCATTGGATGCATCCTTCACTATGTATTTCTTTGATGACATTGTAGAGTACATTTTGCTAGCGTTTGTATACAATCCTGGTGTTTGAATAACAGAAGGTTCAACATCTGGGAATGCCACTATAACATCCCGATTTTTGTCCTGTTACCAATATATAAATTATGAGCAGAATAACAGAAAAGAATACAATTAGAGGTTTAAAATGTTATGAATAGTGCTTGTATTCAAGGATCAAATAACCGGTACCGGAATGAATCCCGGCCGCCGGGCGGTACCGGTAACCGGCCGGTTACCACCCGGTAACCGGAAATCCCGGTTTTAAACCGGTTAAATTTTGGCAAAAGGATTTGAGTTGGCGGGGCGGGAGGAGACCGGTCCGGTTACCGGTTTTACCGGCGAGAAAACCGAAAAACCGGTGGAATGAGTTTGCTGCTGCTCCCTGCTGCTCCTGATGCTTTCTTGCTGCTCTAGACACTCAATAATGCAATGCACATGCAGCAGCTACCTTTTCTCCCCCCCCCCCCCTCACATGCAGAGAACCAAATACTTCACATGCAAATGGGCTCCACATGTCCCTAAATGGTTGCTGAAGCATCAATGAAAACTGGAACCATTTTTAGCAGCTGCACTTTCAAATTTTTCAAATTTTACTACCGGCCGGTTTTTTCATCCCGCTCGCCGCCGGGAAGAACGGTTACCGGCGGTTACCGGCCGGTAATCGCCGGTAATCCGAACACTGCTTGTATTAATCATGAGGCCAATGGGCCAGTATATATACACATACAGGTGTAGCATATATGCAGATAACCCCTTATACAACGGGGAAAATACACAGGTATAATACACATCTAACATAAAAAAAAACGAAGAACAATGTTATTTAGCAAAGATCTTGTGTTACATTATACAGAATGTAACTTACAAAAAAATAAAAAAAGGGTCAAGCTTGTAAGTGGTATAGTATATCAAAAATTTATAGATTTGCTACTTCACAAAACCTTCTATTCCTTGTATATGCTTGTTTAATGTTGGATGAAAACAGACACATGGTATGACTAAACATGGCACGTATAGAATATCACAACTTACATTTTTACCATCTGTGCAATTATATAAAGTTTGGTATAAAATTCGCCAAGCATCTTGCAATCCCATAACTGATTTCCCGTATCTTCTTGTTGGATATGTCTCAACCCACACCTGGAAATGATGAAAATCTGATCAAGCCAAAAATTGGTTACATTAATTAACTAGCTCAAAGGGCAACTTCCAAACTCCAAAGCAATATTAAATGAGAGAACTCCACAACAAGTAACATAGCACATTTAATGTGAAGTAAACACATAGCAAGCTAAAATGATAAACTGGTCAATTCCAAAGCATACACCAAAAAAATCTGCATATTTATTTTCTTTAACTCAAAATATGTATACTTCTAAGACATCAAATGATGCATCACATAGCATCTACCTTAGTAAAAAAAAGGATGAATACATCTATTGCATACAAAGCTCTTCTAAAAAATGGTTTATGGAATTTCACCTGAACATCCACTTGTCTGTGATGAAAGGCCATTTCTGACATAAGGTCATAAACAATAGGATTTTGCTCGATACCTTCCATAGACATGCCAACTCCAACCTTCAAGCAGAAGTTGTTAATAAAAGATCAAGATATGGAATATTTCTATATGCTAGGCAGTAGCAGAACAACTGATAAAGCTAACAGTGTATACCATTGTGGAGTTCTCACTTAGTTGAGCATCAATAGGCCCAGAAGCAACAGCATCCAAAACACCATACATTTCAAAATCTGCAGCAAAATTATGAAGCATGCACCTGAAAAAAGGAAAAGGATCGCATGGATTCCTTTATGACAAAAAGAAAAAGAAAAGCATAGATGGTATGTTGATGGGAAGGGAAAGGAGAACTTTCCAGATGTAGGGGACACCATAGAACTGATCAGAATTGATCCATACTGGTTTCACTTCAGCATATAGATCAAGAACAATCATTCGGCCGACTGGAACAGAATGCAGTAGCGCCTAACCACCATATAATTTGATGTTAAACAAATAGGGAGAAATCTCATATTGTAGAAGTTGCATGCTCGAAATAGAAAAACAAATATTTAGTGATGTAGTAGACAGTAGCAACCACCTTTTGTGTATATAAGGATTGACTTAATGATTAGAAACACAGCATCTCTTCCCTTGTTCGGCAACAGTTGTTGCTTCGAGTTGGAGATTTAGAATATGCCAGTTGTGAGATTTGAGTAACATATGAAGTGTGCTTGTAAGTGTAGCCTTAACATATTTTGCTACCAACAGCAGTAATATATCACTGCAGACATGGACTTCTTAATTGGCATAAGATGAATAGTATCAGTGCAGCAACCATACAGATAACACCACTCTGAATTGTCCGTCGTTGGTGTGTTCAGAAATTATAATATGTTATTGCAATACTATCATGTGCCAAATTACTGTTCATGCGCACTGTTCATACTTGCGAACAGTACCGCATATTGTAACAGATGTGCATGGTGGAATCAGATTAGTTAAGATAGAGATAAGAATATTTAGTTTCCTTATTATATAGGTTTACTATCTTATAGGTAAATAGTTAGTTTTCTTATTATATGGGTTTATTATCTTATAGATATATTCTATCTATTATAGATAGGTTTTCTTAGAGATAGAGATTATTTCTTAGAGATCAAATCAAGTTATCCTTATAAAAAGGGACAGCATATATCCGTTATCATCAAGCAATGAATAATGAAAAAATATTCCCAAGTCCCCGATTTCTAGCTCTGGTCTCTCCTCTAGACCGGATACTCTGGATCCGTTCCTTCCCCTAACTGATGCCTTCCTTCTAGCGTCGTTTTACCTCAAGTCGTCGTCGCCCGACCTCTCTCCGATGAATGTTTATCGTGTTATGAACTAAGGTTCACGACAATTGATATAAGAGCAGCCAATCCCTTCCCACGACTTCTGCTCACTATGAAGCGCGCCACTGTTGTTCCACATTGGGTGCCCTTGCCACTAGCAAATTCCTCGACATCGAGCAATGCTAAGACCCTCGTGCCTTCGTGTTATGAACCGGGGTAAACACCACCAGGAAGATGGCCGGATGGCGTCGGCGTAGGGAGAGAGAGGAGACTATAGACTAGGAAGACTTTGATATTATTCTTGCTTGATTACAATAGCATGCGGTAGCCCTCTTATATAGACAGCTCCCCCTAACAGATGGAATCTAATCCCAATCATATCTCTAACAGATATAGTAACTAATATCATATCTCTAATTATATCTTTAACACAAGGAAACTAATCTCTAACTCGAATAGAAACCAATCTCTAATTCCTAATAATAACCCGGCTGGACCCAAGGCCCATGCCTATAACACTACACCCCTCCCGGACATGCAGCTCGTCCTCGAGCTGCTAGACGGCAGCCAATGGAAGACCTTCAATGCCAATGTAGAAGACGAACGGTGGCAGGGTGTTGCAGCGGATGGAGACGACCGGCCAAATCCAAGCGGAACCAGACTAGACGAAGTGTAGCGCCTTTGGGTACATAATACCTGCAAAATAAGGTTTTTTTTTTGCTTTTTTTCCCCTAACCGATCGGTTTTAAAACCGACCGACACCGAACGCATCGGTCAAAGGGGAGGCCTCCGCGCGGAAGCAGAGGCGTAGCGGCGGCCAAAGGCCGGCGGAGCGGGCGGCCGGCGGCGGTCGACGAAGCGGCGGCACGGGTGGAGCGGCCAGCGGAGCGGCAGCCGACACGGGCGGAGACGGCCTGGGCGACGGCGATGGCGCGGGTGGAGATGGCCCGGGCAGCTGCGACGCGGCGGAGGCGGCCCGGGCGACGGCGTGGAACGCCGGATCCGGTGGCGGAGGCTCCTCGTCGGCATCGGCGGGCGACGGGGAAGCCAAGCAGCTATCGGTAACTTCGGCGGCGGCTCGGATCCGGGGCTGCGCCCGACGGCGGTGAACAGCGGCGGCCCGCGGAGCAGCAGCCGACGGATGACGACCAGCAGGGTGACGGCCGGCCGTGCTCGAGCAGATCCAAGGAGACGACGGCGGCTGCGGCTTGCAAGGATGAAGGCGGCCCGCGACCGGGGACTGCGACGTCGGCAGCGACGGCTGTGGATCCAGCGTCGGAGGCGGACCCAGCGGCAGCTGCAGTGGCTCGGATCCGTGCGGCGATGGCGACCGGCGACCCGAGGACCGCGACGACGACGGATCTGGCGAGGTGGCCCCGGCGATGGCGGCGGCTGCACTGGCAGAGGTGGCCCGAGCGCCGTCGACGGAGCAGCGGAACGGCTCGGGCGCCGACGGTCCGTGCGGCGACGGCGGAGCAGTAGAGCGACTCGGGAGATCGAGGCGTCTCGGCGGCGCACAGAGGTGGTCGGTAGAGCGACGGCGGCTCCAGATCCCCCGGCCTGCGAAGCGGCGGCGGCGCGCGGCTTCGAACGCGGGACCGGCGATAGTCGGAGCGGACGCGACATGGGCGGAGGTGGCCAGGCGACTTCTGCTCACTATGAAGCGCGCCACTGTTGTTCCACATTGGGTGCCCTTGTCACTAGCAAATTCCTCGACATCGAGCAATGCTAAGACCCTCGTGCCTTCGCCATCAATTGTCATCAACACACTCTTAATCTCCCATGCAATGTATCATAATTACTCGCCAGATTGGGTCTACTAAGGGTTGCAACCATGGCTACCACCACAGCTCGAGGACGAGCTGTCGCTGAAGGGGAAGAAGTTGCCACGTGTTGAATTACTGTTCGTGTGCACTGTTCATGCGCGTGAACAGTAACCGCATACTGTAGCAGACACGTGTGGCGGAGTCGGATTGGTTAAGATAGATATAAGAATAGTTATTTTCCTTATTATATGGATTTACTATCTTATAGATATATTCCATCTATTAGAGATATATTTCCTTAAAGATAGAGATTATTTCTTGGAGATTAAGTCGAGTTATTCCTAAAAAGGGTCGGGTTATCCCTGAAAGGAATAGCATGTATCCATTATCATCAAGCAATGAATAATATAGAATAATTTCCAAGTCCTCGATTCCTAGTTCTGATCTCTCCCCTTGACCGCCTACTCTGGATCTGTTCCTTCCCCTAACTGTTGCCCTCCTCCTAGCGTTGTTCTACCTCAAGTCATCGTCCAACTTCTCTCCGATGAATGTTCATCCTATTGTGAACTAAGGTTCATGACAAATACATTCTAACTTTCCGGAGTGACTATGCTAGTTATGCAATTTGCAATGTCAAATATTTATGAAATCAGAAATCATGTTTCATAAATTTCCGTATCACTATTCCAATGACAGTTTGGAGGAAATGAGGAACCAAAATGAACAAAAAGTAAATAAAGCTAACGGTACTTTGCATATTATCCAACTGTGTCATAAGATTTCACCTTCATCTGCGGGGGTTTCCAGAAAGGATCATAAGAAAACAACCAACCCTGCAAAGGGTAACACATGTGAGAATTGCATATCCAACTATCTAAGGATGTATCCATACAGCAAGAAAAACTAGGGCAACTGAAAAGAGAATTATGCATCTAAAGAGGTACCAAAAGGAAAAGGTCGAATGCATCAACCAAGACATCCATAGCCTACAATCCTAATAACTGCTTCCTACAGACCAATCCATCACAAGTATTAAGCAAAATTCTAATTTCAAAAGAACTCACTTGCATTAACCAAATAGCATCATCGTCACCGCTTCGCATTCCCCTGAATGTTGCAGCACCCAACGAAGAGATATAGTTTGGATCACTTAATGGAGGGGTATTCTCATCAAAAGTATCACTAGATGGATAGAAGGTAACACTAAATGAGGAAATGAGTTCATCAAACGGGAACTTCTAATAATGTGAACGATAAAAAAAAACGTACCAGTTGTATATGTGAGTTGTCCTACCATATTCTGTGCAAAGAACAAGAAAGGTCATCATATACCTTAAGGATTGCATTTTTCTTCTGATAAAAAATGGAGAGAAAAAATACTCTCTATAAAACAAGAAAAGCTAGCAACTGGATAAAAGTTAGCCAACACCCTTCTGGGATAAGAACAAGCATATGTTGATTAATACTGCACAACCCATCATGTGGTTGAATTTCTTTTAGAAGTGTGCTGTCCAGGTTTCATGAGATTCTAAAATTAACATATTGTTCTAGGAGCAACAGCTCAGTTCAACTGAGAAAGGTAAAAAAAAAAGAATAGCGTGCACCGCAATCTTTTCCCCAAGCGTCTACATCCCGCTCAAAACAAGTGCATTTGGCCTACTTGGCTTGTTCTGTCCACGGTATCCACTTATTCATAATTTAACTCATGCATCTCGACAAATAGCAAGTTTCAAATAAGAGTCTGTCAGGAAGAACAACAGTACTTGAAGATTTAATGTTGCTGAAATGACAAACAGGTATTATGCGTGAACTCAGTTAAATCTACATAGTATGTCATTCACCACACTGAAACAAAGTACAACACCAGATGGCAGTGTGGCATGGTTGTCTAACAAAGGACTTATGGGGCAGACCTTTTGTTATCCTTCTGTTTTGGATAGGACGTACAAAATAAATCACAGAGGGGCATGATAAATTGAAAGTAGTTACAGGCATGATAAATTGAAACTAGTTACTTAAACATGAATCATCTGTTAAGTGTTCATAAACAACATAAAAAATAAAACCACTGGAAAAAGAATTTATGGAACTTAACTTAGATTTATCTACTGTGAAATTTTCAACACAAGAAAATAACTTCAGAAGAAACATTTTACTCCAGGTCTGATATTGAAATAATGGAGATCAATTTGAGTAAAACAACATATCATACCTCTGATTTGTTCTTCTATAAATAACTTCCCAATTTCTACAAATAAAGGATCGGATGCATCAAGAAGATATGTGCAACACCACCTTGGGTTGCTGTCAACTGTAAACCTTAATGTCACAAAAAAGAACAAAATAAGAACCTACAACTTAAATATGACTATCAAAAGATATCCACAAGATCTGATGAATTACTTCACTATAGTTGAGCTGTGCAACAAATAATGGTGGTGCAAATGGCCTGCATAGGTTAGGAACTTAATATTCAATTTAATTTATGAATAATATGCTTAACTGAGTACCGAAATCCAGCGAGTGCACTTCCCGCGTGCCCTATGACATCGTGACAACCATTTGACAAAACAAGGGCATGCTGGGGACCAAAATTCGGTGTGTGCACTTACCGAGTGCCCTATGACATTGTGGGAGGCATTTGGAACCATTCCGAAGCGGTGAAGCGAATTTCAGTCCACGACAGGTACCAAAAGCCCGTGCAGGTGAAAGCGGGGCATGGAAAGGAGCCAGTTACCAAATTCAATGAGAGCACTTCCCGCGTGCCCTACAACATCTTGGGAGGCATTTGGAACAATTCCGGAGGGGTGACGTGAATTTCAGTCCACGACGGGTACCAAAAGCCTATGTCAGCAAAACTGGGGCTCGGGAAGGAGCTGGGTACCCAAATTTGGTGACTGAACTTCCTACGTGCCCTATGACATCGTGGGAGCCATTTGGAACCATTCCAAACCGGTGAGACGAATTTCGGTCCACGACGGGTATCAGAAGCCCGTACAGCAAAACTGGGATGCGGAAAGGAGCTAGGGACCAAAATTTGGCGAGTGCACTTCCCGCGTGCCCTACGACACTGTGGAAGGCATTTGGAACCATTCCAGAGTGGTGAGGCGAATTTTTGTCCACAACAAGTACCAGAAACTCGTAAGTGCAAAACTAGTGCACGGAAAGGAGTTGAGAAGTGCACCTTCTGTGCGCCCTATGATATCTGGGAGGCATTTGGAACTATTCCGAAGCAGTGAGGAAAATTTCGGTTCACGACATGTACTAGATTCCTGTGCCAAAGAAACCGAGGGATGGAAAGGATATGGGAAGCGAAATTCGGCAGTGCACTTCCCGTGTGCCCTACGACATGATGGGCGGCATTTCAAACCATTTTGGAGCAGTGAGGCAAATTTTGTTCCATGATGGGTACCAGAAACCCGTGGAACCATTCCCTGTTCCCCAGTGGGGAATTCCCCTATTAGGATAAGAGGATAGGGAAAATCTTCCCCGTGGGGATAGAATTGGGTCCACATCAATCCTCATCGAGGGTGGTAGGGACAAAGGTGTCCCCCCACCCCCATATCCGTTCCTTGTTCAGGACCCAATAAGCATATGACAAGTGGGCCCTCGAGCATATATTTCTTATATGCCCCTCTATGATTGTATCGTATATTTACTTGGAATTTATAATAAATTCATCAATCTTTTACTAATCTAATCATCGTATTATTATTGATTATGATTAGTTGTGCAATCGATGTAGTTATTCATTACCGAGGAATTGGCCCCATCAAGTCCCCATTCCCCACTAGGGTCAGGGAACAGGAGGAATCACTCCCTGGTCATGCAATCAGGGCGGGGAACAAGGATCGGAGAATAAACAAGGGCGAAGATGTTCCAGGAGTCCTCGGCGGCGAATGTCCCCGTTGCCATCCCTAGACAAAACCAGGGCATGAAAAGATATTTACCCAAATTTGGCAAATGCACTTCCTACGTGCCCTATGACGATACATCAATGCACGATAATCAGAGGCCTATTCAAAGAGGAGTGTGGGCAATGGTGTATAGTTGGAGTGAGCCAATTGGGGTTGCTGATGCGAGAGTAGTCCTTAGCTCTTAGGTCGTTCTCTCTTGTTCTCCAGCGATTGAGTTTAATATCCTTAGTTCGTTGGTTGCTTTGGGGTTTGTGGGGGCGGATTGTCCCCCACCCCCTGTAAATTTTGGTTGTAAATTTTGGTTGTACTTTCACTTTCTACTTAATGGAATGACACGCAAATTTCTTGTGTGTTCTCGAAGAAAAAGAATTAGAGGCTTATTATGAACCTAAAGTGCCAATCATTGATGGTGTCATGAACTACAATGCGTAGTCTGCAGCCCAAAACACTCAAATGTGCAAGGCATGCACAAAATCCAGTGGAAGGTGCATTATGACATATCAAGGGAAAACAACAACGGTGTAGAACAGGAATGTATAAAATTTCTAGGAATCTAGAAATGCGATATGAATCCAGAAATGTAAACATGATTCAATGTGTTAAACATTTCATCACAAAAATATACTCAGCAAATTTTGTTTAGAAAATCATTCTTACCAGTTTCCAAGGTGAGTGACTTTAGCTGAGGGAAACTTTGACTTCAGTGCAGCAGGGATGTTACCAGAAAAGGCTGGAAGAACTGCAAGGAAGGTAGATATTAGACAATTAAAAAAATGCAGAATAAAGAGAGTCGACATTAAACAACTAAAAAAATTCAAACTGAGTAATTGCATGTTTAAATTACTTGAAGTAGCAGAATGAGTTTTCCTAAAGAAATGGGCAGAAGTGTAAACCAACATGAATATATTTTCATGAAATCACATAATAACGATGTGTGCTATATATCTTTCCGTAAAACATATGTTCATGTAACCACATTAATATGATAAACTCATAAATAATAAAACTGTAATATAAGTGTCACCTGGGAACATGCCAAAAGCATACATCCTAGAAAGGATTTTCTTCTGAAGAGCTAATTGATCATCAAGCCAAGTCTGAGGAAGAGGCCCACCCCATCTGATAAATCATTCTGTCATTATGTGTTCCTTCAAGATACATTTGCTTAAAATATGAATTGACAGGAAAAAAATCCATCATCTGGAATATCAACGTAATTCATACCATCAGACATAAAGGCCTATTTAAATCTCTACTTCTAGAAAAAAGGGTTTCAGAAATACATCCTATGTTTCCACCACCGACCCTCCCTGAAAAATAAATAATATATTCATGGCATATTTTCGAAATAAAAATAGCTCAAGAAAAAACTGCATACAACACAAAATTAAATATAAAACCCACTAACTATCCTTTTTTGACATGTACTAAAGAGGAGGCCAATGTTTTGTTGGCAGCTAAGACAGTGAGTCATAACTATAATCAGCTCTCTCTGATTGTCTTACATGTCTAGATGCGAACATTCAAGCTGCACTTCTATCCTATCAAAGATTAAGTAATACTGTCTTGGGCTCAGAGTTAAGGGATAGATTAAAAGAGTTTGAAAACAAACAGCATGTCTTGTAATAATGCAAAACAATATCTGATCAACTCAGAATACCGTAACATCAAATATTTAGATGGGAGGGTACAATTGCAAAACAGAAGCATCACTTACCCATGCATATTGGCCATCCGAGACCATGCAAGAAAGGCTGGCCCGCCAAAGAAATCATCCAAATCTGATTTACTAATGTTGTACCTCTGCAAAACATATAAAGGGGGGTGAAATGTAAACTGTAAAGTACTAGAAAACCATTTTCAACATAACAGGATGAGTAAAGTAATTATTAATGGACATTGGACATTGCCTCCACATTGATATTTTACGAAATCAGTCCAAATGTCTTAAACAACAGGGCAGCAACATGCAATAGGAGGAACCAAGGATGTAGCATTTATTCTAGTAGGGATCCCAGCCACTACCCCGCAAAAGTCCAATGTTAAGTAAGAACCTGCCCTAAATCATTCTGTCAAATGCCAACATTGCACTATGGCATCACACTTGGAAATGTGACAATGTTCTTCCTTGCCAGCTTATCAAAATTGCTATAGTAGTCTGCCTCTTGATCAGTATTTAGTATTATTACACTAGCTTTTGCCGTTATACATCAATCATTAGCTTAAATTTCTACCTAAGATTCTGGGCTGCTTTTTTTTGGCAAAAGTTTAATTATTTAAGAGCACATGGAAGACGCATAGTTTAAATTATTCAGTGAACAGAATGCTTCAGGAAAAAAATAGGAATGCGCACACATGTGCACATACCTGAAAAACCTTCTGCCATATAGCTTCTTGACCAGTGAAAGCAAGAGGCAAATTAATTCCTTGAAGAGCCATCCAGTCAATTTCCTTCTCCCAGCGCTCCCAATCCCACCAAGCAAAAGAATCTTAAAAGCAAGAAAATTAATCTTTAACCACGTTATTATCGCATATAAAAGGAAAAGCCGAGAAATTTGTTTTTAAGTCAGCATGGAAAATTCCATATTATCCCTATTAGATTCAACAACAAAAAGTATCCAAAAATGATACCAAACAAGAAATAAAAAAGGTGAGGTGGTACAATCAGGAAAGTATTCATGTGAACACAAGTACACAGGGGTATCAAAAAATAAAAGCCAGAACATCCTTTTGGGAGAAGGAAAAGTAGCACAATTTGTCTATTCCTGACCTGACTATATTTAAACAGAACCTGAAGATGTACATGGCATACAATAACAAAAGGTGGAAAAAAATACAACATATAAAGAAGTCGAGCATATCCATCATATGCCACCACCAATGTAGCTGGAAGTCACAAGTTTAGGAGGATAACACATCATGGGACTCTTACTAGAAAAATAGAATTGTACAAGTGTTTTGGTGCTCATAGCTAGAAAACATGCTCAGCGGATAGCAAACAAGAAAGTACTAAAATTGTACACAAAGTAAGTTATCAGCTTACAACTGGATGTAACTGCATTCTGGTAGTAGCTCCAGTCAACAGGTCTTCGATTCAAAATGCCACCAGTGGGAACACGGGGTAGTGACCCAGGATGTGGAACAGATGATAATTGTGCACCACCAGTTTTATCCCATGATATATGTGCCGCACAATAGTACTTCAAATACCAATGAAGACCAGAAGAAATTTCTACCCCACTTACTCCAAGTATCCTGACCGAAAGACATGAACAAATGTGGATGACTTGTGGTGGATGTATAAACTAGAGGCATAAACTTATGAAAACCAAACAGGAATAATGTATTATTTCTAAGTAATTATCAACTAATATATCAAAATGGCATGTTGCCTCTGCACTAAACAGCGGACCTAAGCAGCTAAGTAAGCCACTCACATTAGCAAACAGAACTAGCAAATAAATCTAGCAGGACCTGCTGCGGCCAAAAATATAAATAATCAACATCATTTTGGATACATATATAACATCCAAAAATTGGAAGATTGTTCATAACTAGATTCATGTGAAAATAGGAAAATCTTGTTTTTTCAGTAAGTCATTGTTCGGTGCATGTCATGTATGTAAATTAATGGAGCCCACATAAGCATCAGGAGTAGATGTAATAGACTCATAGGGAGCTAAAAGAAAAATATAGTTTGTCAAATTCATTATTTTCAGATAGTCCAATATATATTTAGATCAGTGGTTCACCAAACACCCAATTTTGGCAAGCAACAACAAATAAATAATGCTGACACATGCATACTGTACTTTACATAAAAGGAGAGAATAAGATGAAGCTAAAGGCAACATTCTGCAGTTGCAAAAGATTTTCCACCTAGACCTTATAAAACAGAGTTGAAAATATAATTCACAATGAGTGGTGAAACAAAGGGAAGAAACATACAAAATTTCTGGAGTCCCTTCTCCATCAAACAACGGATGGTTGTCAATGACAAAGCATGCCTTTCCGCCACATTGCTCCTGATAATGCAGTGTAAGAGGTTGTGAATCCTTGTCGATAGAGAGTCCCTACTAAAATAAACCTATTGTGAACTTAATAGGTTTGTTTTCTGACTCCCTAGTAAGAGTCCTAAGAAAAGCTATAAATCCACCAGGTCAACGCCAAAAGAAGACATGGTCAGGGTTATATATGTAGGGCTTAATTTTAACAACTACAAATCACCTAATACCAAGTGCAAAATTCACCATCCTAAAATGGATTTATACATTACGTTTATCATGATCATAGTCTATACGACCTTAGACAGTCGCCACACGTTTACACGGCCCAGAGTCCAAACTCCAAGCAACCAGCTTCCCACTCCAATGAACTACTCCATGATCACGCGACACGCTTCGTAAATAGGCTTCTGATCCTAGCCGATTCCTCACTACACCCAAGCCCTCGGTTACTCTGCTTCGCAAGGCCTTTCAACAACCGCTAAAACCCTAACAACCACAGGAAAGAAGCACGCGTACCGTGGAGATGACCCTGAACTCGAAGCTGGCCAAGTGGGAGGGGAGGAGGCGCGCAAGGAGCCCGCGCGCGGCGTCCACCTGCTCTGCCGCGGGCCGGCGCTCCCTGCGGTGGAGCTCACGGAGGCGGTGGAGGTGCGGGAACTGCCGATCGGAGCACGTGACCTCCGCAGCGGCGCAAGCGAGCACGACGACGAGCAGGAGGAAGCGGGGGGCGGGAGAGGAGGACGGCATCGCGGCGGCGGGGGGTAGGGATGGGAAGGAGGTGGGGAGGGGAGGGTGGGAGTGGCGAGTGGGACTCTGGGGACGGCATGGCTAGGGTGTTAACTAGCGAGAGGGAGGGAGGTGGTGGTGGCGGTTGGGGATTGGGGGCAAATTGGAAGGCGAAAGCGAAAGGGGGGCGGCAATGGGGATGGGGGCGAAGCGAAGAAGACGACAAGAACGGCAGGCCGCGCGCCGAAGACCACGGCCGGGCCGGCGGGCGACGTCAGTCGAACTATTACGGGTGGGTTTTTTTTTTTAGGTTTCTAATTGTTCACAAGAGAATACGAAAATATGATTTTTGTCAATATAGTTAAAATCGGTATAGTATATACTATAATCAACTTGTAGACTCCACCTAAAAAGACGTATTGTTTGATAGCTAGTTACTATAATAAAAATAAAAATCTATAAATAGTAAGCCAGATTGAACCCACCTATATCTGTTTTCAATTTTCAGATCCCTTATAAAACTTCTACTAGTTAAAAAAATAAAATGGGAGAAGGGAACTTGTGAATTTGTGAATGTACAGGCCAAGCCTTTTTAAAATCAGATTGAAGTAACTAACTTCTTCTGATTAAATTCTTACGTTTATGGGGGGATGTAGATTATCATGTTTGTCAATTCCAAAAGTATAGAAACATCATGCTGTCAGATATGCCTTTTCTTTATCAAAATCTGGCAGGAGTCTGAAAATATACAATGCGACACGAGCGGAGTTGAGCTGCACTCGCAGTTTTCTGTAGTTGATTTCCCTGTCACTGACCGGCAAGCTATACTCGAGGTCTGCTTAGCTTACTTATCGTAAGAAGACACGACGCTTGTGATGCAACTTGTCGCTACCGGAAGTTCAGATACGTATGCAAACTGCAAAGTCTAGTTGATTAATCTGAAAATGCGCAATGGGAAGTAGTTCGCGTATTCTCAAATGTAATCAAGCTAATGAGCAGCTTCCCCCCCTGACATTGGCATGAAATTTTCATGCTGTAAGATGTGACCTCCTTTTTTTCAAAATCTAGCAAGAGTCTGAAAATATGCAAATATTGGTGTTGGACTGCACTCGCTGTTTTATATAGTGGATTTCTCCGGACTGCACTCGCTGTTTTATACAGTGGATTTCCCCGTCACTGACCGGCGAGCTTTACGCTGTCCTTATATTAGATTAAAGGCCTGATTAACTTAGCTAATCGTAAAAAATTCGTAGCCTGTGATGTACTTGTTGCTATTCAATTCACCTGGATACATACGCTAGGAATTTTACGGATACGCTAAAATCTCACCGACCAGGCTAGTGATGGGATCTCTTTATTTAACAGTGACGATAATCGCTATGGTTAAGGAACAATGCCTACAACTTTGAGGCTGACGCCTCGTGGGCTGGGCATCTGATACTGACCTAGGTCAGCCCATTAACTCTTTATGCGTCTATAGCTGGGTTATGACCATGTTGTTTTGGGCTACAGTTAGACATGAAGTCGCGTGTTGCTGCATGCTCTCGATCGCTTCCCCTCGTCGCCAGCACCTGCAAGCACTGTCCCTCACAACACCATGTGTTCGAGAGTCAAGGCTGCATGCATGCCCTACCGCTACAATTGCAAGCTGCGCTGCCTCACCCGCTGGGTGCAAAGAATGTAGGAACTTACAAGGAGTAGTAGAACAGAATAGAAGAAGGCAAATGAAGAAGCAGTATCACACGCCCTTGCACCATGGTTCATCATCCATATTGATGAGTAACATCTATATCTCTCCCTGGCCTTGTATTTGTTAATTATATGTCATAGATTAGAATTCGCCAGATATGCCCTATTAGTAGATTGTTTGATCTGCCGAAATTGCCCGTTTAGTAGATTGTTCTGAACATGCGCGTCTAGTTTGTATTTAGTCTTTAACCGCTAATTAGAAGTCTTCTTATTTTTTCTGTAGCAAAGTACATGCATTCAGCTAGTTTAGAGTAAACTACACCCTCCACCATTTAATTAGACATTTGTTGCGTAAAATCCGAGATATTATCTTTCTTTGCATATGACATCACATAATCTTACAATTCTTTACAATTTGCACCAGGGCTCACCTCCAACCGGATTGATGACCTTGCCGTAGGCATGGAGGTTCTCAAGCGTGTCTCGGAGGAGGTTGACGACGCTGCCGTAGCACTAAGAGGTCGTCGATCTTGGACTCGGTGCTGGCGGCGTGTTGATGGCAAGCGCAGTGAGGCCATGGAGGCTGCTAGCCTCCTTGCTACGCGGATCGGCATCCAGTGACCGCATGCAATGGTCACAGGCGACGGCGGAGTGCGTGTCCGACGGGGCAGAGTGGCGTGCGACGAGACAGAGTAGCGTCTCCATTGATAGGTGTTGGGCAGAATCTGCACATCCAAATACAATATGACCACACATCGACATAGTTGCCGGCCTCGCACCGCTCGAGCCACCGTGCACCCGCATGCACCGCCTGAGCCATTCGCCAACTTGACCTTCATTGCCTCTACGACCACTCTGGTCACAGGTTCGATGATCTCTCAGATCACCTGGGCATCCATCAGCGGCTAGAAGGGCATGTCGCCGCTCTCCTTTGCCGCCTGCTGCGAGCTGGTCGCCATTGACTCTAGTTGTATGTGTTTTTGGCATACACCGTGCTCTGATACCAGATGTTGGGAATCCAACATCTGATCTGCTCTAATACCAAATGTTGGGCAGAATATGCACGTCCAAACACAATACGACCGCACAGCGGTTTCTACGACTACAGAGTAAAACAGAGCAGTCTCTGCTCGCTCTCGACCACTCCGGTCGATGCTCTGTTATTGGACGGGGAACTATACAGTTACGAGTTACTCGTGGACGCACACTACACGAGGAAGTCGAACAAACAAGCACGAAGGAAATTTTCTGATGTGAACACAATTTGCATCGCTTTTCTTCTTTCTCTGCTCATTCGACTTACTTTGCTCTTACACCTTACAAGGTATATATATACAATCAGGCCTTAGAACACTCAATTGCTCCGCTGCTCGCCCATGCTATGCCGTTTGCCCATGCTCTGCTCTGAGCACTGACGACTGCTACAGTACCAACCAACCATAACTGCTGCCCATACCGAGCATAGTGCCGACGACTGCTACAATGGTCACCGACTATTACAAAAGCTGGTCGTAACCGACCACACAAAACCTGGTCATCTACGACCACACTGGTCGCAACGACCATAAATAAACTGGTCGTAGCCGACCACACACAGACTGGTCGTCTACGACCACACTGGTCGTGACTGACTACACATAAGTTAGTCGTCTTCGACTGCACATATCTGCTACAGTGACTGGTCACTCTCGTCTTCGACCGCGTCTCCGACTACAGCTTGTCTTCAACTGTGTCTTTGACCACATAGGTCGTCTGAATACAGACCACTGTACTGTCGCCGATGGTACTACAATAACGACCACGGTCGCGCACAACTATGACCTCATACAGGCACCACGACCACGACGCTGGTCGTTACAACTACACACAATGTGGTCATAACCGACTACTCACACAAACGCTATGGCGCTGGTCATTACGACCACACACACCTGCGCAATGACGCTGGTCGTTACGACCATACACAACGTGGTCGTAACCGACTACTCACAAGAGCCACGACCAAAGCCACTGTCTAACCACGGTCACTGCGACCACGACCACTTCGATCACGGTGATTTTGATCATAGTACCGACCAGGTCTTCGATCACGCCTTCTTACGTGTGGTTTCGATCATGACACCGACGACCATATTCAAATCATTAAGATTAATTACAACAATAGATGCCTTCCGAGCTAGCTAGTTCCTGCTGTGTGTTGTTTCTTCTCCCTCTTGTATTCTTGCGTTTGCTACTGCTAGCTATTGTTGTGCCAGGACCTGTACTTTAGGTGGCGACGAGTCAGCTGCCGCCTGCGGAGTTCTTGCCGCCACCTCTGCCCTTCTTTCGCGCGATGTCGAGGACGAACAGGGCGACCTGCTCCTTCAGTCCGGCGTCGAAGACGAACACAGCGACGCGCCGAGTACAAGCGAGTGTGATGCGTTCGCTTTGCTTCCGATATCATCCGACTATGCTTACGTGAGCCACACGAAGCATCGCCTCCCCCATGGCCAGCGTGGCCGGACGCCTGCAAATGGGCCCGAGCAGTCCCAGTTTTAGCTGAGCCTGCTGCAACGTGCAACGGACTTTTAAGATTAGGCCGTATTGTGCGCAAAGAAAGATAATAATACCTAGTGTTTTATGCAACGGATGTTCAATTAGATGTTGAAAATTGCAATTTACAATAAAATTTACTACTTCTGACGAGTGTCGCAAGACATATCTGAACTCAATAATGTAGTCGATCTGATCAAATTTAGTACATTAAAAGGACATCCATCAATTTGAAGCACATTCATCCGGTTTAATTCCTTGCAGTTATTTCCGTATGGTAGTAGTGCTACAACCGTTCGAAGCAGACTACATCATCATAGAAGGAACACTTGTGCAGACCACAGCACACTCCACGCACTGATCACGGTACTAACATACGAAGCCTCACACCACAGTGATACTGTCGCAGTTACTTCAGTTCACCTTCCTGCAGTTAACCCTGACCTGCCCACTGGAGCCGGTGAGCACGCCAATGCCGCCCATCTTCACCATGGCGTCGCGGAAGTCGTCGAAGAAGCCGGCCATGTCCGACGCGTATGCCGTGGTCTGCGCGTCGGCCGAGCCGCCGTTGAACAGCTGCTGGTCCGAGTGCAGCAGGCCCTTGTTCCTCAGGAGGTTCTTGTGGTAGAAGTTGTCGAAGACGTAGGACGTGGAGGGGTCCAGCGGCGAGGTGTTGTCGTCGCCGCCGGTCGGGTTCGGGCACCTCGGTTTCAGCGAGGAGGCGAGCGACGCGTCGACGTTGGTCTCGTTGTAGAGGCGGCCGCGGAAGTTGACGCACCTGGCCTGGCCTATGGTGTGGGCGCCCGACAGCGCTACCATGTCTTTCGCGGTGAGGCCCTTGTCCGAGAAGGCCTTGATCAGGTCGCGGAGGTCGGAGGTCGGCGGCGGGAGGTCGTTGTTCGCGGCGTCCAAGCTCGCCGTCGTCCCGTCCCGCCGGCCTAGCTCGACGTCCCAAGTAGGCCCTCCGAGCTGCAAAAACAACATTTCCGGATTGTTCATGCTAATTAGCTTGTGACTATAGGAAAAAGGGGTCATGGTTTCAAATGTGCATATATAAGGTGCTTACCGCGACGACGGAATCGCGGGCAGCGACGGCGAGGACGTCGGCGCAGGACACCACCTGCTTGCAGGCATCCTCGAGCTGCCCCTTGATGTCGTCGACTACTTCGAACCCGCGAAGCGAGTTCTTGTTTGGCTGCGAATTCTTCTCACCTGTCAAGCTCGGCGTGTCGTCGAGCAGCACTGACCCGTCACAACCCTGTAAAGTTTGCGGTCAATAGTTAGTCCACGAAAAGATGTTGTTTTATCAATTGATCTGCTATGTAAGGACAAAGACTTGGTTTGATAATTGTGCAGACTGCAGAGTGCACACCACACTTTAACTGACTTGTGGAGCACCCGTTGTAAAGTAACAATACTGAACCTACATACTCTGCTACACATATCCAATTCAGACTTCAGGTTCACTTGCCAATGTACTTAAGTTTGTTACTATCCCAAACACGATATGACACTAGTCTTCCTGACTGCACATATAGAGAAGCAACCTAGCTAGTGTTAAGAAGGCAAGCTAGATATAACCAGTGTGGAATATGTACTGACATTTGAAAGGCGGCTGTGGCTTATGGTTTTTGGTTGGAATTTTTAAATTTTAGCTGTTTGCGATAGAAATTAAGGAGAGAGAGATACTCGCTTGCGATTTTGGTTGGTACAGATGTTGGGCTTTTAACATATGCTACAATTAACTTGTAGATCCCGTCTTGAGAAAATACTCCGTTTGAAAGTTAGGTACTATAGCAAAAGCTAAAAACTGCTAGCTTCGGTCGAAAAGAAGAGGCCCATATGGGAGTTAATTAGTTTCCCTCTATCTGCCTAGTACTAGGCTACTTCTGTAGATACCAAGCCTTATTCTACAATTTTGTTACACTAAAACACAAATCAAAACCCCTATGCATGTTAGAATAAGTTTGATGGCAATCGTAGCATTATGGAATTTCATTTCATTTCGATCCCCCCCCCCCTACAGTTGCATTTCTCTGCCCTGTACTAGTATTACATTTTTAGCTCCGTACAAAAGGTAAAAAGGTTGTACCGTGCAGGCATGATTCATGAAGCGATAATTGAAGTAATCACTCCTGATAATTCTTTTTGTTGCTTGGTATCTAGATCAGAATCAAGCGTGATCCAGCCACTTGCATTTATGTAGTCCAATTCTGGACAAGATTTCAAAAGGTGCAACCCACAAGTGGGCCAGCTTCGCAAATTGGAGTTCAACGTGCGACAATTTGTAAGACCTAAATCTCCAACTAGTCTCAAACTCAGGTGTGAATGGCGGCGCGGCTGGTCCTAACTAGCCTGACCGAGGCCAACAAATTAGGCGTGCATCATGTTTGCTTCACGGAGTAGTAAAGAAAATCTCAACTTTTGGAATCCATGGTTGCGGATCTCCCAAACTTGGCGACTTTATCTGGCCTGTCAATGCCATTTCTTTGTCTTCACTTCTGCTATATGAAAGTATTTCCAACTTCTGGAAGCAAATTACATTTCAAACTTGTTTCACTTCCGTCGATCCTAGCTTGCAAGTGAGAAGGGGAGAGAACCAGAAAGCTTGACAAGCTGAAATGCACGATCAGCAACTGGAATCATTTCAGTTTCTTATATTTCTTATTCATTTTGGTCCTAATTTCCGGGGCACTACTATTCAACGCCATTGAATCAAATCAGGTATAGTACATACTGCATATATTTGCGCGATTAAATACTGGATTAGGCTGTTGACAAGTCTATCTATCCTCGCACTGATCACGGCGGTGTCTGGCATGGCACATGCATCTGCCGAACTTTAATTTCGTCCTCTAGTATACTCAGCAACTCCCAAGAGTAAAAACAACACGAGGCCAGCTCCGATCCACTGCTGCAATCGATCAACGTGCAAGCCAGTGGCGCATGATCACGACAAGCTCCGGTATTATGTTAGTTTATACACGGCAGTGGTGAGTGATTGAGTCTGAATGTCTGATGAGAAGGAGAGGTTTTCTACGTGCAAGGTTGCAAAAAGAGCAGGGAGAGTGGTCAGATCACTTGGAAGTTAGCGCGACTCCTTTTGCCCTTAAAATCTCGTGCGCACGTCTGACTATTTTTGCACCTCTTTAGAAGATTTTGTTCATGGTAAACTCCGGATAAGAACTAACTCTGTGCAGAGAAGCTCCGAGCTAGCTGCATGAGATTGAGCTGCCACACATGTCAAACGGAGTACCGCGGGACGGTAAAAATTCATCACTATTTTTCCAGTCGGGATGAAGCTGAAATTTACCTGAGCAGAACACATTTCATTGTGCACTAGCAATCTGGATGACACGCCTGCAATTAACCGAGAGTCGCCACTGAAGCAAAATGCATTGTTGGCAAATCAAGATGGCCTCCCATTGATTGAGCAGAAAAGAAACTAGCCAGATACCATCTGTTACCGTCGCTTCGCTTGGATAACTGAGGATATAGCACTGAGCTTTCGGTTGCAGCAATTGGGTTGGTGAGCTCTACAGTGGCCGACGGCGACGCACTTTCGACATCGACGACGACAAGAGGCCACTCCACTACTCGAGCTCACGCACCGCCCGAATGGATCGTGGCCTCATGGACATGCATAGATGGAGAGTACTCGTCAGTGCAGCACATCAGCTGTTCAAAAGATGCTCCATGATTCGGCTTGTGTGGGAAGGTATCGTCGAAACTCGAACGTCTCACCCGTTAGATGTCTATCTTTTTTCTTAAATGAACGCCAGAGTTCTTGACCTTTTTTTAAAAAAAAAAATCCGTCCTTCACCTTGCGAGCGTTGTCACTCGCTCGCACTTGCCACGCATCAACATGCTGGTGTTAGCACGTGCAGAACAGTGCTGAAAGCACAGCCAAAGGAAGTATTACACCATGGCCTCTTTTTTTCAGCTTTTAAAAGCCGCTTTTCTACGCTAACTAACTAATTTTCAAGCATATTATCTTTTTAAAATAAGGTCTACAACTTGATTATAACACACAATACAACGATTTCATTTATATAGGCTAAAATCACATATAAATCTGTATCTTTTCATACTCTGTCTCACGGACAGCTAAAAATCATAAACCGTAGCCCAAAAAAAACACCAACGCTGACCTGCCGAACCAGAGTTAGGCCCTGTTTGGAATGCGGGAATTTTTCCCGATTCCTGCGGGAATTGAACTGTTTCCTGCAAAATTCCTGTGAAATTCCTCTGTTCCAAACAGGCCCTTAGGCCCCCAGCCCCCACAATAAGCCCAACATTGAAAGCTGTCCGGACTGACTGACGGACTACTAGACCGCTTCCGCGGAAATCAATGCAACTTCGGCCGAAGATTGGCCCAATAAAGTTTGCACAGCCCAAACCAAACCTATTATACACCAGCCCAAACTGTCAAAACTCGTTGTAAACCGCTAGTAGTATCAGGACGTTGCAGGGTGAACGACGGACGTTCTCTCTCCCAGAAGACACGTGGCGATACTACATCAGGTCAGCGCTAAGTGGGACAACATAAGAATTTCATGTGCTCCACGCGTTTAACAACGTCTATCCTCTCCAAATAAGCTAATGTATCCTGTGCACAGCATCAGGTCGTGTCATCCATCCAGCTAAGGAAAACCAAAGACATCCAAATTAGTTGCGAGTCAACCAGTGACTCTCCGAGATTCCTTGTATAAATAACGAGCACAGTGACGTGCATACTATTCGGATATCATTTTTAGCGATACATATATAATGGATAATAAAGGAATTACATACAGAAAATAAATGGTTACAGGTCACATGAAAATTTTAAAATATTAGATTGTTAGAACGTTATCAATTCGATTTAATTTTTATATTTATAAGAATTAATTTTATTTATAATATTAATATATAGTAGTGCATGTTAAAACAAAAAATATAGATTATATCTTTAGAACAAAATGATGGCTCCTTATAAAGTTTGCACAGCCCAAGCCAAACTGCCAAAACTCATTGTAAACTACTGCATGCAGTAGTATCAGAACGTTTCAGGGTAGACCACGGACGTCTCTCTCCCAGAAGACACGTGGCGATACTAATCAAGTCAGCGCTAAGTGGGACAGCATAAGAATTTCATATGCTCCACACACGTTTAACGTCTGTCCTCTCCAAATAAGCTAATGTATCCTGCGCACAGCATCAGGTCGTGTCATCCATCCTTCTGAGGGAAACGAAAGACACCCAAATTAGTTGCGAGTCAACTAATGATCTCCCCGAGGTACCTTTTATAAATAACTAGCACAATTAGTTTAGTGGTACATAAATGATGGATAATAAAGAAATTACATATAAAAGTTAAAGAGCTATAGATCACATGAAAGAATTAAAATATTTGAATTTTAGAATGTTATCAATTCGATTCAATTTCCATGCTTGTAAGAATTGATGTTATTTGTGATATTAATGTATAGTAGTACATGTTAAACACAAAGAATATAGGTTATACCTTTGGAATGAAACACTTGTTCTTTATAATTTTAAATAAGCATCTTCAATAATAAAGGCAATAGTTATATCCATATTAATACAATTAAAACAATATAAATTATAATGGATATTGTGGATGTTATTTGTGGATGTATATGAACTTGTTATTGCAAAATTAGTTATTTGTGGATGTTACTTTGAAAGTCGTATGAAAATCAAATTGTTAATTTTTATTTGTTTTTAATTCTAAATTTATCTTAATTTGAATTATATTTGATATAGACTATTTCTTTTAATCTAAGTCATCATAACCCAGGTCCACTGAATTGATGGTTAAATCTTTCTCAAAGTGTATAATTAGTATATATATAGATAGATTCTTATATCTCTAAGTCAGCCATCAAATCTAAGTCTTTAAATTAGGACATACCAGATTGATGGTTGATCTTTTTTAAATGTATAATTAGTATAGATATAGATAGATTCTTATATCTCTAAGTCAACAATCAAATCTAAGCTTTTAAAATTAGGACCCACTACATTAAATATTAGATATTTTACTTTTTTATGAGAAATTTTAGCATATTTCTCTCTTTTTTTAGCAACTCTAAAATGTCTGGCATCTACTTTTAGGACATAATACTCCCTCCAATTCACAAAAATATGTCATTTTGGGATACATACAGTCAAAATTTTTAAACTTTAACTGTTAATATCTTTTTCAATTTGTAGACTGGATATATAAAAATTATATGTGTAGATTCGTCTCAAAAAGTACTCTCATAATGTTATAATTTTATTGGGTTTTATAAATATATTAAAATAGAAATTGGTTGTCAAAGTTGATTTTGGGCACTGTATCGATGTCCAAAAAGACATGTTTTTTAAACTGGAGGGAGTAATAATAGATAGCGAGCTCAACCGTGAAATTTATCTAACTAGCAGGGTGGCCCGTGCATTTGCGTGGCTAGATTTTTTTCAGAGTTAGTAGTATCACATTATGTAATTTACATGTTTGAGAATATATTTACATATCTTATAAGATATTTAGATTTTAAGACATCATAAATATTAAAAATTACAATAGAAACTCGAAGAAAAATACAACTTGAGAAACATAATTGAAGTATCAACTTTCGTAAAAGAAAATCATTGATTATAATAAGTTCATGGGGTTCTTAGAAATATAACCACTCTCCATCATGTATGGATTATATGGTTGTATGCCTATATTAGTCCTCCTTTAGTTACTCTTTTTCAAAATATATTATTGCTAATAAATTGCTAAATATTCTCACAAAAACAAAAAAATTATGATAATTTGTTTGGTGGACCTCCACAGGATGGAGGGATTGAGAGTGAGATTATTAACGGGTCTTCACTCAGCTATACCGATATAAGCTATATGATGTGCGTTATAAGTATGCAGTATAGACAAGCATTGCAATAATGAAAAAACGATAATGATATAAATGAAAAATGTTATGTAATACTATATTTGTTGTTTGCTATGCAAGTATTTCTGTCAAAAAATATTTAGGGAAGAAAATTTTGATCATATGTGATAAGTATTAGGGAACAAAGCGAGTATTTTCTCTTATATAATATATAATATTAAAATATCATAAATAAAGTTCTGCAACAATCTATTTTTTAAAAAGCAAAAGTACATATATATTGCCAAGTCACTTAAACATATTTTAAGAATGATATCTATGTAAGTGCGTGGGCTTTAAAAAAATAAATGGCGATAAAATGGACACTTTTTTCTTCAGATGGCTGTTACACCAATGACCATAAAGAGTCGCTAGCTAGGCCTGGCTTGTACCTGACCACCGCAAGAAGCGTTTTGCCTTGAATCGAGAGATGATGCTGTTCTCCGCAAATTCCTCGGTAAAAGCAAAGATTGGCACGAGTGTTGGGGCGCTAGTGTTTCAGCTCGTAGTGGCAGCATTGGCCGCTCCGGTAGCTTTGCCTGGCTGCCCGGAGACCTGCGGCAACATCACCGTCCCTTACCCATTCGGCACCCGCCAAGGCTGCTTCCGCGATGGCTTCAACCTCACCTGCGACGAAACACGCCATCCAACGAAGCTGTTCGTGGGCAACGGCGCGGAAGTGATCGGCATCTCCTTGCCGGATGGCACGGTGCGGATCCGCACCAAGATGCTGAACACGAGCTACCTGCAGTTCAACGGCTCGTGGTCCGCCGGTCTGACGGCTGCCGGCCCGCTGGCGGTGTCGACCAGGCACAACCGGTTCGTGGCCATGGGATGCAACCTGCTCGCCAACCTCATCGCCTACGACACGCTGCACCCAAACGACCACATCAGCGTCTGCGCCGCTCTGTGCGTGGACCAGTCCGCGCTGCCAAGGGACACCTCGTGCTCCGGCGTCGGCTGCTGCCTGACGCCCGTCGCGCGGGGGCTCCCATCGTACGGCGTCCAGCTGAATGACCTAGCCCAGAGATCTGTCTCCCCAGGAAACGGAGCCGCGTTCATAGCTGACCAGGACTGGTTCAGCAGCGAGCAGGTCGCGCTGCAGCTGAACTTCCTCGACGATCCGCATAAGGTGGTTGATTCGACGGCGGTCCCGACGGTGTTGGAATGGTCGCTGGATATGGACCGCGATCAGGACTTGTTCTTGTATGATCCCAGTCTCTCTGAATGGAGGAGATGCATTAGCGTGAACAGCATTATTGTCGACGACGTTGATGGAAATATTTACGGCCGGGCACGTTGCAACTGCTCCAACGGATACGAGGGCAACCCTTACATCGCCAATGGCTGTCAAGGTAAGTACTACTGCTTTTACTGATTTCACTGTATTTTCTGCATATAGCTATTACACGTTTGACAGCAAGTCGGCGCTTAGTGAAATGATCCAGGATTCAGAGTTTCATATGCTGCACGCGTTTACGTCTATCCTCTCTGTTGGAATTTTCCTTGTTCTCTCGGATCGCTTCGCCACCGCACTCTGCCGCCTCCGCCCACAACCCTGATTCTTGCCTTTCCGTGACGTGACCGACAGGATGAGACCACCTGTCACTACCGCGTAAGAGTAAGTACAATAGTATAGCCAACTAGTGGCTATAACACTTGTCTATTTTATCTATAGTCTTCAAAAAAATAGTTCATATAATAAGGTAGCTATTACAATAACTATTTGGCCCCACGTGTAAGAGAGTGAAATGCATATTTTTACGTGCTATAGCTAACTGTAATTTAGTAGCCAGCTTCCTTCTCTCTCTTCCTTTCTCTCTCTGCCACGTAAGATTTTGTTGATATTATATTTGCTATAACCTGCTGACTAAGTCTTATTGTACATGCTCTAATGGAGCTGCCTGCTCCCGTAAGCGGAAAAACATGCAGTGTCTCGTGTAGCGCATCTGCCTGCTGTTGACGCGACGTGATGCACCGCCTGCTGGAAAGGCACGTAACAAACAAATAGAACACGCGATGGCTTTATTCTTTCTTCTCTTTATCTCTTCTGCTTCGCTTCTTACATCGCTCTGACCACCCCGATCAACTCCTCACTTTGCTTTGTTTTTTTATTACAAGCCTACTCCCTTTATATATTAAACGATGAGTCGATGACTAAGACATAGACTAAAAACCGAAACAGCTTCCGCTACCGGACTCATAAACAAACTCAGAAACAATATGTCTATACGTATACACGGCAAGAATGCGTACACGTATACGAACACAGATACGACTAAGCAACGGAAACAAGATTACTGTAATAACCACTTCCTTAATCTTGTTTCTCCATCTTGATTACGCTTATCTTCTCTCTTGCTTCCATCCTTTTCTTGTACTCCATGCGTCGTTCCTTCCTAGATCGTCACCGCCCTACCGCATGTGCTTGCTATATCCTGAGCATTGTACAATCCAATGCTTGCCGCGTCTCGCACCTAGACTGAATTGGTCCTTCATTGCACGCCTGCATGGGCTGGAGCACCTACTCCCACAGCCGCCTTGGCTTTACCGTTACCTGAGCCTCCCGCTCCTCTCTCTTGAACCAAATATATCTACTTTCCCACGTACACCTCAACTGAGGCTACACCACCCTTAACTCCTGTCTTCAATGCTTCCTGTGTTCTCTTTGCAAAACCACAGAAAACTGTACCAACCTGTACTCCAAGTCTTTCTCTTAGACCTTGTGCACTTTTTCCACCTGGAGGCCCACCACATTGACTTCCTATGTTAGCCGCACCTGCATGTGCCTCCAGAGGTGCTGCCCGCAGCTACATGCATACCTGCGTCATGAGGCACACCACCTTGACCCGAGCCATCACGTTCAGTGTCGTCACCCAGCTCCTCTAGGTTGCTCTTCAGACAAACAGATTTATAAGTTTTCAAAGAAATCTTGTACAACCGATTTGGAGATCTTTTCATCTTCATTAACAAATCTTTGTTCTTATCATAGACACACAAGAACTCATCTTGCAGCACCACCCTACACCCTCTTTCTGTCATCTGCCCGAGATTGAGTATGTTGTGCACAGTCTTGGTATATAGTAAATTCCTATCAACTTCTTATCTCCATTCTTACATTACAACATCATCGTTCCTTTGCCTCCTATCTCCATCATGGAGCCATCGCCAAATTTGACCTTGGCCAAAATCTTCTCGTTGAGCTCATGAAATATGAAGCGATCTCCTGTCATGTGGTTGCTTGCTCCATTGTCCAACTATCACTGATCCGTATGATCGTGGTTACCTTTCTTCGTGCGTAGTTTTGGAACTACGTTCTCCTCGTTCAACATCACCATGATTGGTGCCTTTTCAACATATGAGGAGAGAAGTAGTAGCTATTCGTCATCTTCTTCTTCGTCTTGGGCGAGGTTCACCTCCCCATTATTCTTCTTGTTTCGGCAATCTGAAGCATAGTGCTGGTACTTGTTACAATTGAAACACTTTATGTGGCTGCGGCATTCCGACGCGTAGTGTCCGTATTCACCACATTCAAAAGTACTTGACATGTTATTTATCACGGGATCTGTCACCATCGCCTTGCCCAGCTTTGTCTCCATGGCTACCTCTGCCACCTCGGCCACTCTGGCCGCCTCGACCGCACCATCTCCCACGATTGTTTGATATGCCACGACTGTCTCTTGGATCTCCTTTTAATAGCAACACCTGCTCGTTATGAGTCTGAGATCTCTGCTCGTTACGTGATTGAAACTCCTTTAGTAACTCCTCATGCGCCTTGAGGGAGCCGGTGATCTTCTCTATCTTCTTCTTGTCCAGATTGGAGAAGCACATAAGTGTGATGACAACAGGTATGTACTTCTCCGGAAATACGCGCATATATTTCTTCACCGCCACAGATTCCTCCATCTTGCCGCCAAGAAAATTATTCTGATTATACAACGAAGTCAGCTTGCTAGTGAACTCGTTCACCAACTAGGTCTCTCCCATCTTGAGATTCTCAAACTCGTTCCGCAAGTTCTGGAGCCACACCTCCTTCACACGATCAACTCTCTCGTGCATCGTCTGAAGTGTCTCCTACGCCTCCCGTGCCGTCTCCTTACCGATGAGTTGATGTATCATCGAATCTGGCATCGCTTGGTAGATGATAGCCAAAGCCGTCTGATCCACCTTATCATCCACCTCTTTGTCCTTGCCCTTTGGATCGACTGCACTCTAGACTCTTTGGGCGTGTATGTTTGCCTTCATCTTCATTGTCCACACCGGGTAATTGTTGGTCGTTAGGAGAGAGTACTGGAGAAAGATTAGCCCACTCCGGGCATTCGAAGTCGACACTTCTCCCATGTTCTTCAGATACTATCAAGATCAGCAGGCTCTGATACCACTTGTTGGAATTTCCCTTGTGCTCTTGGATCGCTTCGTCACGGCACTCTGCTGTCTCTGCCCACGACTGTGGACTCGCCCGGTCCTTGCCTTCCCGTGACATGACCGACGGGACGAGGCCCCCTATCACTACCGCGTAATGGAGCTGCCTGCTCCTGTAAGCGGAAAAACACGCAGCATCTCGTGCAGCGCCTTTGCTTGTTGTTGACGCGACGTGATGCACTGCCTGCTGGAAAGACACGTAACAAACAAATAGAATACACGATGGTTTTGTTCTTTCTTCTCTTTATTTCTCTTCTACTTCGCTTCTTACATCACTTCCTCTGATCACCCCGATCAACTCCTCACCTTGCTTCGTTCTTTTGATTACAAGCCTATTCCCTTTATATACTAAACGCTGACTAAGACACAGACTAGAAACAGGAATGGCTTCTGCTACCGGACTCATAAACGAACTAAAAAACAATACATGTATACGCATACACAGTAAGAACATGTACACGTATACGAACTTGGATATGACTGCGCAACGGAAACAAGATTACTGTAGCACTCTCCAAATAATTAAGCAAGCATATTCTCTTGCAGCTTCACGTGGTGTCGTCCATTAGTCTACACAGAAGACTAAAAATATTAAAATCAGTTATGAATCTAATTAATTGAATCTAAGTCAGTCCAACCGCGTTCTTTGAGGTTCTTTTTCTCACCGGCTGAATGGCCCTACCCTTCGACCAAGCGATCGATGCCTCGATAATTAATCCACGAAGATGAGAAGCCGGACGCGAGTTTCCGAATAAAACAGAGGATGCCACCTTCCTTGCCCGCCCCTTCCTCTTGACCCAACCATCCCGTTCGCTACGGCACGCAGAGTTTTCAAAGAACCAAAGATTTTCGACCAGCAAAGCTTAAAGACTGAGCACGCTTACAACTGAGTCCTGACCCTCTCAATTAAGCAGAGTTTGCAAGATGATTCTCCTTTCCTCTAGTCGATCCACAAAAGCGAAGGTAGGCACTGGTATTGCAGCACTAACGATTCAGTTCCTGCTGGCAACACTAGCCGCTCCAGTAGCCTTGCCTGGTTGCCCAGAGACCTGCGGCAACCTGACCGTCCCCTATCCTTTCGGCACCCGTCAAGGTTGCTTCCACGAGGGCTTTAACCTCACATGCGACGAGACGCGCCGGCCACCGAAGCTGTTCTTGGGCGACGGCGTGGAAGTCGTCGACATCTCTCTGCTGGATGGCACGGTGCGGATCCACAGCAAGATGCTCAACATCTTGCTGAACGCGAGCTCCCCGCAGTTAAACGGCTCGTGGTCCGCCGGCCTGACGGGCAGTACTGGCCTCCTGACGGTGTCGACCAAACACAACCGGTTCGTGGCCATGGGATGCAACCTCCTCGCCAACCTCCTCGCCCACGACACCCTCAGTTCAAACCGCTACGTTAGTATCTGCGCTGTGCTTTGCGCGGACGGGCCCTGGGTGGGCGACACCTCGTGCTCCGGCGTCGGCTGCTGCCAGACGCCCGTCGCGAGGCCGGGCCTCCAGTCCTACGGCTTCCACCTTTGTGCTTTGACCCAGACATCCGGTGAATCGTCGGGATATGGAGCAGTGTTCATAGCTGACCAAGAGTGGCTCAGCAGAGAGCTGCTCGTGCTGCAGCTGGATTACTTTGCCGAACAACAAAAGATAGCTGATTCGACAGTGATTCCGACGGTGTTAGAATGGTGGCTGGACGTGGAGCGTGATCGGGACCTGTTCTGGGGATTGGATAACATCGAGTTATACGAACGGAGGAGATGCATAAGCCTAAACAGCATCGTAGTCGACGACGACGACGAAAATCGCCGGCGGGCACGGTGCAACTGCTCGAAAGGATACGAGGGCAACCCTTACATCGCCGACGGATGCCAAGGTACTACACTTACTGAGTTAACTCTGGAAATAGGTATCACACGTTTGCCGACGAAATAGCATCATTGTTATGGTTTTCATTAACTAGAACAGCAAATGCGATAGAGAAGGGAAACCGCCATATGGTCAACTTGGTAGGGCGCGCGCACGAGGCGACCTGCTTACGGAATCGCGGAACCATACGGTTGGTGAACGGTGAGGCCGCGTTGGGCGACGAGCGTACGTGCAGAGGCTCGGGGGGCGACGGGATTGCGGTGCGGCGTGGGAGACTGGAGCTCGCAGCCTCGCAGCTCGCGGCAGGGAAACGTTCACCTCGTGGCGTGCGAACGGGTCACTCGTGATAATTCTGGGCCTGTTCTTTTTGGCTGTAGCTTATGGTTTTTGGTTGTGGCTTGTAACTTTTGGACTGTTTGTACGAGAGATTATAGATTAACAAAAACTCACGTGCGATTTTTGCCGATATAAATGAAGTCAGTAAAGTATGTACTACAATTAACTAGTAGACCCTATCTTGAAAAAATATTCCGTTTAAACGTTAGTTACTGTAAAAAAGTCGAAAAATAGTTTTTAGGAGCTGAAAAGAACAGAACCAGAGTTGAGTGGAGGGAGAGGTGGGCGTTGGGGCTGCCGCAACCGGGCTACTACAACAGTTGGGTCTGAGGGGAGAAGGGGCGTGGCCTCAAGGTTGGCCAATGCCAGTGCTGAACAGTACTTCATTCATCTAAATTTATAGAGTAAAGTGTATTTTTTTTGACATATAGATCAAAAAGATATTTAAAATAAATAAATTATTTCTAATTATTATCTTTAAATACTATATTCAATGCATATATGTAGAAAATATAAAGTAAAACGGGATATTTATTAAGGGTATAGAGAAAACATCAAATTAATTTTGTATTGAATTGAAATACACTTTATATTTATAAATAATACTATTTAAAAATATACCTTATAAACTAAATAAAACGCTGAATTCTCTCTCTCTCAAAAAAGCGCTGAACAGTCAGTGATATACTTCCAGTATTTCACTGTAGACCAACTTCAATTCAATTCTTGATGCTAATGTCAACAAATAATGAGTATACGATCGGTGAAATGCCAAGTTTGTTCATCGAAAAATCTAGGGAATACGCTTTCGGTGCTGGCCTAAACTGTCGGTCATGAATATTCAATTGATTACTCGATTGAATTTAGGTCTCTTCTTTTCGACTTAGGATTTATGTCTTACGATTTTTCCCAAACAAATAAAATAGACAACTTCTTCGTCACCTTTTTGAAACGATTTATTAGAACATTTTTTCCAAAGCTTCTTATCGACTTATCAGCATTTAGCATATTCAAACAAGCACTTGCGTTAGGGTTAAAAGACATCAGCTACAACCATAAGCCATCAGACGCATCCGAAAAGAACCCACATCAAAGTCAGCTGAGAAGACCATTTTTTTACAAAAAAAAAGATTATAAGTATCACCTTTGTCTAACTAGTTCCAAAGCCAAGTTTAACATGCTTCTATATCTCCCAGTAGGCTAATCTCCCTAGCTACCTTGAGTGGTACTGGTAATGTAAAATTGCAGGAGACGACGATTCGTCTCCGTTCCTTCGTTTCTTCCCCACAAGCAAAGCTCCTCTTGACAACACTGATGGTACTGCAGCTCCTCGGGGCAACACTTGCGGCTGTTCCGGTAGCCTCGCCTGGCTGCCCAGAAGCTTGTGGCAGCATAACCGTCCCCTACCCTTTCGGCACCCCGCCAAGGCTGCCTCCGCGCGGGCTTCAACCTCACCTGCAACGAAACACACTATCTCAAAGCATAACCATCTCTCTTTCTCTCTCTAACCTTTTTATATATATAGGAATTTTCTGACTAAGAGAGCTAACTCACTCTCTGAGAACTACTCAAATTGATCATCACTCATCTTACACAAAACAGCCAAAGAGAAACTAAAAGTACCACAAGAAGATGCTCCAGAAGCAGATCTGGGATTGGTGAGCAAGGCCATCGACTGTGACTTTGACTTGCGAGAGACGATGTCAATCTCATGAGTCTTAAGACATGAGTAGAACGTATCAAGAGTCAAGGTCGATAGGTTAGTCGTGTTCTTGATGGTTGTCACTTTCATCTCCTAAACCCTGAGGTCCAAGGCAGAAAGTATCTGACGAGTATTGTTCATGTCTGAGTATGTAAGACCAATAGATCGGAGGTTGCTCAGAATCTTGTGAAATATGTCAAAGCACTCATCTAAGGACTCACTAGTAAGCATCTCAAACTTGATACTCTCATTTGTACTGGTCCTGTCGGACAGTCTTGATTTGGGTGATGCCTTTATAGTATGCATCGAGAGTCACCCAAATATTATAAACCGACGAGAGATGGGATCAAACTCACTTTTACTAAGACCCTGGATGATGATGTTTCTTGTCTTAGCATTAGCCTTCACATTTGGCGTATTTATCGCTACAATGTGCTCATCGGCAGGAACAACAAACTGAGTCTTAACATTTTTCTAGATCGCATAGCCTTGAGCCTAAATATAAGACTCCATCTTACTCTTCCAAAAGGGATAGTCGACCCTACCAAAGATAGGAAGCTTGGTGGAATACTTGTCTGCTGCTATAGCTCCTAAGACCGGTTAAAATCTATTGAAAAGAACTAATTGGACTCTGATACCACTTATAGGACCGGACATGCAACAGAGGGGGGGGGGGTGAATGGTGCCTTTAAATTTTCCTCCCAAGTATTCACTTACCCCTTTTCTCCTATAGTTAGAGCTGTAAAGATTATGGTTGAAATCCCACTTGAAAACGAAAGAAACAGAATCGAACACAACTAGATGGCAGGAAACACAACGTGGTCAAATTTGACTATCAGTCGGAAGTCCAACGTGGTCGAATTTCGACTACTGAACAGAAATCACGTAGTCGAGAACTGACGGTACGTTGGAGATCATTGTAGTCGAAAATCGCCTCTCACGGTCATTGACCAGGGAACCGTCAAAAACCAACGTAGTCGATAACCACTGAGACCAAAATCAATGTGATCGAAAATGGATGTAGTCGAAACCAACGTGGTCAGACGCCAATGAGTGGTTGAACAACCAATGTGGTTGTAACCAATCGGTGACCAAAGTGATCAACATGGTCATAACCAACGTGGTCACAAGCCAACGAGTGGTCGAATAACCAACGTGTTTGTAACCAGTCAGCGATCAAAGTGGTCATAATCAACGTGGTCGTAAACCAACGAGTGGTCGAACAATCAACGTGGACGTAACCAGTCGGCGACCAAAGTGATTAACGTGGTCGTAACCAACGTGATCTTAAGCCAACGAGTGGTTGAATAACCAATGTGGTTGGAACTAGTCGACAACCAAAATTATCAATGTGGTCATAACCAACGTAGTCGTAAGCCAACGAGTGGTCGAACAACCAACGTGGTCGGAACCAGTAGACAACTAAAATGATCAACGTGGTCGTAACCAAAGTGATCATAAGCCAACGAGTGGTCAAACAACCAACGAGGTCGGAGGCCAACGAGTGATCTGCGACTGGCGTGGTCTATCCAATTCAAGAGCAAACTAGTGAAAATCATACGTGGTAGGGAAAACACAAAGAGGTCGAAAGATTGAGCGAGGTCAAAACTGATGCGATGCAATCTAGAATTTGACTGTGGTTGAAACCAACATGGTTGTAAATCCGTTTGACGTTCCAGACAGCGGCACAAACTGTTTTAGCTCTGATTCAAAACAAAAATAGATGAAACTTTTGATCCGTAGATCCAAATGACGTAAAACTTTGTAGATATCATCTCTAGACTATTATGAACCTATTCCAATAAAAAATCATAAAGATCATGGTCAAAGATATGACCTTTTTAGTTTGTTAGAAGGTCACATTAAAAATGAGTCAAAATCAAAATCGGTGAATAAAACTAGCTCGTGGGTGGATGATGACCAAGATGAGTCTAGATGTATTCTCACATGTCACAGCAAGTTAGAATACCAAAGAAATTGACTCAAAAACTCTTGGATCAAGAAATCATATTTTGAGGCCAAAGTAAGAGCAAAACAACCAAATCAAGATGGATCCATATAAATATGTAAAGATTGATGTATTGCTCATATGAGAAGATTGAGTTTACCGCCACTCCATCTTGGAGGACAAAGAGCATACCATGTGCTCAACTCTCAAAACCCTAACTCTAAAACAAAAAGCACATGACAGGAGTGGGATGGTTAACCCTGCATGTCTCCATCTCAACCCCTTTTATAGGCGGGCAACCAAGCACCTACACCCTAAAATAGATCCTATCCATTATTATTGTGGGGGAACTCATTAACCCCCACACACGAGTTTTACCTACTTAAGTTCACTTATGCATGCTTTCAAAGCGCATAAGTGTGCATTCGCTAAATTCTTAGTCTTGATCTACCTTGATCAAACCAGCTCCATGTTGATCTAAACCACTCTCCAACGCATCGCACACGCGTCGCAGTTTTGATCCAAAATGGTTTTCAGTATTTTGGTCAAAATATTGAAATGCCCCTTTGTTAACCCGGTCATCACCATCCTTTGCAAGTAATCATCATGCTTACCACGTGTAGGTACACCACTAGCTTGCCACGTGCCGTCAAGTCTCTCCCATCCCGGTTCCACTGAACCACGGCTCACTTAGCCCGTGCAAGCCACCTGGCGTCATCCCGCTGTTCGAGCTCGTTTTCAACATTCCCGCCTTTCTTGTGCCATGCTTGAGCTCACCGTCTAACCCGGCATCCTTGATTATTCTGGGCCTCGACTCCTCCATTAGCTTAGCCCTGATCACTGCCGTTGATTATAGTTGACTCCAAGCGACCCTGTACATCTAAGACAAAGAATTCGTTTTTGGCACAAGTTCTTCACAACTTGACCTACATTATCCAAGACATGCATCATGCAACCTTAATCCAATGACTCAGGTTAACCTAACTAAATCCATAACTCAAATCCCAAATTCTCAATTTCTGCCCAAACCAATCTTGACAGAGTATAATCTTTACAAAACCAATTGACCACTTCACAAGTATTGTAATGGTTCATCACAACATTAACTAGGTCATCTCATATAGTCCTTCAATTTCACTTTGAGAACAATATTTTACAACCACTCTGTTATTAAGGACAGAGCTCTAAACCTAGAGTACCGACAAAATTTCTAATATAAGGAAGCTCTAACCTCTCTCCAAAAACCCTCTTGAGAGTTCTTTCCCTCAACACACACAAAAGGGCTTATGGCTCCTCACTTCCCACTAAATTCTAACCACTAGTACGTATTTAGTGGATATAACTATTTATAAATAAAGAAATTCGATAACCCACACATAAATTAATTTTACACTTACACATATTTGCACGCTTATTTCGAAACACGACTTCACTGCATCGGATAATTTCCTCAATTGACGTGCATGTCAGTTGAAAATTTCAGTCAGTCAAAGATCGGAGAAGTTTCCTCTTCCCCGAGGAACACGCTAAAATCCCTTTCTTGTGTCAATAGTTTGTCCTGCATCACTCACTTCGGTTACTTTGAAGACTGCCAATTGCTTGTTGGAACGGACTTTGAAGAACCTCCCAATAAAAACCCTACGTCCCTTCTTCGCCTCAGCTAGCACGCTCTGAGAGATGACGATCTCCATCTCTTCTTCCCAACGAGCGACGATCGGAGCACTCACGTTTCGGCTCCTGGTGACGGCACTAGCAGCAGACCCAATAGCCTTGCCCGGCTGCCGGGAAAGCTGTGGCGACATACGCGTGCCGTACCCTTTCGCCATCGGCCAGGGCTGCTTCCACGAGGGCTTTAGGCCCTGCTTGTTAGGCTAAAAAGCTGTGATTTATGGCTGAAATTTATTGTAGCGGTTGAAATTTTACTGTAATTGAAGGTGGCTTATTTAGCGTAATTAAATTTAAAAAAATTAAAAATAGAAAAAAATTGTGTTAGCTCATTACGGACACCGTGAACGAATACGGGAGAAAAAGAACCGGCAAAAAAGCTTTAAAAAAAATCAAAAGTTTAGAAAAAGATGAAATTTATAAATAGTAAAAAATAAATCAGAAGCCAAAACTGTAGCAGAAATGAGCGCGGCCGCGGCCTTACCTGCGACGATACGCACCCGCCACCGAAGCTATTCTTAGGCGACAGCGGCCTGGAAGTGCTGAGCATTTCCTTGCCGGACGGCACGGTACACATCCGCTACAACATATTGCGATCTGACGTTCCAGACTTCAACGGCTCATGGTCGGTCACCGGGCCCTTCACAGTGTCGACCGCGCGCAACTGGTTCGTGGCCTTCGGGTGCAACATCGTGGCGCAGCTCAGCGCCGACGACACGCTCGGTCCGCCGAGCTACACCAGCACCTGCGCCGCCACGTGCGTGGACGGCCAGCAGAATCTCGCCGGCCCATCGTGCTCGGGCATCGCCCGCTGCCGGACGTCCACCTTCGTATGGCATCCAGGTTACGCACCTGGCCGTGCGAAAATCTGGCGGTTTCTCGCCACACACGGCTGTTTTCATAGTTGATCAGGACTGGTTCAGCAGAAAGGAAGACGAGATGCTGATCAACTTCACCTATCCCATGTATCAGCGTTTCATGGCTCAGAGTGTACCGGCGGTGTTGGAGTGGTCGTTGGATTTGATCCGCGATGACGACTTGTTCGCCTTCTCTATTGGCCCCGAGTCTTCTGACTGGCGATGTCTAAGCTCAAACAGCTTTAGCTATCATGTCGATGTAAACTACGACCGAAGACGGTGCAATTGTTCGAAAGGATACGAAGGCAGTCCTTACATCGCCAATGGATGCCAAGGAAGTATTTTGCTTTCCGGAGACTTTTTATTCCTCCGTATCACCGCGTTCGTTGCGACGAGGGACTGTGGTTCTGAGCAAGAATCAGTACTTTTGAGGCTTGAGGTGTACTTTGTGCATGGTAGATTTGCACATGTCAAGACGCAAATTTGCGGTTTTCGTTGTATGAAATGCCTCTGCTTTTCAACCCTGTATTTTCCCCCCTTTTTCAGATATCGACGAATGCCAACAGCCAGATGTTTATCCATGCCATGGAACCTGCGTCAATATGCCCGGGACATACCGATGCTCATCAAGGAAAAGGATCAGTAGCATCCCAGGTACAAATACAACTCACTCACTTGATACAAGGCTTTACTTGGTGATAATTAAGGACCTTAGAATTATCTGTTATGTACAGTACATGAACAGACATCTACAAAAATACTAGTACTGTATTCATCAGTCGGTATAACATTCAGAAATGGGAGACAAAAAGAAAAGGAAAAACTAATAAAAGAATGTGATTGTGCTTCAGCAGTTTAAATCATGTGCCCTAGAACAAAGTACTTCCACTATGACTGCTCTAATAAGTCGAACACGGCAGCTGACTTTTTAAAGTGCACGCGGCATATCTGCATTATCAATCCTTACGTTTATTTTGTGCAGGTTTAATTACCATAATAGCAATTAGTGCTGGTTTTGGCCTACTGTTTTCACTTCTGGGTGTTGCCAAAATCACCAATAAACTCAAGCAACGAAGAGCCAAGAAGTTGAGGCAAAAGTTTTTCAAGAAAAACCATGGATTGCTTCTTCAACAGTTCATCTCTTCAAACAAAGATATAGCCGAAAGAATGAAGATTTTCAGCTTAGAAGAGCTAGAGCAAGCAACCAACAAATTTGACCAGAATCGCATCCTTGGCGGTGGTGGCCATGGCACGGTCTATAAAGGTATATTATCTGATCAACGTGTTGTGGCCATCAAGAAGTCTAAAATTGTCGTTCAAAGGGAAACTGACCAGTTCATAAATGAGGTTGTCATACTTTCACAGACTAACCATAGAAATGTGGTGAAGCTCTTTGGCTGTTGCCTAGAGACAGAAGTTCCTTTACTAGTTTATGAGTTCATATCAAATGGAACTCTCTCGTATCATCTTCATGGCAAAAGTGAGAACCCTTTGTCATGGAAAGATAGATTGAGGATTGCACTGGAAACTGCAAGGGCCATTGCTTATCTACACTCCGCTGCTTCCATATCAGTATTCCATAGAGATATCAAATCTGCAAATATACTACTTACTGATACTTTAACAGCAAAAGTTTCAGATTTTGGGGCTTCAAGGTCAATTTCAATAGATGAGACAGGAATACTTACAGCCATCCAAGGAACTTATGGTTACCTTGATCCTGAATACTACTACACTAGTCGACTCACAGAGAAAAGCGATGTTTACAGCTTTGGTGTCATCCTAGCAGAGCTACTCACAAGGGTGACACCAGTTTTCTCTTCTCATTCATCAGAAGGCATAAGCCTATCATCACACTTTGTGTCTCTGATAAGAGACAATCGCTTGTCAGATATTCTAGATTCACAAATTGTCGAGGAGGGAGGGGCTGCAGATGCTGAGGTGGTCGCAACGCTCGCAGGATCATGCTTAAGCTTAAAAGGTGAAGAAAGGCCTACAATGAGGCAAGTGGAGACAACACTTGAAGATGTGCAAAGCTCGAAGGTCCATCTCAATTCTCAGATCACAAGAATAAGTCAGAATGCTCCAAAAGACCAGTCATACAAGGGAAGCAAAGGCGGTGAAGGAACTAGACAGTACAGCTTGGAAAATGAGTTCATTCACTCATCCGAAATTCCAAGATAATTGTGCTTCCATGGTAAAATGATGTAGTTTATTACTAGTTTGGGTGCCATACTGCAAACCGGATGTCAATTAGGAACTCTGAAATATAAACTTACGCATCTCTCCAATACTAATGGATGATGTAGAACCAAGTGTGTAACAATGAACACATGAATTCAGTTACAATTTCTACAGTTTAAACATATAGTTCTTAACACCGAAATACAAAAAGTTCATGTAGACAGATGTTGATGGGCATCGACAAATGTGCATATGCTGAGTACTTCCCATTCAAGTGCCATTTTGCATCACATAGATATGAATAACACTCAAGATTAGCTACAAACATAACTGTGAAATATTTTGTTGGTGGAGCTTTCATTGGTGAGCAGGGTGGAAATCTTGCATTGCCAATTTAGCATTGCAGTTACATAATTAAAATGACAATTCTACAAACCACTCTAAGGTGTAGTCATCTTGGTAAATGCAGAAAGTGAAGCGATTGCTTCCTCAGTGGTCAAATACAAGCAATCCGACCTGAAATGATTGTGTGCATCATTCGCTCGTTGTATTTTCTCCATGACCTCTCCAGTTGGATTCACAAGTACAAGCTGCGAAAGAGAGAAAAAAGGGTTCACATAACTATGTTGATAACTTGTGAACTAGAAATTTGAACCCTTTTCATATATGATGAGTATACCTCTAGGCCACGTATCTCTATTGATTTCTTTATGTCGATGAGGAACGCTATACCACTTGTATCAATTGCAGGGACAGCTGAGAAAAAAATGATTTTACGACGTGTTAGTGAAAAATGCTACTGGAAATACTAAAATTGTTACAAAGCACCATCAACTAACTTGAAAAATAGCATTTTTAATGCATTACAAAATGGCCTGATCTCTCATTTGCTTAGTTCCAAGTGGGAAATTAAACCTTTGCAAATCCATCTTTTGCAAACCTGCTACTAGAAAGCTAATGCTGAACTACATGCATTTGATATTCAATGTTATGGAAATCATCAATCCATATTGTTCTAGTGAGCTTGATTTGAATATAATAAACATGATATACAGTGAAGTAAATGAAATTGTTCTTCAAAGTCACAAACCTGATAGATCCAAGATTACGAAATGGAGTTCATTTTGTTTATTCCCTGAAGAATTTTCTTCCTCTATCCATCTTTTAATCCTACAAACGGAAATTTTGCACTTATATTTGTCAACTTCTTCTACAGTTTGATTTAATATTTCTTTCTTATCCTAGAAGTTGCTTTTACCTTTCATTCAGATAGTTGGTGTTTGCAAAGTTTATAGGAGCCTCAAGTGCCAGGATTAAGAACCCAGGAACTCTTTGAGCCTCCTTGTACTGATGGAGGTTCCGGTAAATATCGGTTCCCTTAATGTTCCCTTGAATCATCATTTTTGGCCTTGTGACTTGCAACAATACCCTAAATATAGATATACCAACCTGCAAATTTGACAATTTTAATCACCAAGCAATTAAACTAGTAATTCTCTCTACAGAACAATCAGTATTGTCTCGATAATGATTCTGTGGTTACCGCTATGGCAAGGCCTTCTTGGACCGAGATGAAGATGACACCAGCAAATGCACACAAACACACGAGGAAATCCATCTTGTCCATTTTCCAGATGTGGTATGCAGCAGGGAGATCGATTAGGCCAATGACAGCAGCAATTATGATTGCTCCAAGAACAACATTCGGTGTGTACACAAACAGCGGCATGAGGAACAACAGTGTGACCATAACAGTTAGTGCCATGATCACATTGGACATGGCAGTCTTGCAACCGGCATTGTGGTTCACAGCAGAGCGAGAGAATGCTCCTGAGAATAAAAGAAAGTCATCACTCTTTCTATCTTGGTGTTGATCTTAGGATTTTACAAGGAATCCGAGAGAGGATTGGGCATTGTTTTGTTCATAAGTGAATGTACCTGTTGTTACATAACATGACGTACATGAGCCCACAATGTTCATCAACCCTATGGCCATCATCTCTTTGTTGCCATCTACCTGGTAGTCCTTGAGTGAAGCGAACGTCCTACCAACTGCTACTCCTTCCTGAGAGAGTGAAATTCAGTGCACACCAGATTAGCAGTGATACTGATTTTGAAGATACAATTTAGTTACTTAATTCTAATGAACAACTTCATGGAATATATTTATTTTAGACAATAGGCATGGCATGCACAATATAACGTTATATGATGATAGGCATACCGTAAGGGAGATGATTCCGGTGATAAGGCCGGTCTTCATGGTAAGGCCTAAATATGTAGTATCAAAGAGTAGTTTGTCCCATGAGGGGCGATTCAGTCCACATTTGAGCTGCCCAATCTGTGGTGACAAGATCCAGACATTTCTCGATTTCCATCACGTTGCAAGCACGAGTAGTAAATTTACAATTCTTTCAGTGGTGTTGATTTCTTACAATGCTAATGCCATGGTTCTGTGCTTTGAACAGGAAAACAAGCAGGGTGGAGATGATGACAGATGCCAAGGGAGCACAAGCTGAAATCCAGAAAAGCTTTGGCCATCTCATGCTCTGCATACACAGACAGCAAGATGAATATATACTACTACAGGAGTTCAAATCAACAATTGCAAAAAGGAAAGATATGTCATTTTACGTTCTGAAATGATCTTTTCTCTGACACTACTACCTTCTATAGTTTCAGAATAGCCAACGCTACAACAGGCAGCTATTCACTTATACATTGAGCTAACACAGTTTCCTCCAGCATCAACGGTTAAAATCCGGCTCAAGGACCATTATCAACAAATTTTCATTTGAAAAGAGAGTAGTATTCTGCGAAAGTTTGGCTCAACTTCATAACCGGGGAAATGTAACAGAAGTACAGAACAGATCAGACTTTGTAGGTTGCGGGAGAGGGACTTGAATTGTGTGGATTTTGCTTTTCTATTTGCTACTTGTAAGATCGTTTTCATGAGGAATCAAACGCCTTGGGAGGCACAACACTATTCCTCTATAGCTAGCATAGAGCAGTAGTTGCATTATATCGCCTTGGGGCGCTTCACCCCTGCAGTCAGCACCTACAGATTCAGCTGTTTGTTGTCAACAATGCAGGCTCAGTTGATTAAATGTCACGAGTTAAAAAAAAAGGTTTAACTTCACAAGTTTCTTCATCACATACGGCCAGTGCTGGTCACCACGCGTCATATGTACTAATGCTCTGATATCAGCAATGGTATCCAAGGTTCGATTCATAGCCTACTTTGGATTCACTCCTACAGATTAATGGTACTCACTCTGGTCCAAATGGGACTAGCTAGTCTCTGTTCACTGTTTTCTTTTTTGGTATTTGACGTACCGACTTTGACCATTAATTTTTACGATAGCATACATGTTATTGGTAAAAGGGTATCCAAGCTAGGACCATCAACAGATGTTCGTGGACCAAATTGAAGAAAGACATACACATCCTTCCATGGATGGTCGGATATGCATCATCTCACGCATGACTTCATCAGCATGGATGATTACCTCCCCTGGCACGTACTCGTTGTTCCTGGAATTTTCTGTCATGAGGAGCTAGCGGCTGAGGCTAACGATCAGAAAGCTTACGACACGGACACACATGGCACAACCACTTGCCGATTGAGATCATGCAGCTACTGCAGACAAAGTATAAGAGAGGACAAAAGCAAACGCATAGACGCTACCAGCACCAGTACGCATGCATATTAGTAAACGTTTTTCCTTTCTTTTTTCTTTTCTATTATAAAAGCGTTCTCTCTTCTCAGCCATCCGATTTGATCTGAACCATTCATCTCTCTCAGGATACAACCGCCCACCCTCTCCACTTTTCTCATCTCCTTGAGCATTCTGGTCACCCTTCTATCTCTGTCGTTTGCTCTCTAATGTTTGATGTGTGAAGTTGGTCAGGCAGTAAGTTCCGTCTCACTATTTTTATAACTTCGTTGTAACGTACGGATCTCTAACTTGTAAAACCAAGCATATTAGTAGAGAGAAACGAGTTAGGGGCGTACGTACCACATGTCTCGCCGTCAGCAGAAACACCAGGAAGCACAGCCCCATCAGTATCGTCTGCCACGACCACTGCACATACGCACGCACGCACGTACGAACACGATCCATTAGCTCGCACTGCGTACGTGCAAATTAAAGCTTAAGGGCATGCGATCGAGTGCACATGATGCGTGCGCCTCACCTCCTTGGTGTGCTGGAACACGGAAGCCATGACGGGCACCAGCCCCATATCCGTGGTGAAGTGCACGATGCCGAGCAGCGCCTTGAGCTGCTGCAGCGACACGATGACCGCCGCGCCGGCCATGAACCCCACCAGCGTCGCCTTCGACAGAAAATCGATGATGAAACCCAGCCTGCATGCGGGCAAAAATTGTGCAATACACACGTATTATACATGCTCATGCATGCACGCGTGGATGTGTGTATGTGTGTATACATGGCAAGTACGTATGACTGTATGAGTAGTTGACCTTAGGATGCCGAGGGAGGCCTGGACGAGGCCGGCGAAGAAGGTGGAGGTGAAGGCGAGCTGCAGGAAGAGCAGCGGCTCGGCGGCGGGGCTGACGGCCTGCCGCAGCATGGACCCCATGATCAGCGACGCGATGGAGACCGGGCCGACGGCGAGGTCCCGCGAACTCCCCAGCACGGCGTACACCATCGGTGGCACAAAGCTTGAATCTACATATATGTGTACACACAGTCATGATTCAAGGTGAACATACATGTACAGGCAAGATACTGAAAGCTAGAAATTAATGGAAGGCGTACGTACATAGCCCTATGATTGGAGGCAAGCTTGCCAGCTTCGCGTAGCTAATACCCTGTATAGTTAAGAACCATGCGTACATGCAAGACAGTAAGAGTACAGTTGGTCACACAGGTGTTCGTGGAGAATCGTACAAAGCTTCCAAAAATAGATACAGACTAGCAATTCAACTGAATGTGTGAAATATATACTACGTGCGTGTGTACTGAAACGGAAATCAGTAAATGTACAGATAAATAACAACGAAGGTATGAATGCAAATATGCAATCTTGGTTGGAAGCTTCGAGGAAGTAACGTATGGATGGATGAATGCCTGAGGGATGGCGAGGCTGGCAATGGTGAGTCCGGCGACGAGGTCGGACTTGAAGAGGGAGAAGGAGTAGTTGGACACCCAGTCGAGGATGGGGAAGAGGTACTTGATCGCCATGAGCCATTTCACCCTCAGCGGTTGCCCCTTGAAACTCCGGAACGGATCGTCCGGGAAGAAGATCTCCTTCACCCTCGCCTTCATCTTGCTCGCCGTGCTCTGCGGTGGCGGCGCGGCCACCTTGTGCACCGCCATCGCCGCGATCTCCGGCGCCCCCGTCCCTACATCTTCCACCGGTTGGCTCTCGTTGCCATTGTAACCGTAAGCACCAGTCATCCCCACCATGAGAGATTATTGCTTGCTTAGAACTTACGAAGACCAAGAGGCTGAACTCACAGGTGTCTGTGTGTTTGAGATGGGCGTAGGGCAGATATAAGAGGGGGCTAGTAGCTATAAAAGAAGAACGAGTCTGTCTATACAACTTTTGATAGTTTTCTTACCCAAAATTAGCCACATTTCTAACCATTGGATTAAAAATTAAGGATCCAGAACATCCCACCCATCATATATAAAAACCTCTCCCCACCCCAAACCCTAACTCCTCCCTCCCTACCCCCATCCATTCTCCGCCGCCAGGCCCCAACATGGCCGCTATATCATCCTCTCGGTGCCGGTGAAACCCACCTCCTCCTCTGCCCCAGTTCCACCTTCCTCACCACCAACGCCCCTTCTTCCCCGTCTTCGGTGGCTCATCGCCACCAGATCCGCCGCCCCCACCACCACTCGTTGTCAGATCTGTTGTTTCCACCCCTCACCGACCCCCACCCACCATCCTCCTCCTCGCCCATGTCCGAAGGCGCCACCGCCGCCGCCCACTGCCAGTCCGCCACCACTCCGGCATCTCTCTAAGCTCGTTGGCTACTGGTAAACCCCAACCCTAACCAGTGAAATCTAACTTTAACTCGGCGCTTCTGTTGAAGACGATAGGATCCGCGCTGGATCTTCACTGGAGATGGAGGTGGGCAGGAGCATGAATCTTAGCGTAAATCGAATGGTATAAAATTCAACTAATTTTCCTCCAAAAAACAGTCAAATGTTGTATAACACTTTCGAAGAAGAAAAGTGGTATACAACTTGAGAAATGGAGAGGAGAATCAAAGGTGACACAAGGGGGTGGGCAGGTGTTCAATGGCTAGGTTTTTTTTTGGCTTGCTGCTTGTGGCTTTTGCTACAGTAACTAGCTTTCAAATTGTTCGTCTTTTCAAAGCGGTGTCTATAAGTCGATTATAGTAGACATTATACCGACTTTAGCTATAACGGCCAAAATCGCATGCCACTATCTCTCTCTTTGTACTCTCTCTTACGAACAGCCAAAATTTAAAAGCCATAAGCCACAGTCTAAAAAAACCCACCCAATAATTAGGGGGTAGGGTTGGTGTTCAATATTAGGCAAAGGCAGATGTATATAAATAGGTTGTTTTCCTCATGAATGGGATCCTTTGATTGATACCACCATCCCTGCGATAGAGAAACATACGCCACTTGTACTTTAACATCACAACTGCATGATCTCATGTATATGCTTGTAGGGGCCCAATTAGTATAGTAGTACACTTCTCTCTCTTTTCCCTTAGCTAATAAATAATAAATGCTTGAATGAAGCCCTTAATGTGTGAAGAGTCATCAGCATCCAGTAATGGTTCTTTCAAAGGAGAGAAGAAAAATCAGTCTTCAGCAATCATCACCCCAACGGCCTATGCTCATGCATGTTGGACCTATCTATCATCTAGATTTGCTCTTTAAGGGCATAGGCTATCACAAGATGGTGGTCTTGTGAAAGAGAATATCACCATATTTAGCTTAAACCACAACATAAAAAAAATCCTCCCACAGTGCATGGTGGCTTGAAGTAATAACTTCAATCATGTAGTTCATCTTTCTACTTTTTTTTGCTCGGTTGGTCTCACTCAACCACTCCCCACCGCACTCCTCTCCCTTTCCAGCATCCACATCTAGTCCCCTTCGTCGGCCTTGAGCATCATCACCACCACCCTTGTTCAGCCAGATTTGGCTGCAGCCAACTTCGTCCCCTCCTGGATCCGACCATGGCCCAGCTCCAATGTCGCCTTCGTTGTCCATCCAGCGTTGCCTCTTGCTAGTCGGAGGTCACCAGCGTCCCACCTCCACCTTGACCTCTTTGCTCTTCCCTAGCTAGGTCCATCTAAATCCTGTTGCCCTCGAGCGTCCAGATATAGTCTTCCCACATCCACATTTTCTCTCTCCTCCCCACCGCACTCCTTTTCTCCCCTTCTGGCATCCACATTCCCTTTCTCCTCCCGTCGACAATCGCCGTCGCTCTATTGGCTACCTATTCCATTGCTCCTCGGCCAGATCTAGTCATCCTCTACGCATGGTTATCACCGCCACCATCGAGCTACCTCGTCGTCGCCCTCGTCCGACTGGATCCGGCACACTCGTTTTTTTACCCCTGCCCCCCAGAAATCCCCTCCTAGCCATATCCTTCTCCCATTCGACCGCCATCGTCGCTCCGTGGTCGGATCCTTCTCCCGTTCGACCGCCGACGACCATGGCTGGACAACGTTGGTGACCTCTTCATCGACCTCGGCCATGTCATCGTCCCGTGTGTCTTCTTGGTTGCACTCGTGCAGCCACCACATGTCGGGACCCCAGATTACCAAACCTGGACCCTCTGTGTATTACTGCACTAGTCCCAGATCAAAGCTAGTGCACACAGTTAAACAGAAATGAATACATAACCAGCAACACTTTATTACAATATTAAAGAGTACAGACCGAAAGGTCTCATTATTACAATTGAGGTTTCAAGACCTCGCACACACAAAACACAGCGGAAGCAAAAGATAAACTCGGTGAAGACCCATCAATACGCCACAGGCAATTGACTAGGGAAACGCGACCTAGTCCTCCGGGAAGAATCCATCACAGCCACAAGCGAAGCAGTAGTCGTAGTCACCTTCTTGAGCTTCAATTTCCTCTGAGATTTATTTTTAAGTGTAGCATGTGAGTACATAAAGTACTCCGCAAGTCTTGGGAAAAATGCATAGATGCAAGGCTAACAAAGGAAGGCTATATGGTTCTTTTGTACAAAGCAACATTTTCATTCAATTACTTCTAATTATTTTCGAAGGCATCAATAAAGTAAATGATTTTAACAGAACTAACAATTATTCTTTAGTGAAGGTTCCATCTACCAACACTAGATTAATCAATTTGATCAAGTTACTTACTACGGGTTACATCCACCCTCTCTGGCTCCATCCGCCAGGATACCCATCCGAGAGTTCCCTCCACTCTCGGAATACAAAACTTTTGATTTTAAAACAAAACCAGAAATCTACCATGTGAATGCATTCCTTGCCCGCCCTTGACCGTGGGCACGGCTATTCGAATAGTTTTACACTCTGCAGAGGTTGTACAACTTTACCCACAAGAGATAAATTATCCTAAAAGTCAACACGCTTCCTTTGGCATGAGACCCAGATAAAATATCACAAAGCCTTTACCTTACTCTAATCTAGCTAGATACCACCCGCTGAGGTTTCACCGCAGAAGGGTTAAATCCGCCCAATCTGAAGCCCCTTCTTGCGCCATATGAGTACAGTAAATCCCTGTCCCTCACTGTGAATAACCAGTCCATCCCTGGCACCCACTTTCCACTGGTGGCACCTAAACTAGACTATCATAAGTTAGTCAGCTAGGTCGTACCCATATAGACTTGTGGTTGTACGGTTAATGCTCAGTCTGGACAAACACAAGCGTCGGTCCTTAATTGACTAGGGTGGAACATACACTTTACAAGATCTCGTGCTTCCTGCACCAATCCAAACCAACCATCCACCCTAATCTAAAACAACTTTCACATTTTAGTTTATTTTAAAAGAACAGTGGTAACTCCAATTACCACTAAATTTGTAAAAATAAGGGTATTACAATAATTCATAATTTTCCATTTGCAAGATTTATGAGGTATTCAATAGCATGGCTAAGCATTGTACTACCATTCTAATACCAACAATTTAATATATTACTCTCATTAATGAGTCAAAGGAATTTCTAGGGTTGCAAAGGTACATGGCATTCAATTTCAACTGAGGGCATAACAAAATTGGGGTAACTAATACCTTAATATTTGAACTAATATTTTATATAAATAGCAATGCACATAATTTAAAATAATTAAAACATTTCGAAATCATAGGTTCAAGATGATCAAAGGAGACTTGCCTTCTTGAAGGGTCTCTGGGTCTTCCTGTTGAGGAGTGGAGAGATCTTCATCAACGTTGGAATCTACGCGAGAAAAGACGAAGTAAACAAAGCAAATAAATACAAACAAATTCAACTAAACTCAAAAATTCAAATAGAGGCCATATTTGGATAGATTATGATCTTAGACGAATTTAGGAGAAAGATTCAGCGGATTTGGGGTTCACACGAAGTAGAACGAATATCTGGAAGATTGGTTGGGAAATGAAATTACTGAGACAATATTTGGACCAAGGAAAATAGAATGGATTTTATGGAGACTTTGCAAGATTTGAATTCGAATTTTGAAAGTGCACGGGAAATTTGGAATGGAACTGAGGCTTTGAAATTAAACTAGGCATTGGAATTTGAAATTTAAATTTTGAAATATCAAATAAATTTCAAATATTTAAAAGGAAGGAAGAAATGAATAGTTTGGAATTTTTTATGAATTTAGAAATTTGAATGGGCTCAAACGGTGTTACGATGAAGGAGAACGGGCTTCGGGAAGTTTAAATTCAGAGAAAATGGAAAAAGGGAATTTCTGGAATTATTTCCCTAAAGGAAAATCTGCATTTATGACGTCAGCAAGAATTTGATTTTCGGCTGAATTAATTTTCTATTGAAAATTAGGATTATGGCGTCAGCATTGCATCAGCCCTGGGGTGGGCTGACTGGCAGGTGGGCCCTGGGTCCATGGACCGAGCCCACAGAGGAGGGGAAATGCTGAGGTGGCGGGGTGGTGGCGTGGCAGCCGACGGGGCGAGACAGCACCGACGTGGCGGCCACCGAGCGGACACGCGGCGCCCACGTCAGCGCCAGCTGCTGGCGTGGCCAGGCCGACGGACAGAGGCGCTCGGGCACGACGTCGGCGGCGAAGCTCCGGTGGCCGGCAGCGAGCAGCGCTAGGCGGAACCGAGAGAGGGGGAAGTGGGGAATTCGGGGGAGGGGGCGGCAGTCACCTAGGGCGGCCGGAGATGCGTCGGCGACGAGGATGGCGGTGGCGATTGCTCGCCGGACTTGATGGCGGCGGCGGCGAGCAAGGCGCACGGCGCGAGGGCGAGGAAGGGCTCGGGAGAGGCGGGCGAGGGCGGAGGGAGGAGGCACGGAGAAAGTAGGAGCCGCTGGGTGGTTTTTATAGGGCGGAGGGGGAAGCACGGGCGCGCAATCCCTCGCCGGAGATGACGGCCGGAAAATGGAAGGGGAGAGGAAGAAAGGAAAGAGGGGGGCCGTGAAAGGAAGGAAATCGGGGGAGGAAGAAAAGGAAGGGGCGCGGGTCGCACGGGCGGCGGGAAAGGAAAGGAGACCCGAGGGGCAGCGGGGAAGGCGCGGCCGAGCGGGAGGAAGGGGACGGCGCGCGGGGAAGACGACCCCGACAGGCGGGCCCGGGTGCGCAGCGAGGGAGGGGGGGCGCGGAGCGGCTGACGGGCAGGGCCCGCGGGCAGAGGGAGCGGGGAAGAGAGGAGGCGCGCCGACAGGTGGGGTCAGGCGTCAGAGAGAGAGAAGGCGGAATGCGGGCGGCCAGGATGGCGCCACGCGGGGAGAGGGGGATCGGGTGGCCGAGAGAGGGGCGCGGCTGAACGGCGCGGATGGGCCGGGAGCGCGAGGCGGGCCATCTGGGCCGGACGAGTGGCAAGCGTGGAGGAGGGGGAGGCGGGATCGGCCGGGAGACGTGGCCGGCATCTGGCCGTCCACGTGGCGGCCGGAGGGGGAGGGAGAGGGAATTTATTTTTGATTTTTGATTTTTGGTTTTTAGAAATTGCCAGGAAATTCATTTAGCCTCAGAAAAATATGAAAATACTTCCAAAAATTCCAGAAAAATTCACAGAAGCTCCTGGTGACATTTTGGACTTAATAAAAATACTTCCAACTAATGTTGGTATTTAATTTTCATACTTGACATACTTTGTATTTTCAAAAATAGGTTTTAAACTCCAGAAAATCCAAGAAACCAAATAAAAGTCAAATAACTCCAAATAATTAATTTGAATTAGGATTTTTATAGAAATTCAAAATATCTTTTTATTTAACAATATTTTTAGGTTTTACTTAAAATACTTTTCCAATCCAGTTTTTCAAAACAGAAATTCAGGGCAAATCCAAATAAAACTCAAATACTTTAAAATAATTAATTTGAAATTAAATTTTTCAGAAATTGAATTTTTGGGATGTTACACCACACGTGATTTGGGCAAAGCGACGAGGTGCGGTGCCCTTTTCTCCTCCTCTCTCCATAGACCACCTTCTCTCCCCCAAACCACTACAGCTTCTGTAGGCCTCTCTGACACACTGCAAGCCACCACCTTTCCTCCTTCTCCCCTCCACCGTGGCTCGGCTCTGACGTGGATCGGCGAGGCCAACGTCCAGAGTGGAGCACCTTGGATGCCCTAAGTGACCAATGTTAGGAAAAAATTCACTTGGAATGCGTATACGTTTGTTGTATAGGGGAGTGTGCCAAGAATCAAATTATGGGTGGGTTCTTTTGGACGGTAGCTTTGCCTTTTGGTTTATAGTTTTTGAATTCTGGCTGTTTGCGAGAGACAGTATACAAAGAGATACAGTCATGTGTAGTTTTGGCAGATATAAATAAAGTCACTACAGTGTGCACTATCTACCTATAGACTCTGTTTTAAAAGATGTACTATTTAAAAGCTAGTTACGGTAGTTGAAGTGATAAACAAAGCCAAAATGGAGCGAACGAACGTAAAGGTATATGAATTATGGTGTCAGGGAATATACTCTGATCAACTTGTGATTGGGGCAAATGAAAAGAGAAGGCTTTTTTTCTTTGAAGAAAGAAAAGGTGAGCGTTGAGATAAGGAGGGAATACGATTATCTCGATAAAATATATAGATCGTCAAAGACAAAAAAGAAAAAAGAAAAAAGGAAGTATTGACGCACGCACGAGCTAAGAAAAGCTAAAAGCTATATAAAGTCATTGCACGTTGCGTGGGTCGGACACGAGCCCAGCCGTCTGAAAAAGCTGTAGTCGGGTTAGGTTGGACCCTGTTGCAGCTGGAGCCTTCGAACCATACCAAAGTCCCTACACGGAAACACGACAAGTTCCAATCAAGCATCAGTCCACAGACTCTCGTCGTATAGTGGCCTGCGAGGGTTAAAACTAACAGGTACCATGGGATGCCAATGTTGCCAAACATGTGTGTTAAGCAGACGTCACCGGATAAACAAAGTTGCATGTGGCTAGCGGCCCCGCTTGGTTGGGCTGAAAAGCTATGGCTTATAACTGAAATTGCACTGTAGCAGCTGAAATTCTACTGTAACTGAAGGTAGCTTATTTAGTGTAATTAAATCTAAAAATTTAAAAATAGAAAAAATATGCTAGTTCAACATGGACAACGCAAACGAATACGGGAAAAAAAGAACCGGTAAAAAAGCTCAAAAAACCCAAAAGTTCAGAAAAAGACGAAATTTATGAATAGTAAAAAAGAGCAAAAAACTAGAAGCTAAAGCTGAAATGTAGTTTGTATCTTTCTACACCTTTAGCTTGGCCACTAGCATGGGGAAGGCGTTGACATCGCCGACCTTGTAGCTTGCCAGCAGTGGCGTCGGTGCAATGCTCTCGCACGAGCTGTGAGAAGTGGCTAGAGAGAGGACGAAGGGAGAGAGGAAGGAGGGAGGTCATTAGCGGCACCGGCGCAATGCTCTTGTAACGCCCTAGGGTTCAAACCGGCTTAGGCCTAACCCTATTCTGGATAGGCCACGCACACGTAGCAATCCGCTTACACTTTCGTCCTCACTTCGCGCAAAACTGTTAACCGAAGGTTGCTCCATTGAAGCCCTAGACTTATATGTTAGTGATTCTCAAGCTAAATTAGTAAGGTGGGACTAACCCATACCCTCATACACACACACACACACATATATATAGGTCATCATGGGCCTAATTCGCACATGGGCCGAGGTGTTACATACACCCCCGCAAAGGACCTGACGTCCTCGTCGGCCTAACATACCCACATTGGGGCAAATGATTATAATCTCCCCTCTTGGCACATGTCCGTGCATTCAGTGCCAGCACATATGCCATCTCGTGTGTCCATCCGGGCCCACATGCACCATGTGCCATATGCCCGCGCCCCTGATTTGCACGCTTTCATGTAACCGCGAGGGTTGGCTCTGATACCATTTGTAACACCCTAGGATCCAAACCTACTTGGCCTAACCCCATTCTGAATAGGTCATGCACACGTAGCAACCCGCTTGCACTTTCATCACCGTCATTAACCGGAGGTTGCTACCATTGGAAGCCATATGCTTATATGCTAGTGATTCTCAAGCTAAACTAGTAAGGTGGGACTAACCCATACTCTCATGTGCGCGCACACATATAGGTCATTATGGGCCTAATTTGACATGGGTCGAGGTGTTAAGCTCTTGCACAAGCTGTGAGAAGAAGTGGCTAGAGAGAGGAGCGAGAGTGGAAGGAGGGAGGTTAGCAGCGGCGTCGGCGTAATGCTCTCACACGAGCTATGAGAAGAAGTGGCTGGAGAGGGGAGGAATGAAGAGAGGAAGAAGAAAGGAGTATCAACAGGCTTACATGTGGGGCCAACTATTTTTGTTTGCTGATCTAATTGATATGATGTTGACCAATTCGCCATGTTAGCCAGTTTGGCCACCTAGGATGTCATGTGGACACCATGTCAGATGAAACCACTATGGTTTGGGTCCGGGGGGGGGGGGTAAAGTAGACAGTTTTGATAGTTGAAGGACATTGGATACCCGATTTCATTGTTGGAGATTAAAACTTATACCAATATCATAATTCAGGGGTAAAGTAGACTTTACTCTTTATCATCTTCATGTGGAGGACTTTAGCCTAACAGAACCAGCTAAGTTATGGTGTAGTATTTAATAATCACAGGCAGGCATGTCAGATCCAGCCTAATATGGCCATAGGCATAAATGTCAACCCAAAGTTTAGCATAACAAACTTAGGGATAATTACAAAAGAAGAAAACCCCACAATAGGGAGAGTATGCAAGGAAAATGTCCATATTAATGTTTTGGCAAACAATACCCATATCTATGGAGTAGTGTCAAACTCCTCCCTAGGGTCAGTTTAGGCGTTGACTGACTGATGCGCCTGTCTAGATTGGTAGTCGTTGGTGCCCTTTCTCGTCACTCTTCAGCTGGCCTCATTCTATGCATCACTGCTATCAAGTTGTAGCACCCTGAAAATAGGAAGGACTGCAGCGTTTCAAAAATACATCTTTATCTCTCTCTATCTCTCCCATCTTTACCTCTCTATCTCTCTCTCCCATCTTTCTCTCTATCTCTCTCTCCCATCTTTCTCTCTCTATCTCTCTCTCCCATTTTTGTCTCTATCTCTTTCTCTCCCATCTTTCTCTCTCTCCCCCATCTTTGTCTCTCTTTCTCTCTCCAGGGTCAATGGCCGGCGGCAGTGGTGCGGTGCAGGTGGCGCACGGGCACGACGCAGGCCAGGTTTGTCCGGGAGGCGTGCGGGCGCGGCATGGCAGCAAGGGCAGTGTAGGCCGGGTGCAAGCCAGATGCAGCACGGCGGCCATGGCGGTGCAGGTCGGGGGTGGCGCGCAGGCCGGAGGTGGCACGACAGCTGTGTCGACGGCAAGACGGTGACGCGCAGGCTGAGGTGGCAAAGGCCAGGCGACGCGACCGGATGGCGGTGTGGCTGAGGCACCATGGCCGGTGGACTAATGTTCTAGAATTCATGCTTTTAATTAGTGTTTTAGAATTCATGCTTAAAGCATTATTAGGGGTAATATATTTATGTTTTAAATTTAGGTTTAAACCACTAGCAATCTTTTAACATTAGGACTGCTATGTTTATTTTTCTTAATATCATGATCCATTACTCGTATGATTTTGTATGTAAATCATGATTTATGTATATAATACTTGTTAATCTGACTAATAATTACTCATCACGTAATAAAATTTAGATGGTTGCCAACCCTTATGTGAGTTATGTTATAATACCTATTTTAAAATAATTTTTATATCACTATCACTATATTATCATTCCATATCGCCCTCATATCGGGACTTATATTTCTCTATTTTCAACCTTAGCAAATTATTTCACTTATCATAACCTTACCTTAGCCTTCCCTTAGTTCCCATAAATTCATGCCATATAACCTGTTAACAATATAAAAGTTACCTGACCTGGGGTTACCCATATATAGAGGAGATTTTCACCCACCTAGTAACGTACGGGGGCCGTACACTTTCGTTATTTAGGATATCACACCCTGTCTGTGGTTATATAGTCAAGGGCAGTGTTGTGCCTGACTACTCTCGTATAATAAGGTATGTGGGAAGTAATCACCGGTAGTATTGCCATAACTTGCTAAATAACGATTATCCTTAATTTTACTATTCATGTTACCTCTATCTCTAACTTTTATCGGTGTTCCCAGTAACCTAGTTTTATTGCACTTAACTTATGTCAATTACTTACTTGAATTACTTGTCATTTTACATCTTGCTTGCGACCGTTATTGGGTACTTGTTGAGATTTCTAAATCTCATACTTGCTCTTTCCATTCTCAGGTAAAGGACTAGTGGAGTGATAGCAACATGCATTGGTAGGAGCACTTGAGTTTTTAGCACCGTGACTTGCCACTATTTATGTTATCTTATTTACTCTTTATTTGGTTAGTAGTGGATCGATCCCATGTTTCAAACATTTATTTCAGGTTTCGTTGGATCTCTAATAAAGTACTATTAAAGTTTTAATTTACTTGAGATTTCTATTGTTGCTCTTATTTATTCCTTACTTTGACGATGACGTTCCATAGTAGTATCTCATAGTGGTATGTGAGGTACTACACAAGTCTTCCTTTCTTGCTCAATTCCAGCAAAAATTGACCACCGTCAACCCCCTCCGCTTCTTTCTCAATCTTGCACGAATTCATTCAAGAAAAATTTGCACGAAGGGCCTCGGGTCCCTAGGACTACAAGGTGATTGGACAATCTCCTAAAACAAAAATGTGATTGGACAACAAGAGAAAAATGGACGGAAGGAAACTATAAAAATAACTAGTCTAAGATCGAGTTTCAACGAAAAGACTTGGTTGCAAACTAGCTAGAGTACTAGACCGCACATTTGCACCGAATTCTCACTAGTGATATCTACAGAACACATCTCATTTCTGTTCGTATGCCATTGGTGGAGACATTACGTTATTATCCTAACCAGTACGGATGGATTCAAACAACAAGAAAAGTGATGGATGCAGAGGATTCGAATATACATTCATGGCGAGCTTCATGCAAAGCCGGGCAATGTGCGTGGGCTCCTGGGTATATTTTTGTGGGTGGGGTGGTTGGCTTGACAAGACTACACGAGTGGTCGGATTCCTGTGTCCCATCGCATCCTCGATTCCAAAGAAGATGGCAAAAAGTATAAGATAAGCATGAGAAAGGATAGCTAATAATCCCTATGTTACATCCAGTGGATTGGCTGGGTGTTTTATGAAAAATCTCTCTGGATTTTGTGAAATCATGTGCAGATCCTCATTTTTACAAAAAGGTTCCTGCCATGTCATTTTTTGCGAAAAACCCTCTACTTTTCCATAATTGCATATGGATCCTTAGCTTTCCATCGAGGCCCTTCTTTTTTGCTGGATAACACCCCGTCGTTTCTGAAATTGGGAATGGGTCCTCAACTTTTCCACGAAGACTCTCCTTTTTTACTGGATAACACCCCGTGGTTTCCGAAATTGCGAATGGGTCCTTAGCTTTTCCATGGAGGCCCTTTTTTTTGTTGGATAACATCCCGTGGTTTCCCAAATTATGCACTAAACCATTCGCTTTCTCCGGAAATACATACGGGCCTTGATTTTTTCAGAGAAGCCTCTTTTACGAATTGTCGGATCTTTTACTTCGGTCCATGTGGTAGCTAACACGGTGTGACGCCACGCTTTCGCTGCTAGTGGATAGAAAATATAGACTAACACATGATCCGAGAGAGCGAGAGCGAGACGTCGAGCTGCCTTTCGTGCAGAGAGCTTTAGCTTTGGAGATGCATGGTCGTGAAGGATCAGTCAGCCGATCGCGCGAGCAGATGGATACATTCTTTGTGGCGCTTTAATAATTGCCGGCTAGTATAATGAAGCACGCAAATGCGGAATATTCCTGTGTTCTTTTATTGTGCAGTGTAAGGGGAACATCTCGGTAGTTTTCTGCACTTATACGTCACTTGTTCTAGCATAAAGCGACAATAAACTCGAGAAAGTAGCAGCTCCGTGTCAGCCATTGAGGATAGTTGCACACTTGCACTCAGTAACTTAGTCTAGATAACAGATTGCTCCGGAGAGTTTAGTAACTGTACGAGCAACACGACCATAGCTAGGTGATGGGCTGACAGGCTCAAAAGCAAGCGGCAGAGGCAGTGGATGGTCCACAGGAAGCATATCAGGTGCACTGTGTGCAGAGTTCACTGGAGCTACACGATTTGGCACTCTCCCTGAAGAAAGACGTTGCCGTATATGCCAGGTCGATTGGCGTCGGTTTCCGAAGTAGAGCCACCGGAGTAGAGATGGCAATGGGTACCCGATACCCGAATACCCGACGGGTTTTACCCGATAAAGAAACGGGTATGGAAAATTTTATGTACCCATGGGTACGTTATTGGGCGAAATCCTCTACCCGCCGGGTAGGCGGGTGCGGGTGTGGGTATATACTACCCATACCCGCCTACCCGCGGGTAATGAATACCCGCATTAGACAACTAGACATCCCACTCAAATGTTAATTTTATTATCTACTTGTTGTTGATTTTTTATTTGTTTGTCATATGTTGATATGGTTATGTCAAGTATGTTTATGTGATGTACTAATTTTGATCATTAGACGCTTTTGTGATTGGCATGTATGATTAATGAATGTCTAAATTGATGATATTCTTATGTGTTGAACTGGGTATGCTTGCGGGTACGGGTTACCCGTCGGGTAGTAATACCCGCGCGGGTACGGGTATGGGTAAATTTTCCTACCCGCGTGCGGATACGGGTAACCCGACGGGTAAATTTACACCTAGCGGGTACGGGTATAGAATGGCAATACCCGATGGGTATTTACCCGTTGCCATCTCTACACCGGAGAGATGCCAAGGGTGAAGATAGGGCCGGAGACCCCCCGAATCGCTGCTTTTCACGTCTGCCTTACCCTTTTCCTTCCTTCTTCTGGCTAGCATTTGGTTCGCTAACGTAGCTATGGCTACGATATGTCACATTTTTCTTAGCTTTACTCGTCACTGCCACTGGTCGTCTTTTTTTTAAAAAAAAATTGCATTACTTTTAGCATGGGCACAAAATGTGTGGCACCTAATCTAAGGGTATGTTTTTTGGACTGTATCTTATAGTTTAAAATTTTAAATTCTAGCTGTTCACGGGAGACACATGTAAAGAAAAATAATTGCATGCGATTTTGACCGGAACAGTTGAATTCAGTATACTTTTTACTATAATTTTTCTGTTAATCCTATCTTAAAAAATATATCATTTAAAAGTTAACTACTGTAATATAACTCATAAATCATATCATATAAGTGGAAAACATCTGAACCAAGTTTCCAATTTACTCTCCGATGGTTAGCACCATCTCCCAAGTCCCATCGTTCTCTCCTTGATTTTTTTATTCGGTAGGTATAAAATCATATACATCATTTATATCTGTATCCCTTCAGTTTACTACCGTCTGGAAACATAGAAAAACCATTAACCGCAATCTTAAAAAAAACAGGCCAGCATGTTACCGACTGCTGCTAGGAAGTTTGCTTGGATTCACAGATCCACATGGTACGGAGCTAGGGATGCATGGGATTGGAGCAAGCGAGACCACCCGAACAGCACTCCCGTCTGTGAACTAAATTTCTCCCTGCCGTAGCTGCACCGGCCGGCATCGATCATGTCTTCGCCTTCGATCAACACGGCCTCCGCGCACGCGGCGCGCGAGGGAAAACAGGCACGCGCCCTCTCGTTTCCGTTGGGGCCTGTAGCCCGGCGGCGCCGTCTGGGCTGCTCCCTCATTTCGGTTGCTGGCCTAGGCAGACGAGCACCGCGTCCCTGGGGAGCCATCTTTCGACCAGCTCCACTGTAAAAGCCATCTTTCGGCCAGCTCCACCGCGTCCCTGGGGGACATGTCCGGCTACGACACGGCCGTCTTTGATCTGGAGACGGGAGGTGACGGCTCTGACCCCATTTTTTATGTCTGCAAGGACGACCACACGCTGATACGCCGATGTGGTTTCGGCCAGCTGCCCAGTTGGAAAGACGAGTGATCTCCCCCCGTAACGCAGCGACAGATTGCTGGCTGATCAGTGCTTAAGGTGAAGCGTCACAAGCCACTGGTTTCCTGTACCTTTTGTAATTTGTATCTGCAGGCATTATTAATCTTGGTGCGATTTGCCAATTTGTTTTCTTTGATTGAATGTATGAAAATGAAAACAGGCGTTATTAGGCGCCTAAATCATTTTGTTTCTTTCTGGTTAGGAATTGGGAACAGAATGGAATGCAGGGGCAAAAACGGCAGATTGCGGAAAAATAAGATGCCAAACGAAAACTGATGTGATAGAATTACAATTTTGAGATCAGTATTCAGACTCATAACTGATTCTAAAGCAGTCTGATAGAGCCGTCTTATATCATTTTACCAATCGAGTACAAACTAGTACTGCCATTTCTCAACAAAAAAAAAGAGAGAGTAATGCCTTGTTTACACAAGAATAGACTACCGTATGGCTATAATGAAGAGCAGAAAAAGGAAAAATGCGAAGAAAAATAAAGGATTAAACGATAGTCTTGTTTAAGGACTCCAAAGAAAAGGCAGCACCAGGGAGAGTGTCCTATACTGTCGGATGTGATGTTAGTATGTAAAGGACCCACACGTGGAGGCACGCCAGGTACACCAAGGCCCAAACTTGTGCCTTTGGATTCCGCCTCAAGAAGATATGGCCAGCCGAGAAGATGGAATCGAGCTGTCGGATTGCTGATCCCAGTTGCTGCTGTCCAGTCCGTATCCTGTCGCGCAGCCTTGGCGAATATGATTCTTGCCATTTACCGGCTTCAATATCTATATTAGATGACGAGCTCGAAGAAGCCAATGATGAGGCATTATTGTCAAGCAAGCTAGAAACTGCCTGTAGATGATGATGGACAATGTTAGTCCCCTTGTACGCACTTTTAATTGAGTAAATTGACTATGGCTCTCCTCTAAAAGACTGCTTTACCAAGATATTTTCTATGCTGACTTGAATACAGTGGGTTTATATGTACAAACCTCAATTCTCAGTAACAAAGCTGCCTTCTCTGAAGATAGGGACTCAACCTGAAAAAAAAAAGCATTCCAAGCTCATCACTTCGTAAGCATACAGCACATTGTAGCGAAGAGATAGTAACAGCTGGTTTCTCCATGCAAATAATGGCATTTTACTCTCAGATGGCAACCATTTTTTATATGTTAAGAATTCTTTATTATTAACTACAGGGAGTTGATAAGTTCCCTAGTTCCATAAATAGTACCAATGACCCTAGTTCCATAAATAGTACCAATGAAGGGGGAAATGTCGTTTCACTATCAGTGGTAGAAAAGAAGGATATCCAAATTCTAGCCGAGCAAGATCAGTCAGGCATGTTTTTGCTGTAAAGATCAACCCGGATTTTAAAGAAAAAGGTACTGAAGTCCCAAGACATGCTATAAGACATAAACAATTTCCAATCGCAAGTCAGGAATTTAACACAGGATGTGATAAAACAAGTGTGCACATATATCGAACTAACCTGCATTTGTTTTTGAATCAACCGATCAGTGAGTTGATCGAGCCTCTTCTTGAGTTCATTTTCCACCTCTGTAGGATGCACCATGTCTCTTCTTGTCAGCTCAATGTTTTCTTCAATCTTCCTTGCCTATGGATTTAAAAAAGCAATCCCAATTGGTTAACTTCATTATTTTCTGCAGAAACGAATGAAAAATACTCAACTCTCTATTAGTCTTCTACAAATGATCCTCAGCCTATCAGTACTGGATACAAAGAATGAAATACTCCAAGATATCACAACACATGCACAACTAATTTTATAGAAAAGTAGACAGCACGAATGCCCTTACTTCCAGCTTATATTTTATTTCCCTGTCCCTTTTATCAATGATCCAATCATGAAACAAACATATGTGCAATAATGAAACAATATAAAGGTCATTTGAGCTATGTGTCCAAAGCCAGATCAAATGGGATGACTTTAAAACAGTGAGCTAGTTGGGGCACCACCTGAAAGAATCCTGAACAGTTCCATGCTAAAGCACAGAACAATTAATGCCTAGTGTTTTGCAGAAGAGTTCCTGGATCGACATACAAATTAACATAAATGAACTATAATTATAGTCAGGAGAACCTACCTTGTCTTTCAAACTGACAATCCTATCACATGTCAGAGTATATTCTGCATCAATAATTTCTTCTTCCCGCTTGAACCTTCTCAACGATTCTATCTAGACAAAAGTTCAATGAAATTACAAATAGTAAACACAAGGAGAGTTTTCCAAGTCAATCACATTACTAGAAAGGCTTAAGCAAGTATTATATGTTGCGTGGGATGTAAGGCCAATAACATCAAGTGTAATTCAGTTTCTTACTTCATCAACCAAAGGGACACTTGTCTTCTGTATGCTTGCTATCTTTCTCTTGTATTCTGCTCATGGAATGTTAAAAAAAAGTCACTTACTGAAAAACAAGTGCTAATAGATGGTGAGAAATTCTCCAAAAAGAATGACATGTTATGCTTAAGTCAGTTCAACAAAACCAAAAAATGAGTCACTATAATATACGTAATTGGCCTAATAATAAGAAATAATAGTGTTGAAATTTCACTATGAAGCTCAAAACCAGAGGGCCTTGAAAAACAAATCCAAATCATGATAAACTTACTATCTTGAGTAAGAGTCTTCAAATCAACTTCCTCTCGAAGTTGCGCCACTTGATCAGCCTAGTCAAAATACCAAGAATAGAACAATTTTGAAAAATCCACGTAGCATTGATTAAGCATTTCATAACTTGTGTAGCAAATATCAAGAATCAACTGATCCAACTCATTGTTACCAGGGGTTATGGCAGTAGGCTTCCTCTAGCAAAAGGATAAGTTGCATTTGTGGCTTTGTGTGTATGGCTGTAGAGCATGGTCATTCCAGACTACCCAATTCCAGAGTGTATCAATTATGTCTCAAGTGATGGCAGCATTTAGGAAACACCAAATGTTGTCATATGTATTATACACAATCTAGGCACTAGCAAATGCTAGCATTTTCCAAATTTAAAAGGGAAGCATAAATAAACCAATGTTCAACTAGCCACTAACATCTATGGTTTGGCCCCGCATCTGATGTATTGTACACTAAGACTGTCTACATGTGCTCTTCATTCTTGCTAAAAGCCTAAACAACAATCCACAAATATTGAATTTTTTGGCAGTTCTTGCACCGACCATGCTTTATACATGTCTTGGTGTTTCATGACAAGCTTACCAATCATAATGCATATATAAGTTGATCACTGATTATATAACTAATCCCCAAACCACAAGTATTTGTTATAGAACATTCACATTATTAACACTGTATTAAGCTATCAAGCACAACATCACTGTGCTAAAGTGACTGTTTGAGCGGCCAAGCATAGCAAAATGTGGTGCTCAGCATAACTGTACATATAGAGGAAGCATGCTCATATATAGCAATGTGGAAGGACTGCCCCCTTGACCAAGAAAGAACACTTCTAAACAAGTGGCACTGAGAGAAACTGGAAAACAAGTAATAACCTACACCTACACAGTCAACAACTGACCTAGAGAACAAAGAGGAAGGGGAAAGGCAACATACTTGAACTTCCAGATTCCATTGCTCCCTGGCAAGTGACTTTGCAAGCTCTGCATTCCTAACCTGCAAAGATCTTCGGTAAGAGCATTGTTGAGACTTGAGGCCAAATAATGTTCTCTACCAAAAGGCTATATATTGCATTATCTGTGAAGCAGGACAGCAAGAATGGGTGAAGCAAAGTTGTAAAGAGTGGTGATACCTCAAGCTTAGCCAACTGTGCAAGGGCTTCCATTCTAGTGCTGTGATGTCGCTGTTTCTCCATCTCCACAGCTTCCATGGTTTCAATCATAGTACTCTGCAACTCTGAAGCCTGAAAATTAAACATGCAAAATGTTGAAACAAATACTGAAAAAGAATCATCACTTTCTGGAAATAAATCTCACAATATAACTTCTATAAGACAAAATACCTCACAAATGACAAGAAACAGATGCAGGAACAGAGCATGGGAAGACAAGCTAAGAACCAAAATGGACAGCACTAGTTGCAAAATGTGCATCCAATTAGGCTTTTTAATATCATACAAAAACTCTTTATCTATAAATAATATATGCAAAACAAAACCAAGTTCCCCAATAAAAATAAAGTAATGCAATCAATGGATCATAGTATGACAATAACAGTGCTAAAAACTCAAAACAGTAATAGAGTAATGATAGCAAGAGTGAAGTCAATCAACATGATTGGAATTGAGCCACCCTGATTTTAGTACATGAACTAGCTTGTGTTGAATGCCAAAGTTATGTATGCTAATTTTATCACTACATTCTGTGAAAAAATGGGATAAGCCAAGGGTGCTCACTGACATGGTTGAGATCAGCATAAAGTTGCATAACCAACCAAATGTTCAAGCTGTGTCGCTTGAATTCAAATGTTGGGTTGCTTGATGTTGCTTATCACAATGCAAACCCATCCAAGCTAAGCAGAATAGGTCCCACATTACAAACATAACATGTACTCCTGTACTAACCCAAATGTTCTGCGAATCATTCATGTAGAATTAACATTTATGCTAAGGTATCAGCGCCTCACGAAATTTCTCAAGTACCCAAGCAGAAGTGAAATCAATATGAAATAGCCTCACCTCCTGAGCCTGTTCCTTCTCGCACTCGGCAAGCAGCTTCTCTAGGCCGGCTTTCTCCCCCTCGAGCCTCGCCACGGTCTCTTCCCTCTCTGCGATCGCTCGCGCAGCCATCGCAACGAGTCGCTCAGCCCGCCGCCGCCTCCTCTCCTCTTCCCTCCGCCTCTCCTCCTCCGAATCCTCTGAATCGTCGCTCCGCGACCCATCCGAATCCTCACCGCTCCCGCTCTCAGACGCGCCGCCCTTCTCGTCCTCCCTATCCTTCCGATCCTCCTCCGCCTTGGCCTCGGCTACCCCTGCAGGTCCACCACCCGCTCGATCCTGCGCCGCGAGAGCCGCCGCCGCCGCCGCGGAGGCGGAACGGCGCGGGGCGGGGGAAAGGGGAGGCGGAGGCGGGGAGGGGCGCTTCGCGGCTCGGCGGAGGCCGAGGGAGGGAGGCGGGGTGGCCGGCGGCTGCCTGCGGGGGGCGGCGTCGAGGAGGGCGTCGGGGGAAGGCTGGAGGGCAGCGAGGTTGGAGGCGGAGGGGGACTTGCCGAGTGACTCCGCCGCTTGCTGGTCGATCTGGAGAAGACGAGAGAAGAAGAGTTAGAAGAGTTGGTGTGAGGAGGAGATGACGGAGTGGGGGAGGAGGGGGGCGCTTGCTTGGTGGAGGATGGTTTCAGCGGCTTTGAGCTTCGATGAGATCCAGCCCGCCATGGCGCGGCGGCTGCGGCGGCGCGGTGAGCGGAGACGTCGAACGCGTGGGAATTGGAGGAAGGTCGTGGAGTCGGGAGGAATTGGGTCGAATCGGCAATCGACAGGCTGAAACCCGCCGGTGGCGGCAACCGGCCAACTGCGAGGGGTACTTGGCTTCCATATTACTCCATTGGATGTGTTTGTTCACCGATGGATCAAAATTAGACGGCTGAGATGACAGATGGATTATACGGTTCACCCAGTGATGCACGGCCGCACGGGCAGCCCAGCGATGATGAAACGATACAAGTGTAAAACAGTATAGACCGCGTCCGTTCGATGCAACCGACACCTACATCGTCCCCACTACCTTGCTCATTTGATTCCCATTCACTAGCTTGCTCTCTTCGATAAGGTTCCAACTTCCAAGCGTACGGCCATGGTGAGTGCTGGTGCGATATGAGTCTTTTCTCGTTGGTGTACTTCTCATCGCACCTTTTTGCGGGCCATTGTATACGAGTCGACAACGATCAACATGTGGGTGTGACTTTAGCGCGCTCTGTTGACCACCACATCTAGGCGGACGGGTGCACCAAGAGCCTCTCCTCCCTAGCCCGCTATTCCCCCTCGGCGCGCTCTTGCCCATTGACAATATCCCAGCGAACAGTGACCAACTTGAGGGTACAGCGAGCGAGTCCCTTTTCCTTGGCCTTCGCCCACCTTACTTTGACACATGTGCTTCCATTTTTCTTGTTAGGTTTGCTTCTCCCTCAAAAAATTTTGTACCAGCTCCTTATTACATAGACAAATATTGGAAAATTTGTGTAGTCTCAAATGCCATGTCTATGCAATTTTGATGGATACACGTGTCCTAATGTTTGTTTGTAAACACAAGCTGAAATTTTTGCACTCACAATTCCTTTTAATCTTAGATTTTTTGGTTGAGACTCTTTGAAATTGTACTTGAAACCTCTAAACATATTGGAACTCCGCGAAACTTTTGTTGTATACACCCTGAAATTGTACTTGAAACCTCTAAAATTGTTGAAATCCTGTCAAACTTGCTTGTTGCTCTCTGAAACATTACTAAAAACTCACTGAAACCTACTAAAACTTGACTCCTATGGGTACTAATTTTTGTGGTACTTACAACTATGCTCCTTGCAATGTGTTTTAGGTATGGAAATCCCCAACCGTTGACACTAATTTTGTGTCGATTCAACAAAAATGATAAGATGCCCGCCCTAGCTGAAAGCGAATGACCCAAGTACGCGTAGGGAGAGCAAGACTCGTGAGAGGGAGCACGAGAAAAAGAGGGAAATGGCGGCCAAGACAAAAGAGACTGCTGAGGCGTTCAATACTGAGCTCGCAAGGAAAGGAAAATGGCCCTGGTTTATGTAGTAGATTGGGCCGTCCCGCACTAACTACTCCCCTGAAAGTCGAATTTACTTCCATTCCAAAAAGGCGCATATGTATCATAGGAGCAGTTCAATTTGTTGCATCGTACATGATGCTCTTTGTTATGCATGTAATCAAACCCTTCACAAAATTTCTTGCACTACAACAACATACAATGATCGTAAAATCTTATTTCAAATCCAACAAATTATCTACCATTCATAATCTACGAAAATCATAAATAGATAAACCCATGCTATGGCTTATTTGCAGTCGCTGCACCGCCGAGCGACTACAATTGTAGTCGCCCAGCCGCTAGGCGACATGCCGCAGTCGCCTAACCGTTGGCCGAATGGAACCTGTCGCCCTCCAGCTAGTGGATTGCTTGTATGTCGCGCGGTCGTTGGACGATAAGTTCCAGTTGCCCAATGGTTAGACGATTGGAGCTTAATTCTGTAAAAGAAATATTCGCGCGAGTATATTTCTATTATTTCAAATAAATTATGGATTATTTATAAAAAAAAATTGTTATTGATTGCCTTGGTATAACGTGTAGCGGTTAGAGGAGACCCAAACAAAGAGTCCATACCTACCACTGCCTGGGACCCACTCCAAACGACCTCAGTTTCTAGCTTGACTTCTTAATTTTGTCTTTTTTGTTTTTAGTTTTTTGGGCTTTTTCCCTTATAACTTTTTATTTTTATTTTTTTAATTTAATTACTCAGAAAAATCTAACAGCTGCTATAGTGCATTTTTAGCCGTTACAGTGAAAAAAGCCAAAAGCCATGGCTTATAAGCCACATTGAGTCGAGTCAGTTATCTTGCATATACTGATATAGACCATTAACGTCACTGGGTGTTGAATGTGCCAAACAGCCATGATAATAATGAGTAAATGTTGCGCAGCATTAGCATCATCGAACCACTAACCAATGTCCAACCCTGAGTCTACTAAACCAGTGGTCTGGTCCTAGGTAGTTGAGCTGTTATACCCGCAAGTCCAACCGGCAGAATAACAACTTTAGGGGTCTTGGACCATCCCCAAAAGACTAGCATGATAAGTGGGTGCACTCTCACCCTTATAAATCGTGTTGTCTTCTCCCACAATGTAGGACTATCTCAACAAATCTCTTCTTAAATCATGCTCTGTCTCCTCCCACGACCAATATGAGACTATCCCAACAAATCTCCCCCTCATATATCGGGTGTGCTCCCCGGAAACTGTGAGGCCTAAAATGTATCAGGGAAATATGGGTTTCGATACCAATTATTGCGCACTAAACCACCACCTGACCCTGGGCCCACTAAACCAGCAGCCCAACCCCAAGTAGTTAGACCGTTATACTCGCAAGCCCAACCGTCAGAGCAACAACCTTAGGGATCTTGGGTCATCTTCCCTAAAAAAACTAGCATGATAAATGGGTATACATTCATTCTTATAAATCGTGCTATGTTTTCTACTACAACTAATGTGGGACTATCCCAGTCTAAAATTAACGTGCAAGGGGGCAAATCCTTGCAAGACCACAGTGTTCTTCCTATCCAAAACTGAAATTAACTATTAACGTGCAAATCATGCATGTTTACCGTCATATTGTATAAGAGTACGTACGGTGCAGGTGCTTAGAGAGGTGTTTAGCAACTAAAAATTGTTTTTTTTCTCGCCACGTAGGTTAGATAAGCGTGCTTGTATTGTAGCATCGATGTTTAAAAGGCACCGGTGCGTAACGGATGCTTATGAATATAACTATATCTAATTAATAGATAATACAATATCTAAGCACCGACAAAAAAGATACTTATATTAGAGAAAATGAATTTTACATGGATAATTAATGATTTGGCTATATTCACTTTTTAAACACTTATGTATAAATAACATGTACTGTACACGCCTTAAGATGGGCGCACCAGCATGCATGTGCTCGTTCGAACGAGCAGCGATGCTTCCTAATTTCATTTTTTTTAGCTTTGGTTTAATCGTTTGCTACTAAAGAACTAACAAGTCAATGCTAAATTTTATTTCATGCAAAGAGACAGAGATCTGAAAACTATTATAGCGCATCCATCATCCTTTTCTCCAGTCAGAACTCAGACAGCACAACGTACCCTAAGATGCGCGCATGTGCTCGTTCAAACGAGCAGCGATGCTTCCTAATTTCATTTTTTTTAGCTTTGGTTTAATCGTTTGCTACTAAAGAACTAACAAGTCAATGCTAAATTTTATTTCATGCAAAGAGAGAGAGAGAGAGAGAGAGATCTGAAAACTATTATAGCTGCATCCATCATCCTTTTCTCCAATCAGAACTCAGTCAGCACGACGTTGATTGGGAGTGGGCATTGAAGCGACTGCTGAACCGCGGATAAAGACTAGAGAAAACAGCGTTGGTTAGTGGTTACGTACTGGCTGTGAACAAGTAACGCCTCTGTTCTGTCATTAGGAAAGAGAGATACTTGTAGCATATCCTATCAATTAGCATATAGATGCTTGATTAACCCAACCTCTCCAAGACACATGGAACCAGTCAATTGTTAGCCAAAGGCATCATGGATCGCAACAAGGAATCAGAGCACGGACATTACTTAGCCGGTTGTTGTATAAATAGGGGAGCAGTACATGAGGTACATGAGGCAAGAAAAGAAAGGAACATAACAACAGAGAGAGAGAGAGAGAGAGACATAGCAAAGCCAAGCAAGGATGGGACTGCTGCTGTTTCTTCACATCCTTCTGGTCACGGTGGCGGCAAGTGCTCCTGCGACCCAAGCATGGGGCAAGGAGGGCCACTACATGGTGTGCAAGATCGCCGAGGTAAACGAAACGATCGAGCTAATTTAATTCCACTAGTTTTGCTTGATTAGTTCATGGTTATCGCCGCGAGACGTTGGAGAAACTGAACAATCGAATTGAAATCTTGCAGAGTTTCCTGACGAGCGAGGCCTCGACGGCGGTGAAGGACCTCCTGCCGGGGTGGGCCGGCGGCGACCTCGCGGAGACGTGCTCGTGGGCGGACAGGCAGCGCTTCCGGTACCGGTGGTCGAGCCCCCTGCACTTCGCCGACACGCCGGGAGACTGCAAGTTCAGCTACGCCCGTACGTGCGCGCGCTCTCGTGCTCTGAACCTTCCACACATTACAACCTTGCTCTTGCACAGTCTCCGATTAGACCGCCCCTTGTGCTGTTAATTACGCCGCGGTTCCTGCTCGGTTAGTCTGAAAAGCTATGGTTTAGGATTGAAAATGCACTATAGCTGGTTAAAATTATACTAAATCTGAAAGTATCTTATTTGACGTAATTAAATTTAAAAAAATTAAAAATATAAAAAATATGTTAACTCATCTTAGACAATGCAAACTAATACAAGAAAAAAAAGAACCGGTAACAAAATAAAAAAAGCAAAAAAATCAGAAAAAGATGAAGTTTATGAATAGTGAAAAATAAATCATAAGTTAGAAGCTGAAGCTGAAACAAGCGAGATCAGGTTAACCAGAAATAATAGTTATATCATGTCATGGCACGTTGTTGCCATGAGTACGTACGTTATGTTTGCCCGCAGCAGAAGCAAGGATAGTGGGTAGCGGCTGGCTGGAGTTGAGATGCGAAGGCCTGGGCAAAGTGCCCATCTTTGAAGGATCTCAACGAGGGAATATTATTATTCGATTTGGCCCTGAGTTCGGCAGGCAATCTTGAGGGGATTGCCTTGCTTAATTGCTTTGCTTGTTTGGTTGGGCAAGTCAGTTAGGCTTGCGTAACCGTCCGCGCGCCATAGATGTGATAGTCAGAACAAGTAGCTGCCTGCCTTGGGTGGAGATCATTTTTGGTATATTTAAATATTAATTCTAAAATATTTAAATATAACTTAGTTAAAAAATATTATCGGAACGTTTTATTTTTGCTATATATCTTTTTTATATACATAAAAGGAGTATATACATAAATTATACTATAAAATGTGAATTTTGATGAAATTTTTCACGAAACTCAATTTAGAGTATCTTATAATCATTATTAGAGTATGCTCAAATGGATTAAAAGATATAACAATATTATTTAAACAGTATATGAGAAGTACGAGTACGTACATACTTCCAAGAGTATAGAATTATTGTACTCTCTCATATACACACACACTCATTGCTAGCTATATATTCTAATTTAATAATACTTAAGAGAATTAGATGCAAATTGTATTTCATGCCCTCTAATTAGATTTTATAGACACACATCTTTTTCCCTCTACCTATACGATAGTGTGCGAATGGTATGAAAGTACTTATTTTATTTAGGTCTTAGAAAATTCTTTAGTTTCTAACTAAAAGAATGAAGTGTCGACATGATTATCTATCTGTTTGCATCATTACGACCATCACAATGGCTGCAATGATTCAAAATTAATATCGAGCATCTTATAAAAGATATTTTACTTACAAATTTTAAAGCCATATGTGACATAAATATGCGTCAATACTAACCTACTAAGTATAGATATACTAAAAACCATATGTGTTTCTCGGGTAGTAGGGTACGTGAATTGACATGAAGGGCATGGCGAACTAATAAAAAAATAGTGAAATAAGTATACATTTGTAATAACATGTTCACACATATTAAACTTATTGTTATTATTATTTGTTATTGTTTCCACTATGTAAAATAAGTTGATTCCACAATTAAATATGTAAGGTAGCCAATTAATTGAAAAGAAAGCCTAACTAATTATATAAAAACATTAAGTATATATGGTTTAACCGACGCTACCATTCGATTAGCCGACGTTTAACAACTATCTTTCATTCTATCTTTAAGCACCAACGGTGCACATCAAACATAAATTTTCTAGTTTCACCGTTGCTGCCTGCTCCTGGCTAGCCATTTGCCTGAGCAGTGATGTGCATGCTCCGATAAATGTTGCGGTCAATCCCATGAACTCCATCGTGACAGTTAAAGTTTTCGTAAGAAGCGTCAAATGTAGAGTAAGAACAAACAAAATTAAAGTCAATGCAAACCGTATCAGAAATTCAGGATGTATCTTACAATCTGATTTATACTGCACTGAACTATGAAAAATGATTGAATGAGAGGTCTGATGATATTATCTTTGAACAGGGGACTGCCACGATACGAAAGGAGAGAAGGATAGGTGTGTGGTTGGAGCAATTAACAACTACACTGACGCGCTAAAAGACCCATCTAGCCCATGTAAGCATTATTTATACCCTTAATCTTTTTTTTGTAAATGTCATGTTCTTACGTCAGGTATCATATGTACTGAGCACACAGCGTCTTACATAGTTACCTATACTGCTATCAGTTGATCCGACCGAGAGCCTGATGTTCCTCGCACACTTCGTCGGCGACGTCCACCAGCCTCTCCACTGCGGCCATACCGCCGATCTGGGCGGCAACACCATCATTGTCCACTGGTACAGAAGGAAGAGCAACCTTCACCATGTACGTAAAGTTCAGTGATAGAATCGAATAAATGGTTTTGTGTTTACAACTTGAAGACACATCAAGAAAGCTGATACATGGTACTGTAAATTACTTTTGTGGTTTTAGGTATGGGACGTGAACATTATCGAAACAGCCATGAAAGATTTCTACAACGACGACCTAAGCACGATGATAAAGGCCATCAAGCTGAACATTACTGTAAGTTCTGCCCTGCACTGTCCTGCATTGCATACAATACTTCAGCTTTCGCCTTGTTAGTGGTAAGTTTTGACCTGAGTTTTTTTGTCCTACAGGGGGAGTGGTCCAATGAAGAGAAGCAGTGGGAGACGTGCCGTAGCCGAACAAAGACTTGTGCTGACACGTAAGCTCATGCTCTGCATGAATCCAATCCAACTGAACTTAATCTTCAGAGGCTGACAGCTGAAAGCAAATGCAGGTACGCTCAGGAGAGTGCAGAACTGGCTTGCAACGCGTACGAAGGTGTCGAGCAAGACTCCACCTTAGAAGGTAGTAGATTACTTTTGCAATCTTAGTGATTAGTTTATGCTTCCGTTGGAAAAACTCTGACGTGACCCTCTTGAAATTAAACCGCAGATGACTATTTCTTCTCAGCGCTGCCGGTTGTTCAGAAGAGAATTGCTCAAGGAGGTGTGAGGCTTGCTGCAATACTCAACCGGATCTTCGGTGGGAACAGCAGGCTGCAGAGCAGTTGAACCAATATAAATTAAACAGGAAAGGATTTAGCCTGCATTCTTAATTAGAATAAGACTATCCTGTCTGACCATGTAAACTTCAGCAACCACGATCACCGCTAGATTTATTTTCCACTCGTCAAAGTAGCTTAGAATTGCTTAAGTCATTTGCGATTGCATTGTATCCTTTAATCTTTACTATTATAAAAGTGTGAGTTGATGGTTGGTCCATTCTCTCTCCTCTCTTCTCAGTCATCCGATTTGATCTTGATCATTCGTCTCTCTTCTTCTCTCTCTCAGGATACAACCGTCCACCCTTTCCACTTTCTCCATCTCCTCGCGTATTCTGGCCACCCTTCTTTCTCTGTCGCTTGCTCTCCAATGTTTGATGTGTGAAGTTGGCCAGGCAGTAAGTTTTGTCTCACTATTTTTTATGACTTCGTTGTAACGCACGGATCTCTAACTAGTTTATGTTATATCTCATACTAAAGTATGGCCAAATTTAGGCCAAAACAAATATAAAAGGAAAAGAGAAGAAAAAAATTACTGCTGCTATAATCAAATGCATTGAATGCCTGAGAACATATAACTCCATGCTTGTTCATAAATGATGTAATAAGCACTTGGTAATCACATCAGTTACCTCAGCATTACTGCATGCGTTTGCAACGACGAAGTAACAGTAAACTCGATCAACTGGTGGTTGTTTTAAGACAAGCCATTGACAAACTGCTCCCTGTTCCCATCACACATACATTATTGTATCAACAGGAACAGAGTCAACATGGCAAGTCTCAGAATTGAGGGTTGTTCCATGCCTTTCAGTCGCATTTCTTCTCACGTTCATGCTCTCGTCAGATGCCATGGGCAATGAGACGGCCGAGTACCTCGTCCTCATCCCGAGCCCCCAAGACCCACAGATCAAGTCTCGCGACCTCAGCTTGCTCACCGCTGCGCTTGGAAGGTTTTCTGCAAATTTCTTGTGTGTGATCCGTTTCCTGAACTGCAGTGCCATGACCTGACTGAACTTGAGTTCAATTTCTGTAGAGGATTTAATAGCAATACGAAGGACCCGTTCATACCTAGCTGATCGGATCTTTCATTTCATCCATCAATACTACATTTGCCTTGGATCAAAGAAAGAGCGTGATATCGAAGTACTGGATGAAGAAGGAATAAACAAAGCACAACTCGGCACCCGTAGTGTTCCACTTGTCTGTGTTTTGCAATCTCAATTTCTGCTAAAATAATTTACTTCAACGAAACAAACGTTCGTTACCAAAGCCTTATCTCAAAACCAGCTGGGTAAGTTGGCTTATACTTCCAGCAACGGCCAAGAACAACACCCAGCAAACCCGTGCGAACCGAGAAAATTGTGGCCATAATCCAAACTTGCATCAAGAGTGCAAAATCACATTAGGGAAAAAAAGAAGTAAATAGAAATTCTTTATAAGCTATGTTTTTTTCTAACAGGTTCAACAATCAAAATCTCATACAGCAGCAAGCAGATTAAAACTCCGAGAAGTTACTCATAATTAAGTCTCAAACTGTCCATGGAAATGGAAACGCTAAATTTATCCTTTTTATCCATATGGTTACAGATGAAATGAAAGCTCCATATATTCTCAACTCCAAATCCAGTGGAAAAACTGTCATCTGAGCTCCAAAGACAACAGTCGATGCAAGTAAAAAGTGAACGCTACCTCCTTCCATATAAATCCTCAAACAACAAGATCGAGTCAACCAATTAAGCCAAGATCGAGCCAACCAATTAAGCCAAGGTTGATTCTTCAGCAGCAGATCAGTGGAAGTGCAAGACCAATGTGGATTGTAAAATTCCAGCATTGCTCTTTTAACTCCCATGTTTGAGAATGCTAAGGTGATGTTATAAAAGCTTCAGACCACCAGTGACATCATCAACCATGTCAGCTGGCCCTGCTCAATAAAAACAGTAGCATCAGCAACAAAACATCAGTTCACCACAAGTACTGAAAATCATGATACTATGGATTGGATGTAGCTTACCAAGAATAGCCATGACTGTTCTTGAATCTACAGGAAGGCAAGACAAAAAGATCATAAATCCAAGTCAACAACAGAAGAAAATAAAGTGGTATCAAGAAAATTGTACAAATGAAGATGGAAAAAATTCACTTGGTGCAATCTGTGTTCTTCCAGCATCAATGGTTACGTGATTTGGCAGATTCAAAGACTTTGCTCTGCCCTGCATTTAAATGTTATGGGATAAGGAATATAAGTATTAAACATCACAAAGACAATTATGCCAAATGATAAGCATGTTTTATGGAATTTGAAACCTTACATCTGTTTGGTTTTAATTACGGTAAGAGGTTAGCTAACAGATTCCTCTAAAAGGAGAACATAAGGGATAAGGATAAGTAAGAATCAAAAGTTCCCTTTTCTAAAAAAGGGGGAAAGCGATGAAATTACTGGAGCTGTTTCAGAACAGGACATATCATCTTATCAAAATTTCCAGTTATTTCAAACAATAATATATTAATATTCCTAGATGTCTGGTTCATCTGACTACTGCCAAAAAGGAGCGTTTTATTACTCATAGATATCTGATAGGTAAGAACAAAACATTTTCTGACTGCGTTTGTTGTACATGTGCTGTCTTTTTCTGTGTTACTATCTTTTGATATCCCAAAGTATTTTCAAGATTAACGAGTCAGTATGCAACAACGTAGAATATTTACTTGTAAAACAAGCATATCTTCCTCGCTTTCTATTTTCACAACCACCTTAACTTGCCCACACCTCTCCCACCTGCAAAAGATGAAAAAATATAAAATAAAGGAAATTTAGTTTCCTTTTTGTTATCTCTGTACAGTCTAAGACATCTGATTACACATCAATATGAACATCAGAAAGTAGCTTCAAGCATACTAAGAAAAAAAATTTAACAATACCTTCTTAATGATTTTGGCGCTCTCTGTTGCAGTTTTTTAAACAAGCCCAGTGTTGCATGGCTGAGAAAACAGAAAAAGAAACAAACCAGCATAATTAACACACTGCTCACATTTCAAGAAATAGCAAAAACATAGCAAATAATAACATTGTAAGCATGATAACTGTTTCACAGCTGAAGGTGATAATTTAAGAACTCAGAGAACATAAGCGTAACTTCATAATTGAAATGTTTTGCGTGTTTCCTTGCCAAAATAAATGCAGTATCATAATTGACCTAAGATAATTCTGCAGCCTGTCTATCCTTGTTCAAAGATGTTGCATAATCATGATGAGTTCAAGCAACCAGCTTGTGTTAGATCATTTGCTTTTAGTGACAATGATGAATGCCATTTGAACATATTGGCTGGTTAGTTCTGTGGTATGGGTACAAAGAGCAACATTTGGACATTGTAAAAGTCCTACAGCATGAAGCAGCCAAGATAAATTTTGCCCCAGTTTTCGGGCAACCAAATGCGGATGATATGATTGTCTTGGATGAGGCAGTCAGTTGGTGTAGGTGTTAGGGGCCTTAGGGCAATATTATCATGTTTTTGCCAAACATTATATGATTGCCAATTTTGAAAAGAAAGCCAAAGTTTGCTCAAGTTTCAGCTCATAAAAGTATGTCATCATCAGTGTTAACGCCATCTTGACTCTCAAACAGATATTTCATCCCCAAATCTCCCAGCGTAAAGATGGACAGACTTGGTTCAAAATTCACAAAAGTTCAACTTCTAACCACACGATACATCAACTAGCCCATCCCTTTGTGTGGATCATTGGCATCGGTTCTTCATATAAGTTTCTACTTCTCTAACAAGATGAGAATACAGATGACTGAAAATTTGTTACCTGCACTGCGCGGCGATTTTTCCCTTTCCCATCTTGAGATCGTTTCTCACCACTAGCACCTACCACCACGCAAACAAAATCAACAGAATCAATCTCACATTCAGTCTCCACATCAAAACACCATCCAACAGACAAAAGGAAGGAAATTTTGAACTAAATCTCCAATACCATCTTAAAATCGTGTATTATCTCGGCGAGGTTTTCGACCTCCAGGGGGCTGGCCGCGGTCTGGGCCCGGGCCCTCTCCGCCTCCCTGGCCGAGTCGGACTTGGTGACCACGTTGCGGGCCCAGAAGAGCAGGCGGAGCCCCGTCCGCTTCCGCCCGACCGCTCGCTTCGCCGTCCGGTTGCGGCCGGAATTTTCGTCATCATCTTCTTCCGATTCGTCCTCGGAATCGTCATCCGAGAGGCCTCCGGAAGCGAGGGCAGCGCCATGGCGAGGGAGGCGGCTGAGGGCGAGGAGGTAGCCGAGGGCGAAGCAGCCGGCGGCGCCTGCGATAGTGGTGGCCGCTCCAGGGATGGAGGTGGCCACCGGGAGGGAGAGTACGGAGGCGGAGGCGCCCATCGGGATCGCCGTCGCCGGTGACGACCGCGGCGGGGTGGTTGGGGTGTTCCGATATCGTGGGAAAAATTGTAGATTTGCCCCACTGTACTGGGGTTTGGGGACTAGTGGTTTAGGGGAGGGAGGATCTGACAGGTGGGACCGTTTGATCAGTGGGTCGGTGTCCCTCGTGCCGCGCGGTTTCATTGACACTTCCGCGTTGCTCGGGGCAGGGTCGTCCTATTGGAATCAAGCGCTAGAGATTTAGTGGTCTGCGCGCGTGGGCCTGCGAGCACCACTGCCGGTTCATGCCGACGCTACTAGGGTTACCACTGACTAGGGGAGAGTATAATAACCTAAATCTATATCTAATATTATCTATATCTATTTAAAATGATATTATTCATATCAAAATGAAAAAGGATATATCAATAGATTTGGGTAACCCAGTAGGTAAACAAAAAGAAAAAGGAGGGTTAAGTCAAACAGGCTTACGAAAAACGTTTTTGTAAAACTTCGGTATTTAAATTTTCAATTTTACGTTCACATCACAAAATGTTTTCATAATCAATTGAAATTTATTGGAGATGATTTTACATGTAGGGAAGCTACTCTATGCAAATTGGCAGGGTTAAACGCATACGTGAGCCCCACATGCTTTTATAAGAAGTTTTTGTAAAACTTCGGTATTTAGAATTTCAACCTTGTGCTCACACCACAAAAGTTTTATGAAATCGACTAAAATTTGTTAGAAATGATTTTGTGCGTATAGAACTACTCTATGCAAATTGACGGGCACAGGTGGCTCCCACATGCTTTTGTAGGAAGGTATGACTGAGTATAAATAGTTTAAACACATAGATAATTCAAGTGCACTCTCAACCCAATATTTGAATAGGTATGGGTAAAGATAGGTAAGTGGATATTACCCTACCTATACTCAAATCTAAATCTCTACTACTTAAAAAAGAAGTTAACGGTGGTTTACCACCATCTTCTGGTGGTTCATCTCCCATCTCACCACCTCTCACATTAGTTTAGGGCCGATAGGTGGGCCCATCCTCCTCGCACGTTTCACACCTATGATCTCTATCCCACGTCGCTCTCCATCCCCACACGCCACCACCGCCGCCTCCTCCTCCCCACACACCACTGCCTCAGTCTACTTGCCCCACTCCTCCCCCTTCTCTCCTCCTTCACCACCCGCCGCTTCTCTCCCCCCCTCCCCCTAGTGGAGCACCGCCGTGTGGCCATGAAGGCCTCGCTCGACCCGCCAACCATTGCCTCTACCTCGCCACCACCGCTCTGGCCCTCCCTGACTCACTGCCCCCATGCTGCCCAGCTCCTCTCCATCTTCTCCAGCGGCGTAGGAGGGTTGTGAGGCAAACGAATCTGGCTAACCCCCACACGGTTGTGGACATGCCATCTCCTCCTCTGACACTGGCTTATGGCGTACGGTAGCGAGATCGAGCAGATCTAGCCATCCTCGAGCATGGTGCAACTAGATCCGACCTACCCTGTCATCTTCCTCTCTAGCTTCCCCGGGTGTGGCGTCGTCACCACCACACCGAGCTCGTCATCGTCCTCATCTCCCTCACCTCTCTCTCCCCCTCCCTAAAATCCGGATAGAATCTTCCCCTAAGGTGCCAACTATTCATTCGACAATGGAGGAGGGCGCCGGTGTTGAGACGATGATCTCGCCCGATGACTGCATCCCAGCCACCATCATCACCGGCTTCCTCAGCTTCGACAAGGTCAGGCCCTAAAAAAATCTCTAGCTTCTATGCTAGCAAGCATGTCATGATGAATCTGAGATATATCCATGCTCTCTTGTAGCGATATTTTACATCTTGTTGGTATATTAGCACATCATTGTGTATTTCCCTGCTCACTCCGAGATTATGCATTATTACCTTAAATGCTAAAATGATAAATGTATTGTAGTATAGTCTCAGAAAGTCAGAACAACACCAACTCAGCACTAGGATTAGTGAAACCTTGAGATACTTAGCACTAGAATTGTTTTCATCTGATTGTAGATAAGTTTCTCACCAGCTGTTGTGTTACATCATGGATTGGCAAATGACAGCAAGACTAATTATGTTGCTTTGCGCCTTTGACACTTTAACTTATATGTAGCATTGTTTGATAATAGTACCTTGTTTGTTTCAATTTAATGAGTTCTGTTACCATGAAACACTTGTCTATGGTATATTCAGGGTTTGTTTTTATTTGCAAACAACTTAACTAAATCACATCTTGACCTCTCACCATGGAAAGCGGATCGCTATCATTGAGAATGAGGTATGCTTGTATGAGTCAATTTTCGTTGTATGTCTATTCTTTAAGTGCCTGCGCAGCACTTAGTTTTCTACTCTTGGACACATGGCACGCTTTGCAAACTGAAAAGTCCAACTTAATTTACTTAGTACATAGTTGAGCAAACATTTTAAAAGGGCAATGAGATAGCTAAGGCAGACAATGTGAAGTTGCATGTAACCACTCATACCCTTTGATGTCACTGTTTCCATTGCAGTATGGAGAAGTTGATATCAATGGTTCGTTAGTTGCTGCACAAACTACTGGAGCTGAGGACATAATGGTGCTAAATAATGGTTGCCTTTGCTGCACTATGCGTGGTGATTTAGTCCGTATGATTGGTGGATTGGTTGACAAGAAGGGGAAGTTTGATCATCTTGTTATTGAAACCACAGGTAAGGAACTTGGTAAGAATTGGCACCATAAACAAGAAAATATGTGAGATGTAATCTTCTTAAGTTCAAAAAATCACCCTGACTTATAGATTTGTACAAGCAGTGTTTGTCATCAATAAAATCATTCAATGCTAATTTTCATAATTCTAATTTTCTTAGTTATTCTTTGATTGCTTTACCATGTTAAGTCCTCTCAATTTCTATTTGCCTTTTTTTTCAAGTGTAGCGAATCCAGCACCCATAATATAAATGTTCTATGCAGAAGACATAGTTTTTAAAGATGTCAAGATAGATGGTGTTGTTACTTTAGTAGATGCAAAGCATGCAATGTTGCATTTGGATGAAGTAAAGCCAATGAGGCAGTTTAGCAAATTGCATATGGTGACAGAATTATAGTTAACAAGGTAATGTTCTTGCAGCCAATACTTGCTGGTTTGTATATATTAGTGCGTGTTTAGTTAGTAAGCATATTTCTATTTCTTCCGTCCTTGCTAATAAAAGAGCTAATTTGTTGTTACTTCCCTTGCGGGTTGATCTTGTTAGTGAGCCTGAAGTTTGTTCCTTTCTTACCATGTTCTAGATTATTTGGACTACGAGGCCTCTACCATCTACATGAATTTGCTAACTATGCAATCTTCTATTGCATAAGCTTCTGTTACACAATCCAAGGAATTCACTCGACAGGAAATCTGAGCTAACTATATAAGCTTTGAGATTACAGCTGAATAGAGATGTCTAACAACTGAACAAAAAAAGTTGTTGATAAAAATCACACCGCATGTGTCTATGGTTTCAATGTTTGTTGAGCAATATATCTTGAGTTATATGATATATACATCATTGTTTGAAATATATATGTATAAGATATTCCATTGTAACACATGGATACTTAGCTAGAGGTTATTTAATTTCTTACCCATACCCTACCGAATAGTATGGGTATGGATTTGGATAAGGGTAATGAGTACCCAATGGCATGTAAATCAATATGGTATTAGAGTTATAAGGTCTTAAGTTCAAAATCCAGTTGGTGTAATTAAAGAAAATAATTGCAGTCCATTTCTACTATCTATACTGTCCAACGGACCTCCACAGTTAATCGCTTTTGAGCCTAGGCAATTGCCCGCGCTCGTCAGAGCTGGTCGCGGCGCGGCGTAGCCGCAGACTTTCTTTGCTCCTTCCCTGTCGCGCGCGTGAGTAAGCCGGCGCCTTTTCACCTCGTTCGCACGTTGCTGTGCCGCCGTCCGCGCGACCGCCCGCCTTCTTGTCCTCGTGCCGGGCCGGCGCTGTGGTGGTTACGGTGCGGCACCAGCATGCCTCTGTCGCCAAGGGTGGCACGTACTTACGTTACGTGCGAGTTTGTGGCTTGTGTGTGTGAGTCGCGACCGTCCTTGCCTGCGCCGCAGCAACGCGAGCTGCGTCTGCGTCAAGACGTATCGTGAGTTGGAACAAAAAGAAAAAACAACTGTACAAGGAACAAGGACACAAGGTCCTTGCCTACTTGGGCCCAAATCAAACTGGCCGGGTCACCGAGCAGATGGAGCAGTACTCAACGACCAGAAGTGACTCGATCGACAAGCTTTGTGCAACTCTTCCTACTCTCCTAGGCTCGGTACCCGTGCACATCTAGTCCTAGAGCTGTGCAAATGTAGCCTGCAAGGTAAGCAAGAGGGCACGAGTCGAGGCTCCATTGGTTGGGGAATCTGCATTTTCTGGGGGCTAAAGCCCAGTCCGTAGCTAGGCCTGCGTCTTGCGAATTCCTTGCTACAGTTGATGTCCCGGGACCGTTGACAAACTGTCCGAGTACGCTGGTACGATAGGTAGCATTTTGCATCACATGTAAATGTGGCGTGCACGTACGTACGGGCATAAAGACAGCTGCGACGTCAAAATCGGTTGGTACTCGTCTACTCGATACGTGCCGATCGATCGATCGGAAGCCATAGCAATATAGCGTATCTGGTATTATAGTATTTTTTTTTCAAATCTGATATATGTTTACGAAATTGTAAATCTAATGGCCACGGGTGTCACCTGCCACGTTGCTCTATCATGGTAAGAAGCGACTAGGCTATCGAGCTCATAGGACTTGACTGAAAAGGAAGGAGCACAGCAAGCGGTAGGTGGCATCGGGCTGTGAAGCTCGGTAGGAACCCATCGTGTAATACAAGCTCGGCAGGACACCAACTCGGCACCACTCTCCAGTGGAGTTTCTCTAACTTGGCAGCCCAATCAATTTCTATTGCGGTAGGATAACGCGACAGGTGATACGTATCGTCAGTTATTACTATCCACAATCACGAAAAAGCTAGATCTACTATTTCATACATACGGACACAAGATTTGCAAAAAAAAAAAAAGACTATTGACCGGATATTAGTAAAGGCTTAAATTGAAGCAAGATGTTTCATCGGCGTGAAAGCTCATGTGTTGGGCATGTTTTTAGCGTGAGAGGAATCTAAACACATTAACTGCTCACAAGTTGCTGGTCGTAGGCATCATATTGTCTTGAAAAACGTACGCATCTTCCGTTTCTCGAGGTACTGCGCAAAAGATGGAGTAGTACTGTGTCTTGCACGACGGTGCGCCCGTTCGAAGATTCGTGGCAAGTTTAATTTGCGAATTTGAACACAAAAACAATGATGGAGTGAAACTCTACACAATTCCTTTGTGAAGGCATAAGGGCCTGTTTGGAACAGAGGAATTTTGCAGGAATTTTGCAGGAAACAGTTCAATTCCCGCAGGAATCGGGAAAAATTCCCGCATTCCAAACAGGGCCTAAGACTAGTTCTCCGAAGTTCGTACTCCACAAATTAAGAGGCGTACATACAGTAGCAAGCAATGTTTAGAGCTTGTTCTTTACCTCATAAGCTGGCGGTTTTTGGTTTTTGTTACAGTACCTACTGTCAAACAGAGTATTTTTTTAAGACGGGGTCTACAAGTTAAACGATCTACATGCTAAAAGCCCAACATCTGTACCAGCCAAAATCGCAAGTGAGTATCTGTCTATCTGTAATTTGTACCGTAAACAGCTAAAATTCAAAAATTTCAGTCAAAAGCCAAAAACCGCAGCCGAAAATAACAGGCTCTCTGAGCCTCAGACTTGCAGGTGAGGAAGAGCTTATCCATAGAGGATCGATCATAAGAGCACACAAAAAATGGGGTGGTGGTTGTGGAGCTGTTGTCAAGAGCTAGCACCTCTTCTTTGGCTTAGCTCTGAGTTGTGACTTTTCTGTGACAACCACTGCGCTAAACAAGTGCCAACCAAAACCAAAGGAGAGAGGCTCATCAGAGAGGAAGCTAGGTTAGCTCAAGTCTTGCATGCAGGTCGTTCCACAAGGGGAATCAAGGGTGTGTTTGGTTCGTGGATGGAGGTTGCATCGTATATCCTGGATGAGTGGATGCAGGCTGAGTGGAATCGTATTTCAGAAAAAGAAGATGTTTGGTGAGGCTGTATGAGCGGATACAAAAAAACTGAGATGTTGTTTGGTTGCCTGTATGAGCGGATGCAGTCTACCAAACCTGAGAGGCTGACACGTGGGACCGCATAAGATACACTGCATCCACTCATCCAGGATGGCTAGTGAAGCTCATTTTGAGCGTATCCACCCATCCAGGATGAGGGCGTATTTTTGCATCCGCTCATACAGGCTGTATCCGCTCATACAGGCAACCAAACAGACTCTTTCTCAGATTATACGGATCCACCCATCCAGGACGAAGGAGATTCAGGCAACCAAACACACCCCAAGTTTTGCATCTGGCCCCAAGATGCCAGTGCCAGGAGATGAGACTGTGGGAGCTTTCGGTTGCTGTCTGATGGACCACTCGCAAACATGACCGCCCAAGCTGATGGATGGGCCTCTTGACTTCAAGAGGGACACTTGCTCATCATCGACTGTTCAAAATAGTTCACTCATGCTGTTTCTGACAGGTGCGAGCCAGTCTGCAACTAGGAGGACGTGAGCTAGGTTTTGCATTTTCTCGATCAGTCCTGGCATGCATGATGGTCCGTTTCTACACGCGCGAGAAAAAGCTAGGAACGACTTGCACGTAGTAAAAAAGTAGTTTATCCACTCGCCATGCCTCCTTCCTCAGCGCTCAGTCAAGCATTGTTACGCGCGTCCCTCTCTGCCGGGTAAAAAAATAAGGAAGATTCTGTTCATGTTACTTAAAATATATACAATTCCAATTTTGTTCATGTTTTTACCATTCCGCTCAATTTTTTTATCAAGTTAACCAACAAGTGCCAACCGATTTGATAAAAAAAGTGAACGGAGTGACAAAAACAAAATACATACGGATGAAAGAATAGCAACAATAAAATAAACAGATTTTCAATAATAAAAATAAAATTATATATATTTTAAATGGCAGAAACAAAATTTCCCTTAGAAAAAACGCAGCAAAGATGCCCTGTCACCGACGAGAGGAAGTCCTTTTCATATTTTGCGTCCTAGCCCCTCTAAAGATTCACTTTTAGCACCAAATAATTCTGCGCAAATCAGAGGGTTTCTTGCCAAGATTGGCTAAAACTACAGCTGAGCTCTTTTCGGCTTATGGCTTGTGTCTTATGCTACAGTAACTAACTTTTAAACGATATGTTTTTTAAAAATTAGATCAACAGAAAAAAAATTGTAATAAAAAGTATACTGAGTTTAGCTATATTATCTAAAATCATATGTGACTATTTTTTTCTATATATTATCTCTTACAAACAGATATAATTTAAATATTTAAAACATAAATTATAAGTTATATAGGACATCAGTGCGAAATAATCCGCCCTACATCGAGTTGGGAAGCGTACAGCAAGAAGAGCAGGCACGCGTCCGCGTAGTCCCCGGGCCCGGGGTGGAGGTGGTGGGCCCGCCCCGGGACAGCGGAGCGTAGTTAAGCGTAGAAAAGAAAGTGTGCGGGCACACGATTCTACACGTGCGTATAGCAGGGGAAGCTTCCTGCGTGGTCTACGTTTGGCCGTCGCCTACCCTCTCACTTTCACATGGGCCCACTCTTGTCCCCTAATTTCTTCCTGCCGTAATTTTTACTGCTTACGAGGGCTCCACTCGTCAACACTTGGTTGTCAAATTTCAATGTAGCTTAGAGCAAGACTAATAATATAGCCTTTAGTTGGCTGTATGAACACTTACAGCCCACTTATCAGCACATTCATATAGTAATTTATAGCCAGTTGAAGGCTGTATGACCCACCATTTTCTCTCACAAAGTTTCTTGGTTCTGTGCTTCCGCTGGCTGTAAACTTACAGCTCACCTCTCTTCTCTCTTCTCCACCTCAGCATACAGTCTACTAACAGTCTCTTATTATACTTGCTCTTAACCATCCTGAAGACTATGCGCTGAACATTACTACTAATTAATCGCCTGCCCTTTCATGACACTCGAAAAAAGCTATTGATTTGCCCCTTTTTTTTCCGTATAAGATCATCTAACTAAAGTTACTAAACTAAAGATCACATTTCGGCTTCTATTTCCAGCTAGCTACCGAGCTGTTTCAAAAAAAAAAAATCAGATGGCTAGAGTTAGGCAGGCATTTGATTACTTTGAGACCTCGATTGATTAGGCGTGCACAACGCACATGTCGAAACAGCCATGGCCTGCCAGCTTAAGGCATCAAACACTTGATTATTTAAGGATTTTCTTGATTATTTAAGGATTGTTAAGTGGCTAGCTAGCTGCTTTAGCCAGATAATTTTAGCTACGGCGAGTACGGACGCTCGCTGATTATTTAAGGACTGTTAATTAAGTGGCTAGCTAGCCGCTTTAGCCAAATAATTTTAGCTATGATTTCCATTGTCTCCCTAACCACTTCTAGGGATCTTTCGACCTAGAGCGGCGGAGACCAATTTTTTAATTACGAAGCAATAGTTAGTCATCCAAAGATATGTTATCGTGTAAATAATTTACTTGTCCTAAGGCAAATAAAACAAATCGAAGCAGTACAGCATGCAAGGGAATAATGTGCGCACCAAGCGTACAAAACAACAAAGACAAGAGTTCACGTGGAAATCAATACAATTTGGAAGTATGGTGATAAGTAGTAAAATGAATTTCAATACATTGTACTTTTTAGACTTTAGTACTGACTATTGAGCTCTTCTAGGTAGTCGTACTATTACTTGAGTGTCTTGGACGCACGTCATGGGTGAGATGATAACATATCTTCCACCTTGGTGTATTGTTTTTGAAGACTTGCACTTTGATGTAAGTCTTAACTAATAACTGACCACAGTAAAAGTTTCAGAAAGAGGAGGATAATATAAAGGCCCTGATCATATGGCTTCAGCTTCTGGGTTCAGTTTATTTTTGCACTATTCATAAATTTCGTTTTTTTTCTGAACTTTTGGCTTTTTTTTGAGTTTTTTTACCGGTTCTTTTTTTCCTCGTATTTGTTTACATTATACGTGATGGGCTAATATGTTTTTTCTATTTTTAAATTTTTTTGAATTTAATTATGTTAAATAAGCCTCTGTCAGCTACAGTGCTTTTTTCAGCCAGCTACAGTGTTTTCAGCCATAAACCATGAGGCTTTCAGCCGAACCGATCACCACCAAAGACTAACCTTGGTTAAAGGATACTTTAGATTTTTTATCATTTTGCTATGTCCAGTATGTCCACTAATCAAAATCGACATAAGTACAGAAAACGAGGGAGTGACACATGCTTCAACTCACAAGGTATGACTATGGACTAACCTACACAAGTGCTCTAGTAGACTTCAGGAAATTTGGCATAACCAAGTAAATTAAGCAGAGACCATGTGGCTTGAATAATTGGAAAATGCTAATGTTTTTACAGAGAGGCTTGCAAATCCTAGAAATTACTCTCCGACAGTGGGTCCCACCATCCGTGGTACCGAGGTTTATACGTCCTCTATATGTGTTTGTTTACCCATGAGGCTATGACTACTGCATACAAAGAAATGAAATCACGTGCGTGGTACTGAAAGATTGTTTGATCTCCCGCTTGATACTGGTATGATGATTAATTGGCAGTAAATCATGGCCCTATTTAACTTCTTCCTTGTCGCAAGTTCGACACCTTTATCAGGACGGCGCCCATTGTTTCAACAAAGGAGCCTAAACCTGACATCATACATCCACCACTAAGTAGTTTGTCAGCAGCGGCGCATTTTTGCCAACATTTCAGCGAACTGAATTCGTTGCACTCCAATCGTTTGGTCCTCAAATGTGATGGCATGCTGGTGCTTGGTTTACAGGGAAGCATATGCATCAAACAGTACATTTAATTTGCAAGATGCAGCAAGCTCAGCTCGATCGACCATCGCTGGAAATTGCTCGCTCGCCATAAATCTTCCGATGTTGTTCAACATATGGGCATGCCCAACATATGGACAGAAAATGTCTCCCAAATCTCATAGTGGTTTGAAACTGTAGTATATATCTACGCTATACACTGCCTAATCAAACAATCGATAGTTGAAATCTACGCTGTAGGCTGCCCTGTAGTCAACTGTTGGAACCATCGACACAACCCAGAAAAACGGGAAGTGATTGGCTATCTATCTACATCATTTCATCGTGGTACCGCCGTTTGGCTGGGATGATCAGACAGGTCATCACCTTTTGGACACCTGTCGTGCAGCCGGTTAAAGACGAAAAGAAGAGAGATCGAACGGTTAAAGATTTGCCATTTGGACTATTTGGACAGAGCAGATGATTTACAGTCTTTCATTTGAGCTTAACTCGTTTGTACGTGTTATAATAACTAGTTTTAAAATAGTATATTTTTTAAAGATAAAATCAACATAAAAATTATAGTAAAAAAGTATACTGAGTTCAGCTGTACCGGTCAAAATCGTATGCGACTATTTTCCTCTGTGTACTGTCTCTCATGAATAGCCAAAATTCAAAATTTTAAATCATAAGCTACGGCCCAAAAGAACCCACCCAAATTTGCTCTCATATCACTGGTACGACCAATATCGGAGATTAGAGGGGTGGGTGATCTTTCTGTCTTTTTCAACTTTAACAAAATCAATTTACTTTGGCTTCTTCGCTCAATTTACTATGAGAAAACAATAAGTTCAAATGTATGGCGGAAAAAAGTACGAAACAAAAGCCAACAAGTCAAGGGAACAAAAGAAACAACAAACGGAGCAAAACATCAACTGGCCGGTCTAATCCCATGCAACACACCGGTCTAATCGGGGCTGGGTGGTCAGACCGCTCGCTGTTCTAGAACAGAAAAATCGGACAAACTGAGTCAAACAGTAAGAACTTACTATATGGTTGACTAGATGGATGGGATCTAGCATATAGGAGGTTCTTCCATTCCATCATCTACACATCCTTGGGAACCAGCAAAATCAAAGAGGGAGAAAATCTAAATAAGAAAAGTAAGCAAATCAAAAGCACAAGGAGAAAGGAGAAATTTATGCTAACACTCACTTGGACGAAATTTGAATTTTTATTTTCACTTGGAGGTGAATGTTTAAAGTCATACGCTCTTGGATAACAGATCTTCCTCGCCATGGAGCGCACAAAGTTTGCCTCTTGAAAACCCTAATTCTCCCAAAAGCCTCTCTAAAAGACTCAAACCCTAAGCCATATCTACTTCTTCTTTTATAGTGGTGGCATACCAGAAACTCTAACCATCTCCTCTAGTTGAGTTTTATCTACTTACATAGGCTAACCAGTTAACCAACACTATACCGGTTTTCACACACATGCACGCTTTTCAAAGCAGCTCATCCAAAGGGTTCCGATAGCCTGAAACACCAATCTAATCTATCAAAGCATCTCCGTATGCTTTGACACATAGTCCGTAATATCCAATAACTAGCCGTCGTATCTTCATGCATCCAGACTCCTCGAACCATCTCTATGTGCATCTTGGCACACCACATTCACCAATTCGGCTCATCGTGATCCTTATCTCTTTTGTGTTTCTCGCTTGAGCCACGTAGTCTCCCTAGGACTTACCCGACCACACAGACCTCAGCTCTTCCGCCTAGTCCTGTTCCGTTGCCGTTAATTGCCACCACTCTCCAATCCATTTGCACATTCAAAGACAAAGAAATATGGTTTCGAGCACAAGTTCCATTCACTTGTCTCATATTAGCCAAATCATGCATTATGCAACACAATACAACCAACCAACGGTACCCATGCCATGCACACATTCAAACTAACTCAACTCAACTCAAAACACGCTATAAACCTAAAGGGTCGGTTTGACTGCCAATCATAGACTGGTTAAGCCTCCCAACATCTCTCAAACTCACCTCGGTAACAGGGGACCGGCCTGACCGCCGGCCCAACGCCGTTGTGACCGCCAGCCACATGCTGGTTAGATAGTTTAAGATAACAAAAAAACACGCTCTCTAAAATTTTGGTTAAACACTATTTAGTTTCAACTCAGAACTCCAATTTGAGTGACATCTAGTACAAACATATCCCTAAACACATTTACACAAGTGTTTTGTATCCAAATACCAAAAGGCCATACTGCTGGTCTAATCACTCCATAGCTGCCAGTCAAATAACTCTTCATAAAGTCTAAAGAAATATCTAGGGATAGTCTAACCATCATTGCCAGATCGATCAAACTGGTTAAAACCTAACAACTCTGAAAATAGAAAAGCTTCAAAACTAAACTTAAACTCTGATGAAATTACACGTCTACTCATCACACAACATAGAGTGATCTCTAAGTGGTCTCACACTATCTATCTATGTCATTTTGTCGTGGTGGCTTCCTTCGTATTGTCATTTAGCTGGGATGATTGATAGGTCATCATCTTTTGGACACCTATTATGCAGGCGGTTAAAGACGAAAAGAATAGAGATGGAACGGTTAAAGATTTACTGTTCAAACTATTTGGATAGAGCAGATGATTAACCTTTAAATTTGGTATGGTTAGGCTTGTTAGCTGTTGGAACCATCTCCTTGTCACCTAAAGTTTCGTTCTATTGGAAACAACATAGCAATACTGAAGACCATGTGTGAAAGTCTTTGGTTTTGTTGTGATGAACCATTGCTATTTTAATGGAGTTAAAAGTTGAATCTTGTAAATTCACAGTTTTTTGGACATATAGCAAACCTGGTGGTCTGACCGACCAAAGGTGACGGTCAAACCAGCCACTGGTCAGACCTGTCGGCTCCACCAATCTGACTGGCAGCCCGCAGCAGTCAAACCGCCCAGGCTGGCGGTCTAACCAGTCAGCCTATTTTTGCTTTAGCTGAAATATGGATTTTTGGGAATTCTAATGTGGTGTATTTTGGTTTGACCTAAGTTAGTGCATATGTGTTACATGATGTATATTTCAAATAATGTAGGACAAGTTGTGAAGAACTTATATCCGAAAATGGATTCCTTGTTTTTGAATGTGCATAGAGACCTAGATTCAACCATGGTCAATGGCGAAGATCAGAGCTACGCTCATGGAGGAGATAAGACTCAAAACAATCAAAGATGTCGAGTGAGATTACTAAGCTCAAGCATGAAATGAGAAAGGAAAAAAATATTGAATGAAAAGTTAGAGTAACGGTTGCACCATGTGACTTGGTCGATCCAAGTGAGGTGTGGTCCGATACAATCAAAATGGGAAAGACTTACCGATGTGTGGCAAACCAGCAGTGCACCTACACGTGGCAAGCACGTCGATTGTTTGTAATAGAAGATAAAGACTGAATCAAGGAAGGGTATTTAGTAAGTTGACCAAAATACCGGAAACTACCTTGGATCAAAACCGCGGTGCTTGAATAACACTTGAGAAAGCAGTTTAGGTCAATGAGAAGATGAGACGAACAAATTTGATCAAAGTCTAAGGACTTAGCGAATTCGGGTACATGTGCTTTGAAAAGTGTGTATGAGTGTAGTGCGTAAGTAAAACCATGTTGTATGGGGTTAGTGATGGAGGTGACTACCTTGGATCCTTCTTGATTTGGTTAATTTGTTATTGATCTTAATGATTTAAATCTTCTCTCATTCTTTCTTAATCTTGCTGGATGCTAAGGGCATGTTAGTGATGGAGATGACTCATAAAGATCAATTATCATCCTTCTAGGCATCAGGTTTGGCAAGTTCTTAAAGTTGTTCGGTTTTACTTGATTAGACCTTAACTTGATATTTCATATTCCAATGGTTTTGTCTCAAATCTTCGTGAATTCTTTCTTGCTATGACACGCGGGAATACATCTAAATCTATCTTGGCCATTTTTATCTACGAGCAAGTCATATTCTCCATTTTTAGTTTTTGCCCAGTTTTAATGAAATTTTGCTTGATTTTGAGAAAGTTCTAAACTTTGTCATAGATTTCCTGTGATTCTTGGATGGAATGGGTTCTTGAGGCCTTAAGTAGGGTGCGCGCAAAATTTTATTTCATTTGGACTTGAATTTTTGGATTTGCACCAAATTTACATCGATTTTGGTTGAAAATTTCATTTCTGGAACAGGGAGTGATCAAATCACCCCTTCGATCGACCGCTAGAAATCGGTCAGATCGACATGTAGCTGGCGGTCAAACCACCCGTGGTAGATGGTCTGACCACCAGAGCCCTGAGCTCTTTGAATTTTAGTTCCTTGAGTTGCTTGCTTTGATGTTGGCTTCTAATTCTGATCTTTATAGCTCAATAACTACTGGACTTGGGAAATTTTTGAAGGCATCGTTCAATCTCTCTGTTACCATACCAGCCCTACAAATACTCACGCATGATCGAAGCATGCTCATGCTTTATATGAATTTATTTATTTATAGGTTTATTTGAGGTTGTTCTTTCTTTCTTAAGTAGCCTCTTGGTTAGTTATCGCTTGACAAAAATGGCCTCTAGCCTTTGACATAGCCACAGTTGCCAAAGCTAAGGCATTGTTATTATGGGCTTTTAGTTTCTCTAAAAGTTAAAATAAATGAGATGGATTCTTGAAGCGGATTCTTCAAATGGCTTTTCGAGTCTAAAATCGTGTGCACCGTCTGTACCAGTATCTCCGACGTTCGTTACCATAGAATAAAATGGAATCAAAACGCTATGAATCCTTTGATCAGTCAAAATAAGGAGCCAGCTCAAGTCATCCTGGTATTTCCCTAGAATTTGGGTGGAATATAAAACGTTGTGATCAGGTTTGTAGGCTTGTGGTTTAGGGCCTGTTTTTTTTGGCTATGCCTTATGGCTTTTGACTACGGCTTGTAACTTTTGGACTGTTTGTGAAAGAGATTACAGAGTAACAGAAACTTATATGCAGTTTTTGTTGATATAAAAGAAGTCGCTACAGTGTGTAGTATAATTAATTAGTAGATCCGTCTTAAAAAGATACTCTGTTTGAAAGCTAGTTACTACAGAAAAATTAAAAACCAAAAATCAAAAGCTGTAAAGAACATGCACTTATGCTGTAGATCACTACGTCATGGACCGTCCCGTTAATTGGCGCGTTTACTGTCCAGTGTATTGAAAAAGCTGAAGACAACCATCACCTATGACTAGATAGTTAACGGAATATGCCTAGCTTTGGCTTTGTGCCTTTCCTTTTACCTTTTTTTTTGCTTTTTGCTTAGACTTTTTCCGAAGTCTAAATAAATAGGACGGTTTCTCTAATTTTTTTAAATAACTTTCTAAGTCTAAAACTATGTATATCATCTGCATCAGCGTCTCTATTGTTTCCCGTCATCTCAAAAACATAAACAAAAACCATCAGTCATAGCCTAAAAGAACAAACAAATTACTTTTTGACTCAGAGGAGCTCAAAGTTAGAGTAATGGAAGCATCTAGAGTCACTTTTGCATGCTTTTACTTATGTTACAAAGGTGTTGAAAATTAGACCTTTGTAAGTTTCTACAGTAACATTCGTGGTAATTAGATGCCTGGGTTAAAGCCCTGTTCTTTTTTTTATTTTTGGTTCTCCAAAAATTACAAAGCCAAACGTCAAACCGGAACGAGCTTTTGAAATAGATGTTTCAAACGGTTTTCCAAGCCCAAAACCATGTGCACTATATGCGTCAGCGTCTCCACCATCCGCTGTCGTGTTGAAAAGCGCAACAAAAAAATATAAGCCGCTGCACAAAAAAACACCCCTAAATTACTACAGTTGTGTTTGGTTCACGTTACAAGGCTTGTTTATATTGATTGCGACTGGTGATTTTTTGCTGAAAATAAATAGTAATTGCTGAAAGAAGTAACTTTTAGAAAGAGAAGGCGAGTGGTGTGTAAAGTGATAGAAGGATGCGTGAATAAGACAGAATCGAGAGGAGTGAGATGCGTGATACGTCATGGTCCTGTCTTATCCTCAGAGCGAAAGGGGTTAGAAACCCATTTATGAAGCTAGATTTTTAGAGCAACTCCAGCAGGGCCCCTACTTGAGCCCTCATCCTATTTTGACGGCCGAGGGGCAAAAAACTCACTCCAGCAGGGCCCCTACTTGAGCCCTCAAAAGTAAGGGGCCCTCAAATCTCCCCCTCGAGCCCTCATTCCTGGGGGGTCTGGAGGGAGCCCCTACTTTTGAGGGCTCAAGTAGGGGCCCTGCTGGAGTGAGTTTTTTGCCCCTCGGCCCTCAAAAGTAGGATGAGGATGAGGGTGAGTCCTATGTGTCATCCTCTCTAAGAATGAATTTGAGGGTCTTGTTTTGAGGGCTCCTGCTGGAGTGTAGCCCAAAAAACAGAGCCCTCAAAAGTAGGGAGAGCCCTCAAATAAAAAGTAGGGGCCCTGTTTTGAGGGCTACTGCTGGAGTTGCTCTTATATTAGCTTCTAATCTTTTCAAATATAAAATAAAAACAAAAGTTAATATAAACAAATCCACACTCGTGGATATGGATAGCTAATGACCTTAATTTATTCGCACTTCCGTTTCACTGTGCTAGGTTGTGTTTTGAAAACCATCACTAAGACCTAGGTACAGTCCAGCAGATTATAAAAGGGATAGAGGGAAATTAAATACATAAAGAAACCGATTTACTGTTTTGCAATGTAGAACATCCATCACGACATTCACATGGGCCGTTTGCTGTACCTATATGTTGTATGTTTTTTTAGACTATGGTTAATAATTTTAGGCTATAATTGATAATTTTTATTTGTGTTTTTTAATATGGTAACGGACTGTAGAGATATTGACTTGGGCGACGTACATGATTCTAGGCTTCAAAAAGTTATCTAGTTTGTTTCAACTTTTAAAGAAACCAAAAACTGCTTCAAAAAATTGTATCGATCCTTTTGGCCGTGTTTTACAGCTGAAAATAAATAGTAGTAGTTGAAAGAAGTGGCTTTAGAAGAAGTAGATGAGTAGTGAAAAAAGTGAGTAAGAGATACGTACGCATCACGAGAGCGAGAAGAGTGGAGTATGTGATGACCTATGATCCTCTGACTTATTTTTGGAGCGAGAGAGTAGCGAGAGGAGTTAAAAAACTGTTTTTAAAAAATAGATGTTGTATTGATTTTTAACTTTTTTGAATTGGCCCCGCTCAGTTCGACTTGAGCTTCTGGCTTCTAGCTTATTTTTCGCTATTTCTAAATTTTGTCTTTTTTGAGCTTTTTTGCTATTTCTTTTTTTCGTATTTGTTTACATTGTTCGTGATTGGCTAACCTGTTTTGCTATTTTTAATTTTTTAAATTTAATTATGTCAAATAAGTCACTATCAGTAATTTTAGCCAACTACAATATAATTTTAGTTATAAATTATTTTTTAAAGTTGAAATAAGTTAGCTGAAAAGCAGTAGAGGTGGCTAGAGCCCAGATCCAAAAGAACAGTAACGTACCCGCTCCCGCTCACTCTTCCCCGCTCGGCCCTCTCATTTCCTCCTTTTTATTTTCAAGCCTTTCCCACGTGTGTGAGAGAGAGAGGAGAGGGAAACAAGAGGGAGAGTGATTGAGATGGATCTGTTGGAGAGGAACATTAAGAAGGGGGAAGAGGTGGAGGAGCGCAAGGAAGAGGAGAGGGAGGAGGAGAAGACCCACGAGTCCCAGCAAGGGCAAGGCCTTAGCCTGTCACTCGCGAACAGCAGCAGCAGGTAGCCTCTAATCCTATCCGCTCTTGGAAATCAAGGAGGATTCTTTGAGGATTTTGCATCTGCCGGATGATTCTTAGCTTGGTCTCTGGCTGATCGATTTGTGTGTGGGTTCTTTTCTTGTTCCTTCCTCCTCCCGCCCTGCTTCTTCCCCCTTTGCCTGTCCTTGATGCACTTTTGAACTTGGCAACCCGAGCTTTAGTGTTATCATGGAAGAACCCTTGCTGTAGTCTTGGTGGATTAAGTTTCGGTGTGGCGGCTCTCGGCTAGGTGGTGCGGGGATTGTGAGTCGGTGCGGATTCAGGAATGCGTCTTCTTTCTTGGTTCCCCTCTCCTTGCAGTTCCAGTCCAAATCCTCCTCCGTCTTTCCTTTCCTATTCGCATCCCCTGTTGTGGTGTTATCGTGGAAGCAGCCTCACTTACTGTTCTTAACTTGGATCAAATTAGGGTGAAATTTTAGCATGCGTTTGCTTCCTCATATACTGATATTATTACTGCGAATACCTCCCTTCATGGTTGATTTAATGGAAAATTTTCCTTCTTTTGCTCTTGGACACCCAGTAAATAAGATAGTTCTTGGCGATTAAAAAAAATTAAGCCTGCAGGTTCGTAATCAAGTTTACTCACATGGGAGAGCCGATTTGGTTCTCTTCACTAGGCAAGAGTTTTTTTTCCTATACCAAAATGGTTAGCTTCCCTATGGTTAGGAAAGAACTTTGCCCAGGTGGTGCACATATCCAAGCAGCCCTTCCCACTTCATTGGCTCAGTTTCTTGTTCTAGAAATTCTTGAAAGTGTTATGAAAAGTTTTCTGTTTAACTGTTGAATTTTGTTCACGGTGGAAAACTCCTTTAGGCCACTTACATTGTTCTTTATGATATACACCTCGAGTTATCCTTTTTGAGAAAAATGGCAAAATGCATAGATCTGATTAAAGTTGAGTTCAATAACCAGATAGCTTTCATAATACTGCAATCTACCAAGGATTCAGTTGCAAAAACCTCCCGTCCCCGTTTGTCTTCTCTTTAATTCAAGATTAAATCTGAACCTGGGGACCAAGGACATAGTTTCTGGCCACCAATTCACAACGTCGAACTAGTCCTTCAGATATCTGCTGACATGTTAAGCCCCCTTTGCCTTATCCCTGATTGTTGCAAACGTGCAAGTGGGATGGTTTGCTGAGCCTGGGTCCGTTCAAATTGTCTTTTACCTTTGGCTTTGACTTATGAATAGTATCAACTTGTAGAGATGCTTGTAGAAAGAGAGACACTCATATGTGATTTTGGTTGATATAAATAAAATCACTATAGTGTATACTGCAATCGACTAATAGACTCTGTCTTGAAAAGACATTTCGTTTAAAAGCTAGATACTGTAGAGAAATCATTTACTGTATAAAAGCAGCTTTTAGAAGCCAATACAAATAGGGCCTCCATATTGGTTTCGGGCTTTTCGGCTGCATGGTGTTCGGTTATTCACCATATCTATGTCCAAGCATTAATCTGTTTTGTCCAAAGTGTAGCAGAATGTTTTCCTAGGTTCAGCTATTGTCGATTTCCTTTTATTTTACATTCAATTTAATGGTTAGGCGCTAGGCTGCTGTGAAACAATAGACCCTTTGTGTGTGTGTTTTAATTAACTAGGTTGAAATTAAATACTTTATGACCGTTACAAATGCGTGGCTCTGATTAAATATTTCAGCACCTTCCTGAATAGATAAATGAATCGGCCCTGCTCATTAGAGCTTCTGTCTTCTTACTTTCGTCTTTTCTGGCGATATGGTTTTTTTGCCTTTTCTTTTTTGCCTTATTTCATTTCATTGTCCGTGATGATATAACTCTTTTTTTTATTTTTTTTAAAATTTAATTACGCTGAAAAATTACCAACATCTTTAGTGTATTTTCAGCCGCTACAGTGTAAAGTAAGTCATAAGGTATGACTTTTAAGCCTAAATGAGCATCACCTATAATACTTGCAAGATGTTTAACAATAACAATAACAAATCCTTTTGTCCTAAACAAGGTGACATGGTGTTTATCGACCTAGAGAAACATATGACAAAGTGCCAAGAAAGGTCATGTGGTGGGCACTTCAAAGGAAAAAAATTCCAACAAAGTATGTTACTCTAATCAAGGATATGTACGAAAATGTTGTGACCATCGTCAGAATATGTGGTGGTGATACTAGTGACTTCCCTATTAAGATAGGACTATACCAAGAATCAGCGTTGACCTCATACATTTTTGACTAGTGGTGGGCAAGGTCACGCGGGACATACAATACAAGGAGATATCCTTTAGTGTATGCTTTTCGTTGATGATATAGTACTAGTTGATGAAAGTAGGATATGTGTCGATAGGAATTTGGAGTTGTGGAGGAAGACCATGGTTTTATAGTTAGGAAGATTAAAGCAGAGTATATGAGGTGTGATTTCAGTGGTGCCACGGTAGATGATGGATATGTTAGTCTGGACAGACAAGTAGTGCCTAGGAAGGATACTTTTCGATATTTGAGATTGATGTTACAGTGGGACAGTGAGATTGATGAAGACGTGAGCCATAGGATAAGTGTGGGGTGGGTGAAATGGCGCCAAGCATCGTGTGTCTTGTATGATAAAAAAGTCCCTCAAAAAGGGTAAATTCTATAGGACGACGATCATACCTGTAATGCTATATGGAGCAGAATGCTGGGTGACTAAAAGATAACATATACAGAAGATGAGTGTAGCGAAGATCATGATGTTGTGGTGGATCTGTAGTCACACAAAACGGGATCGAATCTGCAATAGTGATATACGTGATAGGGGGTGGATAGCATCAATTGAAGATAAGCTTATCCAACATCGCTGGAGATGATTTAGATATTTTTAACGGATGCCTCCTAAGGCACCTGTACTTGATGGAATTTTAAGACATACCGAAAACGCAAGAAGAGACAGAGGTAGATCAAGACTAACGTGGGAAGAATTAGTTAAAAGAAACTTGAGGGATTAAAATGTATCAAAAGAATTAGTTTTGGATATGAGCGCATGGAAGTTAGCGATTTACGTACCGGAACTATGACATAAAAATAAGGTTTAGTGGCGGTGTTTTAGACCCTTTGCTCAGATGGCAGGATACAAGCTTATGGTTTTTACCTTGTAGATTTTATTACAAGGTTTTTGTTTCTTTGACCTTGAAAAGGTTTCATCCCTAGCTTACCCTAAATTATTTGAGACAAAATGTTTTGTTCTTGTTGTTGGGTGCATACCGTCCTGCACGTGTTGAATACTTCAGAGTGGACCACAAAATTACAGGCCTAGCCTGCTGTTATTGGATCTTAGATCTTGTGATATAGATGTTGTTAGACTCAGAATGTGAGGTGCCAACAAAGCAGTGTTCTACAGACGGGTCTAGGCGCCACCCTCCCGTCTAGGATGACAGACCAGCGTCTAGCGTCTTGGTGAACAATGCAACAAAGTAGTTAATGTTATCTATCTTGACTTGAATTTTACAGTTGTGTGGTGGGCCTTATGGCCGTAGTATCGTACAAGTGGCGATTAAGAGACAGTCCATTCAGTGGCCACGTAGAAACTTCTTGTCTTTTGAAGATATATTTCCTTTATTCCCCGTCATGTAGAGAGTAGAATAATTACTTCTTGGAGGAGATGTACCTTTTGTCTGGCTGCTGATGAAGTTGCATAGTAAAGCTGTTTCAACATTGAATATTTGCCATTAATTCACTCTATCTAAAAAGATGGCACTATGGCATAGGGAGTTAGTGAATTTCTGTAACTGAACATTGTTCATCAGTGAGCTAGCTTGGCCCCCAATTTCACATCGCCCTTTGCCCTTTGATGCCCATTTTAGCCCATTTTACGTAATTTAATGTGTGCAATTAGTTGGAGTACCATATGTCTTCTAACTCTCCAATACATTTACGCAATTACGTGATTTTGTATTTACTTTTTGTTTGCATGTTCTTACTATTTTTGGTTTTAATCATTAGGCCTGTAATGTTGCCAATGTCGAGCCCTCCAGCTAATCCTGCACAGCTTACAATTTTCTATGGTGGATCAGTATGTGTGTATGACTCAGTGCCACCAGAGAAGGTCATATTTATACTTCTTGCATCTATTAACTTAGTATACTTTTTTTTAGAAAAAACGTTTATGCTAATACTGCTACCTGCAATCTTGGCATCAACAGGCTCAAGCAATCTTGCTTATCGCAGCAGCCGCCGCCGCCGCGTCAGCAACCAAAAGCAATGCTGCCATTGCTGTTAAGCCTCCAGTGATGCCTGCAACCAATGCTGCCCAAGCAGCAGTCTCTCCTGTGCTCACAAGGTCACACTCACTGCAGAGCACTTCTGTTGCAACTGGACAACCTCAGGTTGTCGCTGACCCTAGCTCAGTTTGCAAGCTTCAGGCTGGTAAGACGATCTTTTTGTGAAATCTAAAAATGGGATGTTTTAATTAGTCTCGATATCATGTAACATATTATAAAATCAATTTCATCTGCTGTGCAGATCTCCCCATTGCCAGGAGGCACTCCCTTCAGCGCTTCCTGGAGAAACGTCGTGACAGGTAAGCATGAATGCATGGTAGCAGTAGTTTTAGGTTTAGCTTTCCACATGCTGTGTGACAGGACTCAATTTGTTTCATGAGACCAAGCCATCAAATTAGGCATTTATTATTTGTTCTCCCTCTAGATCAAAGACAAAATAAATCCATTTGGCCTTCTAGTTGTATTTGGAAAGTTGTTTTTATTGTCAACTTGAATGTTCTAGCACAAGCTATGGTATGTGATACACGTTTTAGTTAAAATCTACTTGCATCCATTACTTCTTAGGATAACTGATTTGAGAATTGTTTTTGAGCAAGTATTTTTTGTACAAGGCATGCAAAAGATGCTAAAGATAATTTGTGCATTCCTCTATGTTCTTATGTTTCGTATGGAAGAGAAACCTTATGGAATCTAGGTGCCACCTATTAGGAGCCCTCGTACTTACACATCTCAGTAATAAAGCAATAGTTTTATACTAAGATCAACCTGGCATGCCTGTTTTGCGGTATCTTACATCTGTATCTGGAATCAATTTCCAATATCTTTTGCTTCTGCTGACTTCAATTGATTAAATGATCATATGAGGCAGGTTGGTGAGCAAGGCTCCATATAGCCCTGCAAAATCATCCGAAGGCATGGAAGCATCTGGAATGGAAGTAACTGCAGAGGGCAAGGCCCAGTGACCCAAAGCCTGAGCCATGAACTGGCTAGTTCGAATGGTGAAGGCTGACGTTTGGAATGAAGGGATGTGTTAGCTGATGTCAGTACGTCACACCTCAGAACCTTACTAATAATCGGACCAGAACCTCAATTACCATTGTTCTGTTGTCATGTGCTAGTTTATTCTGTCATGAATTCGGTTACTCGATTACCGAACTGCTATAATATATCATTGTACATCATGCCTTTCATCTGTCTGACAATGTTACCATGTTCAAGTAGTAATGATACCATCTATGCTAGCCCAGATTCTCGTATTTTTGTTGGTTTGTAATTTTTCCTAATATCTTCATCTGGTTGTGCCTCTGCTGGAGTCGAAAGAGTTACAAAACTCGCAACCCTGGGGAACTTTGTGTACTTGTAGCACTAGAATACGTTTCTGCCCGTGTTGCTGTCGACGGGAATCTTCACTCTGGCAAGCGACAGATATCCGACGTCCTGCCCTGCCGTGGCCGCCACCCACCTCAGTGGTGAGGTGCCCGAGCGGACTACCGGCGCCGCCTAAGCAGGTGGAAAAGGAAAATGGATACGGATTATTTGTATTATCTAATTATCATATTTTATAGGATATAAGTATGATATAGATTTTTTATCCGATTAATAGTTTCTTTATTTCATATTCGAATTTGTATAAAAAATATAGATATGAATATGATATATATTTTTACTATCTAAAATATTATTTTATCGGGATTATTTGTATCTCTTTTCATACTCGGCGAAACTACATACATATTTTATTGCAATACCACTAATTAGTTGGATAAATTTTTTAATTCAATGTAAATTCATTTTTTATGTGAAGTTAATAAATTAGAATGATTAAGTGTAATTGTACAACGATAAAATATCATTAACATCTTCATTCTACATAAGTCATGAGGATATCTGGATCCACCGAATTGAATAGATATTCGATTCGAATTCGTATTCGTTACAGTATTAATTTGTATTTATATTAAAGAATATACGATTCTATATTATATTGTTTACAAAATACAAATTAAAATTTGGTAAGGAACCTACCTGAGCTTGTCGCCCTGTATTCCCGCGGGCACCGAGGGCATCTCGTGCGGGAAATTTAACCTTTTGCCACTCCTAAAAATGTCACCTATCCAAATGCCACTCTCTTCATCGCAATTAACATTTTGCCACTTTTGAGCCCATGTGGCGCCAAGTCACATGACATGGCATGCCATGTCAGCGCCAGCGCCCACGCCGCCCCTCCCCGCGCGCGCCCGCGCCGCGCCTCCCCGCGCCGCCCCTCCACGCGCCTCCCCGTACCCGCGCCGCCCCTCCCCGCGCCTTCCCGCGCCCGCGCCGCCCCTCCCCGCGCCTGCGCCGCCCCTCCCCGCGCCCGCGCCGCCCCGCCCCGCGCCTGCGCCGCCCCGAAGCATGCCAAACCTTTCCCCCACCACTGCCGGAGCTGCGGCCCACCCCAGCTCGCCGGCGCCGTGCGCCTCCACTGCGCGGCCCCGCCTCACGCCGCCGGCTCCCCTCGGGTTTGCTCCGGCTTGGCCCAACGCGCGGTGAGTCTCCTTCGGACCCCTGGTACCTCATGCGCCCCCCACCTTCTTCCTTTTCCCCTCCGGTCGCCGCCGCCCCGTCCCACCCTTTCCTCCGGCCGCCGCGCCCCGTCGCCGCCGCCCCCTCCTCTGTTTTGATTCGGCCGGTTCCCTGGGCGGCGCGGGGAGGCGCAGGCGCAGGCGCGGGCGCGGGGAGGCGCGGGGAGGGGCGGCGCGGGCGCGGGGAGGCGCGGGGAGGGGCGGCGCGGGCACGGGGAGGCGCGGGGAGGGGCGGCGCGGGGCGGGGCTGCGCGGGGCGGCGCGGCGAGGGGCGGCGCGGGCGCGGGGAGGGGCGGCGCGGGCACGGGGAGGCGCGGGGAGGGGCGGCGCGGGGAGGCGCGGCGAGGGGCGGGGAGGGCGCTGGCGCTGACATGGCATGCCATGTCATGTGACTTGGCGCCACATGGACTCAAAAGTGGCAAAATGTTAATTGCGATGAAGAGAGTGGCATTTGGATAGGTGACATTCTTAGGAGTGGCAAAAAGTTAAATTTCCCCATCTCGTGCCGCGCGGCGCGCACGCTCCCATCTTAACGAGAAGATGCCAAATTGCCAAGAGTCCACCGTCCACCCGCCTCCCATCCCATGGCACGAGCGATCTCGCCGAATTGCCGAGAGTCCACCGGCCGCCTGCCTGCCTCCCGCTGGATGCAGCCGGGCGCACTCCGTTCACCACGAGACACACTACTCCTCAGGTCTCTCGTGCAGCCGCGCACAAGCCGTCGACTAGCTGAGCCGTGTGCGGTTTCGGCCTCACCGCTGCACATCGCTGGCGGTGGCGGGTGCATCGCCGCATCCCTCGTGCATACCCGCCCGTTGTGGTTGCGGCCTCGCCTGGAGTAGAACACCGAGAAATGTGGGCTTAAATCCACCAAAGGCGTCACCTGTGGCTACGAGACTGGGACGTACGTGTACCAACATCAGCTTTGCTCAAATGGAACCACACGACCTTACCATGGAATTCTGCGAGCAGCTGCAATTGCACACAAGGGCTGTAATAAGCGTGCGAATTATCAGGATCGTGCCATAGCTAGCTAAAGTGCTAAACTGGTTCAACTAAACGTGTCATAGAGGCAACTCTCATCAGTATAGCCGATGTCCAATCCAAATGCTACTGTATATTGCTGCTATAAAACACATGGATTCAGACATGATTTTCCAAATTATTGCTTTCCACCACTACCGGATCACATGCTTATCCATAACATGAACGCAACATGATAACAAGTACATTAACAAATTTATCAAAAAGGTAAGGATAAACACTCACCGCTGCAGATTCTAAAACACGAAAAGAGATGCAGATAAGTGCATGAAACACAACAAATGATGCATAAGGCTAAGTAGGGAAGTGCATATGGTAATTGCCACCGACTGCATCACGCATGTGAGCTACGCAAAATCCCATGGAAGTAGCCGCCGACCATGACCAAGGAGACAAGAGACACTACACCAGCTGGGAATATCTTTCCAGACTTCTTGAAGCGAGATCCCATGACTGACAGTAGTGCAGCGGATATACCTACAATGCAATGCGAAACAACATCAGGGCATCGGGCAAAGAATCGGGGTTGATGTAGCTCCCAAGCAAGGATGAGAAGGGCCACAGGTCCACAACAAAGATGGCTCAGAAAAAGATTCTGTTAGTGTACCTAAACCGATCGACGATGCAAAGACGGGTCTCACTGGGAGTTGAGTGTGAACGAAGTACAGGACCAGGGCTGATATGCCTCCTGCAGCTAATGACTTCTGGCTTCCACTCTTCATGTACCCCATTACCCCGCCAGCTATAGAAGTTAGAAGTACAACAATCATTTGTCATAAAATGTTGCAACTTGGCGATAACAGTCAACACAGCATTTTTTGGCATATTGGAATACTTTCAGGTATAACGCAATAAAAGGTTTACATCTAAAAAAGACACTGATGTAGAACCTCATAAAAGAATGAGAAATTGCTGGACTTGATTGATGGAGCTAAAATTATGTCAGGAGTCCTTAGCCCTCTGCTGGTTTCACAAACATAATAACAATGGAGAAAGGAACTCTAAATATCAAAGGCATTAGATAGCAAGAACAGTATAGCTCTGTTATGAAATCAAAACACCCTTGTGTTGAATAAAGCCAACCACTTCTACCTTGTCTGGAATCTCTGGATGCTCATGATATCCTACTTCCTAGGAGAAATATCCTACGTTTTGCTTGTCTGTAAGACTTTAATGGAGTTAGCACTATTATTAAGAAGAGCATTCTGTGACACGCAGAGGGCTAACCTACTTACATATTTGCTAAGCACATTTCAGCTCTATTCTTACTCTGGTAGAAGCAAGAGTTAAGTAATCAAAAGAGTGTTGATAAGTTTGCCTCCTGGTTTGTAGAATTGTCATGCCAAATGTAAATACCGTCCCATTAAATTAGTCACTTGACTTGACTGTCAGGTCGATTTTAACAACCGTCCCATCAAATTAGTCATTTAACTTGACTATCAAGGGCATAAAGATTTAACTTTGCATAAGATGGAGCTAAGAAATATGTGTCATGTAACAAACTGGGGATAATCCAGTAGTGAGAAGTTCAAATGCACCCAATAACCCCAGCGAGCAATCACTTGCTAAGGAATTAGAATGCGCAATGCCCAGACATTCCCAGTGGGATCGGTAATGGCCAACTTATCTCCATCTCGAAGGGAGAGTTGAGCATTGAAACAATGGAGGAAAATGAAGGGGAGTTGAAGAACAACACCCAGCAGAGCCCATTGTTGCCCATTTGACCTTCTCCGCAAATCGAACTTCAGTACCAATAGTACAATGCGGACCATACTGGCTTATATTGATCCAGGACGGATCGCAATTCGCAAAGAAAAGGATACACTTTATTCGAATCCAAGGAATTTGCAGTGTCACTACGAAAAAAAGAGAATCTTGCGGCGTTACCACCGACGAGCGCGGCGTAGGCGAGGGTGAGCTTCTGAGACATGGAGAGGCCCTCCCCCATCTTCTCCTCCTCGCCACCGCCCTGCGGATCACTTTCACCACCGCCGCCGCCGCTCCCTCCTGCACCTCCGCTCCCAGAGCCCTCACCGCCGCCTTCCGATCCGCCGCCGCCGAGCTCGGGTTCCTTGGCCGCGACGGCGGCGAGGAGGCGGGAGCCGGGTGAGGCGGAGCGGAGTGAGAGGGAGACGGGGGCGGAAGGGCGGCGCGGAAGGAGGAGCGACCACTGGGAGGCGGAGATCGGGGGCGCGGTGAGGGCGAGAGGCGCGAGTGGGGTCGTCGCGAGGGCCATGGGATCGGTGCTCGAGCTGGGTTTTTGTGGGACTCGGCTTCGTTGGAGCGGCGGTGACGGGGACTTTTTGGTGTGAGACTGTGGGTGGGACCCTGGCTTTTTAGGCCCTTCTATTGCATGGTTTTTGCTCTAGAAGGTTGTTTTCTTAAAAAAAAAAAAGAGCAATCTAGAAGGTTGATTGGTTGCTTGCACGGAGTGTTGGTGTGAGACTGTGGGTGGGACCCTGGCTTTTTAGGCCCTTCTATTGCATGGTTTTTGCTCTAGAAGGTTGTTTTCTTATATAAAAAAAAAGAGCAATCTAGAAGGTTGATTGGTTGCTTGCACGGAGTGTTGGTGTGAGACTGTGGGTGGGACCCTGGCTTTTTAGGCCCTTCTATTGCATGGTTTTTGCTCTAGAAGGTTGTTTTCTTATATAAAAAAAAGAGCAATCTAGAAGGTTGATTGGTTGCTTGCACGGAGTGTAGGATGCATGAATACATATGTCGGGATAAATTATTAGCTGAATGTTTCCTACAGTAAAATAAGTAATCTTGATTTGATTGAGGAGCGTGAGATATAATAGTCAGTGGATCTAATGTAGTGCAGTTGTGACAATATATAATAATTATCTAATTATTACATTATTATGTTCTTTGAGTATTTCTATTATGAATAAGAGAGAGATTTCGTAAGGTAACCATAAGTTTTTCTACGATCACTTCTTAGTCGTAAGTCATTCTGAGACCATATAGTCGTAAACTCTTCTACAACCTTTCGCAGTCGCAAGTTCTTCTATGACTAAATAGTCGTAAGTCATCCTATAGTCATAGGCCTCCCTGTGAGTTCATCTGCACTCTTGCATGGTACAGATCCCACTAGAGACAGTTATAACCCGGATTCCCCTACCTAGCAGGGTTTATTCCAGACCACGATGCACTCTCACTAGACCATTCTTCAAGCGAGTGGGCCTTCCTCGGAAGTGGAGATTCTAGACAGGAGGCCTTTGCCCTCCCTGCAGATTCTAATCACTCTCTTAGAAAGAAGACCTGAGGATCCTCCCCGCCAATCACACATTACCACCCCTTGTGAGAATGGTAAGGAGACCTCCAGTGATGAACCAGGTCAGTTCTCTGATGAACCTGAAAGAAATCCTATAAATAATAGCTCTCCGTTAAGGCGGCCACAACCAGCCTCAGAGATTGAGGACCTCGAGACCGTCCGAAGGAAACGACTGGCTATCCAGAGATCTTTGCTTAGGCATGTCCAGTACCAGTCTGAAGATGCTTGAGAGCTTCAACGCATCAATGATATGCTTGAGAACCTAGCTCAAGAGCTTACTCGGGCGCTAGGCTACGACCACTTCGCTGAGATGACCATGCAAAGACTCTGTGGCATCATAGCCAGATTCAAGCAGCCTCGATGACACAACTCCGGGAGTCGGACAGGTACAACCGCATCTAGTTGTTCATACATGATGACAAGTCAATATGCTCTCTTAACCACAACTCTAGCAGAAGGAGAGTTCCTCGAACGACTTCAGATCAGTAGGTCTACCAAGAAGGTGATCGATCACCCCTTTGAGCAAGGAATCTGCAGCAGTAGATGAAGTACGAGGAGTATTACCCTCGTATGGACGAGGCCTACTACCGGTCGGGTCCGTCCACTGTCAGGCATCATCGAGTATGATTGCCTGGTGACGCCAATTACCCTTTTCCATAAAGGAGGCGTCAGGAAATTGTTACCAGATGTCAGGCATTCATTTGCGAACTTTGAGCAGTGCGCTAGCTACCATGGATTCGCCCGATAAACATGGAGAAATTTGATGGGTCTCAAAATCCCATTGAGTTTCTTCAAATCTACACGACCGTGGTTCGGGCAGTAGGAGAAGACGAGTACGTCATGACAAACTATCTTCCAATGGTACTCGAGGAGTCTACTCGGTCATGGTTTCTCAACCAACCATTCGATTTGATCTACTCGTGATAAGACCTTTGTAATCTTATATGGCTAACTTCTAGTTCTATGGCACATACAACTGCCCTGGGAAAGAGGACAACCTGCACCGGATGTGGCAGAACAATAACAAGACCCTACGGCAATTCATCAGGCGCTTTAGCCAGGTTCATAATTCAAGTAGGGTATTCGTAATAGGAGGTTCATGGAGGACATCACCTTGCATCCACTGACCACCGTCACCGAGCTCTTTGAGATGGCCGACCATAATGCGACTACTGCTAAAGTGGTCGAATGGACTAAAATCATCGATTAGGTCAACCAAAGTTTCAAAGGGGAAGGTGAAGGTAATGGGAGAAGGAGAAGGCTATGAAATTCAAGAACAAGACAAAAGGTCAGAAGCCTCGGGCCAATAGTTCGAAGGAAGTCTTGACTGTAGGCTACAAAGAGCCATGGAACCCCAAGCAACTTCACAATAAGGAGGGACACACGACCCTCACAACTGTCAAGATTCCAACGAAAACTCGAGTATTACTATTCTGGTAAGAGACTGCTTCCCTCGCTTGATGAGGTGGGGCAATCGAGTGGTCAGAAGCATCGAACGATGACGAGGACATGCCTTTCCAGAATCTGAAGCATACATCGAGCACATCTATGGAGGTTCATCTGCGTACGAGTCGAAGCGATAGTATAATACTGTCGAATGGGAGGTAAACTCTATCGACCCACCCATTGTCAACAATCTTTCTAAGTGGTATAAAGTGACCATCTCTTTCGAGAAGAGTGACTGTCCGATCCCTTCGACTCAACCTAGTCCATTTTTGATAGTGGTCGAGCCCACCATCAACAACTGTCGAGTGAATCGAGTGTTGATTGATGGTGGCAATTCTTTAAATATTTTATTTGTAAGTGCTATGGACGAGATGCAAGTCCCTCGTACTAGAATAAAACTAGTACAATATTCATTTCATGGAATCGTACCAGTATCTTCAGCCAAACCCATTAGCCAAGTTTCTCTGCCTGTTACGTTCGGGTCTATGAGCAATTTCAGGATAGAGAAAGTCTCATTTGACGTGGTCGATTTCGACACGGCGTATAATGCCATACTTGGACGACCAACTCTAGCACGTTTCCTGATAGTCGCTTACTACACGTATCAATATCTTAAGTTGCCAGGTCCTATGGGGAGTCATTATAGTTCGCTATGATAAGAAAATGATGTTGACATGCGACCGCAAGTCCGTCGAGATGGTTGACACTGCCTTTGAGTAAGCACTCGAAGCTAAAGCTGCGTCGAAGCCGAACGAAGAGAACAAGGAGGTTCCTATGTACCCAATGGAGCCTTTGAAGACTGTTCATATTGGGTTTACTTCCAAGCTCGCATAGGAAGATGCCCTTATCACTTTCCTCCAAGCAAATACAAATGTGTTTGTGTGGTAGCCATCCGACATGCCCGGGGCCCCTAGAGAGGTGATCGAGCATAGGCTAGCTCTACGGCCTGATAAGAAGCTCCTAAAATAGAATTTATGAATATTTGCACCAGATCGACAAGAAGCTATCAGATCAGAATTGGACAAGTTACTCAAAGCAGTCTTTATAAGAGAAGTCGATCACTCAGAGTGAGACAAAAAAAGAGCAAGTATGAATGTATAAGTATTCAACACTTACATTCATGCTCCCATGAGTAAAGTTGGCGAGTACCCACTTGGAGTCTTCGAGTTGATTGAGCTCATCGACCTTGTTCCACCAAACCTTTTTGAGATGTTCATCATCGAAAATGATCCCTTTGTTGGGAAGATTTTTGGGGTGTGAAACTCGGTTCAGAACATGATCAGCAGAAGATCCTACTACAAACACAGGGTTAAAGAATATAGAGGAGAAGTTAGATTGATCTTCCTCTTCTCTGGTTATACCTTCTTGGGAACGAGGCGAAGCATCCCAGATGTCTTCCTCCTCGACGTAGTGGTCGGAAGGATCTCCAACCTCCTGACCAGGTATTTCTACCCTCCCCTTCGTCACTTGAACTTCTTTTGTTATGACCATTTCTGTGGTTGTAGTCTTCACAGCCTCAGCTGTAGCTTCTTTTGCTGCAGTGGTCGATTCCTCGACCACCATCTACACCACTTTTTTTGACTGCTGGCAGAGCCACAGGGAGCTTCTCGATAGAAGCATCCTTGAGAAGTGGAGAAGTTGGGCTAAAATCTCAAAGAAGTAAGTTCGTTTTTAAGAGGACCTAGAGGTAAAATGCAATATTTATGCTTGTATTTTCATACCTCGATGTCATATCCTTGAGCGTGAATTTAGAAGAAACTTTTCCAGAGATTAGTTTCTTTGATTTTCTCTCTTTGACCACTTCTTGTCACGGAGGAATGAGAGCATCTTCGACCGTGTTTGGTCGAGAGTCTTGTGCACCTTTGACCATGTCCGATCGAATGTCTTGAATAAGAGTTACTGCTCTTCCTCCCTTTTACCCCTCCTGGTGTTCGATATCAGATTCAACCACCTGAAGGGTTGTCTCCTTGTCGATCACATGTGCTACTTTCGTAACAGTCTCCTTCACAAAAGATACAGAACTTTTCCAGTTTTACTTTTCGAGTTGCTTGATAAAGCCTCGATAAGTGCCTACTAAGTGTGTTTCAGTATCGTAGTAGAAGGGTATCTTGATCTTAGGAGCCAGTTGCTCGAGCATGGCATCTCCTATCTCCTCTGTGGTAGTTAGATCCGCGAGGAACTGCTCAATAGGGGAGCTCAGAGCAGCAGGGGGAAGGATGGCAAGAGGAACGACAGCACCTGTACTCCCCTTGTTCTTATCAACTACTTTGGTCAGTCGACATCTCTTGGCCGGAGGAGTCTTAAATTTCTCCACCTCTCCTCTGACGACCATTAGTTCGACCATTTGGTCATCCTGACGGTTGTTTATGCCTACCTTCTGTAAGGAAGAAGAATAACTGTTTGGTTGTTCTCTGCGACTATGTAGTCGTAAAGAAGAGATGGTTTTTTCGATTATCTTTAGGTGTTCTTCTCTTTCTTCGACAAATACATCCACTAGAATATGAGGAGCCTCCACTTTGAGTGATGGAGCCTTCTCGCAGATAGACTTGACCTGAGATTTAATTTCCTGTAAATCAAGATTGTTCATACAAATGAAGAGGTCAGTAAATAGTGCTCAAATTTTAATCTTACTATGAGTATAATTGTTACTTACCATTCTCATAATCCCTAGTCGGATCCCAGACTCCCAAGTACATCCATACAGAATGCGCTCATCGCTTTAGAGAGCTGATGTGACGGGAGATGAAGTCCTTCACCACGATCCAACCGGTGAGCCCCTTGTCTCGCAGCTCTTTGATGGCTGAGATATAGAGGGATATCTGAGTAAGGTCCTTCGGGACCGAATTCCATTAAGTTGTCTTCTCTGCAGCCTTACCTATGAAAGAAAGGCTATTTTTGCTGGTCGTCTCTCAGTAAAATTATCTCTTCTTCCAATTGGACCACTAAGACCGAGTGAACATCTAGATATACAACTCCGTCTTGCCGTCACGCAGCATCAGACCATAGCTCCCAATGATTCCAATCTATTGGCTCATTTCGTAGTACTATTGAAAGATCTCAAGGTCCGGCGGAATACCCAGATATGCCTCACACAAATATACGAATACACTAAGCATGGTAATCAAATTGAGAACCAAATTCACCAATTCGACTCCAAAGTATTCGAATACAACGGTGAGGAATGGATGAGTAGTGAGAAGAAGGTTGCACTTACAAAACACTTAAAACACTGGAATTTCTCCAATCTGTCCTGATGGCCAGTGTTGTCTGGCAGCTTCGATTCACTAGATGAATTTCTGTGGAGGAATTTTCTCAGCATCCTCCAATGCCTTCAATTTTGCATTATCTATCTCTAATACCAGCCAATTTGATGAAGACTTAGTCATTTTGCTTGAGTGGTTGGTTGGGATTTAGAAGAGATTTAGGACGACCTAGTCTATGGCAGAAAGCTCGAAGTGGATAAGAGAAGAAGGGAAAAGTATGAAGACTAAAAGTTATCTCATGGTAAGCTTTTAGGGCCTGTTCTTTTCCTCCGAAGCTAGCGGCTTTTGGCTTTTGCTACAGTACCTAACTTTCAAACGGAGTATTTTCTCAAGACGGGGTCTACAAGTTAAATGATCTACACGTTAAAAGCCCAACATCTGTACCAGCCAAAATCTCAAGTGAGTATCTGTCTCTCCGTAATCTGTGCCGTAAACAGCCAAAATTCAAAAATTGCAGCCAAAAGCCATAAGCCGCAGCCGTTGCTAAACAAGCCCTTATAACCGTGTGAGTTATCTGTCTTGGAAACCTAACAGTTATCTTGGGAACTGATCCAGCAGACAGATCGATGGAAGTCGATTGGAATCCATTAATTCCTCTATTTGAAGTCCATCCATCTTCACAAGTCAAGCAAAATTATCTTATTGACCAAGTTCGCTTCTGATCGACGAGAATCGAAAAGGCTTTACTTTCGACCGTCTCCTGTCTACAACCTCACTTTCTCAAGTAATTTATTTTCACTTGAAGTTGGGGTGCTAGATGACGAGGATATAATAATCTTCTAATTATTACGTTATTATGTTCTCTGAGTATACCTTCGATAAGGGAGAAATTTCACAGGGTAGTCGCAAATCTTTCTACGACTACTCCTTAGTAGTAAGTCCTTCTGCGACCATCTAGTCGTAAACCCTTCTATGACCTTCCGTAGTCGCAAGTTCTTCTATGACTAAGTAGTCTTAAGTAACCCTATGGCCATCTTGTAGTCGTAGGTCTTCCTGCGACTAGTCTATTTCCGACTGGCTTGTCTATGACTACCTATTGCATAGTGGGTCTAATTGATAAGACGGTTAGAACGGGCGTTTATTCCTAACAACTGCACACAATCTCTCTTTGACAACTACCACCACTTGACGAACGGTCCATCGTGTCTCTCTAGCAATAACTTCCGCCTGACGATTATCTCTCGAAACGTTGAGACGTCTTTTGGCGCAGAACAACGGCTGCCGCTTCGTCAACTATATAAAAGTTAACGCCAAAGGGAAAGAGATTGAACGACATCAGATCAGGAGATAGTGCTAGACATTTACGCGTTACTCTGTCAATTATAATCAATTCTCTTAGTAATGGCCACGTAAGACGTATGGTTATTATTTTCTCAAGAGAAGGCCCGAACCTGTATAAAAAATTTATGCGTCTCTACTCTGCATGTTCATAATCCGAGTCTTCTAGAGTTTTTCCGAATCCAAATAAATCATACGTAAGATCGGTATTAAAACGCCGACAAGTTGAATAAGACTTATCCAATACTACTAATATACTACTTTATTTTGCTTTGTTGCATCATGATATTGATAAAAAATGGTTGCTTTCTTGCACAATATTAAATAAAACTTTTAAATCACATACTAAGCTAAATTAGAACTTTGGTCAGGAACCTTGCCATATTTTTGTAAACCAACGAAATCATCAACCGTGTGTGATACCAACTTTACATCATAGCATGCTTTGTAACTTACTCTTAACTTCTGTAAGAGTGGTTAGACTTTCCGTAAAACAATTGACGTGTTTCTTTCGGGGAAAAAATTGTGGACTTTTCACCCTAACTTCACCGGTACGATGCACTTGAAGTCTAAGGCCCTGTTTGGAATGCGGGAATTTTTCCCGATTCCTGCGGGAATTGAACGGTTTCCTGTAAAATTCCTGCAAAATTCCTGTGAAATTCCCCTGTTCCAAACAGACCCTAAACGGGAAGGAAATTGCGGTAACGAAACAGAACGACACAGGATGAACCGAAAAAAAAAAGGGTGCAAGAGCCTAGACGCGAAGACGACGTCGACCGAGTGAGTCTTGAGTCGCCCAGGTAGGAAGGAAGGAAGGAGGCGAGGAAAGAGCAAGGGTATTGCTGGTGCGGGCGGTGTGAGCAGCGGCCCACCCACCCACTCCAAAACGCCACAGGTTTCGCCGGCCGCGGCGGCAACGACCCCACATTACAGGTCTCCCCCCGCCCGGCGCCCTCGTTCCCGCGTGCGACTTGACCTTCTCTCCGGCCGCCGTGGCGCATGATGGTCCCTAGGGAACCGCCGCTGCCGGAGCCCCCGTGCTACTGCTGATCCCCGACTCCCCCGCCGATCGCAGCGGCTGCCGGCTGCAGTGTTCCAGGTTGGTTGGTAGTCTCGGATTCGGTTCGTTATCGCGAGTTTTCGTACTTGGGTTGGTGCGATTAGGATTAGTCCCTGCTCGGCTAGATTCGGTGTGGGTCTGGTGGGTGGGGGTTGAATTAGCGTAATCCAATCAGTAAGTGAATTTCTTTGGCGCGATTCGTAGGAATCGGATGCTCTCACAGAAAAGGAATCGAATTTGCACCTCGTTGCGGGAAAGTTGCTTCTTTTATTTATTTTTCTCATCGACGCTGCCGTTTCCTGTGGTGCTAGAGGATGGAGAACCCTCAAATCGAGATGGGGGCTTTCAAGGCTAACGGTCCTCAGGGGCCAAACGGCGGGCTGCGGTCCAGCATGGTTCAGTCCTGGAACTTGCAGAAGACCGTCGAGAGAGTGTTGCAGAGCATTAGGATCGTCATATTCACGTCCAAGCTCAACTTGCTGTTGCCGTTCGGGCCTGCGTCCATTGTGCTGCACTTCGCTACTAGGAGACATGTAAGTGTGTTGTTCACGGGAATTAATCTATATTGCAGTGTTGTTGGTTTATAGACCACTAGTTGTAGGCAAAATAATATGTATAAAAGAAATTAGAACACCCAATTGAGGAAAACTAATGATTGGACTCAGTGCAGTTCAATAACATATAGTTGGTTCAATACTTTTGGTTATGCTACAACATTTCATCATTGACAGACTTTTGTTTGTTCGGTTCAGTTCAGTTCAATGGTAGATTTATGTTATGGATAATTCTCTAGTTAGTCAATGCTGAAATGCTTTCTCTTTGTCAAAATTGCAGGGATTGGTTTTCCTTTTAAGCATGCTAGGAATAACACCATTAGCCGAGCGTTTGGGTTATGCAACTGAGTGAGTTTGTAAACTCTCTACTTAGTTTCCTGATCTTATTAAAATTTGACGCCAATTACTGTTCTACAGGCAGCTCGCGATATACACTGGTCCAACAGGTATGCATTTTTATCTTTATGGTTTATATCCTATTAGAAATTGGAGTCTTTCAAACAACAACAAATATTTTATTTTCTCACAATTACAGTTGGAGGCCTTCTGAATGCTACATTCGGAAATGCAACTGAGATGATAATAGCAATATATTCTTTGAAAAATGGAATGATCCGAGTAGTTCAGCAATCACTATTAGGTTCTATATTATCAAACATGCTGTTGGTTATGGGCTGTGCTTTCTTTGCTGGTGGTATTGTTCATCGCAACAAAGACCAAGTCTTCAGTAAGGTGATTTTTGTCCGATTGGCTTTTGTGCTTTCCCATGGAAAAATCTCTGATAGTGAAATCAAAATTTTATTTACTACAGGCAACTGCAGTTGTTAACTCGGGTTTACTGTTGATGGCTGTCATGGGACTGATGTTTCCTGCTGTCCTTCATTTCACACATTCAGAAGTGCGGCAAGGAGCATCCGAGGTTTCTCTTTCAAGGTTCAGTAGCTGTATTATGCTTGTGGCATATGCAAGCTATCTTTATTTTCGACTAAGTGAACGGAACAACATTTACAGTCCAATTGGCAGTGTAAGTGTGGCACCTCAATTTTTTTTCTTTCTTGCTGATGACAAGGACCATAACTCTGATCCTGTAATATCTATTGTGGGTATGTCTATACTAGTTCAATCGTAACACACGCTATTTTGCCACTTTTAATTGGAACGCCATGTGACGAACTAAATCTCCTTGATAAAGAATTATCTGTATTGCTTAAAACTAAAAGGTGCAATCCATGCTTCGTCATTTGTTCAAAGTTTCACCGTATATTATCAATTATGCAGGAAGAAGTGCCTAATGAGGATGCCACGGTGGAAGATGAAGAGGCGGAGATTAGCATGTGGGAAGCCATTACATGGCTTGCAGTGTTAACGTTATGGGTGTCTGTCCTTTCTGAATACCTGGTTAATGCCATTCAGGTATTCCTTCTCTCCCCCAGTAGAACAGGACAGAACAAAAATATCAGCTTTGCTTCACGTGACAACTGAAATTAGTTAACGTTAACGTGTTGGTTATTTAAGCAATTCCATTTTGTTGATAGTGGGTCACTCTGTGTCAGGGATTATGTTTATATTAAATTTGGAAATATGGTGATTGATGCTCACCACATTCACATGGCAAATTCCATGAACAATAGATACAATAACTACCTTGTAGGACAGATTTAACTGCTTCTTGCCATGGTATCAATACATTGTTAGTCTTACAGGTCATCTGTATACCTCTGCAAGGTTGTAATTGGTCACTGTTTTGCTCTATTGCTATCAGGGAGCATCTGATTCATTGAACCTACCGGTGGCTTTTATCAGTGTTATTTTGCTTCCTATTGTGGGTAATGCAGCTGAACATGCTAGTGCAATAATGTTTGCCATGAAAGATAAGCTTGTAAGTGTTTAGATGTGCTCAAGTTTGATTTTTGATCCTTCAGTTGTCCCCTAACTGTTCATGCATATGCTTATCTCTGCTACAGGACATAACACTAGGTGTTGCGATTGGATCATCAACACAGATATCAATGTTTGTGGTAATGCTTTTGAACTTATTATCCCATTATGATATCTGCATTCACGTTAGCACTTGTTCAACTAAGTATGATGCTGGCCTGTGTCTTCTATTGATCACTGTTCTTCATTCCACATTATTTTCTTCTTTGTGATGTTTGACGTATGTTGTTCTCCGTTAATACAGATTCCATTTTGTGTTGTCATTGGTTGGATGATGGGGCAAAAGATGGACTTGAACTTTCAACTATTTGAGACAGCAACTCTTTTCATAACAGTACTCGTTGTGGCGTTTATGCTACAGGTAGGTTGTTAAGTGGATATTAAGAAACACTTTCATAAAACGTGCCTGCTTAATGTGCTTAATGGGGAGTCTGTAAAGTTGCTTTTGTTGTCATACACCTTGAGAACATCTCTAGTTTGTCTTTCGGGCTGACGAAGTACGCACATCTTGGTAAAGCTTCACCATCCATCCAGAGTGGACTTGCTGTAGCGGTACTACATACTATTTTAACATTAAGCATGAATCCAAATTTTTATTAAATGCTTGTTATTAGCTGTAGTGCTTTAATTGCTATATTATCCATTCAAGTTCATGTTAATTCTTCAAGCCAACAGTAATTGATCTATTTAGTTTATGTATAGCTAGTATCTTATTCTAAGGAATAATTTTTTTTACCTTCTCTACATACCCTGAAAAAGGAAAATGTCCCAACAAGTTACAATTGGTGATTTTAGGGCCTTTCCCACTTTGAACAGTGATATGGTTAGCTGGCTTTCTTGTTACCTGAACCTTCATCAGTGTGTGTTTTCCCCTGTAGGATGGCACTGCCAACTATTTGAAAGGACTTATGCTGATCCTGTGTTATCTAATAGTTGCTGCCAGTTTCTTTGTTCATGTTGATCCACAATCCAGTAAGTAGTAATTTTCAGTTATACACTATTGCCTTTTTCTTCTAATTTCCATGTTCCAGTCAGTTTAGTTAATTTTCTAGGGGTGAAGTAACCAACATACATGCAAAAGAGAGATGAGTTCCTACTTTACTGCTTAATTTATGCTATTTTACTATACCTTTCCTCTTTTTTCCCTGTGCGTATTGACTGTTTTGTGTAAGGAAGTTTAGTGCTAGGATTTGGCATGTTCTGAAAAATGAACAAGGGTCTATATAGATTAGTTGATGCCTGAAGGGAACGAAAACATATGCTGACATAAATATGAACGTGCAATTCTTTTGCAGGTGATGATTGATGCCACCAACACTGTAATTAATGTACCAAATACCCTTGAACACTTGCTAATCCTACTTTGATGAGCTGCTCCTCCATAGCAAAGCTCAGCCTGTCTGAAGCAGCATCTTGACACGGGAACATCACGCATTGTTGATTCCTTCATGAACTGCGGAAGGAATTATTGTATTGTCTGCGTGCTGAAGCTTTGAGGGGTTCTAGCTATAGGGGTAATCATAAAATGTATACAGAAACAAGAAGTGTCGTCCATGTAAGTCTGTCATATTCAATTAATTGAGTTAATGTGGCCCCTTTTTTTTTTCTGTTTTCCTCGAAATGATTTATTGGGTTACTGCGGTGCTACGTATATGTTCTTCAATCTCTTATCGGTGTGATTGAGCCAAGTCATTTGTTTAAGGTAGTGGCAAATCAATTTGTATGGCCGGTTATTTCCGTATTGCCGTGGCCTTTCTACTAATAATGATCAGTTTCTCTGCCAATCAGCAAAGGCGAGCTGTATTCAAACGGACCGGCCACTCCAATTTAGCATCGAAATTGGCTTATGTTCGTCTTTAACAAATTTGTTGTAAAGCTGTACCAGGTCTGTGCTGATTGAAGAGGGAATAGGTGAAAAACTAAAATATTTTTGAAATATAAATTTAACGCGTTTCCCTTCTCTTAGTCAACAGTGCCGAGCACGTACTGTCCTTGTCTTCTAGTCTACAACTATTTTCTAGTACTATATATTAAAAGTCAATACAACTATTTTCTATTATTATATATTAAAATCAATGGCAGACCTTTTACGGCTAATAAGAAAAAATATATTAAAATTTCACGAAAAAGAAAAACAACTGACTCTTAAATTGATGGATTCTAATTTTAAAAGTTTAGATTCAATAATCATCTTAGAGATACATTAATTTAAAAAGATCTAAAATCTAACTGCATGCTAGCACATGGCTGAATAGATCGGTGCTACTTATTTCGACTTATTTTTTACTGTTTGATATTATAACTAGTTTATATTGTACTGTGATTGTTGGTGTCTTTTTGGTATAATTAATTTTTTAAAAAATAAATAATAAAAAATAGATTAGTCCCTCACTAATAATATAAAGGAATAAAAAAAAGAAGAAAATAAAATTAATAAATAGAAATCAAAAGCCAAAAATTGGAGAGCAAATGAGCGGGGGCAATCTGCTCTCGATCCTGTCCCGAAGCCGAGGCAGAGGCTGGCGAGCGAAGCACGCAACGCGGCCCCCCCCTGCTGCAGACTGCAAGCCCAATTAATCCCAATCCCCAAGCGCGCGCCACCGCACATGCGCGCGCGAGACACCGACGCACCGATCAGCCACGCGCGGAGTGCGGCCTCCGCCTCGTCGGCCGGGAGGTCGCAAGTGCCTTTTTTCTTGGTTCTTCTTCCTCGCAGCCGGCATCGATCGCGCAGGTACAGAAGAATTGGGAATGGCAGTAACGTACGTACGAAAAGCCAGAACATTCGTCTTAACTGCGGCTTCGAAGTCCAGCCGCGCAACAGAACAGCTAGCAAGCTAGACCACGAGGTACGTACGTTACGTTACGTGCGTGCAACTTGCATACGGCACAAGAGCAGCGCAAGGATATATAGATTAGGATTAGCAAATACATAGCGTCAGATTTGTTTTGTCACAAAAGCAGCAGCAGGTGGCTTTGCAACACAGCTAGACCTAGCTGAGATCAACAGCACGCACGTGCGCATCGCACGTCGGTCTAGAAAAAATAACCATGCGGACGAGCGTGGGTGCATGCGTACAAAAGACACTGGTGTGTTGGTTAAAAAGACACTCAACTGGCGCATAGATCCCAATCATCCCATGCAGAGGCGGAGCTGGCGAAATCCTTTAGCGTTTGACTGTAGCTAGTAGAACAGTGCCGGCTTGCCATCTTCATTTATAATAGGCCGGGCCCGAGGCCTAGCGTCACGCTGGCTACGCCCCTATCCCATCTCGCAATAAAATATTCAGTTTCATATATGATACTTTTTAGAAAACAAAATTGAGATTTAACCTGTTATTTTTGTTGAATAACTAGTGTCATTAAAATAAAAATAGCATATGTTTTTTTTTGTTGAAAAACGAGAGCAATCATAATAATTAACAAGAGCAAAAGTAGATAAACAATTGACACAGATACGAGGGCAATCCTTCGATTTCTTTATTCTAATGATTGATGTGTATATAATAAATAGTGTCTCCTCTATATTTATAGTCTAGAGCACTTTTGGTATGCGTTCATATCTTCTACTTGGAGAAGAAGAAACCTAGGTGGGCCCACATAGGCTGCTGTACCTAGCCGTAGGGGATATTTTCGTAACACTTCCCTTTGGACGAATAACGTGACATGCACATATTTTGTTAAAAAATCCATAAAAACCTAGTGGAAAAAAAAGAATGGAGAAATGAGTATGTCGCATATACGCAAACTGTATTGTATTAGTTGTCACATAAAAATCTTTGTATAAGGAAACTTCTAGTAAAAACTCGTCAAGGGAAAAAGCGTACAACCTTTGATCTACTTGGTCATACCATTTTCTAGATTAATATCCTTTCTGCATAGTATTTGATCTTTAGATCAAAGATGTCTACTTGGGCTATTATTTAGGGAAGTGCGCCTCCCCTAAACTCTGCACATCTCTAAGCCGCCTCATTCCAATCATTCCAATGCAGTGAACACATCTTTCAAAACTAGATATTTGCAGGGACTTAGGAAATAAATCTATAAGATTTTCATAAGACTTAGTGTGCAGTATCTTCACTTTATTCTTCTTCTAGAGTTTATAAGCAAAGAAAAACTTAGGAGCAATACACTTCATGAAATTACTCTTTACATAACCCATTTGTATCTGTGTAACACAGGCAAAATTATCTTCATAGATAATACTGAGGGTTTGAACGATATTCATGCCACATGGTTGCTGGATATGACTAATCATTCATTTGAGCCAAATACATTCACATGAGGCTTCATATAATGTAATTATCTCTAAGTGGTTTGTGGATGTTCCCATGATCTTTGCTTTGATGATTGCTAGGAAATGGTTGTACCACCACATTGCTTTATGGGGATCAGATGGATATCTTGTATCTTTATATCCCACCATAGTCAAGTCTTTGTTCTTCCGGTAAAACAATCCAAGATCTTGTGTTCCTTAGAGATACCGGATTATTATCTTAATGCTAGTCCAATGTCTCCTTGTTGGTGTTGCATTAAACCTTGCTAATAGGTTAATTACAAATGCGATATCAGGCATGGTGCAATTTTGCAAGATATATTAGTGCTCCTATGACATTTAAGTATGGAACTTCTGGTCCTAACAATTTCTCCTTTTCCTCCCTAGGTCTGAATGGGTCTTTCTCTACTTGGAGATATCTAGTTATCATGGGGGTTCTTAATGGATATGATTTATCCATGTTGAATTTCTCTAATACCTTATTGGTATAAGTAGACTGGTGTATTAATATTCCTTCAGGGAAATGCTTCAGCTGCAAGCCTAAGTAATACATAGTTTTACCTAAATCTTTCATTTCAAACTTTGTCTTAAGGTAAGAGCTAGCTTCATAAATGTCTTCTGTTTCCCAATAATATTCAGATAATCAACATATACAAAAATAATACAGAATTCATTCAGGGACTTCTTAATGAACACGCAGGGAAAACCATCATTCTTTGTGTAATCTCTCTCTGAAAGAAAGCCACTAAGCCAGCTATAGCACATTCTATCAGACTGACTTAACCCGTGCAGCAGCCTCTGTAGTTTGACGCTATATATCTTGCGATTTGCTTTATTAGGATCCCGCATTTTAATTTCTTGCGAGAATTTCATGTAAATATCCGTCTCCAAGAACACATACAAGTACGTGATCACTACATCCATCAACTGCATTTTCAAATTCATACTCACTACCATTGATATTAACTATGTGAAATTGGTTCCACTCATAACAAGAGAATATGTTTCATCATAATTGATGTTAGGTCTCTGCGTGGACCCTTGTGCTACTAGCCTCACTTTATATCTCACCACCTGGTTGTTGTCATTTCTATTCCGGATGAATACCCATTTATATCCTACTCAAAATGCTTTGGGAGGAATGTGAGCTACTGGTCCAACCACTTCCCTCTTCTTTAGCGAGCACAATTATGCCTCAATTGCTTCTTTCCATTGACCCAATCTGAGCGCTTCCTACACTCTGCCATGGGCTTTGGTTCTGGATCCAGATCAATACTATCATCAATTTTCGAGGCAAAGTAAATATCAACAACAATGGTCTTTCTATTAAATGATTCTCCTGAATCAACATAATTAGTATAAAATTCTTCAATTATTTCTTCACCTAGCTCTTCGTGGTTTCCCATAACGATAGAGTTTGGTTTATTCGATATCCTAGTGCTATATGTGTGCACATTGTTTTGTTGGGTTGTTCATCTCAACTTCCTGCTGTGTTTCTTCAGCTATCTGAGAGAATGAAGTATTCTGCTCTTTTTGTTTCTACATACATCTCCGAGAACCTTAGATTGAAGTCGGCAGAGCTCTCCCCGTCTTTCAAAGGTTAGGGGCAAGGGTGGTATTTGTAGCCTCTTCCTGTGGCACTTTTACTCTCTCCAGTGCATTAGCTGTAGGTATATGCGACTTCATCATACCTTTGTGATCAACAAAAGCATCTGACAGATTATTTGCTAAAATTTACAACATAATTATTCACTGAACTTCTTGCTCAGTTTCTTTCATGTGTGGGTATAATACATGGATCCCTATGGTTTCCCACATTATTGCATGGCATTCCTTTGATTTAAGGTACTTTCCTCCCCTAATGCTGGAAAATGATCCTTATTAAAAATATTAGCAGCATATTGAGTCTATGAAGATCCCCAGTCATAGGCTCTTAATATTTAATTATTAATAGAGTTAAAAAACCTACATAGATCCCTAATTTCCGATGAGGGCCCATGGATGTACACTGTAGTGATATTGGCATGTATACAGCTCAACTAAATTTACACAGATGAGAAATACTTGGTTCTTTTCCAAGCACTAACTATATTGGGGAAATAGTGTGATATGTACTTGTTCCAAGTTGAATTAATACCATAGCATGCAGTACTGCTTGTCCTCAACAACTGGCTGGTAAGGTACAATTCTGCAAAAGTGGCCTAGTAATAAAATTTATTCTTTTAATTAATGACTCTGCGATGCCATTTTGAGTATGAATATGTGGTACTAGATGCCTTACAATAATCATTAAATACTTTCGAGGTAAACTCTCTAGCATTATCCATTCACAAGGATTTAATTTGATTATCTGGAAAATTGTCTGTTAATTCAATTATTTGGGAGATTAGCTTTGGGAAAGCGTACCTGGTTCCTAGTAGACGATAGGCATACATGGCTTCACTTGCTATAAGCATTTATCAGTATCATGAAATATCTAAACGGCCCTAACAAGGGCTAAATAGAACCATAAATATCACCTTGAATTCTTTCCAAGAAATCAAGAGATTCATCCTTTACTTTAAGGTAAGATGGTCTAGTTATCAATTTTCCCTTTGTGGGTGTAGTGCACACAAAATCTTCCTAATTTAGAAAATTCTTAGGTTTCAAATCATGGCTAGCATAATGATTTATGATTTTTCTCATCATAATCAACCCAGGATGTCATATTCATCATGCTAAGTTTTAATGATTTTGGGTTTTAGAAATTGGTTTCATTGCAATATATTATTTTTCAGGTTTGATGTAAGTGTAGTATAATCCTAATGAGAAGGAAGTGTGCTTTTCAGCCACTTCTCTTACATATCCGTCAAATTTTGTCATGAGTATATATTCAGTATCATCCCCTTTATTAGTTTCTACATGAAACCCATTTGCACATATGTCCTTAAAACTTAAGAGAGTATGCTTAGATTCGGGGTATAACAGATCATCTTCTATGATTGATCTAGTACCCATAAGGAGAAAAATAGTGGTTCTTCCTGTGCCAACGATATGAGCATCACTTCCTACAAGGGTCATAATATTCCCAATCTTTTTCCACGGTTTCTAGAAATATTTAGTTTCCCTAATAATGGTGTTAGTGGTACAACTGTTTACAAGACATTTCCTCTTGCTTTGCCATTGGCTGCTACACAGGTTCTATGATAAAGCATTTAATAACTAATTATTTAGCAAAGATAAGGCTTTAATAATAGACCCAGTTCATTAAAAGTCTAGAAATAAATGTACAAATCTACAGGCAAACGAAAACTATACTCTCATAGAGCATACAATAACCATTGTTCTCTATGAACTTAATCTAAACTAAATATGTACATTTCTAATGGATAAATGTCTAAATAATAGTAGTTAAGATACGAATCGGAAGGCTACTTCGAGTCCCCACAAAGTTCTTCATAATTATCTCTAAGAACATCATCAGTCACCATCCATCTGGACATCTTCATTAGCGTCCTTCGTGGTTGAGTCTCCATGCTTCTCATGAAAAGCCTTGTATTCGTGCTTCTCATGCTCCTGATTCTTTGCTTGTCCAACAGCAAAGTATGACTCATGGCCTCCCTTAGGCTTCTTCCATCCATACTTCTCTTGGTAGAGCTCAATGTGATGCTTAGTGGTGCAGCAAATATGAGACCAATGTCACATAGTTCCACATCTATAGCAAGTCTACTTCTACTCCCCATACTTACCACATTGAGATTCCTTCTTGGATTTCCTCTTTCTCTGAGGTTTAGCCTTTTTCTCTTAAGAGTTACAAGCTTCTTGCCTTTTCTAATTTTCTGAATAAAACCTTTCTATGGTGACGTTTGTTCCATTTCTTGTAGGCATTGACATGAAGTTCAAATGTAGCCATGCTTCCAGTGGGGAGTTTTCCGCAAAATATTTTACACCGTGAATTACCACCATAATTATAAAAAATTCTAATGATTTTCTTGCAATTTTGTCGTTTGGGTCGAATTTGAATCTGTCCCATTTAGGCTAAATTCAGACCGTTTTCGCCCAGACCCAGGCCGGCCTACTTGGCATGGAGTAAATGGGGAAGGCCTTTCAGGCAGCGGCGACGGCACTTCACACACGCCGTGCGACGGCGGCGCGGATCACATGTGCACGTGCAAGGCCAAGCCGCGTACCGGCGGTGTGTGGTGCATGAGGGCGGATCACGATAGCGAGTAAAGGCGCTCATGTCGGCTTCGGGCATGCTGGAGCGGCGGCGGTGTGCAAGCCGAGGACGGGGACGTACACGGTGGTGCGGCGCCGACGGTGTTTGTGCGTGCAAGCGCACAGATCTATGTTGTGCGCATGGCGACGGTTCTGGTCGTCGCCGATCGGGGTCGCGCGCATGACGTTTGAGGTCGGCGCGGTGATCGGCCATATGTTGGCGTAGAGATCGATGGCAAGACCGGCTTCCAGTGCCAGTAAGCACTAACAAATTGATTTAGCAAAAATGACGAACGCGCTTTGGGTTCACATGGCCAATGAACAGTCTCGCAATACGGACCATCCCTATACATGTGTCATGCATGGGAAATTAGTGGCTAACTCACCGATTGTATCGACCAGGAATAAACCCTAGAATAGGACCGATCACGAGAGATCGATTCGTGTAAACAAAAAGGTAAAGTAACTAGGAACGAATGATATGAAGCACTAAGACCATATTCGTATTGATTTCTACTTCTAACTTCTACTTAGAAAAACCAGAAGTCATTATGACTGTCTTCTCGAAGTGACCTCTCCACTCCACTCGCTCTGAGGGTAAGTCAGGGGGTCATAGGCACATCACGTACCCTATTTCTCTCACACTGTCGCGTATGCATCTCTTCCTCATTTTTGTACCACTCGTCTCTTCTTTCTAAAATTTATTTCTTTTGACTGTTACTATTTATTTTCAGTCAAAAATCATCAGCAGAAGCCAATACGAATACCCTCTAATCTCGCTACTAGTATTGAAAAGTAGTCGAGGTTGATAACGTGTTGAATAACTAGTATTGTGAAGTGATCCAAAATCCAAAAGAACGACTCACAATATTACAAGCAGGTACTGCACCACACACCAATATAACTATAATCCTGTTGCTTTATTGCTGTACAGACGCACGATCGCACATATAAAGTTCTGATGTACAAGCTAGCGGGGGGTAGAAATTACTGTCACGCACGTACGTAGGCCTGGGTATATATATAATATAGCTACAATTGTGATGAACAAACGTACGCATGTACGTAAGCCATCACACCGAAGCGAGTGGTACGTACGTGCAGAGAAATGCATACGCAGGTCGTCGATCACATATAGCACGCAAGTGGATTTAAAAAAAATAAAGGAAAAGAAATTGCCCATGGGGCCGTTTGTAAGAGGAGGAAGAGGAGATAAGGCTTACCAAGTCGGTTCAGATCTAGAATGGGTATTCTGTTATCTCCACTTCTCCTCGGTCTCTCGGGCAGCAGGATCGGGACCGTCATTCCTTGACCCTGCCGAATCCTTACCGATGAATCTTGGATTCTTACTCCTATATATCTAGATGTGAGAGCTTTCGGAAGACGGCAATCAAAAGGACATACTTAGATCTGAGAGCAAGTATGGTGATTTCTCTGTTCTCCTGTACGGTTTGCTCCGCAAACTCACTGGGGTCTCGGCGATTTCCACACCGGTGAAGCTCTACCGATTCTTTGAGGTGTGGTCGACCTTGATTGTTTCTGTCGTGGTCGACCTACTGTAGTCATTCTGCCATGATCATTCTGTCGTGGTCGATTAGCCATGGTCGATCAGCTGTGATTGATCTAACGCAGTACTCCTGGCTGCTTCGTGCGATTGGGGATTATGTTGGCTTTGTGCGGCAACATCTGCATCTCGGCTTCACAATTTGGTGAGTACTAATTTGTGAGGTTGGGCATTGTATCTTCGTTAACCTCTCTGGTGATATCTGGACATATACCGGTGATTGGTTTTCTGGGATATCGTCTTTGCGATGAACATTGCCCCTATCGATCTTCGTAGTGGCTTGGACTGCCACTGCCTAGTAAGCTTTTACATTCTGTAATTTATATTGTGCATTAGTTAGCTGTGCTAATACCTCTGTTATTATCTTTGGAATTGGTGATTTGTGTTGGTGCTGGGAGGACTATTGCATGATAGATTGTGGGCTCTTGAGATTGCTCAATGATGAAGCTAGTCATATATGAGATCACAGTGACTATTTAGGAACATTCTGCTAGTTTGATCTACTAATTATACTTCAGTTTAGTGTTTATTCACTGCTGTTCTGTTCTTGTCATAGTATGAATTCTGTTGTATCAGCAGTAGCATATATCTATCTCTGTTCAGAATATTACCGATAACAGATTAAAACTGCAGTTGCTCATTTCTGTTATATGTGTTAATTAGAATATGAAATAGTATCTATCACTACTCTAAGGTAATGTTCAGATTGACAAACTAGCAGAATATAGAGAGATTGTCACTTTGATTGTTGATCTATTGACTAGAGTTGAGAAGGCCAACTTTTAAAAACTTGATTAACTCCTTAGCTGAGAGCAAAACAACACAAATAAATTTGTGTACTATGCATATTTTAATTGCCCACTATTTTGATCAGTTAAGCATATTGTCCGGTTTACTTGACTTGAGTATTCTATCTATGTCGAGAGATAATATGTTAATATTCATGTCATTTACTTGTTCTTGGATATATATATACTTTACTATTTAGGGCATGTTTGGCACGGCTGCGGCTTATGGATTTTGGCTGAAATTTTTGAATTTTAGCTGTTTGTGACAGAGATTATGGAGAGAGAGATACTCGCTTGCGATTTTAGTTGATACAGATGTTGGGCTTTTAACATATACTACAATTAACTTGTAGACTTCGTCTTGAGAAAATATCTCGTTTGAAAGTTAGGTACTGTATCAAAAGCCAAAATCCGCTAGTTTCGGTCGAAAAGAACATACCCTTATACTTGAATCTGAAATTATTCTAAAAACAGTACTAAAACCGCTTAGTTTCCAACCCATGCACCTTCAAGTACGTGTACGTGCTGAGAGATCCAAACGGAGATAGACGCGGCAGTATCACATATGACATACCGCCACGGTCGGCCACGCGCGCGTCCAACGGCCATGGCTGAAGACACGGCGTCCTCGCCTTGATAAAGTCTGTGCATATTGGTGCACGCAGACGCGCTGTTACCGTCGTTGGATGGACCGATCGCCTGCCAGCCATGTACGGATATTGCATATATTTACACCCATACATATCAGCGTGCGCGCGCTGTGTAGATCTGTGATACACTGCACGCCCGGCCGGCCGGCCGGCCGGCATGCACGCTCGCCGAATCCATGGATATTTATAGCCCGCACTGTGCTCGCACGTAAGTACTCGGCTCTTCCTGCCGCATGCATCTGCACGCACGAACATAAATTCGAGCACGCATGTCAGGGTCAATAACTGAGCGTTCCACCAAACAAGCAACGAAATTACAGGACGCGCGAGAGCCATCTGTTGTACGTGTTGTGTTTTGCTCAGCTCGGCTCTGTTCGGTGATGGTGTCACATGCATGCACGCATGCCAACGGCCGGAAGATGAGAGATCGACCGGTGGAGGACGATGGCGAGATGCCCGGGCCGCAGAAACGACCAGCGGAGGGTCAAATGCCGAGCCATCCGGCAACCGCCTGCCGCCTGCGCGGCCGTGTGCCCTGATCCCTCGCCCCTCCCCACCCCACGGGTTACGAGAACAAACTCCCGCTTCTCTCGCGACGTTCTTCTGACGCTGCTGCTATTCAACCTCAACTTGCACGCTCTCCAATCCCCAGAAAGACACACGGCCATCTATGCCCAGCAGCAGCAACAAGCCGGGGCTAGTGTGTCTCGGGTTACTATGCAAGTTAACACCTGTATATGTGTGCCTGCGTGCTCGTTTTCTCACTTGCAAGCAACCCTACTGGCAGTTGCCGATTTCAGCTGTTAGGAGATTTTTGATCAGGTGTCATCGAGCTCAACTTGTCTTGAAAACTTCTTCGGTTGCCTTTTGACGATGTCTCTGGATATTAACAACGCTCGGTCGGTAGCGCGGAATATATTTGGGAAAGCACAGCGTGAAATGCGACGATAAAATGCATGGTTTTAGACGTAGTGTTGTACACAAATACACGACGGTACTGGTTGCAAAAGTCGTGGAAGCATTTTATTTATGGTATTCTGGCGAACTCGATGTTATTAAGTACAGTCCTTGCAACCCAGCTCCACACTCCATCGCCTCCTATAAATCCTCTCCCACTTCACCCGCAATAAACACCATCAAGAAAGTGCCCACTTCCTATTCCAAGCCCCCGGCCTCCTCTCTCTCTCACACACAACCGCCTACCACAAACTCCGGCGAGCTCGAGGTCACTTCATCGTTTCCATAATGAGCGGCAGCGCCGGCGCGAGCGCCAGCTTCGAGCAGCACCCGAAGAGGCGACCACCGGCGCCGGCGCCGTCCGACCATGAGAGGCAGCAACACCGGAAGCTGCTGAGGCTGTCGGTGCAGCAGCAGGAGGACGACGTGGCCGCGGGCGTGGTTCCGCCGGTGACCGTCGTCCTGGACGGGCGCTGCATCTGCCACCGCGTCCACCTGAGCAGGCACAACGGGTACCGCAGCCTCGCGGGCGCCCTCCGCCGCATGTTCGTCGACACGGACGCCGGCGCCGACGAGGGCAGCAAGAGCGTCGACGCAGACGACGGCCTCGACCTCTCCAATGCCGTCCCGGGGCACGTCGTGGCCTACGAGGACATGGAGGACGACCTCCTCCTCGCCGGTGACCTCAACTGGAAGTAATAATAATTAATCACCCAGCAGTTAATTTCCGATCTTGATTTCTTAATGCATTTTTTTTTGTGTTGAGACGCTGTTTGATTTGCCTTGTCAGGGATTTCGTCCGTGTCGCAAAGAGGATCCGGATAATCCCAGCGAAATCATCAAACCGAAGGAAGCAATAATGCCGAGGGCTTAATTAACTACGCTTGATCAATCATCACGTGTAATTATTAAACCCTCCGCTTGCTCCGCTCGATCGGCTCCACCGTGGCGATCGATCAGGTCTCCGTCGTCGTCTCCCTAAATCTTTATATCCTTACGTTTGCATTTCCCCCTGTATCAATCTTAATATAAAAAAAAGTAAGCTTTGTCTTTGTCTTGCGATGTGTTGCTTAATTAGCAGATCAATTAAGTTAAGGGGGTGGTGTCTCGTCTCACGACTGTCGTGATACGTACCATGCGTATCCGTCTCATGAGTCATGCCCTTGATATATGTTTTTCCCTTGTAAGCTCGGCTTCGTCTTCATGTGCGACTGATTGGACTCCCAACTCTGCCATGTTCTTTTTCTTTTTAAGTATTGTTTATAATTTTTTTTAAACAAATAAATAGAATAACTTTTCTATTAATTTTTAAAATGATCTATTAAGATAACTACTTTAAAACAAATTATCGATATTTAATTCATCCATATAAATGCATCAGCCGAACAGTGCTGCAGATACAAGTAGCCATCGGTGTGCGCGATGGTGGCTCGCTCGATCGATCTGTGCGCGAGGCGGGACTGAACACGTCGGTGTCGCTTGTTCAATCAGCGGGAGGCGACGACGTGACCGTGAGATCGATTTGCGTACGCGCGCACAGTCGATTGATGGAGTTGACGACCCATGAGTGGGATAGATCCCGAAAGCATAACTGCCATCAACAGCGCGCCATTAATACTACCTCCTTCTCCTTGGCACCATTATCTATTTCCCCGGTGAAATGGGAGCAGATCTTGACCTGTTGATCAAGGCAGTCGTGCGCACTCTACCTTCACTGGTGACTGGTGAGGACACCACGCGGCCAAGCCGGTAAAAGGAAGAAAAAAAGAGAGAAAAGAACATGCATGGCGCATGGAAGGGAGAATGGCTGTCAACTTGTCATCACTGCATGCCTGGTACGTAGGAGTAGTAGCGATCACACAGCATGTTTGGCGGTCTGACAAGGCCACGACTCCTGGAGCCCGGCCGGCCGGGCGGTGTACGTGAGAACCCAACTAACCGGCGAAGAAAAAGAAACGCGCGTACCCGCTGAGCCTGACGATCGAGTCAGTGTTGCGTTTGGTGTTGGAACTTGGAGGAGTCATGACGCACACATGAGAGACAAGCGATGGATGGATGGATGGAAGGACGTACCTAGTTGCGAGGGCGACTCTACCGTGGCCATCGTCGTCCGCCTCTTTCTCGCACTCCGGAGAAAAGCCACTACAGTACAACCAAAAAGCAACTTCTAAAAAATCTCTACTATATAAAAGAAGGAGTTGGTGGTTGGTACGGCCTCTACAGTATTTACTCACCGATATGTGGGCCCAAAATCTCAGGCTGCCCCCGCTCCTCCGCAGAAATCACTCCGCGGCTGCGTCCTCCGGAGAACTGCCGTCTCCTCGCCCTCGCCTCCTCCACAGAAACCGCTCGTCCTCGCCTCTCCGCAGAACTGCCGCCTCCTCGCCCTCGCCTCCTCCTCCGCAGAACTACCGCCTCCTCCGCAGAAAGCCAGAAACCGCTCTCCCTCGCTCCTCCGCAGAACTGCCGCCGCCGCCTCCCGCGCTCCTCCGCTCCGCCCCTCGCCTCCTCCTCCCCACCCCGCGCTCCCGCCGCCGCCGCCACCTCCCGCGCTCCTCCGCTCCGCCCTAGCCTCCTCCTCCCCCTACCCCGCGCTACCGCCGCCTCCTCCTCCCCCGCTCCTCCGCTCCGCCCTCGCCTCCTCCTCCTCCCCCGCTCCTCCGCTCCGCCCTCGCCTCCTCCTCCCCCGCTCCTTCGCTCCGCACCCGGACGCTGCTGCCACCGCCCCGGGCCGTCGTCTCCTCCCGCGCACCGCTGCTCGCCTCCCAACCTCCGCCGCCAGCGCCCGCGCCCGCCGTCGCGGCGCACGCCAAGGTCGACCGCTCCGGCCGCTTCTGCAGCCCCCGTGCCGCCCGTTGGATCTAGGTCACCCAGACCACCACCATCCCTATAAAATGCTCTCCTCCATCCTGAACCCTCCCTCCCCTTCGCTGCCGCAGCCTCGCTAGAGAGAGAGAGAGAGAGTGCAGTGAGAGAGCTCCGGGAGAGGGCGACGAGATGGTGCAACGGCTGACCTACAGGAAGCGGCATAGCTACGCCACCAAGTCCAACCAGACCCGCGTCGTCAAGGCCCCTGGTGAGATCAGTGGCTCCTGCGATTGCTCGTTCTTTTGGCTAATCTTGCAATCGTTGGGATATGATTCTTGCTGCTTATATTTCGACTAGAATTAGATGGATCTGCGCGTGAGATTTAGAACTGTTTTAGTTCTGGTGTGTGATTCATCTGGTACTGCAGTGATACTGTTTAATTTGGAGATAGTGCTATTTGCCTTTTGTTTTGTGCAGGCTTTATAACATACATTTTTTTTATATCCATGACATGTAATAGCAATGCTACTTTTGGATTCAATTAGGTTATGGAAATTGTCAGCCACATTAACAAACGGGTGAAGCACAGGCCCGAGATTTCGCTACCCATGCTGGATTTATGGAAAATCTATACTGAATCTTTTTCTTTGTCAATTGTTTGGAACTTTTGTGTTGTTTATATTGAGATGGCATTTGAACGTCTCCCAAGCGAGGTATGGTCTTTTGCTTTGTTTATTTCTCATTTTATTTACAGTTGTTCCACCTTTTCTGCAAAGTTAACAATACAAACTTGACATTTTGTAACAGGAGAAGGGAACCATTGCACCTGATCTTTTAATCAATGTATCAAATGTTCCAGCTTAGCATCAAAGAATTTTCTTGAGACTTGTATCGAAGGTTAGTCGTGTCATGCATATATTCTCCTAAAGGTGGATTTAATGTAGAAGTACGGCTGTGAATCATCTTGAATTACTTTTGGTTGCATCGAAAGTTTAGCTAGGATTGTTATGTACCGCAAAGTGCACATATGATGCAAAGATGTGCAATGCAGTATTGCACTGAAAATTCACGAAAAGAATCCAACAAAATTTTGATCAAGGTTGAGCTTGGACTATGACACAGTCAAATTCCATGCTTAAAGCTAATATAAAAAGTTGATGCATGGATTAACTAATGACTAAGTTAGATGTGGAAATATGATGTAAATACTTTCTTTTATAGTTGTATAGTTGATACGGGTATTGCTAGATATGTGGTTGTATAGTTGTACTTACGTGCTTACAAATGCAAAAGGCCATGTCTTTTTTCTCCATTTATGTCATGCTAAATTTAACCTCAAGGCTCAGGGACCTGACAGTGATCTGACCTGCAGGTCTTGGTGAACTACGCCCGGTCCTCCAAAGAGGCTGAAGAAGTTTCCAAAGAGGTGAGCATGCTGAATAAAAATTAGCATGTGCAATTATATATTGTTTGGGTATTATTGGGCTGTCCGTACTTCACGCCAGAAACTTTTAAGATAAGGACAACATGAAGACAGATGGTTTGTAACCGGTGCATGACCATAATGCTTACAGAAACTGAAGTTGATACAAATTTAAAAAAAAAATAGAACATATTTGTATACACGTTCCAATAAATTTTACCACCCATTAGTTTTCGAACATGTAGTATGATAATTTTAAAATCCGTAGTAACGCGCGGGCATTCAGCTGAAGAAATTTTGTATTGTAATGAATGACATTGCCCTGCTAAGGATAACAATTGTTTGGTACTACACAAGCATATAATGCCTTGTTACCCTGCTAAGGACATTCAGCGTGCTTGCTTCTCGGACTTTTAGTGACGGATAGGATTTATTTTGAGGTGGTGCCAGAATGTATGCAGTTTCCATATTTTGCAATAGACTGTACAATTAGGTTGCAGAGGCTAAGATTGTTATTTGCGCATGTAGACATCATGGTTAAATCTTGTTACTGGAATTTACACCCTTTTTTGTCTCTTGGTGAGGGACTTTTCTTAAAACTTGTGACTTTTTAGTTAATTAGCACTTTTTAGTTAATGAGCTTTCTTTTAATGTGGTACTCACAACATGTGCAATATCCCTTCTAGCTGTCTTCTTAAATTGTTTTCTGCTTTTATCTTTCTATTTTTAGTTCATAATCTCCACGCTGCTGGTACGTTTTCATTCCCATAGTATTTGCTTTAGGAACATGTCCTTGAGCAGCATCTGTCACATGGGCTCCATGGTTAAAAATCAGCAAAAGGAAAGCGTGTTTATAATCAGCAAAAGGATGAACTTCCAGATGCCTTTGGGTTAGTCTAAGTGGGCTCCATTGTTTAAAATCAGCAAAAGGAAAGCATGTTTAAAACAATAGATAATATGCATCCATGGTTAGATGAATAGATTTATATACTATCATCTTTCTGTTTTTTAGTTTGCAGCCACATGCTCTTGCTCTGCATTTGTCCCCTGTGTATTTGCCCTTGGAACATGTGTGATTTAGCAAAGATCTGTGAGACGGGGTCTATGTTTCAAAATCAGCAAAAAGAAAGGATACTTTTGTATTCCAAATATGTCACTTTTCGTTTGCTATCGTGATTTCAAACATTATTGTTCGAATACTAAAGGAAGGTTACATGATGCTTCAATGTTTGCATTTCTCCCCAGTTAGATATTATCTGCATAAAGATCAAAGAATTTTGCCTGCTTTAATTTCATGGTTTGCATTGTTAATGATTTGTTCATTTTTTTTACAATTTTACAACCGACACATATAAATATGAATTGTTTTCTACTCATTTTTTGCTATTACAGTAGCATGTGAAGTAGCCAAGTTATATAGCCTCGATATTTCTGAAACAATGCCTTTGCACTATTTGGGTACATCATTCTTGCGAAAACTTAGCTTTGGGTTTGTTTAGGAGTAGTCTATCGTAGCTTATGAGTTGTGTTGTCCAGTCTATTATATATTTTTCCCTTTTTGCTCCAGACCGTACCATACCCCATTTGTTCTTTTTCATGTTATTGAAGTTTTTTTTAAAGAAAACAAATGTAATCTGATATCTAATCGTTTAGTGCATTGTTTGATTCGTCAGGTTAGCCTGATCCTTTATGGAAACAACAACAATAGACACACAAAATGACTGCACAGAATGAAGGATAGATTATACTTATTGCAACAATCTGTACTCCCAGTTGGTATTTACTGCACATACTACAGTTGTGACTGGTAAAATTGGTATATTCCGTGCTGATAGACTTTTTAAGGTATTCTGTTTTTTTTTGCATGTTTATCTAATTGCTAAATTCTGAATTCAAATACTGCGAAGTAGAATGTCTTTTAGCCCTTATTAACTACGATGCTATCTGCTATCTGATAACATCTTGCTAGCACTCAACAAATAAGCATAACGGGGGAGTGGTTTAGGATGAATGGGTAAAACATGCATGATATTTGCTATAAATTTTAGTTTTCGTTGCAACGCACGGGCACCTTACTAGTAGTTACAAAAATTGAGGTGTTTAATTCGGCTTTCGATTGGAACAGCCCCTAAAACTGCATCAACAATGTGATTGGTCCGCAAGCCATTAAGTGGGTTCAATGGTCACCAAGTTATTTTCCCAGTTGAATGAAGGAAGAGCGAAATGATGTGGCACAATGCTCATAAAGTCTTCACTGTCCATGCTAGCAAGGTGAGGATTGCAAGTTAATTTATCAGAAGTGCAAGCTGCTGCGAGCCTGCAACCTCTCTTTTAAGTCTTGACACAGCTCGATCGGCCACTGATTGGTATTGGGTGCAGTAGTTTCCCTGCACATGATGTCGATGCGCATGGCCCCCTCTCTCCCAACTAACCAATGAAAACCGTATGCTTGTACCAAAAAGGCCAAGCAAGTAAGCCTCCAGATTTCTCACAAACGTGCATGAATTTTCTTGTCCGTCAATACAATCTCGCATTGACTTTAAATAGCACGGTGTAGTAGCTGTCCATGGCGTGGATTCTATCCAGACCTCAAATTTTGCTGAAGTTACAAAGTATAGATTGGAAACGGCCCCTCATTTTTTTTTTCTTAAAGAAAAGTCTGACGAGATCATAAAGAGCCACGGTATAATACAAAGGCACGGAAGGCTTACAAAAATCAGTTCATTATCAACTTACACTTACTAAAATACGTGAGCCAATAGTCGTACATTACTTTTTATCTACGAGAAACATTTTTCTTACTACCCTTTCTACCCCTACTCATATATGGATGCATCCCTTTCTCCCCCAGTCCATGCACCATTCTCTCAATGGTGATCCATTACCCTTCATACCCACGGGACATGCTACTCTCCTCGTAGTCAACTATACAACATTAGCTCCGCTTCAAGACATTTTTGGCTTCGTTTTAAACGCATAGGTTTTTAACGTAGTTTTTTTCTTTTGTTGTTTATGGAGATATAATGCTTTCTCTCTCTCTTTTCTTTTAATTAAATATTTTAGCTAAAAATTGACAGTCAGTAATATTTTAGTCAAAATCCAACCGCTGTAGCCAAATTAAATGGAACCGTCATTAGCGTCACTACCTTTTCACAGATTCTTATTATCCTATTGGTTGTCTCACACTCTTCTTTCTCCGCGAAACTCCTCTACTATCATTCTTGTAGCATCTGTGCTAATAGATATCTAACATGGGAAATACACGCTCTAGAATGGAAGAAATTTTATTGTATCTCGATGGTATATTCTAGCTTGTATAACAACCCAACCATCCATTGACACCTATAAAGAAAAGGTCCATCTGTAAAGTCTCGCTTCCTACTTTTCTCTCACATCTCCCGTTACTAACCAGAAACAACCCAAACTAGCCATTGTTCTTCCCATAAGTTTCGACTCAAAGGACAACAAACATCTAAATTCTACAGTGAAAACCGAAAGACATAGTAGCTTCATACATAAGAGTTTCATAAAAAACAGGAGTAACATGTGAATCAGCTGGTCCAACTAAAACTGCGAATGAACAAAAAGAAGTACAAGCAGAACTGATACAGATGATTCGTCTACCACATAATTCACAAACTCCCATTTGCCAAGAATCGCTCGATGGACAGCAATGAGCTGTGCATATTCAATAAAATTCCCTTTTCTTCTCAATTGCTCCTGCGGAAAATGAGTTGTGAATGTTCCACTGGCACATGTGGCTGGAGCAGACGCATGAAATGCATGTAAATAAGGATTGCAAAAACAAAGGAACAGCAAAGCACCTCAGTTCTGAATGATAAGCAAAACGTCTTATGATATAATCGATATATGTATAGTTTGTTATTCCCCATTGTTATGAGGGGTTCTTTGCATATTTACCACCTGTACTTTGTGTATATATACTGGCCCATTGGCCTTATATGAATACAAGCGCTATTCATAACATGGTATCAGAGCGTACCTAGGGTTTCCCGTCGCTTCGCCGCTGCCGCCGACTTCCCCGTCGCCGCTGCCGCACTTTCCGCCGTCGGCTCCACCCGACTCCGCCCGAGCCTGTCCGCTCGAGCCCACCGCCGTCGGCCCCGCCGACTCCCCGTTGGCCCCGCCGACTCCCCGTGCCGTCGCCGGCCTCCCTGCGCCGCCGTCGGCCTCCCCGCGCCTCCGATCGGCTTCTGCCGCCTCCGCTCCGACCGCGCCGCCACCGGCTCTTCCCGCGCCTCCACTGCCGCTGCCGTCCTCCACCGCCGGCGCCTCCGCCTCCTGCCTGGCGCCCGACTTCGCCCTGCCGGCCGCCTGGTCGACGCCGCCTCCCGCCACCTCCACCTTCCGCTCGGCCGCCGGCGCCTCCGCCTCCTGCCTGGAGCCCGCCCGCCCGGCTGCCTCCCGTCCGGCGCCCGCGCCCTGCTCCGCCGGGCCGCCGCCGCCGCCGCCGCCGCCGTCGCGCTGCAGTCGCGCGCGTGAAAACCCTAACGGGCCTCTGGCCTGTTTAAGTTTTTAACCGAGCGGCGGAAAGAAAGAAAAAAAAGCAAAAAAAAAGAAAGAAAAAAAAACAAAAAAAAAGAAAGAAAAAAAACAAAAAAAAACGTCGTTCTAACCGCCGCGCCGTCCAGCGCCGCCTGTTAGACTTCGTTGCCTTGGTCGCCGCGCCGTCCAGCGCCGCCTACCAATGGGCACCGTTTCCCTCCCTCGTTGCCCAGTGATCTTTGATGGTGTTAATTACACCGACTTTGTGTCTCACATGCGCATCCACATGCGTGGTCTTCGTCTCTGGGGCGTCCTCTCTGGCGATGTCACCTGCCCGCCTTGCCCTATTCCTCCGACGGAGCCTACGCCTGTTGCATTGCCTCCGACAGCCGATAAGGCTGCTGCTGATGAAGCTGATGATAAAGCTGCCTCTGCCTACCAGGAGGCTCTGGATTCCTACAAGGATCGTCTGACCGTCTACACTCAGTGGTACGATGACGACGCTCGGGCTGCTGCTGTCTTCATCGCCAGTGTCCAGCCTCAGTTTTCTTCTGAGGTTGTGGGACTCCCTTCGGCTTTCCAGATGTGGACTCATCTTCGTCAGCGCTACGAGCCCTCTGGTGATGCCCTGTACCTGTCCGTAGTCCGCCAGGAGCACTCTCTTCAGCAGGGTGATGCTACTGTTGACGCCTTTTACGCTCAGAGCTCTGCTGTTTGGCGTCAGTTGGACTCTCTCCGCACTGCTGGCTGTCGTACCTGTCCGTGCTGCCTGGATGTACGTGCTGACCTGGAGTTTCAGCGGGTTTACGAGTTCCTTACTCGCCTTCGTCCTGAGTTCGAGCAACGGCGTGCCCAGCTCCTTGCACGCCACCCTCGTGTCACTCTCCTGGAGGCTCTTACCGAGATACGCGCAGAGGAGACTCGTTTGAGTGGTGCTGGTCTGATGCCACTCCCCTCTGTGCTCGCCGCTCGTCCGCCTGCTACACTGCCTCCTTCAGCGGCTACCACAGGTGGTGGTGGCCGTCCTCCGTCTGGAGGTGGCCGTCCTCACTGTTCCTACTGCGACAAGGATGGCCACACTGAGTCCCAGTGCTACAAGAAGAAGCGGCATCTTTCACGCCGTTCTTCTACTGGCACTAGTGCTTCTACGACGACGTCTGCCTCGACCTCTTCAGCAGCTTCTCTCACCGAGCAGGAGATAGCCAGACTTCGACGCCTACTTGCCGCTTCAGGTTCTCCCTCGACAGGTTCTGCAGGTTCTGCTACTGACTCTTCGGGCACTGAGAGACCACCTCCTACACAGTCAGGTACCTCCCCGTGGATTCTTGATTCTGGAGCATCCTTTCACATGACTCCTGATCCTTCCACGCTGTCTTCTATTTCACCTCTTGATTCTCCTGTCAGTGTTCTTACTGCTGATGGTACAGCTCTTTCTGTCTCTGGTCGAGGATCTCTTAGCAACTCATCCTTTCATGTTCCTTCTGTTGCTCATGTTCCTCGCCTTACCATGCAGCTTCTTTCTGCTGGGCAGATTACTGACCTTGGTTATCGGGTTATTCTCGACTCTGACTCTTGTTGTGTTCAGGATCGTCACACGGGAGCTCTGGTTGGTTCTGGCCCTCGGCGCCGTGACTCACAGCGTCTCTGGGAGCTTGACTGGCTTCACCTTCCTTCCGCTGCCACCATCGCCACCAGTCTCTCCGCTTCTGCCACTTCATCTACCGGGTCTTTCCAGCAGTGGCATCACCGTCTTGGTCATCTATGTGGATCCCGTCTATCGTCCTTAGTTCGTCGTGGTCTTCTGGGGTCTGTCTCAGGAGACGTGTCTTTAGATTGTCAGGGCTGTAAGTTAGGTAAACAGATTCAGCTTCTTTATCCTCATAGTGAGACTGTGTCTCAGCGTCCTTTCGATCTTGTTCATTCAGATGTTTGGGGTCCGGCTCCCTTCGTTTCGAAAGGGGGTCATCGTTATTATATTATTTTTATAGATGATTTCTCTCGCCACACTTGGATATATTTCATGTCTTCTCATAGTGAGGTCTTACCTATCTATAAACAATTTGCCACTATGATACACACACAGTTCTCCACTCCTATTCGTGTCTTTAGAGCTGATTCTGCTGGCGAGTACCTCTCTCGTCACCTGCGCAGCTTCCTTGCTGAGCAGGGCACTCTCGCTCAGTTCTCTTGTCCTGGTGCTCATGCTCAGAATGGTGTTGCTGAGCGCAAGCATCGTCATCTCCTTGAGACGGCTCGTGCTCTGATGATCGCCGCCTCTATTCCACCTCACTTTTGGGTCGAGGCTGTTTCCACTGCCACCTATCTCGTCAACATACAGCCCTCTTCTGCTCTTAAGGGTGCGATCCCTGTTGAGCGTCTCTGTGGTCTTCTTCCTGACTACTCTGCCCTTCATCTGTTCGGTTGCGTTTGCTACGTTCTCCTTGCCCCTCGAGAACGCACCAAACTGACCGCTCAGTCTGTTGAGTGTGTTTTTCTGGGATATAGCGCCGAGCACAAGGGCTATCGGTGCTGGGATCCTGTTGGTCGACGGATGCGGGTTTCTCGGGATGTGACTTTCGACGAGTCTCGTCCATTCTACCCACGTCCTGCCTCTCCTTCGGCTTCCTCTGTGGAGCCTCTGTCTTTCTTGACTTTTCCAGATACACCTATATCTGCTTTGCCCTCGTCCACCTGTTCCACTGAGTCTCCACATATTCCCCCTGTGGCCTCTTCACCGTTGTCACCGCCTGTGTCGTCTCCTACGACTCCGCAGGTTCCTCCCACTACAGTTCCTTCTCCCCTTATCGTCTACACTCGTCGACCTCGTATTGAGGACCTTCCAGATGAGCCTTCTTCTTCTGATGCTCCATCGTCCCCTGATGGGTCATCTTCTCCTCGCTACGCTCTCCGCGATCGCCAGTCGATTCGGCCTCCTGCCCGTTTTTCCTTTGCTGGTGCAGCTACTCGTGAGCCTGTCTCCTACCGGGATGCTGTTACTCACCCTGAGTGGCAGCTTGCCATGGCCGAGGAGATTGCTGCCCTCGAGCGTACTGGTACTTGGGATCTTGTTCCTTTGCCATCTCATTCTCATCCCATCACATGTAAGTGGGTCTATAAGATTAAGACTCGCTCTGATGGCTCTCTTGAGCGCTATAAGGCGCGTCTTGTTGCTCGTGGCTTCCAGCAGGAGCATGGGGTTGACTATGACGAGACTTTTGCTCCTGTGGCCCACATGACCACTGTTCGCACTCTTCTTTCGGTGGCGTCTGCTCGCCACTGGTCTGTTTCTCAACTTGATGTCAAGAATGCCTTTCTTAATGGCGAGTTGCGTGAGGAGGTCTACATGCATCCGCCACCTGGGTATTCTGTTCCTGAGGGCATGGTTTGTCGCCTTCGCCGCTCTCTCTATGGCCTTAAACAAGCCCCTCGTGCTTGGTTTGAGCGCTTCTCCTCTGTGGTCACTGCTGCTGGTTTTTCAGCTAGTGATCATGATCCTGCGCTCTTTGTCCACACTTCGTCTCGTGGTCGGACTCTTCTTCTCCTGTATGTTGATGATATGATCATTACGGGAGATGATTCTGAGTACATTGCCTTTGTCAAGGCTCGTCTTAGTGAGCAGTTCCTTATGTCGGATCTTGGTCCTATTCATTACTTCCTTGGGATTGAGGTTACTTCCACTCCAGATGGTTTCTTTATGTCCCAAGAGAAATATATTCAGGATCTTCTTGATCGCGCCTCTCTCACTGATCAGCGTACTGTTGAGACTCCCATGGAGCTCAATGCTCACCTCCGACCCTCTGATGGCAAGCCTCTTTCTAATCCGACTCGCTATCGTCATCTTGTTGGGAGTCTTGTCTACCTTGCTGTTACTCGTCCGGATATCACTTATCCAGTTCATATTCTGAGTCAGTTTGTTTCAGCTCCCACTCAGGTCCACTACAGCCACCTTCTTCGAGTTCTGCGATACCTTCGTGGGACTATCTCTCGTCGTCTCTTCTTTCCACGTTCCAGTTCGTTACAGCTTCAGGCCTATTCGGATGCTACTTGGGCCAGCGATCCCTCTGATCGTCGGTCTATCTCTGCTTACTGTGTTTTTCTTGGTGGTTCTCTTATTGCCTGGAAGACGAAGAAACAGACTGCAGTGTCCCGTTCGAGTGCAGAGGCTGAGTTGCGAGCTATGGCTCTCTTGACAGCAGAGATTACTTGGCTACGGTGGTTACTTGAGGATTTTGGTGTTTCTGTCACTACACCGACCCCTCTTTTGTCAGACAGTACAGGTGCTATCAGTATTGCTCGTGATCCTGTGAAGCATGAGCTCACCAAGCACATTGGTGTTGATGCTTCTTTCATGAGGACTTGCGTGCATGATCAGGTGATTACTCTTCAGTATGTGCCTTCGGAGCTTCAGATAGCGGATTTCTTCACGAAGGCCCAGACTCGAGCACAGCACAGCTTCTACCTCTCCAAACTCAGTGTTGTTGATCCACCATGAGTTTGAGGGGGGGTGTTAGAGATATATGTATAGTTTGTTATTCCCCATTGTTATGAGGGGTTCTTTGCATATTTACCACCTGTACTTTGTGTATATATACTGGCCCATTGGCCTCATATGAATACAAGCGCTATTCATAACAATAATCAGCCTCCCATTGAAGCCACCTCGAATTTCAGGTTCTTTGCCCATGATTCTAAATAATGTTCGTGTACCAAGGAAGATTTCAGTGCATGCTCCAGTCCTACCATTGGATAAGACGAAAAAAATTGATGAATAGAACCTATCTCACCAACCAATTTGCAGAAAGGGTATACCTAGGAATTTCTCTGCTATGCATACATCATCAATCTTTCCTAGCTATGGTCATATTAGGGACTTCACAAGTTCACATTAAGGGAAGGTGGAAAAATAAATTGAAGTCATGGGCTATAATAACAAGCACACCTCCAACTATCCCTAATGAACCACAAAAAAGCTAAATTTCACGTTGTAAAGGGCATATTTAGTAGTGCAACTGGAATAATATCGGAAACAGTAATGTAAATTGAAATAGGTGTTGCAACTCAATTTCAAAATCAAGAATTACATCCACTGTAGCTCAGATTCAAAAGGAAAAGGAGAGATGTTAACTTGGGACACAAAGCTACTCTGCTCATCCCTAAGCACAATAAATAACTCAAAAATCTCGGTTTAAAAAAATGGAACATCTCAGTCCACGAAAGAATTTGGGACATGGGGAAGAGAGAGAGGATGGGACTTGCGAACAAGCCCATCATAAAGGAAATGTGATAACATCAACACACCAAGAACCGCATCAAACGGGGATAATGGAATGCGAGGATCTAGGAAGTAGGTCAAACAAAAGCTTCAAGAGTTTTACCGTTAGGGCCGATTCCCCTTCCAAATGTTCCAGATCGGACCACAGACGTGTTAGAATTAATCTTGATGAGTTGTAAGTGGTCGAAGTCAATGATCAAAGCTGTGGTCGAAACCGTGGTCAAAGCCGTGAAGTAGTGGTCGAAGTCACGTCCGAAGCCACAGTCAAAGACTCTGAGTACGCGAGAAGCCGTGATCATTGCATCGAGATGATGCACCATGGTCGAAGCAACAATCGGAAGTTTGAGAACCCAGTCGGTGCTCGGACATGATCATGGCAGCTGTGATCAAAGGCACCATGATCGTAAGTCGTAGTCGGAAGAGGACTGTAGCTGTCGGAAGGACACTGTAGCAGTCGGAAGCGTCCAGTGCGTATTGTGGTCAGAAGTCGGACGTAGCCGAGTGCAGTCAGAGTGTTCGAGTACAAAGGGAAGTCAGAAGTTGAAGCGCCGTGAGAAGCGGTCGTAGCCATGAGAAGCGGTCTCATGCGATCGTGGAGAAATTCGAGAAAACGGCCTTGCCATGGCCGCACGGACCTTCGCTGCCGTGCTCCTGAGCGCATGGTGCTGTAGCTGACTCATGATTAGCACCTGCATACCTACGCCCGACATGTGCCGCTGCGCACGCCATCACGCCAACCAGTGAGTCATCGGCAGGCAGCTTCTCGCACCTTGCTCTGGATCTTGAGACTTTGATACCAATTTTTGGGATTGAATCGTTCAATCCTCTCTCTTGTGTCTATGGGATAAACACACACAGAGGGAGACTAATACAGTGGGATCGAATTACTCAATCTTTTTCTCTTGCTGCGAGTTAACAGCTCAACACCTACATAACAGAAATTCTAGGAGTCATGAGAATAGGCCAAGTTAGTGGGTGCGTGAAGGTCGTGTGTGTGTGCATAAGGCTTATTTAAGCTGTGTAATTCTTGTTATGTAGGTGTTGAGCTGTTAACTCATAGCAAGAGAAAAAGATTAAGTGATTTGATCCAACTGTATTAGTCTCCCTCTGCGTGTTTATCCCAGAGTGATAAGAGAGATGATTGAGTGATTCAGTCTCAACAATTGGTATCAGAGCCTCAAGATCCAAATCAAGGTGCGAGAAGCTGCTTGGTGATGACTCGCTAGTTAGCGTGATGGCGTGTGCAGTGGCGCGCGTCAGGCGGAGATGAGCAAGTACTGGCCACGAGTCAACTACAGCGCTGTGCGCTCAGGAGCACGACGGTGAAGGTCCGCGCGGCCATGGCAAAGCCAGCGCAGTGTGCCAGAATTGCATGTGACATGCACACTGGCGACGATGACGTGATGACGTGATAGCATTTTATTGAGTTATGGCTTGGTGTATTACATTATGGTCATTATGGATAATTCTCATGGCTCTAAATGCTTAAATAAACAAACTTCAGCCATATTCATCCATTGACATGTCATATTCTCTCGTTTGCATTCTTGATGTGTTTATTGCCAAAAGGGGGAGAATAGAAGTGAAAAAGTCATTTGGGATCTTTTTAGAGCCTTGAAGTTCAATTTGCTCTTTCAGGTTTTGCTCTAGTGTTCCTTCTGTCGACATGGTCATTTGTTTCTTTCTCTTCTTTGGACCATGTTGGACTTTTCAAAACAAACTCAACTTCTTGATTTTTCTGGGTTTGTCAATATACTCATCAAGGGGGAGATTGAGAGACCATGTGGAGGCACCCCATGGTTGTGATGAGTAATTGACTTTTGTTCTAGGAAGATTGAGTTTAGTTTTTGAGGTTTGTGCTAGTTCTGCATTGTCGTAGCCCTGGCAAAGTGTTCTGCAGCTAATACGACCACGTTGGTCGTGGTCGAAAGTCGTGTGCACTGTTTACGACCACTTTGGGCGTGGTCGAATGTCACCCGAGGGGTCTACGACCACTCTGGCCATGGTCGAAGGGCACCAGAAGGCAATACGACCACGTTGGTCGTGGTCGAAGCAGTACGACCACGTTGGCCGTGGTCGAAGGCCAGTACGACCACGTTGGTCGTGGTCGAAGCAGGTTATGACCACGTTTGGCCGTGATCGTAGGTCACCAGGGAAGTTTTAGACTGGTTTTGCCATAGTCGTACCTTGGTCATGGTCGAAGTGACCCATACGACCATGTTGCCAGCGGTTGGAACCCAGCCGGGATGTCTACGACCACGTTATGCAGTATAGGGAGCCAGCCAAGTTGTTACGACCACGTTGTGTGCTATCGGAAGCCAGCCGAGCCATTTACGACCACGTTGTGGCGTATACGACCAATTTGGGCATGGTCGGAGGTCATTCAGGTCGTTTACGATCACGTTGGCCGTAGTCGAATGCAGCTTCGACCACATTGTCATGAGCTGAAAGCGGTTGGAAGTCGTAAGTCGAAGTTACGACCACGTTGTAGTGGGCTGCAGTCGAAGTCGGCGCTCAATTCTACGACCACGTAAGAAGTCGGCAGAGTTCGACCATGTTGTAAGGCGGTCGTATGCGGTCAGAAGTGGGCAGCTGCGGTCGGAAGTCATCAAATGTAGTCGAAAGGGCTTCGACCACAATGAAACAAGTCATACGTGATCAGGAAAGGCTTCGACCACGGTAAAATTCAGTGTACATGGTCTGGACAAGGTACGACCATGGGGGGAAGCGATGAACGTGGTTGGAAGGTGGTTCGATCACATGATAAGCAGTCGTAGACTCATTGTATCTGGTCGTATGGCTTGATATTGTGGTCGTATGTCGTGTGCATTCATTGTTCTATATTTTCGACTGGTCATAGGTGGTATACGACTTGGTAAGAGTATGATTTGAGTTTCGATTTCTGGCTCAAGTAGTTGGATACTATTGTGAGCAATGTTATGTAATGGTTTGCTTGTCTGTGATGTTTGCAGGACCTTGAGACTAGTCGTGGCGAGGCATGGAGGGCCGAGACTAGGCACGGGCGGTGTTGAGGTCAAGAGCGGCCAGGAGGTGCTGAAGACGACGAGGTCTGCTAGGTGGTTGCAAGACTTGAGAGGCAAGGCGGAGGAAGCTTCCGGGAAGGCAGTGGGATGGCATTTTGGAGAAATACGGAAAGCTGCAAAGGGAAGCTGTGTCTCTGCCAATGCACAGGAGTTGTTGGCGCTAACGGGCAAAGCAGTGGAGCCGTTGGGTTTAACGGGTAAAGCACTGGAAGCTTGTTTTCGCTAGTGGGTAAAGAGAGTGGTAAAACCCGGTGTTAGGTGGGGGTTTACGGGTTCCCCCCCGGTAGCAGAAGGCTATAAATAGAGAGGGTAGAGCTCGAGTGCTCGGTGAGGTTGTTCCCGAGTCACTCTGAATTTTTCGTCTCTATTTGTGTGAAGTTGTCTCTGGGTAGAGCACGGTTGCTCTTGTACCTCCGATGGAGTGGCTGTAGAAACCTCCATGATCAATCATTCATCTCTCTTCCTCAAGTTGATTTCTGTCGTTATGAGGTGTTGTGGTTGTTTTGTTTGCTATCTGTTTTGAGAGCTTGTTCTTCATGCTATCCTTTTCTCGCTTCTCTTCTTCGTGAGTCTGCTTTCGTTTTGGAGTGTTTCGACTTGCTCAGAACTGGGAATTTGTCTCAAGGCCACTTGGTCAGTTCTTTTCCGAGAGCAAGAGTCGATTTAGAGAAGTTCTCTTTATTGAATAGTCGTACGCCTCAAGTCCTCTGTTTCAAGTTCGTCCTTGTTGCTCTAGCTGACTGTAGCTAAGACTTTGGGTTTTCTTGGTTTGTTCTCTTCCAGAGGTTGGAGTCTTTCAGTGCCTCAAGTTTGAGGACCAAAAGACCAGAGAGTCTTAGTTACTCGGAATCTGGCTTTGCAAGACCTTCCGCTGTCAACCTCTCAGTTTTCAATATTCTCTTTCTTTTGTCGTTTCGGGTAAGCTCTTGACTGGGGTCGGTCTCCCAGTAAGCTTTTAAACTCGAGACTTCATAGCTCAGTGGCTATTGGAGAAGGTTGTCTGAGTTCTTGGGAATTTTTTAAAGGGCTCCATTCACCCCTCCCCTCTGTCACCATTTTGGTCCTTCAGATAACCAACCCAATATATTCTCTAAGAGAAATTGTATCAGCACTATGGAATTTAGAGAGCTGTAATTAAAAAACAATTGCCGCTATGTCATTGTTGCCCCAAACCCAACTAACTCATCTGATAGGTACATAATAATACCAACCATACAATCTGTGGATACCATCATTTTTTTGAGCATAGTATAGTATCCATGGCTAGCATTAGTTGGTAATGAATGAAATTTAATCCCTAGTGTGTAAATAAAGCTACCTTCAAAATCGATTCTACGAATATTTTCTACAAAAGTTCAAAATTTTTAATCAATGATTCAAAATTATTCGTTTAACGGAGGGCTTGTTATCTATCGAAAGGATTGACCTAGCAAATAGAAACACCTTTTTTCTGAGATAATGAGTACAATAAAGACGCACTAACGCACACAACACCACACACTCACGTGGGTACGCCTAATGCAAACGTTTGAGACTAGACAAAGACCTAATATATTCGAAAGCACGAGTACACGCTTTGACTACTAAACACACCTACATGCGCGTGTATACTCAGAGAGCACTATTCACATAAACAGTGCCGTAGGACACTGTTCATGTGAACAGTGCACCCCCGAAAATGCACGCCTCAGACTCGAAGCCAAACGGGCTAGCTCCCCATCGGGTGCTTAGCCATCCAAGCTACAGCTCAATCGCGCAAATAAAAACAACTTAAAATGTAAACTATCGCTTTGTTTTCTCCAAGAGAAGGGCCAATGCTTTTTAGTGGAGAAGGGGATTAAAGAATTAATAGCTTAACACATACAATGCGTCTCATGAAAGCAAAAGTTACTAAGATTTAGACTAGTGCTCCTCCACATCCTAAAGAAACTGGGAGCTTTTGTTTTTCAACTATGCATAGAAGAGCTACGCCAAACTGCTATCTGAAACAAGTTCAGACTTCCTAATCAGGTTTTCCAATACAGCATGTCTTGCCAATTTTAACGCCTACACAAGCAAACTAACCACATCAACCTGAATGAAAATTAGCATCACAACGAACAGATACGAGATACGACTGATCCTGTTCAGATTAATCAAGGACTGCTAGCAACCCAACTAAGTATCGTGCAAAATCTGAACGTAAGAGAAAGACAACGCCGAAAACAATAGATCTACCCCTGGATTGGCGGCCCTACTTATCGGCCTGCTTGAGCATGTTTATCTGGAAGACATGGTCAACGGCCTTGATGCTGACCTCGGTGCCCCTCTACTTCATGGCAAAGACGTCAAACACCCTAGATCCCCAATTGCTCTCCTCCTCGCCTCAGTCGCTCCCAGTTGCACTCGCTCCTCGCTGGCCCCAGTGCTTCTGAGCTCGGCCACCGCTCAGGCAGCCAACCGTCGCGTCATCGTCCAATGTCTCTGTGCCTCCCTTGCATGTGCTAGTCGCCACGTGCATGGGGAGGGTTCGGGGCGGGCCTAAGGGTGGACTCAAGTCTGATGAAGCCAACTAAGTGGCTCCGCCCCTGATAGACAAAACTAAATATACTTATACAATAAGTTGTCTACAGGGCAATCTTAATAGAGTGATATAAGCAGTGTCTATAGCATACCAAATAAGCAAAAGGATGATGTGAGAGAGTAATTAAGAAAGAGAGATGATAGTAGTGTCTCATGTAAAACATTGCATATTTGAGAGGACCAAGAAAAGTAGAGGATGAGGATTGGTAAAAAGGAGAGAGGGGAAGTGAGATAAGAGGGAAGAAATTAATTAAGTGGGGTGGTTATTAAATATCATGCATTAGGAAGATTGTTTTTAGTCTTATATGTATACGAGGTGGCAAGTTATAGACATTGCTATACAATTTCTGCATTGGGATTGCCCTATATAGTTGCTACAAATTAATGAGTTATCTATATAATGATATAAATACTAAAAACACTATCTATAAAATTAACTATTCAATACTAACATCATCTCATCTTTCCCTCTCTTCCCTTCACTTAAAATACTATATAACATATACTTACATACAGTTGACGTTAACCGTTATAAATGTCCTTGGCCCATCGTTTTCCCCAAAAAGATAATAATAAGGAAAGCAAATAAGACACTTAGGGCATATATAATAGGATGACATAAGCTGTCTATAAGAGATGTCACATAGAAATTTTAGGGAAAATTTGTTCAGTAGCACTGAAAGGTCACCTCTTTCGGAAAATACCATTAAAAAAACGGGGTTCCGAAAATTACCACCGAAAGATTCATTTTTCTTCGAGATTTACCATTTTGGACAAAAATACCCCCTCCCTCACCTTCTCTCCTCCTGCGCCGCCCCGTCCGCCTCCCCGCTCCTCTCCCTCTTCTCCCCGCTCCCCTTCCTCTCCCTCCTCTCCCCGCTCCCCTTCCTCTCCCTCCTCCTCGCCCTCCGCCTCTCCCCCCGCCGGCTCCCCCTCCCCCGCCGCTCCTCCCTCCGCTCCCTCCCCGCCTCCCCCTCCGCTCCCTCCCCCGCCGCTCCTCCCTCCGCTCCCTCCCCGCCGCCTCCTCCCTCGCCGCCTCCCCCTCCGCTCCCCCTCCGTTCCCTCCCCGGCTCCCCTTCCCCCGCCGCTCCCTCTCCGCCAGGCGATGAAGCCGGCCCGAGGCGTCGGACGCCAAAGGAGCCGGGCGTCGGGCGCCGAAGGAGCCAGGAGGGGGAGGCGGCGGGGGAGGGGGAGCCGGGGAGGGAGCGGCGGGGGAGGGGGCGGCGGGGAGGGAGCGGAGGGGGGAGGGGAGCGGAGGGGGGAGAGGCGGGGGAGGGGAGCGGAGGGGGGAGAGGCGGGGGAGGGGAGCGGCGGGGGAGGGGGAGCCGGGGAGGGAGCGGAGGGGGAGGCGGCGAGGGAGGGGGCGGCGGGAGGAGCGGCAGGGGAGGGGGAGCCGGCGGGGGGAGAGGCGGGGGAGGCGGAGGGCGAGGAGGAGGGAGAGGAAGGGGAGCGGGGAGAAGAGGGAGAGGAGCGGGAAGGCCGGCGGCGAAGAGGGAGGCGGACGGGGCGGCGCAGGAGGAGAGAAGGTGAGGGAGGGGGTATTTTTGTCCAAAATGGTAAACCCTGAAGAAAAATGAATCTTTCGGTGGTAATTTTCGGAACCCCGTTTTTTTAGTGGTATTTTCCGAAAGAGGTGACCTTTCAGTGCTACTAAACAAATTTTCCCGAAATTTTATTAAGGTAGATAAAAAAGAAAGATAAGAGAAGAAGGTTGACTGTAATTCTATAGACGATTGAAATGTGTGAAAATAGCCTGTTATATATAGCTTTTGTATCATTATATAAATAATGTCTATATTTTACAAAAAAACCTATTATAGATAACTTAAGATAATCTATTATAAAATACAGATAATACTATAGATAAGAGATACATTTACCAGTGTACATGTCCTTAGCCCCGACCGGCCAACCCCTCCGTCTCCACCTCCTCTCAAGTCTCCAGTACAGTTTTCCATATCAAAAAAAAAGTCTCCAGTACAGTTGTTGGTAGGTGCACCCCACTAGCGCCCTCTCCTCCCAACCAATCCCTTGCGGGGGGGAAGCGATGGCGCTGGAGGCGGCGAGGTTGTGGGCGGCGTCCGTCCTCCCGCCGGAGTTCGCCGCCGCCGCCGGGGGCGACCCGCTCGCCGCGCTCGCCGCCACCGCCGCGGCGCTCGTCGCCGGCGTGCTCATCCTCGCCGTGTGGTTCCAATCCGGCGGGAGCGCGCCGTCCAAGCCGGTCGCCGCGCTGCCCCGCCCGCCGCCGGTCAAGGTCGACGCCGACGCCGACGCCGACGCTGGCCGCAAGCGCGTCACCATCTTCTTCGGCACGCAGACCGGCACCGCGGAGGGCTTCGCCAAGGTCGCTGTCCGATCCGATCCGCCCCCGATCCGAAAGTTTGCTTACTTTTTTTAGTGGGAGTGCCTCTTTCTGATTCGATTCGGTTGGGATTTGATTGGTGCAGGCGATGGCGGAGGAGGCTAGGGCGCGGTACGAGAAGGCGGTGTTCAAAGTGGTGGATCTGGTAATTGTGCATGATCTGTATGTGTACGTGTGTGCAATTGCTTGTTTGACGTTGCTGTTTGGAATTTGAGAGATGTGTGGAGCATCTGTAGGACGACTATGCTGCGGAGGATGAGGAGTACGAGGAGAAGCTGAAGAAGGAAACACTCGTCCTGTTCTTCTTAGCAACGTGAGTTCTCGTCGTTTTGATTCGTAGATTGCTGAGTTGTGCCTCCTGTTGCTTTCGCCTCAAGTCCATAACCCACCTGCCTTTTGTTGTAAAGCTCAAGTGAACTGTGTGTCAGTACAAAATTTGTTTTGAGATTCCAAAGCCACGTAAATTACTATAACATAGGGAAAAGTCTCTGTACTTTAACCCACCAGTTATCATTACAACTGGGAACGATGTGATAGCTTAATGGTAAAGCCATTCATTGTTATCTGAGTTGGGAGTTAGCTGTGACGATTTTTTTTTGAAAGAATCGGACCCACTTATTCTTGTCCAAATTCTAATGAACAACACAATGTTGTCAAATGGGAGTGTTGCTTTCAGTGAAAGAAAGTAGCTAATTTCAGCAAAACTGTTGTTTCGTATGAGCTATGCGTATTCTTATTATGTTTGATGACCACAGATATGGGGATGGGGAACCCACTGATAATGCAGCAAGGTTCTACAAATGGTTCACTGAGGTTTGTGAATTTTTTGTCGATGATATGTGCTCACTAGTCACTACAACGTTTTATTCTTCTTTAATTTTTGCACTGAAGCAGGGGAAGGAGAAGGAAGTTTGGCTTAAGGATCTTAAGTATGCTGTCTTTGGCCTTGGGAACAGGCAATACGAGCATTTTAATAAGGTATGTTTGACTGAATATGAAATGTTACTGATTTGATAAAGGTTGATTAGTGTTCTAGTAATTGATGATGGGCTTATCTGCATGGAAAATATAGGTTGCAAAGGTGGTAGACGAGCTACTACAGGAGCAGGGTAAGTACTTCAACTTATGCTACTTTCCGAGAAAAGTTGGAAAAATAGAACAAGTGCATTGCTGTGTTGGAATAACATACTGCAGTGGCATGAGGACACATTTCCCAATGTAGCAGTTTGTGTTGGTGGACACTATCACATTTCAAATTTGTTTTTGACTTCACATTAAAAACACTGTTCAGGGGTTACGATAATAGCTTATATGGAGGAAATGTAACTTTTGTTCAAAAGTTGGTTATGGAACATATAGTAATTCTCAAGCAAGCAAGTATTTTGGCATATAGTATGGCCTTACGTGACATGCTTTGTATTTTTTTTCCTATGATGCTGCCATGGTAAGTTTACTCTGTTTTCGATCATGTTATGATGTAAATTAGTGAGCTTGTTGCATGATATATTCAATTCATATATTACAATTATTTGTCAAACTTTTATGATGGTAAGAGCTATATAACAAAGTGCTGTTTTTTGTTATATACTTCCGTGATGTAACCATGTAGGTATGATTCTCTTTATTTATTTTGTATCTAGGTGGCAAGTGTCTTGTTCCTGTTGGCCTTGGAGATGATGACCAGTGCATTGAGGATGACTTCAATGCATGGTATGAAAATGACCGATATAATCTGTTGTGCATTGTATCTGCAAAATCCAGGCTTGGGTTCCAAGTCTTAGCTTTTATTGGTTCCAAGAACAAACCTTTTGTTGTACCTGAAACCAGGACTTTGATTTTTTGCAAATCTGGATCCCGAAAATGGACATCGTAACAAAATCATGATGCAGAAAAGTAGATGCCAAAAGAACTTATGCATAGTATATTTGTTGAACTAGATAGAGCTTAGGCATCCTCACATGCACATTTTTTGGTAGTAAGCAAGAGTTTGATATTAGGCTTTTGTTACAAATTATATTTAATATAAAATTTTTTTAGCTTAGGTCTAGTGCCTGTTCATATTGGTTTTTGCTTCTGGTTTCTCCAAGTTCTGGCTTCTGCTTGGAGAAGCCAAAAGCCAATATGAATACCCGGTTTCCACTCATCTCGCTCTAGGGATAAGGTAGGTCACGAGCACATCACGTACCTCACTCCTCTTGCTTCCATCTTGCGAACGCATCTTTCGCACTTTTCCGACCGCTCGTCCCTCCTAAAAGCCACTTCTTTCAACCACTATTATTCATTTTTAGTCAAAAGCTATCAACCACAGCCAATATGAATAGGCCCCTAGTATCAGAGTCTTTAGCTCTATTTTTCATGTGTATTATGATAGCATAATTAACTGTCTTCCTAAGTTCTGATTATACATAGCATTAGATATTTGCTAAGATGACTGCAAATTATTATTAATGTTACTTCGGTGTTACAATAATATCTGATTAGATCTGCAGCCATATCCATATTAGTTCCAGATCCTATCTCCATCCAGATGTGTATTGATCCATAATTCCAAATTCTGAAAACTTTTGGACCCATGTATGGTTTAGGGGTGCGTTTGGCATTGCAGTGACCTTTTAAAAAGTACTTCCATTTGTGCTATTTTTGGATATATTAGCTTTTTTTAAATTATAACGGAAATATGTTACTGGAATTGGTAAAGATTTTATGTAACTGGATCTTGCATCATAGTGCAACAGAACACAGTAATGCCAAAGTAGCCTTAAGTAATACCACTTTCATTATTATATCATCTATTGCCATGTACAGTGGAAGTAAATTTATTCTGACAAGCTCATCCAGTTGGATCTGTTCTATCCCATAGATTCTGGTCTATAACTTGAAAGCCCCACCTAAACTGATTATTCCTTGGCAAAAGCTCTATTAAACCATTTGATGCACCTAGGCAAGTACTTTATTGACAAAGGACGTTTAGAATTTTAGATCATGTCTTGTTCACCAAACAGGTTGCTGCTTGAATCATGTCTAGCATTTAGAATTAAACATGTAGTAAAATTTAGTATATTCATTATGGACACTACTAGTTTTATAGCATACGCTGTTTGAGCCGTTTATTAGTCAATACTTAATTTATCTTTTGGCTTACGTAAACATGCTGATATATTCTGTAAATGCCATTTTGCTATTTCATAGGTGTGCTGCAATTTGAAAATCACAGTATGAATGAGAGTTTTCTTTCTTATTATTTGTAGGAAAGAACAAGTATGGCCTGAGTTGGACCAACTGCTCCGTGATGATGATGACACAGCTGGTGCATCGACTCCTTACACTGCTGCTATACCTGAATACAGAATTGTATTTATTGATAAATCAGATTTAGCATTCCAAGATAAATCCTGGACACTTGCCAATGGCAATGGTGTTATTGATATTCATCACCCTTGCAGGTATTCATATGTCGAAAGGATTTACCAGCACCTTCTACTCAGTTAGAATTCAATATTTACAATATACTCACCATTTTTGTTGATTGTCAAGGTCTAATGTTGCTGTTCGGAAGGAACTCCATAAACCAGCTTCTGATCGCTCTTGTATTCATCTGGAATTTGATATTTCAGGCACCGGTCTTGTGTAAGTTTCTTGATATCCATTGCCCAAAATTTGTAAATCGTTCTCTCTTTTTTCCATATTCATGTAAACTGGACTATCCAGGCAGGCAACATCTTGTAAGCCAAGTGATACCAGATGTCTTGTTTTCCAAATTTCAAGTGTTTACCTGGGTCTTCTCTCATGTAGTTTAGACTATTTTTGTGAAGTTAAATGAACGCAAGGATTTTCACTTAAATTTTTTTTATTGATAACAACCTGCATTTTTTAAAACTGTGTCAGGTACGAAACTGGAGATCATGTTGGTGTATATTCAGAAAATTCTATCGAGGCGGTAGAAGAGGCTGCAAGGCTACTGGCTCTTTCTCCAGATACAATCTTCTCCATCCATGCAGACGAAGATGGTTCGCCCCGTAAAGGCGGTTCCTTGGCCCCACCTTTCCCATCTCCATGCACCTTGCAGACTGCACTTTTTCGATATGCTGATCTACTCAATTCACCAAAGAAGGTCCTCACGACCAGCAAAACATTTTTTTCCTTAAAACTGTTATGTTACCTTGTGATTATTTGAACAATCGTTAAATGATTATGCATGTTCATCTCCAGGCTGCTTTGATTGCTTTAGCTTCTCATGCTTCTGACCCGACTGAGGCTGAAAGACTTAGATTCTTGGCTTCTCCAGCTGGAAAGGTGGTTGTTTTAGAACTTGTGCTATACAGTGTTTAAAGTGGTCGGTAGTCTCTGCTGACTGGTAGTCTTATGTATGCAGGATGAGTATTCTCAATGGATAGTAGCTAGCCAGAGGAGCCTTCTTGAAGTTATGGCTACATTCCCTTCAGCTAAGCCCCCTTTGGGAGTATTTTTTGCAGCGATAGCCCCTCGTCTACAACCACGATACTACTCTATATCATCATCTCCAAAGTAAGTATTTTGGTTTACTTACACATTCTTCAATTTTCATCCTGTGCTTAGAAGTTGATCAGTAAATCTGTAAAACCTTCATTTTGTGAGGTTCAGCATTACGAGATGATCATGGTTACTTGGGAAAGTCACTTGTACCTTGGTTAACATTAATCCTCCAACTCCAATATTGTTGCAACAAATGCATCTTGTTTTGTTTATGGTCATACACTCATACTTGACCATATGGCTCATCTCAGCATACAATATTATGCTAGAGGTTATGCCACCTATGGTAATGTTGGGACCTCTGACAGCATAAATATTTTCTCCGCAGGATGTCTCCCTCCAGAATTCATGTAACATGTGCATTAGTTTACGGGCCTACACCAACAGGAAGGATCCACCAAGGAGTTTGTTCGACATGGATGAAGGTAGGTTTCCCTTGCACATTGCAAAATTTCCTTTTGATATGAGGCCATTAAATTGCCTGCAACAAGAAAGTTTCCTACGGTTGGATTTATTCCTCCTTGAATGTCTACTTTGTAGAACACAATTCCATTGGAATATAGCGAAGAATGCAGCTGGGCACCGATTTATGTGAGGCAGTCAAATTTTAAGTTACCTGCAGACCTATCCACGCCAATTATTATGATTGGTCCTGGGACAGGGCTAGCGCCTTTTAGGGGTTTCTTGCAGGTTTGTTTTGCCAAGGAATCTGCATTTCTCTTCACTTAAGATTTGAGATGGCCCTAATAACTTTATTTGTTCCTGCTTGCTCAGGAAAGATTAGCTCTGAAAGAATCTGGAGTTGAATTGGGCCCTTCAATCCTCTTCTTTGGATGCAGGAACCGCAATATGGTACAAATCAAAAGTAGTTAATTAAACAAATACATTTTGTGGGTGTGTTGCTATTGGTGGAATTCTATCTGAATGACTATCTTGCAGGACTACATATATGAAGACGAATTGCAAAATTTCATTCAGGAGGGGGCACTTTCCGAGCTAATTGTTGCCTTCTCTCGTGAAGGACCAACCAAAGAATATGTGCAGCATAAGATGGTGGAGAAGGTTGGATATACACTTGGCAATTTTGCTACAAACTGTTGCTTTTCAAAAGTTATATACATATATCCCCATTACATGGTTGAACTCAACTAGATTTGCTCGTTTTATCAGGCCACAGAAATTTGGAACATCATCTCTCAGGGCGGTTACATATATGTATGTGGTGATGCCAAGGGCATGGCTAGAGACGTACACAGGGTTCTTCATACAATAGTTCAAGAGCAGGTAGAAAAGACCTCGTTTCATCACTGCTGTGTGCTTTTTGGGATTATGTATTTACCACCTAGAGAGATGGTGAAGAGGTTATTCTATGATTGTTCCTAACACTGCATATGCATTTTGTTTCAGGGAGCTTTGGATAGCTCCAAAACTGAGAGCTATGTAAAGAGCCTGCAGATGGAAGGCAGGTACCTACGTGATGTATGGTGACACCATCGGTCATGCATAGCTCCAGCGTGTGAAGGCGTCTTGCCTGTATGACATGGTTGATGCCAATCTAATCGTGAGTTTTCAGAATGAAGCGTGCCATTGCTTAGAAATTGAAGTGAGTCCCCGTTCGATTCGGTTATGGCAGATGATTTTAGCTTTTAGTTGAAATGACACTGTAAATACCGTTAGCTTTTGTCTAAGGCATTCAATTAAAGGAAAAAGAAAAAAAATCGTTATATCTTTATGGACAATCCAAAGGAAAGAGAGAGAAAAGGCACGTTAAGCCAGCGTGTTTAAAACGGCTTGTTTCTGGAAGTAGGAGTTAAAACGGTTTGTTTCTGGAAGCCAGGAGCGAAAAGCCATTTGGAACGGGGCATTCGTGTAACTCTGACATCTGACATGCTTCTAATATTTATTATATGGATGGTTGAAAGAAATAAGTGCTGTTGTAGAGTGGTCTATCCCTGAGGGATAAACTTGTAGCGAAGGGATACATCATACAGTTTTAAGACGAGGGCATCATGTATACATTTAAAGACCGCCGAAACAAATTTTGCATCTGGTTTAAAGAAGAAACAAATTTTGCATCTGGTTTAAAGAACAAACTCCTATTTTCTTTTGTAGCTCAGGGAGCTCGACTTGCTGCTTTTTATTTTCTATCTAGGTGCATCGACAAGACGACAATACTGCAGGGAAGGTAATGTGCAAGTCGGAAATGTTTTTACAGTAGTTCTCTTTGTACAAGAGTTATCTCGGTATATGGTAAACGCGAACCTCGTGGGAAAACGTAGGGTGTATATTGCTGCTACCGCATCGAATCCACGGCGCGGGCACCCCCTGGATGTCAGACCGCAGAGCGAGCCGCGGCGTGAAACCCGTTGGCGGCCGAGACGGCGCACTGAGCGGCGCCGCTCGACGACGTGGGATGCGGCTCGACAGTCGGCCCGCGACAGTCAACCAACGCACCGTGAGCCCATACCGTATTTCAGCTGCACCGCCACCACACGCCACCCTGCGACTATGCCGTGTCCTCTTCAGCTTCTAAAAACTGTTTTTCGATTTTTCTAGAGTAACTAACTTTTAAACAGAATATCTTTTAAAGATAGTATCTACCAGTTAATTGTAGTACATATTGTACTGACTTTATTTATAACGGCAAAAACCGTACATGAGTTGTTATTACTCTATAATCTCTCGTATGAACAGCTTAAAAGTCACAAGCTACAACCAAAAACCATAAGTTTCAGTAAAAAAGAATAGGTCTCTATGCCAGTTGTCCATCCAACCAGAGTTCGTCCAGATATCATGGACGTCTCAGCCGACCAAATTTCGCAACTGGAGACCTCCTTGGTATCACTCTACAAGTTTTGAGCAGGCATCCCGTATGCGTTGGCCGTTGGTGCTTCGAGAATCTTCCCACGCGCGGAGAAAATTAGACTGGACGACTGCAAGCCGACAACACGCACCATCGTGATACTGCTGATGGTGAGACAGGTGACTGCATCGAATCCACAAAACTAGCTCCAAGCTTTGCCAGAGATACTAGTAAATTTATAGTAACCAACTTAAAGCCTTGATTTGATAGACACCCGTGGCCTCGATGTCAAACAAAACAAGCAAGTATACATTGACAATTCAGTGCATAGGATACAGGTAGCTGGCCTGATCGTGACGATGTACTTGCAAACTGCGATCAAATTATTGCCATCAAGTTCCATGAAAACATCTGTTGATGGTTGGAACTTTGGTACTGGCATAGGGTTCGGAGTGCTACTTTCTTTTCCTGTTCTCAGTTTAGTAGTAGGGGTCAACTAAGAACCTTTCCTTGCAAGTATGGTGCCAAAACGTAGCCTTTCTACTTTCCAGGCCTAAATAATCCCATAACGAATCAGGTGGTAGACTTTTTGTAGCTAGCTATTACTACAGCTTACTCCTTGTCTCCTTGATCTTCCTTGCTACTCACATACCAAAAATGTACAAGTGCATGCATTTGCCACCTCCTCACATTTGCCTCTTTCTTTCTTTCTGCAGACATGTGAGCCTAGCACGGGATAGGATGAGTTCTTTTAAGTTGTAGATTATAATTTTTGGCTTAAATTTTGAATTTTTACTGTTCACAAGAGAGATTACGAGAAGAGAGACAGTTGCATGCGATTTTGACCGGTATAGTTAAAATCGGTATAGTGTGTACTACAATCACTAGTAGATACCGTCTTAAAAAGATACACCGTTTAAAAGCTAATTACTGAAGCCACAACCGGCCGAACCCAGCCATATACGTGCATACTTGGCATCTATCCCTGCAGGAAACGTGGTGTAACACCCCAAAATCTCAAAATCTATTAAATAAATTTCAAAATGTGCATTTCGTGATTTTTGAGCTATTTTAAAATTTTCTGCATTTAAGAAATTATTTTTCTTAATTTTTAGCAACTAAAAATGAATTTATAAAAGTAATTAAAACATTAACAGAGCCTGTAAATAATTTAATTTGGTTCTAAATATTCTAAAGTATCTCTCAAAAAATCATAATTTTTTGAGTTGGTTTACCAATTTTAAAAATTGAAACTTGATTTCTATGATTAAATAAATTTGGAAAAGAACTAAAAATCCGATTCCGTCCTTGGGCCGAATCTTTTCCAATTGGCCCAGTATGTTTCTATTCCAACCTAACTCTAGGCCTGTGTGTTGTCCTTAGCCTAGCCGTCTCCTCTTCCCCGTTTTTGCCACGTGAAGGCGCATTTCTCTAGTATGCCTCCTCTCTCTTATCCCCCCTCCGTCACTAATAGCTGAGCCCCACTCACCAGGCTTCGTCTTCCACATGTTGTCGCTGCCATGGGAGAGGAGTTCCCGAGCTACTGTAACGTCCATGGTTTCCGACCGATCCGCCCACCGTTTCCACTCCCCTCGGCCCCCTATCAAGCCGAGCTTGACATCTACACAAGCCATCACTGTGTGTTTTATTCGTGAGTTCTCTGCCACGGCAGCGAGAAAGCAAGGAGAAGAGCACCCTCGTTTCACCTTAAAAAGGCTAATTGGCCACGTCAAAAACCTAGTTGCCCCTCGCTGCTTTCATTTTGCCCAATTGCGGGTCGTCTCCTTCACCGAGTAGCATGAAACATGGTCGTCATCATCAACTTTTGTGCGTGCATGCTGCTGTGCTCCATCGTGGTCTGTGCCATTCCGGTAAGCCTATGCCTTGACGTCCACATCAAAGTGTGCCATTTTACCCTCTCTTGGAAACCCTTAACCAATTTCATGTCTTATGCAGTGTAGCGTTAAGGTCCACACTGTTGTCTTTGTCACTGACTGCCGCCATCACCGACGCACAGTTCTATCTCTAGTAAGGCTTCGATTGCGCCATGGTCATTGTCGCCATCCCCTTACTCTCCTAAACCCGTTCACATGCTCCTTTGCAGTTATCTCCCTCTAAGGTTAGCCATCGTCGCCATCGTCTTGTCGTACTCCTCTCTCTGGTGAGCCCTACCTTGAATGTGGTCACTTTTCTGCTTCTAGCCATCCCCTGAACCTAATGCTCACCTTGATTTTAGCTGTCAATCATCGTCGAGCTCTACTGTCGTGAAGCTTATCGTTGTTGCCACTGTTCATCGTCTTCCAGCCATAGCAAGGGTTCTCCGCCATCATCGACCACACTAACGAGATCGTGGTGAGCTCATAAAGCTAACCCGTTGCTTATTTTAGCCTAGGATAGTAGTTTGTGAGGTCACCGCCATAGATCTGCTTCCCGCCACCACATTTTGTCGTCGTCAGCTCGCCTCTGATGACCCTAGGTCCTTGCGCCACCTCACTTAGCTTCATGGAGACCGCCTTGGTTCTATCCCAGTGCCCAGATCCTTGCCTTCTTTAGCGCCCGTGCCTAGGGATGTCAATCGGACGCGGTGGGTATGGGTAGTGCTTGCCCATACCCGTACACGCGACCCCGATTTACGCCTATGGGTATACCTGCGAAGGACGACGGGTGAAAAACCTTGCCCATACCCGTCGCCGGCGGGTACCTGTCGCCCGTGGGCATACCCATTTACCAGCGAACTGAGGGTTACCGTCTAAGAGTTGAACTAATGACAGGTACATATAAGCAACAGCTGTTGCTAGGAAATATAATAGCTATCAAAAAAGTTTATAACAATCAATAGCAATTAAATATATGGAAAAGTTTATAACAATCAATAGTAATTAGAGATATTGCTATGACTACGCCACTTGTCAATCTATATCACGGGTAAACGGGCAGGGCGGGTACGGGTGGAGCTTACCCATGCCCGTGCCCGTTTACCCGATGGGTAGAGTGTTCCCCCCATTTTCATACTCGTGGGTAAAGAAAATATCTCATACCCGACTCCATTAGGATATTTACCCACGGGTATACAGGCACAATTGCCATCCCTACCCGCACCAAGCTCGTCCCCTGCTTGAGGCGCTACGCCACTCAACGCCATCACGCCACCGTCTCTGTCCACCTCTCTAGCTGCTGACACTTCCCAAATCTTTACCGTGGTCTTCTCGTTCCGTTCCCAAGCTACCCTGCGCCTCTCCAGCTGTCCTTCTCCGCTGGTAAACTCATCCGAGCTGGTTGTGCTATGCTTTGCACTGTATGGTGCACAGTAATCCATCTCCATAGTGCTAATGATGATAGTTTAAGATCAGATTAACTTAATTGATCTCAATTAAATCTACTGAGTCAGTGACATGTGGACCTAGTTAGGTTAAATAGTCATATTTATATTTAAATCTGGTTTTTAAATATCGTGTCACTCACGTGTGGTCCCTACCTATCAGTCTTTAATGAAAATAATAAAATCTTGACCAGTAAGCCCCACCTATTAGCCTCACCGAGCATTAATAACCCATCTTTCCAATAGAAAGAAAATATAAATTAAAATGAAAAATTCATGCACCGTATATTTGTTTTCTTTTTCTGGGATTTTCTCTCCTGACAAAACTTCGAATACTTATAACTTTTTGTGACCGAACTCCAAATTGAATGAAACTTGTTTATAATTTTTTTATAAAATCATGAAATTTAATAATATACTAAAATAATTGATTTTTTTACTCTATTTGAATTTATTTAGTATTTATTTGTGTTATTTGGCTTTATGCGATAGATTCTGACATACCGAAAATGGTTTAAGATTGATCGAGAGCAAGAGACAATTGTTTAACAGTAAGACAAGTACCCCTGTTTGACCATGTTGATCCCACAATTCAATGTTATGTATTTTCTTTGCTCAAACTATTATACATGCATGTATTTTTAGTAAAATCATTAGTTGGTAAGGTTGGTAGTTATACCGATTCGTTGCATTGATTCTACCTTGACAAGTTGCTATACTCACTGTTATCACCTTAATAATTATATCTACAACTTGTATGATTGACTATGGAATTTTAGAATAAGTATAAGATATAGTTGCTTAGCTATACATAGTTTGTTGGTATTTAGATGATAGGCCGGTTACACTTTCAAAATATGGGTTTGGTTATATTGCTGGACCAGTGAGGTCACCTTTGATACTTTACTTAGAAAACAAAACTGAAAAACTATAGTTTTGACTTGGGTAAGATATTTATATAACTTGTGGTGCGAGAGGGAACTCACATGTAATGGTAGGTTACTGGAGACTCTCATCCAAGTCAGTTAAGGACCGTGAACTTATATATTGCTAATCTAAGCCTCTTTGTACAACCACAAGTGTCTTTGTGGGAAGACACTGGTGTAATAAGTTGTTGGGTCTAATCTTGCACCCGTGGTAGATCAGAGTTGTGCGAGCGCCAGGAAGGTGGTTCCTATCGCAATTGTGTATGGGGCCAAAACCGCTAGCACAACGGTGGATTCCTCAGGGTTCAATGTTGTTTTAACTCTTGAGGGCTAAAATTCATTGGGTGGGGCAAGGTTGTAGTCGAGCAATGTAAAGGCCTTGTTAGATCTAGAGTTAACCACGCTGTTCGTATCTTGTAGGTAAAGTATACGACCTTTGCAGAGTGTAAAATCTATTCGAACAGTCGTACCCCTGGTTATGGGCAAAGCTTAGTGATATCACTAAGACTAGTATTATGTTTTCAAAACATAGTTTGCAATCGAAGGTATCCATTTATTTGAAACTTGGTCACAAGTATGTGAATGCCGTTACTCATGGCCATGGAGAGCCATTTTTCATTTATGCTTACATTACCTACTTATTACTTTGTATCAAATGTCAATTGCTTTTACAACTTCTAATTGCAATCTATTACTCATTATTGCAAATGAAAGGTTGCTTTATGCAAAATGAAAAACTTGGTTGGATAGTCATCTCTCTTGACATAGCCTTTCATACTATATAACTTTGCTATAAAGTCTTACGTAGTACATTTTTGTACTCACAATTGCTTGTTGAATACTATCAGAGCAAGAAGGAGATCTCTAGATCGATTACTTTCATGCCATCAGTATTAGCGAAGTTGATGTTATTTACTAAGGTTTAATCCCCAGTCAGTTATCTATGGTGGGCCATGGCATGCTTGCTGAAATTTTTGTCTTATTTATCATTTATTCTACTGCTATTTACTTGTTATGCAAACTGTTTGGCTGGTTAGACCTTTTGTTAAAAGCTTAGAAATGGATGATAGATTAAGGATCTTTGTTTTTTAAAATTAAATTCAAAGTTATAAAATGGTTGTGAAAAATATAAGCATTATCGCTATCCTTATCTTCTCTTAGCATTTCCATTTTATCCGAATCCTTGCTTTTCTTATCTTTCTTATCAGTACTCTTATCTTCATTTGATTGTATCAACCTCATTTTCTAATACTTCCCTCACTTTAAAATTACTAGATGGATAGGCGCGTTTTCTATAGTAAAGTTCAAGACCATGGACTTGCTATGGACGAGAAGTAACCGGTTAAAAGATAAGTGGTCATGAGATATGCTTGTACCATGCATGATGGGAGCAGTAAGATCATCCCCAAAACAAGCGAGGTAAAGAGCATGGTTTATCGCTACCCAAGGATCTTTTAGTGGTCCAAGTTCTTGCCGTGATTGAGCAAAATCACCATGCACAGACTCTCATACTTCAGAAGATCGCTCAAAACACCGCCAACATGGGTATGGCCCCTATGATAACAAGTGAAGGTGGAACCGTAGTGAATCAACAACATTCCAAATTGGGAATTTTTTTTGAGAATCCGACCGTCGGTATTCTCCTGTTCAGAAGAGCCACTTGATGCTAATGATTGATTGAGGGCAATCGAGAAGAAATTGGAGGTAGCCCAATACAGTGGCAACGAGAAGGTATTGTATGCCTCTTATCGGCTTTAGGGTGCAGTAAGCGTATGGTGGAACAATTTTTGTGCTATGTAACCAAAAGGACAAGTTGTTACATGGAATGATTTCAAGGAGGCCTTTCGTAAGACTCATATCCCAATCTACCTTATGCTATCAGAAAGAGGGAGTTCAGAGAATTAAGGCAAGGCAACATAGGTGATTGATTACCATCACCACTTTAATTATCTTACTTCTTATTATCTTGTCAGTGGTAAGATAGGGTCTGGCTTTTGGAACGCATTGGTTTCTTAACGTGGTTTTTTTCCTTCTTCTGTTTTACTCTTTTTTTTCTTTATATTATCTATGGATATATAACAATATTTTTGTATAACCAAATATGGCAACAGAGGGGGGTGAATGGTGCCTTAAAAGTTCCCCTCAAATATTCACTTATCCTTTGCTCTAATAGCTACAAAGCTATGAAAATTCGGATAGGAACCCTACTCAAAATATGGAGAAACACGGAGCTGTACCACTGTGAAAAACCAGAGACCCTCAGAGATGAACAAAACTAGTTAGGAAACAACGTGGTCGAACTTCGACTACGTGATTGGAAGTCCCACAAAGCTGAGTGCAACCTGATCGGAAATCAATATGGTCAGATTTCGACTATGGTGGTCGACAACCAGACAGCGGTCTAGAACCAACGTGGTCATAACCAACGTGGTCGAAAGCCAACATGGTCGAAATGCGACTCGAGTGGTCAACGACCAAAGAGTGGTCGAAAACCATCGTGGTCAAAAACCAACATGGTCGAAACTAGCGTAATCGAAATCAGCGTGGTCGAGACCAATGTGGTCAAAACCAACATTGTCGAAAACTGGCATGGTTGATGTCTAGTGTGTGGTCGAAAAACCAGCGTGGTCGAGTACCGATGAGTGGTCAAAAACCAACACGGTCAAGACTGATGTGATCGTAACCTTCACGATTGATGACCAGGAGTTGCGGTCAGAAAACCAATTGTGTAGATGATGACTAGAGTAGTCGTAACAGTTCGGAATATGACCCGAGTGGTCTACGGCCAATGAGTGATCGAAACAAAAGTGGTCGAATCAAGTCGAAACATGACCAAAGATGCCGACGACAAGTGAATGGTCGAAAACCAGGGACTGCAGTACTACCACTACAAGGCTTGCGATACTACCGTTTCCAACAGAAAAACAATGTTTTCAACCCGACTGTGAGAACCAAAATCGACAGAACTTTCGATCGACTCAACCAAAAGCTGTGAAACTTTGTACCCATGTTTCTTAAGGTCTCAAGAAACTATTCCATTCCTGGATCAAAAAATCGATGACAAATTTGAAACCTTTTTGCAATTTAATGCAGCGCACTCCAACCAAGAACTAAAAACTAAATTAATGATCAGATCTTGCTCATGGGTAGAGGATAGCCAAGATGGCTTTGAACACGTTCCCACATGTCACAACAAATAAGATCACCGAATGAATCAACCCAAAAACTCTTGGATCAAGAAACCATCTGATTAGGCCAAGAACAAGCAAAAACAGGGTTTCTTGAAAATCTTGCTATTGAAGTGCCTAGCTGATTGGAGATCGATTTCAAGCGGTTATCTGCATCTCGTCCATGTCCTTGGCACAGAAAGATCAAGAGAGGGGTAGAAGAGAGATTAAACCAACAGAAACAAGAGCAACTAAAACAACAAGACGAATTCAAAAAGATACAAAATATTGATGTATTGTTCGATGATCGGTTTTATAGCCACTCTACTCAGGAGGATAGAGCTCTAAACCTAGAGCACACACTCTCTAACTTATCTCCTATGGGTGGGATGAGAAGCTAGCCACCAAAAGGCTTAGCCAACCTTTTGAAATCTTAGCTCTTGCCTTCCCCTTATATAGGCTCACAACCTGAATCAAAACCTAATGGATCCACTCATTAGGCCAAACTAAGGATAACCCGTTAACCCCATCTAACATCGGGTTTTACTCACGCACGCTTCGTCGGTATTGAGCAATTTTACCAAAATGCCCCTCTATCGCTTTCGTTGAAGCTTCTTGCTTCCTTTTCCACAAAGTATCGCCCATATTTCGCTACCTTCCACGTGGTCCCAATAACTTGCTGCCAAGCTTCTCACGCGTCCGGATCCTACCGAACCGTCCTCGCTTGCAACCGGCCCAAGTCACTTGGTGCACCACATGCCTTTTCTTGCACATGACGGCATCCTGCTTCCTTGACCGTTTGGACCTCGACTCCTCCATGAGTCTAGTCCTGATCTACCTTGCCATTGCCCATCATGTCCATCACTGGTAGCTTTCTCTTCGGTTCCTCGTCGTCATGGCTTGCAACCACCCCGCAAGCCTTAGTCGTCTTCGGTGTCTCCCTGACTATTCTGAACCTCAGCACCACCCTGTGCCTAGTTCCGGTCCTCCTACGCCTTACCATGACCTAGCTCCGAAGTCCTGCAACCAACATCAACAAGCAAACCGTAACGTAGCACCGCACAATACACAAAGTCTTCAATTTGCACAATGACTACGACTACCGATCACAAAGCCTACGACTATTGACCATTGACGATACGTGGTTGATCTGCCGATCGGACCATCCAACACACGACTGTTCGGACTGCCTATCACAGAGCCGATCGGACTACCGATTACTCAGGGCCGATCTGACCCCACAGCTACAAAGTCGGGGACCATGCCTCTGACTGCTGTCAGTGGTCAAATTCTGTCGGTCAGACCGCTAAAACAAATCGTCAGACCGTTTAACCTGAAGATTCCAGTAGACAACCCAACTAGAATGCAATCTTTTACAAAACTCTTAAAAACCAAACTCAAACTCCACAAAACTCTAATTCAATGGTTAATCAGTCATCACAACTATGAGATGATCTCAATGTTGTCTCACAGTTTTTTATTTTATATACTTTTTCTTTATTTTTAATTAGATATCTTAGAAAAACTATCGGCCTTGCTATTTCAGAGAAGAAAAACATTGTACTCCAGAACCGGACCTAATACTTCTACTGTTCAGTTAGCCACGTTTTGCCACCCTACTGGCTGCTGGTACTTCTACTTTCACACTTGTTTTCCGTCTTGTGTCGCAGAGCTGGCATACACGGAAGGGGAACCCAACTACTTCAATGAGTAGAAGACATAAACATATGTACACACGTACAGTCCTTGCACTGACAGAAACGTACGACATAGTTGAGCGGATATGTCATTGTACACATCAGAATAGACACCAGACTGTTGGTTTGCCGAGTCTCGGCTTTCTGGAGTATTCCGCAGTATTGATTTTAGACTTACCTCGCAACTAAGGCTATGATCTTTTTTAGCTTTAGCTTTTAGTTTCCGGCTTATTTTTTATTATTTATAAATTTCATCTTTTTTTGAACTTTTGGTTTTTGGTTGAGTGTTTTTGCCGGTTCTTTTTTTCCGTATTTGTTTGTATTATACATAATGGGCTAACATATTTTTTATGTTTTTAATTTTTTAAAAATTTAATTATGCTAAATAAGTCTCTGTCAGTTACAGTGTTTTTTCAGTCAGCTACAGTGCTTTTCAGCCATAAGCCACCAAAAATAAGCCCAAATGATCACCACCTAAGGCTCCGTTTATTTTGGTTTAAATTTATAACTTTTAATTTATTTTTTATTATTTATAAATTTTATCTTTTCCTATTTTTGGTTTTTTCTAAGAATTTTTGTCAGTTCTTTTTTTCGTATTCATTTATATTGTCTGTAATAGGCTAACCTATTTTTTCTATTTTAAATTTTTTAAATTTAGTTAAACCAAATAAATCACTATTAGGTACAGTATAATTTTAACTAACTATAGTATAATTTTAGCTATAAATTAATTTATCTCAACTGAACCAAACAGCACCTAAATCACAAAGTGTGGTGGTTCTTTCAGGCGTCGGAAGGACGGGAGAAAAGGTTGTGCGAGGCACGTGCATGCGTGGAACTTTGTGGCCCGGCCTGACCGATCGAAGACGCAGCTAGCCACCTAAGCTTAGTTTAAGCTTGGTTAGTACGGGAAGCAAAGCTAGGTGTTGCGATGCATATCCCTTCTGTATCACTCCCGTACTAGTTAGGCACTCGTCCCTATCTCCTTCACTTCCCCTTGATGACGTGCCCTCCCGGCCAGAGTATCCGTAGTGTTTAAGTACAAGCTTTTAGATAAGATAAACTAGCATGATGGTCCTTGCATATGTACACACAACTTGCAAAAAGAATTACATGCGAAAAAGAAGTTACAGTTCACATGAAAATATTTAAATATTATAATTTTAGAATATTATCAATTTGATTTAATTTCTATGTTTATAGAATTAGTTTTATTTGTGATATTAATGTATAAGTAATATAATAGCTTTGGGAGAAAATACTTGTGCTTTATAATTTTTAATCGGCATCTTCAATAATAGACAATAGTTATATCCATATTAATACAATTAAAAGCATGCAAATTATAATAGATATTGTAGATAAGTTCATGTCTGTGCGTTGATCATTTGAGTTCAATTCTATCTTTAACATCTCACTTTGTAATTTTATACAAGAGTTCTCCAATTATACATATATATATGTATGTATATATATACAAATCAATTTCATGCGCACTTCCATAGATCAAAAAAATCATTAGTTATAATTTATTAATCATAAGAAGGGTCCACCTAATTAAGCTAGATACTTTTCTTTTTTTACAATTTCTAGCAATTATTTTCATTTATTAGGTAACATCTATCGGCAATGGTGCTAAACATAATTAAGGTGCACCAAATTAAGGGCCAGATATTTCTTTTTATTTTTAGGAGAATTTATACAATATTTCTCTTTTTTCTCACCCAATGTAATCAACCACCCTAAACTTTTATTATATGATAGATGACACTCAATGGTTGATATAGTTCAACTTTAATTAGAAACCACCACATCGATGGCGATTCTAGAAAAAATTTAAAGTTGCAAAACACACATTGTTGGGAAACGTGTAGTAGAATAGCTCTTATCTTTTTTTCTTGCAAAGTGCCTTTTTTCTAGGATTATTTTTATTTATTGAGTTTATTTAGAATCTATAATGGCTAGCCTTGTCTTGTTAGATTTTTTGTTTTATCTAAGACATCCATTCGTGATCGTTTACTGGCCATAATAAGGGTCTACTAAATCAAGAGATGGATGTTTTTCTTTTCTTTCAGAACTTCTAGCTTATTTCTCTATTATTAGAAATTGTAAATCCCATGCATTCGACTTTTGGTATATAATAGATAGGTTTTGCTTTTTTATGGATTTATTTTGGAACTCGTATTAATTCGTATGAAAATCAAAATGCTAATTTTTATTTTCTTTCTTGAATTTTAGTTATTTTGGATTGGATTTGAGATGCATTCTTTTAAAAATTTTGCTAATTTTATTTAATTATTATTCTAAACTTTAATTATTTATGGTTGTTACTTGAGATGCCGTATACAAATTAAATTGCTAATTTTATTTATTTATTTATTATTGTAAATTGTATTTAATTTGAATTGTACTTGATATGTTATTCTTTCTTTTAATCTAAGTTATTCTAACTTAGTTCTGTGAGATAGATTGCTAGATCTTTCTGATTAATCAGGAGCTTCCTCAAAGTGTCCAAGTAGTATAGGTTTATAAATTTTAATATTTTTAGAATTTAAGTTTTAAATTCATTTACAAATCAAATGTCTAATTATCCTTTAATTTTTATTTTGAATTTACATGTGTTTGGATCGTACATTCATAGATTTCTGTTTAGTTTTAGGTTGGAATTTATATAAAAAACATAATTTATATTTTCTTTTCAATTATTATTCTGAATTTATTTTTTAGGTTTACTTTGGAATTTGTATGGAAATAAAATTACTAATTTTATTTTATTTTTAGTTCCAAAATTTAGTTATTTTGAATTGTACTTGACATCAACTCTTTCGATAATTTGCTAATTTTTGCTTAATTATTATTCCAAATTTTAGTTATTTATGGATGTTACTTTGGAAGTTGTATGGAAATCAAATTAATAATTTTTCTTTATTTTTAATTTCAAATTTTCTTAATTTAGATTGTACTTGACATGGATTTTTTTCTTTTAATATGAGCCGTTATAACTCAAGTCCACTAAATTAAGAGCTTGCTGTTTTGTTTTTTTTAGAATTTCTAGAATATTCTCTTTTTTTCCTAGCGACTTTAAAAGGCTTGTTATCAACTTTTAGTATATATATTTTTTATTTTTAATTCCAAATTTTAGTTAATTTGGATTGTACATAACAAGAAATCTTTCTTTCAATTTGCTAATTTTGATTTAATTATTATTCCGAATTTTACTTATTTATAGATGTTTCTTTAGAAGTTATATGAAAATGAAATTACTAATTTTTGTTTATTTTTAATTTCGAATTTCTCTTAATTTGGATTGTATTTGATATGAACTCTTTCTTTTAATCTAAACCGTTATAATTTGGGTCCACTAAATTAAGGACTAGATATTTTATTTTTTGTGAGAGTTTCTAACATAGTCTCTTTTTTCTAAGAGACTCTAAAATATCTGCAATCAACTTTTAGTAATAAATTCTCTTAATTTGGATTGTACTTGACATAAACTCTTTGTTTTAATCTAAGTCGTTATAACTTGGGTTCACTAAATTAAAGGCTAGATGTTTTGCTTTTTTGTGAGAATTTCTAGCATGTTCTCTTTTTTCTAAGCGACTCTAAAACACCTGTTATCGACTTTTAGTAATAAATAGACTAGCTGGTACATGTAATTTAATATAGTATCGGAGATAAGATATCTTAAATTTAACATCCGATTGACGCAATTAAAAAATAATTACAGTCTACTTCTATTCTACGTCTTAGATCTGTGAGAACCTATTCGTAAGGAGAAGTGTTACAGTATAAGTGAACTATCTGTCTTTTCTTATCACACTAAGTTTCTAAGTGAACTAACTAATGCATGCAATTTAATACATGGTTATCAGTAGGACACCTATCTTAGGTTGGTGCAGAGAGTTGTTTCGCTATGGTTACGATGTCGTCTACTGCAAAATCTTTTCCAGAACAACATACTCTTTATCTTTGTCTATCTCACATTTGTAATGTTCTTTTCTTTACAAAATGAACTGGATTAGGATGCAGCTCTTCCTTATTTTACATTGCATTTTAGCTTATTTTTACCGAGTGTGAGAAATTCATTTCCCCCAAAATTCATGAGAAAAGGCGCTTTACTCTTCTCCCTCACTGTCTTCTTTCGCAGCATCCATCACACCTCCTCCACCCAGCCGCCACCTGAACATTTACATTCAAACCCAAACATCCCAAATCTGTGCTGAATCTGATGCGAATGTGAAACTCGTACGCGAAGCGAATTGCCCTGCTCCTTCCATTGCTGCCCTTTAAAAATGCCATGTCCCCGTGATGCCCACCCTCTGTTGGGGAAATTGCTCAGACTCAGGACAATTTTTCCAATAATTGATATCAAAGTCTAAGGAGATCGAGCGATCGCCGGCAACACAAGTAACTCATCGAAGTCTAAGAGAGCTCATCAAGACCACGGGCGACGTATTTGATTCATCGAAGACAGATGTGCCCGTCAAGCCGACGACAAGAGACGCCATGATCCTGATTCAATACCCGATATTAAGCGAAACACATTACGGTATATGGGCCGTCAAGATGAAGTTAATCTTGCGTTCGCTAGGGATTTGATCGGTGGTCGAAGATCGAGACGACGACGGTGACAAGGATCAAGACACGATGGTGGCTATTTCGTAAGCTGTGCCAGATAACGTAATGATGTCGATCGCCAGATACGGACTCGAATACGACTAAGCAACGGAAACAAAACTACTTCTAACGAAATGTTCATTAATTGCCGGGGAATTTAAGCGCAAACGGCTTGGACAATTTTGCTGCGACACGATTCTCCGGCCATGCATGGCCAACCATCGATCTCTAGCTCAGAGTTCATACCCCCCAGTAGTACCTTAAGAGGAATGTAGCAGATCACGAACACAGGAGCTTATTCCAATCCACGAGAGTTCGACCTCTTTCAGAAAGGCAGGCGGTCGCATAACTACACCAAGCAACGCATATCCCGGTGATCTGATCGATATGCACGGCGTGTGAACTCAACAAGCAACCACCGACCGCGTACGCAAGGGCGGAGCTGGCGGCGATCGAGCGGACGGGAAAGCGCGCTGTGCATCGCATAAGAGCAAGTTTAATAAGGCTGAGCTATAAGGGAATTCACGTCAGTATAGTCTTATGTGGAGGGGAGAGAAAAGGAGAGAGAGAACCAAGCCGGCTCCCATGCAAGAGTCAGACTATAACACAGGAAAAGATGCGTTATCCATGCATGTACCAATAGAACTAACTGCTATACCCATATATGTATTAAATGATTGAGAGCTCTTGTAGAGATAACTTATAGCCAGCTTATTGTATGAGTTGGCCGCATCTTACCTTTTGATGATATGGAAATGTATTGGAGGTAGCAGCTATCTATACTATTAAACTTGCTCTTAATTAGCGAGTAGCAACTGACCATCCTACATGCACAGAGCCTTTTTTCTGTTTTAGTTTTGGCTTCTTAAAAAATCAAAACAAATAAAATAGTTTTTTCAAATAGCTTCTTAAAACTGTTTAGTATATATTATCTATATCGATATCTTTATAATCCATTATCATATCAGAAAACATAAATAAAATCCACTGCCCACAGCCCTAAAGGTCAGGGCCATGTCTGTCTGCTGAGAAATTGCCAAAGAGAAAAGGCCCAAAGGTGTGTGCACGTCGACGAGGGCCCCCGTGTCCCCGTAGCTGTTTCCTCCATCCGATGCATAAAGCCTCCAATTCTGCTCTCTTAACGAATAATAATAAGGGTTACACGACTATAAAGTTGCTCCACTGCATCATGTTTTACGGTTGTATTACGACTACCAGGCTTTTACGGGTCAATGCATACATTATCAAATATCAACTACTATATATATATATGTCCAAATGGCGCACATAGATATGACGAGCTTGCATACATTAGTTTTTTTTTTCTCACTCCTCTTAGGGAAAAAAATAGGAGCGAGTAAAAGTTTGAAGAAAAAAAATCGAAAAAGAGATGATGTTTTTGGGCCACTAGAATTTGTAGGTTAGTGTACTATGTTAGACATGTATGCATCAGTCCGATGACAAGTAGTGATAACTCAATTCCGGTGTTCCTTGCAAGCAAGGGCCATGCCGCTCGCAGCTCCTTTTGACCACTTTACGATCATCGATGATGTAGCTTTACTCACCAACATCTTTTGACTGTGTGCTAGCTTCTTGCCGTTGGATACATAGCTCGGCCACCATTTTGCTCGGCGATTCATCTCGACGTCCGACGCACGCTGCGTAGTGTGTGATCTACGGTAGTTTGAAGCGTGGGCAGAAAAACGGTAGATAAACGTACATGTGCCTTTTGGACATGTACAATAAAACATGTCAATTATCTGTAAATATATGTCATATAAAATTTTAGATGATATGAGAAAAAAAAAAGATTATGTCTACTATTGAACACAATTCTTGTCTGTACATGTACTTCTGGGGCTTCCTCCTGTTACCCTTTTGCCACGCGAGCATGGCATATGTATTTCTCTCTTTTTTATTCTCTTAGTCAAACTGACTGACACAAACGTACCATTGGACTACAAGGCACGTACATGGCCCTATTCTTTTCGACTATAAACACCAACATTTAGGTTCAGCTTCTTTTAACCGTAATAAAAAAAATGCCCTCTTAATATATATATACACCTTGCATACATCGATAGAAAAATTACATAACGTTATAACGTTTTTCTCTAAACAAACGGTATAACTTATGCCTATGTGATCTTATCTGATTTTTTCTATCCACTTGACTGGCTTCATCCTTATGCCTTCAAACTTATTCTCAACCTCTCGCGCCATGAGACAGTGACTCTCTCTCCACTGAGCCACGACTCTCCCTCCCTAGCGTCGGTGCGGCTCGGTGGCGCGGCTCGCGGCTGATGGAGATGGTACGGCATGGCTCGCGACTAAGTAGAGGATGACATGGCACAGCTCGTGGCAAGGCTGAGGACCGCACGGTGAGGCAGAGGACAGTGGCGACTCACCCCAACTGCACACGCACGCCACGTATGGCATCAGCTGCGTGGAGCCCCACAGTTTGACGCCATCCACATCGCCATGAGTAAGCAACCTTCCAATCATTTCTTATTGTCAAGTGCCACTACACATCTGCATTTGCTTCTTGCCCGACTCACTCTTCAAATCTCTCTGCATCTCTATGTATCCATGTAGTAAGCTCCCCTTCCAAGAATGCAGCTACTGGGGTTAGCTTACTGGTGAATGCCGCTGATGGCTCTAAGCAGCAAACAGTAAATTTCACGAGGTTTTATAAAAGTTTTACATGGTTTTATGACTAATTTTTATAGTGTTTTATGTTTAAATTGATTAAGTTTTATATGGTTTTATGTTTAAGTTTTATGGTGTTCCATAAGATTTTATATTTAAGTTGACTAATTTTTATAAAACATATTTAAGATTCTATGAAAACTTTATAAAACTTAAATAAAATAGGATAAAACTTGCCTATACCGCGCGAGCCCTCCGCCGAATTAAAAAGCGGAGTAGTAAAAAAAAGATGAAGCCAGTTCGAGCGGCCGGTTATCCTATGGTGGCATAGGCAGAGGCAGCTACGCGGAGGCCGAGCCTCTCTGTCAATAGCTAGCCATGCATGCACATAGCACAGCCGGGCCTTTGCTTCCAAGGCGGTCAAGGGTGCCGTCCCCCGCCGCCCGTACCATGCCTCCACCTGTAAAACGCACTACAAACACCACGTCACCATCACCACACAGCACCGGCGCTACCGCTGCTCCTACTGCACCATGCAATGGCAAACGCCCCGCTCCAGCACGAAGCCAAAACCACGGAGTAAAAGCATCTCTCCCCTCTCTCTCTCTCTCTACATACATGGCCCCTCCTCGAAACCCACATATAAATATTCCGCGCCTCGTTGCCCGTGCGTCCTCTCTCTCTTCTCTCTCCCCCCTAGTGGCAGCGCCTAGTACCGTCTTCTTCTTCCTCTATTATACTGTCAGCCTCCACCGCCCCATTCTTCACCTCCCAGGAAAAACCCTTCGCCTACAGCAGCTCTACGCTCTCGAAAAAAAAAACTCACCTTGAGAAGTTACTATTCTGACCATGGACATCGACATCTCGCATCACTACCCATGGCTCAACTTCTCCCTCGCTCACCACTGTTAGTCATCGATCTCTGCGTTTCTACTGCATGTAAGGGTGTTTTCGTCATCTACGTACGGGGCGTCATGCTTACGCGTGGCTGTGTGTGTGTGTGCAGGTGATATGGAGGAGGAGAGGGGAGCGGCGGCGGAGCTGGCCGCCATAGCCGGTGCTGCGCAGCAGCCGAAGCTGGAGGACTTCCTCGGCGGCGGTGGCAACGGGCGAAATGGTGGCGGCCCGGTTTCTGGAACGACCGAGGCGGTGGCCGCGGAGCTGTACGACTCGGAGCTCAAGTTCATAGCCGCCGGCTTCCTGAGCAGCGCGGCTGGAACGGCGCCCGCGCCGGCGGCTCCTCTAGAGCAGGCCGACGCGAAGCTGGCTCTGACGGCTCCGGTGGCTCAGGCGCCGGAGCAGAAGAAGGCCGTGGACTCCTTCGGGCAGAGAACGTCTATCTACCGTGGCGTCACAAGGTACGAAGTGATCGATCGATCTATAGGCCAAAGGGCCAAAGAAACCTACAAAAATGTGCCCTGTTTGGGTGCTTGAGCTATTTGCATGCAAACTCCTGGTGCATGTGTGCTACTTCGTTCACAAGGTCGTTCACAGTTAAGTAGATGCAAACATGCATGAATACATACACAGATGCTATTATCTTTTTCTTTGTGGTGATGGTGTAGATTGATTCATACACAATTCATCGATAAAGGCAGAAATGATAGAACTAGTTGATTGTGTGAAATAAGCTGCCTCTTTTTTCAAGATTTCTTTTTTTTCGAGAGATTGTTCAAGTTTTATTTGCACTATAGGAGTGCATCTAAATTTTAGTGGCTGTTTTTGGTGATGTTTAGGCACCGGTGGACGGGTAGGTACGAGGCGCATCTGTGGGACAACAGCTGCCGACGTGAAGGTCAGAGCCGCAAGGGCCGCCAAGGTGAACACACAATACTTACCGTGCATCTTTGCTAGCCTAATGCGAGCATCTTTGATGTATATATGTATATGGCTAACTTATGCGTGTCGATGTTTTTTAACATGGGAACTTGGTGATATGTTTCTCATTAATGGTTGATGCTTCTGGTGTCCTCTTCAGTGTACTTGGGTAAGAAACCGAGGCTTCTAGTTCTTCTCTAAAACATTTATTGTATATATAAAAGATGCGATGAATGATGACAAGTGTTGGTACTACATGAAATAGGTGGCTATGATAAAGAGGAGAAGGCGGCGAGGGCGTATGATCTTGCCTCATTGAAGTACTGGGGTCCTAGCACCACCACGAACTTTCCGGTAAACACACAGATAGATGGATTACATGCATGCATGATTGAAAGAACTGATGATGATGCAAGAGTGTATAGTAAAAGCATGAGCATATCTACGCGCTGGATGTATCTTTTATGGGGCAAGTGTTCCTTCAGGTTGCCGACTATGAAAAGGAGCTTGAGGAGATGAAGCACATGACACGCCAGGAGTTTGTAGCTTCACTTAGGAGGTATAGGCTAATGATGATCACCCTTCTACTGTTGTAACATTCTATGCTTGCTCCCTTGCATGGCCACTATATTCTATGCATGCGTGCTTCATCATTTATATATACTTAATACTAATTTGATGAAAAAATGTAATCTGGCGCAGGAAGAGTAGTGGATTCTCTCGTGGTGCTTCTATATACAGGGGTGTCACAAGGTTCATATTCCCTCCATCTTTCACTTGAAGTTGTATATGTTTGGCCTTTCGCATGTTGTCATCTAAAAAAGGTATTGTTTTGCATGCAATCATGTAGACATCACCAGCATGGGCGATGGCAAGCAAGGATCGGAAGGGTGGCTGGTAACAAGGACCTTTACCTCGGAACATTCAGTGAGTGTAAATTTTTCATGTTGTAATATTGTGGTGTTCGCGATATGTTGGGCTTGAATTTTAAAATTTGTTTCGTACTTGGATGCATGTTCTCTAGCTTACTTGCTAGTACGTACTTGAAATATAGCTTCATATATGTGTGTGTGTAATTATGAATAGATTAACAGTTACGCATACAAATTTCTTCTTTATTGACAACGAAATTTCTAGGAGGGAGCACGTGTTGGCCCCCTCCTAGAGAGCATTAGTCATCTTTTTATTTACCCTCGCATTACAGGCCTCGCACGTAGGTTCCATCTTATTTATAATCTGTACGTACAAGCCTTGCAGCTAGATTCGTCGACATATTTTTCGTAGGTCAAAAACATCTACTTTGACCAGAGGTGTGCGTGTGTAGAGGCATGCTCGCATTTGATTCAAATTTGTCATCTTTTGCACCATACATGATGGTTTGGGGCTAGCTTTATGCAGGGGAGGAAAAGAAGAAACCGTGACCATGCATGTATGGTTAGATTGCAACCTGAACACTTTCTTTCGTCGTGCACTGCATGTAGCAACCTGTGTTTAGAGCATTATTACTGTTTGGCGCTCGGCTTTCCACAAAGCATGTGGCCGGTGATTATATTAGTAGTACCCATGGTACATTATTGTACGTACTGTTGGACTTAACTAAGCTCACCATACCCATGGTTCTGTCAGAAGCAGCTTAGTCCAAAGTCTTGATGATGATTCAACTTGCATTGCCGTCTAGGAACTGGAAAGCTCATTGCATATATCTTGTGCATACGTTTGGTTAAGCCCATGAACCATATGTTTCATATGAAAAACACTGACCATGCTTTCTAAAGTGACAAATTAGTGTTGATTTTAGTGCGAAAACTTACAGTGAAGAATGCCACTTCCTTTCCTGTATATGCATATGCTACTCGCCTACTCCAACAACTGATGATGTGTTCTTTGTTTACGTAGGCACTGAGGAGGAAGCTGCAGAAGCCTATGACATCGCAGCCATCAAGTTCCGCGGACTGAATGCTGTCACCAACTTCGAGATCGGCCGATATAACGTCGAGAGCATAATCAACAGCAACCTCCCAATCGGGAGCATGTCGGGCAACCGGAGCAGCAAAGCCCTGGAGTCCACTCCGTCGAGCTCCTCCGATGCCATGCCCGTCGAAGCGGCAGGCTACACCAGCACAGCGCCATCCTCGCTTGCGTTCACCGCCCTTCCCATGAAGTATGACCAGGACTACCTGTCATTGCTAGCTTTGCAGCATCACCAACAAGGGAACCTGCAGGGGTTGGGCTTTGGTCTCTACAGTTCTGGAGTTATCCTAGATTTTACTAATGCCAATGGAGCTGGTGCAATAGCACATTGCTACCCTAATGGTGTCTTACATGAGCAGCAGCAAGAGCAACAGGATCAGTTTCAGTCACAGAGCTCCAACAGCTGCTCCTCCATACCATTTGCCACACCTATAGCTTTCAGTGGGTCCTATGAAAGCTCTATGACACCAAGCCCGTTTGTATACTACCCAAATGTGGCAGCCTTTCAGACACCAATCTTTGGAATGGAATGATTTGGGGTGGTGGCATTTTGCATGCAAAAGAAGGCCTGATCCTGATGTGATGAGATCAAAACTGACATAGTTCTCAGACAGAACCTAAAAGGGAGGAAAACAGAGGTATGATGCAAACATAGGAAACAGCATGCAGAATGCAGGAGGACACTGACAAGTCAAGAGAGGGGAGAAGACTGCGCTAACAAAGTGATGCAGCAAGCATTTTTCCCTTTCCCTTTTGTAGCTTTGGGTTTTTACCCTGCTTTTGTCATCGCTGAGCTTTGTTACCCTCAGCTTCTTTTGAACTTTTCTTTCTACTGACATGATTCTGCAAGTGCCATCATAGCTTAGCCCTGTACAATGGAAGCAGGAACGTCTTTGTAGCTTTTGCTTATTTTCTTTTCTCCTTTCCTCGATCGCTTTATTGGCGCCCTACTGCTGTATGCTTCGCGCGGGGGGGGGGGGGGGGGGGGGGATACGTTCGAGCTCATATTTACTGAAGAAGTTGTCCACAAATATAGCGCTGTAACTCTGAATTGTTAGCTTGCTGGTACCAGCTTCATCGATCGTAAGAAATGCATATGTGAATATACCTTGGTGCTGAAATAAGTATACTCATCATGGATGCTGGGTCTCAGTATATGCCAGTATATATGTTCATGCTGGCAGGCGTAACACATGCATTTTCCTGTGTGCAAGCTCACTGCTATACTACAGAGGTGTCTACCAGGTTATTGATCATATGACTTAAGCTGTCCCCTGGGATGCAATCATTCTTGGGAATCTTGGCACGCTTGGCTCATGCCGTCATGCGAGCGAGCAACATTCTCCATCCTTTGATGCGTGTGCGGGGAGAGGAAAGTCTCCGGCACAACGACCTCACGCTACGTACGTACGTCAAAAGACACGCCGGCTAGCTGGCGCTCAAAACCTTTGTACTCGCCTTTTTGTTTCCTTGTTCCAATCGGCCGGTCATATGCACCTTGTAGGCTTAGACAATGTACAATGTCGCGTAGCGCGCATGACACATTATTGATACGTGGCAGCTCTGTGACGCTGCATGCCTCGACACGTGCCTTCTGCACGCTTGCTGCGTCGCGTCACTCGTGCGTGCTACTGCCACGCACAGTATCTCAGCGGTTTCTTCGGTTGGAATTCGCGTGCATCCTTCGTTTTTGTGTGGGGACTGGGGAGATTGGATCATATACCGTCCCTTTAGGGCCTGTTTGGATCGTCTAGAACTAATTATTAGTTCACTAGTTGGTGGACTAAAAATTAGGTGACTAAACTTTAGGTGACTAAGGTGGTGATCGGTTCGGCTGAAAGCCTCATGGCTGAAAACACTGTAGCTGGCTGAAAAAAGCACTGTAGCTGACAGAGGCTTATTTACCATAATTAAATTTAAAAATAGAAAAAACATATTAGCCCATCACGTATAATGTAAACAAATACAAGGAAAAAAAGAACCGGTAAAAAAACTCAAAAAAAACCAAAAGTTCAGAAAAAGACGAAATTTATGAATAGTGCAAAAATAAGCTGAAGCCAGAAGCTGAAGCCATATTGATCAGGGCCTAAAAATTAGTCAAGTGCTGTTTAGATACATGGACTAAAAGGTGGTGACTTTCATGGGCAAAGACATTTATACCCCTATATTTGTTAGTGTGTTGCATGTGGAGTAGTGGAGAAAGGGTAGCGGGGGTATTTTCGTCTTTTGCTGTTTGGTACCACCTTTTAGTCCACAATTAGTCCACATTTGCCAACTACTGAACTAATAGCTAATTGGGGATGAACTAAAAATTAGTCCAGATATTAGTTCATCTGTTTGGATGGACTAGACCTAAACTTTAAGTGACTAAAAATTAGTCAAGGGATCCAAACAGGGCCTAACGTTGGGAAATTGAGGATTTACCCTCCACATCTCAATGACACGTAGAGTCATCATAAGTCAGACACATGGGCCAGGAGGGTAAATCCTCAATTTCCATCTAAATGGAGGGTATATGATCAATTTTTTCTTTTGTGTGGGCCGTGGGGCAACTTGGCACTCTGCTGCTCCACGTGGAAAACGATGTTCATCAACAATCCGGTGTCTCCCCTTCAAGTTCATTCCGGTGGATAAGGGCATCCATAGTGTATATAACTCAAGGGGTCTTAAGATGGGTCCCATCTAAACCTTAAGGCCGACGTTTTAATGTATATAACCCAAGGGGTCTTAAGATAGTCCCACTCGGCAGATAAAGAAAATTGTATTTTAATGCTTTTGGCCAGGTCTTTAGCTTGAGGACCAGCCTTAAGCCTTTTTTGCTTATGGCCTACTTAAGGTCACCCCTGTAATGTATAAGGTCGATCTTGAGGTGGCTTATGACTCTCTATTTTCATACACTACAGATGCCCTAAGTAATTGTGGACCAAAAACCAAACCAAAAACTCCATCGTATGAATGCGACCACACCAGTGTGTTTTAATGAACCATACATGGATCCTGAGGTGTAAGTAGCTGATTTCTCCAAGACCCACCTCATGTCATCTGTTCCATCCATCGGTGAACTGAAATTGAGTCACTATTAAAGTATGATCTGTATTCGGACCGTGTCCAAACTGGACACGTGCACCGACCGACAACACATTGATCTGGTCTCGTTTTGTATTTTCGAAGGACTTCTATTCCCTAGCCCTATATATGCAGGGTAGACGATGGTAGCGCCGAATTCGGCGATAGCGATGATAAACAACAGCGAGTGGCGATGCATTTTGGACATTGGCATAGACAAAGATGGGGTGGAGGTGGCTAGTAGTGGCAGAGTTTGGCCAAAATAGAGGAACAACGTGGTTGCACTACATTGACAATGTGGCAAAACTGACAATGGCTTAACCATCTAGGGAGTGATGGGAGTACGGTGGTGGTGTTGGCTTGGCTAGGAATGGTCTGAGGAGGGTTGGCTACGGTGGCCGTGGGCGACAGAGCAACGGAGCACGAGGATGGTGAGCTAGAGACGGTGAAGCTAGGCAAGGAGTTATGGATTAGCTTTGTAGTGGTGGGGCAAAGCTATGGAGGCGAGTAATTGGACTTGAATAGAGGCGGAGATGAGGAATCGATGTTGGGCTCACTGGTGGGAATTTGGACGTCAGCCTTGGTGGCGCGGCGCGGTTAGAGTTGGGGAAGGAAAGGTGGCTATGGGTGTAGAGCGGTGTGGAAACAGGATGAGGAAGTCACAGGGCTTGGCTAAATAGACGACGAAGATGATGGTGCTAGGGATGGCGCTGACGCATGCTCGGCGAGGTGGGCACGCATGTTTAGTATTGTAGTGGCAAAGTTGGCGAGCGCGTTGGTGGCGTGGGAAGCATTGCCTCTCCACTAGCGTGGGTGAGCAAGGTTGCTGCAGTGTGTGTCCAACAGTTGGCGGTGTGGACCGACGACGCTAGTGCGGCGATGTTTAATGCCGATGCAAGGTGGCGGGATGAGGTGGTGTGGTGCTGGTGCAGCCTTGGCGTGAATGCTGGTGACGATTGAGAAGGCGGTGCATGTGAGCGCGAACAACGTCGCGGCACGCGACAACAACAACAGGGGTGGTGGCGGAGTAGGTTGAGTGCGCCTTTGAGTTTGGAAAGCGCATTTCCAAAATGAGAAAGCGATTTAGTCTTAGCAACTTTTTATATTTGACCAAAACTTTTAAATTCAAGCAAAATTCAAATAATTTCAAAAATTTTAAGTTTTGGGGTTGTTTCAAGACATCACTCATGTTCGAACTCATTAGGCTCACGAGCTTAGGTGTAGACTTAAGTTTGGCTCATTTATGGTTCAAGACAAGCTCAAATTAAACTAGAGAGAACTAAGCTCGAGGAGCTTGTCTAGTTTTTTTACAGACCTTCGTGTGGCCTCTCATCTGATGTGGGGTTGCCATGCATAATGCGACACTACGAGGGTGCCATCGAAAATTTTTCCATCCAACCAGTCCCAGCGCTTTGATCCAACGGCGAAGCTGCGACTCTGGGCGAGCCGCGGATCGCGATCCGCGTGATGTTGATCCTTGGCCGCTCGTTTCTAATCGAACGAAAAACACCGCGTGGCTTGGAATCCCGCGGGACCCACAGCGGATTTGACGCGTCGAGCGATATACCAATTCGAAATTTCCCCTTTCGCATATTGGAAACTTCGTGAAACTGAGATTCCGCCGCAAGTAAGTCACGGGCCAGGCAGTTCATTTGAAATCCTTTCGGGCCGGGCCGCATTAGATGGCCACTTGGCTCGGCCCGGAATTGCCGATTTCTGGTCGCTGTGTCTGTGCTGGGCGTCGGCAGCAGCAGGCCGGCACACCTAAGGCCTGCATTGTGCACGCTGGATGGATCCAGTCACCCGCAAGATTGTCAGTATCACGATCTGTATCACATAATCTTACTATCATACAATTCTGTCGTACCGTCTTGATGCTGTATAAAATTATATTTTATGTTTATAAAACAATGGTGCAGATCTAATATATAGAGAGAGGACAATGCTTTTTTTTTTTTGAGGCATGACCCTACCGTGATTCTTCCACAGCCCGATCGTATGATTCCGGTCCTACTAGCACAAAGACCATCCTACGTAGGCCCTTGCTCGCCTCTGGAAGCCTGGCTGCAACTTCTGAAAAATGCGCCGATCCCTCGGTTTGCAGTTGCACGCCCGGCTCCATGGCGTGATCAGATCACATGGGTCTTCCGCCGCAGCAAGGTCCAACGCCCTAACCATTGTAGGCTTGCGTAGCTAGTAGAGCTTCTTGGTTGTGAGAAGGGGCTAGGGGACTAGTACGTACTTAAAGGCCCGGGGCAAAATTTCATATATGACACTTAGAAAGTTGCCATTTCGAAATATGCCACTCAGCTTTCTGAAATTCGAAATTTGCCATTCCAATATCTTCCTCTTTTGAAATATGTCATTATCACTCATTTTCTTTTCTATTATCTGCTTTTCCATATATTCCAAAGATGAACTGTCGATTTTGCCCCTTGTCTATTCCTATCATTCCTTCTTTCTTCACGTCATAGCTCCTCCCTCCTCCCCGGCTTCCCCCGGCGCCGCCCTCCCCAGCCGCGCCGCTCGCCTCCTTGCTGGCCCCTCCTTGCCGCGCCTCCGCGCCACTCCCCTCCTCGTTGGGGTCGTGGTCGAAGGTGGTTGTGGTCGGTCGAAGGCGGCCATGGTCGTGGTCGAAGACGGCTGTGTTCGTAGTCGAAGGTTGCTATAGTCGTGGTCGAAGGCTACTATGGTCGTGGTCGAAGGCGGATGTGGTCGTGGTGTTCGTGGTTGAACCGGCGAGGGGAGGGAGGAGCTCGGGGCGGCGGGGAGGTCAAATCTGGCACCAACGGGGGTGGGGAGGCCGCCGGGGGCGAGAGGGTGGAGCTCGAGGCGGCAGGGAGGCCGGATCTGGCTCCGAGGGGGCTAGGGAAGAGGGAGGAGCTCGAGGCAAGAGGGAGAGCTCGAGGCGGTGGGGATGTCAGATCTGGTGCCGACGGGGTGGGAGGGAGGAGCTCGTGGTGGGCAGGGAGGAGCTCAAGGGCTCTAAGGGGGCGGTGCTGGAGAGGGGGGGAGGAGCTCCGGCGGGAAGAACGAAGGGATGAGAGGAATAGATAAAGGGCAAAAATGGCAGTTCATCTTTGGAATATGTGGAAAATCAAAGAATAGAAAAGAAAATGGGACAAAATGAGATAATGACACATGTCAAAAGAGGAAGAAACCGGAGTGGCAAATTTCGACTTTCAGGAAACTAGGTGGTATATCTTGAAGTGACAACTTTCTGAGTGACATATATCAAATTTAGCCAAGGCCTGAAGGCTGTACAGGAAGCACAGGTGTGAAGAAGCTTAGCTAGTTATTTTATGCTTCACTGCTACGGTGGCTAATATAAATGAAATCAATACAATATGTATTATAATTGATTTCTAGATTCTGTTTAAAAAAAACACTTTATTTAAAAGATAGGTAATGTAAAAAAAATCATTTGTTATAGAAAAATAGTTTTCAAACTCATGGCAGAACCCATTTTAGAATTGTTAGAGAATCTCAGAGCTCATTGGCCCGATAGAGCAATGCTGCAATGTACAGTAGTACTCATGACGTGGAAGTGTATGTACGTACGTTTGATTGATTGGTACAGATTAGAAAGCAGAACGTTGGATATAGATCTTGTGGTAAGAAATTATGACAAAGTTTATTGAAAAGTTTGACAAATTCATGTTTTGAACTTAGTGAATTCCGACAAAAATGTAGTTTTAAAAAAATTAGAAAATTGGCAGAGATAAGCAAATTGCTTTTTCGGTAGGTCTAAGATGGCATGAATCTTGTATTAAGAAAAGTATATTTTAGAAGTTAATATGAACAGAACGATCAATCCTACCCAAATAAGTTCCATATGCCACACGTATAAGTAGTACTGTATGGATCGAGGCGTTTTATATCTTTAAAGAAAATTGTAAATCACTTTTGAGAAAAAAATATACAAACTTCTTTTATCTTTGAAATGGTCATCTTTGAATTAACCAATGGATGGTTCAAAGATATATGTTACGGTGTTACCTGTCACGTGCTTGTACTTCACGTCATGCATCAAGTTGCTGATCTTGACTAAACTAAAGGAGATGTGCACCAAGATGGCCATATCAAAGCTTCAAAGGGCATGAAGTTGCTAGTGTTGCATGGTTTGCATTTCGTTATTTTGACTACATAAATTCATACACTCGATAAATTGATCATAAACAACAGCGCAACCTCAGAACCATCTTTTGGTAGCGTGATAAAATTATGGGTGAATTTTTTTTGCTGTGGTTTATAACTTTTAGTTTAAAATTTTGAATTCTGACGGTTCACAAGAGAAAATATGAAGAGAGAAAGATACTCATGTCTAATTTTGGTCGATATACATAAATTCGATATAGTGTCTATTACAATTGACTTGTAGATCCTGTCTTGTAAAGACACACTATTTGAAAGTTAGTTACTATAACATAAACCATAAGCCCAAAAGAACTCAGCCATAGACTCCACCTATAAAGTTTAAATTTAGATGTCCATCTTTATGCACACGTGAGTGCATCTCAGTAAGAATTTGGTTTGGTCATGAATTTACTTGCGGTCTCCGTATTTCTAGACGTATGTTAAGATGATGTATTTATGTGTATAGGTATGTAATGTGTGCGCATGTGTGCCTGACTATAATAAAAAATGCACGGAATAGGGAATTTAGTTTGGATGCAACTATTGATCGGCCGTGCGTCCTAAGGGCTCCTCGTGCGCACACCCAAATATGGATAAGCGATAAAATATACGCTCCCACTGTTTCCTTTTCTGTCCAATGACCCCTGCGCAAAAAAGTGTTTCTAGCTACACGGAGCGTGCGCCTATGTAACTCGGTTTTTTTCCCGCACAGCCTTAGCCCACCAAGGCCCACCTGTGAATTCACTGCCCCTCTTCTTTGAAAATTGTCTGGGAAGCAAATCGGTTTACATTGCAAAACAAATCATGAAAACTTAAGAGCAAACTGGTACATGTATTAGAGCAAATCTGTTTAACTTCAAAAGCAATTAGTATAAATATAAGTTGTTTCACTTTATAAAATAGAATTGGAGCGTTGAGCCCTTTGATTCTAAAAATAAGAGCAAATCAACATAAATAATGAGAAGAGCAAACCATAATAAAAATAGGAGCAAATTCCTGCAAAATTTGAGAGAACTTCAAGGGATAAAATTGAAAAGGTAAATAAAGATGTCAGGAAATTTAAGTATTTTGAAAGCAAATTACTACAAATTTAGGAATAAATAGAACAAAATTGGAAAGCAATTCAAGATAATTTCCCAAGCAAAATCAAAATATGTCAAGGAGCAATTCAAGTTATGTGTGAGGCAGCATTGTCACAGCTCAGTTCACCATTCAGCTAGCACAGACTGAGTTCGCCTCGACACCAAATCACTCCTATCTCACTATCACTTCGCCAAGCCCCCGTCAGCATCACCCCAATCCACACCGGCCAGCCATCAACCCAATTGTCTCATGCTCGTCGCCATCGCTCGCTCACAATGCGGTGTAGTCCATCACCTCGTAGCTTGCAATGGCGCTCCTAGACAAGAGAGAGAGGATGCATGCAAAAGGCTCAATGGTTTAGCAACTGCATTGGTAGTGAACTAGACCCCTCCAATGCAACGGCGAGGAGCCGAGGACCAATCGGTGACAAGGATGTGTTCATTGGAATACCAAGGCTTTGGAGATTATTTGGTCTGATGCATTGTGCAGTGAGGGATTAGAGATAGAAGTTGGAAAGAGAGACAGAGGAGACAAGGATGCAATGGCCTCACCATCTGTAGAATAACGATTTTTTTGCCACACGTGCCTAGCATCGGGTGGCTCCAAACTCCGAAAGCATCTATGGCTGAGCGTGTGCGTTTCGGAGAGCAAATAGATGCACACACGTTTTTTTTGGCTTTTCTGATTTAGTTTCCCTTGTTAAAATAAATAGCGGAAATCCCTATATCCGCACAGGCGTTTTTTTGGTTCGTAGACACACACACCTCAGTGAGCAGTCGGATTGAGAGCAAGCCATCAGGAACATCCACGCGTGGCGAGTCAAAAACGGATGGCGTCATCCATTTTTTGCCTTGCAAGGCTGGCTAATATAGAAACACAGCATGTGTATAGGATGTTGGGCTCCACTCATTTATTTAGTTCCACTTCCCCTTCTCATGTCCCTCTCATCTCAATGTCACTTTGCATGAAAAAAATTGTAACCACCTTCCTCTACTACTACTAAGGCTCCATTGGTTGGGCCTCATCATCGGTGTACCTACATGTGGCAATACGAGCCAAGCTACCAAGGCAAGGAGTCTTAGATGAGGTGGCATGGATTGCCATGACGATGGGGCGGTGCCAACCAACACAATCAAGGAGCTACAATTTTTTGGTTTGGGATTTTAACAATTTTGCTAAGTTTATCTCAACTTGCTTCTAGATTTATACTAATTTGGTTTCTTTCAGGGTGATTTCTTCATATGATTTTTGCATTACTTTTTTGCTCTCGAATTTGCTTTTAGAATTATGTTAATTTGCTCTCAAACTTATCCTAAACTTGCTTTTCAAACTTATCATGAATTTGCTATCGACATTATCTTGAATTTGCTCTCAGAATTACGGTGATTTACTCTAAAACTTGTCTTGAATTTGTGCTATGAATTATTCTAATTTGCTCTCAAACTTATGCCGATTTGCTCTAAATATTATCCTGAATTTGCTTTGAAACCGTATCCTAGGTAAAGAAGATGGACGGGCGCATTGACAGGTGGGCCTTTGATGGGCCCTAGGCATGTGCGGAGTGCACGGAAGAAAAACGTCTGACTCATGTCCATGTGGAAGAAACTCTATTTTTTTGGTTGCTAGTTTGTTGTTTTGTTAAAAATGGTTGTGCGTGCGAGAACGTAGACACGTGCACGCACAAAACGTAGCCATGTCCAATAAATAAAACTACACAACCCCATCTCACATACTGATATACACAATGGTCATGTTAACAAGAGTAGCTGTCCTGAACCGAAAACAATCGATATATATGGCGAGCTTCAAAACACGCCGCACTTTGTCACCACCCACCGCCCATGCCGCCACCGCCGAAATCACCGCCTGCCGCATGCCCATGCCCGTCTCCGGAGAAGTGATGACCGCCGCCATGGTCCGCGCCATGTCCATGTTGATGGTGGTGCCCGCCGCCATGGTCCGCGCCATGTCCATGGTGATGGTGGTGTCCGCCGCCATGGTCCGCGCCATGTCCGTGGTGAAGGTGGTGCTGCCCATGCGCATCTCCGGAAGGGTTGTGGCTGGCAGTAAATGAAAATTTGCAAACTTAGTGCAGGCTATTAACATCTTGTTGTGATACGAGAGTAAATACGAAGCAAAGTTAAATTGAGTGAACGGTTCTGTATATTGGCTCAATCCAACATGAAGCATGTTTGGTTTTACCTATGATGGTCGCCGTAGTTGCCGCCGCCACCGTCATCCCCACCACTCACGTCCGGCACGTCGCCGCCATCATCACCGCCACCATCAGCACCACCGGATCGTCGACGCCGGTGTTTATCCTTTTTCCTTCTTGGCTTGTCTTCCGGCCCGTCAGAACAATTGAACACGGCGATCGCCGCGATAGCTAACAACGCAGCAAAGCCGAACCCGAGCAGGACCCAATTGCCAGGAGCACTTGGCACGGAATTGGCAGCGAAGTCGTTGCCCGCAGCAAGAACTAACACACGTACCATTCTACAGATTGGTAAGCAGACTTTGCTTGCAGTGCACAATTGTTAAACTGAAAATAGCTTCGAGGCTAGGCGTCGAAGAAGAAGAATAAGAGTTGTTCATATAGGCAGAATGAAACCGTTGTTGAAAAAGTCTTGACGCGTTGCTTTCTGACAAACTTGCAAATTTGTACCGACCGTGCAGTGACAGACTTGCAAATTGAATTGTCCTTGCACGCTGGATGGACAGTAGTGAATAATTGCTGGATTTGTACCGACTTTGTTTGAAACATATGTGTGGAATGGGGAGAGCCGTGCGTTGACAAACTTGCAAATTAAATTGTCCTTTTGGTTGTTCTTGGCTCTTGAGAAATCTGCAGGCAAGACCTCTGAAACCGCTGCTTTCCACTGTTTCTTCGACGGCAAGACCTCTTGCGAAGTCGAAGCGCAGAACTTCAACAGCAAGTTCTTCGAAGGTGGTAGGCCGGTGCATGGTGGATATTTGCCGCCCAAAATTTCCCTCGTTTCCCCATAGAGGTGGTTTGTCAGAGGGTGAGAGGGGCTCAGGCGGGCATCTGGTCAAAGCAATGCCTCTGTAGCTGTTGTGACCTAGTTCAGACTTCAGAGTTTGCACGGTAGCTTCATGTTGATCTAGTCTAGCAAGATTTTAAATTAATTCAAATCTACACAATACTAATATGTTTAAGACAGCGACGCTTGTATTGTGTGCTACTCACACGACTAAAGGGGACTGGAAGTGGTGACGGCATGCAGTGCATCGGCGGCGGACGAATAGGCGCGGTGACTCAAGTGGCGGGTGAGAGTGCGCAACAGAGGCTGGTGGTGGCTCATCGTGTTCCACCTAGGCGAGCGGTAGCGGACTAGTACGGGCGCAAAGAGCAGCAAGGAGTCGCTATTGAGCCCAAGGGTACTCTGGAAGATGTGTGATTTTTTATGGGTTTTTTATTCAAATCTGATGTAATTTGTTTGCAACTGTGCCGAAACTACTGGAAATATGAAATTTTGTTTGAAATTTGTTCACCTAGGTGGGCTCACCTAGGTCTGTAGTGTGCACGCTGGATGGATCCAGTTACCCGCAGTTGTTACTCGTCAGTATCACGATCCGTATCACATAATTTTACCATCATACGATCTTATCGTACCGTCCTCATACTACATAAAAATATATTTTATGTTTAGAGGATTAGTTCTGTAGGCAGATGAGTTCCATACGACACAGGTGCAAGAATATCGATTTGTGAAATGTTCAATGGATGGCTCGAATTGCGGCGCTATGCATGGAACCGGCATGGTACTTGTCAGTAGTCACCTACCTGCTTGTACGCCATCGAGTTACAGATCTTGACTCGGTTCGATCGGCCTCGATGCCTCTGAGTTCGGAATGAGCATGTGCACGCCCAGATCAAATGGCTTCAGAACCGTAGCATAATTTGCTTTCCATCATTGCTTTGCCAACATTTTGCTTCGTTCTTCCCTCGCAAAAAAAAAAAAGCTTCGTTCTTAATACATCCGATACACAGCTCTCCTGCGTATCTTGAAAAAAAAGGCTTTTGCTTTGCCTAAAGAAGTTCATATGCAAGTTCAATAAACTGATAAACAACCGCACATTCTCAGGATATCGAGAGCGTTCCCTTAAGAGCATATTTATCTCTTAGCATCTAAAATGGGTGCTAAAATCAACTCATCAACCCTCCCTCCACAATATCATTGATAGTTACTTTTAGTTTAACTCTTAGCATCATTTATAGGTGCTAAAGTGATACCAAAATATTTTAGATATGATTATTTATAAAACTAGCAAGGTGGCCCGCGTACTTGCACGGGCATCATCCTTAAAATACATTTAGATGACTTGGCAATACATATGTAATTTTGCTTTTAAAAATATATATTGTTGTAGAACTTTATTTGTGATATTTTAATATTATATATTATGTAACATCCCGAAAAAATTGAAATTGTAAAATTATGGAGCCTTGCAATATTTTGCAGTAAATCCTAATTTGATTTGGATTTCATGGTGTTTCTTCAAGAATTTTTGGTTGAGGTTCCCTAAAGTTGAAATAAAAAGGAAATATACACATGAGGAGGTAAATTTAAATTTTAATTTAGAATCTGAAAAGATGATCCAGAAATTAGGAGGAAGGGATTTAAATAAATCTGGAAATTATTTATGAAATTGTGCAAAGAAATAAACCCTAAAATATATATATATATTTATATATATATATAAAGAAAGAAAATAAAAGAACCAAAATGGGAAAAAAAAAAGCTGGAGCCAGGCCGGCCATCGCCCCGGCCCAGCTCCTGCGTGCACGGCCTTCCCCCCCCCCCCCGCGCGGCCCGATTCTCGCGCGCGGGCGCGAGCGCCACTGGCGGGCGGACCCCGCGCCCGTGTCCCTCTGGCCAGTGGGCCCTTCCGCTCGTCCGCTCTCTCCCCCTGGCACGCGGGCCAGTGCCCGATCCCTCGCTGCCGCTGGCCCCTTCTCACGCCAGCATCTTCCTCCTTCGCCCGCATGCGATCACGCCATCATGCGCCTGCGCAGCTCCTGCGCCGAGCGTCCCCGTGGCGCGCATGCCTCCGCCGAGCCATCTCGTCACCCGGTGGGAGCGCCAGAAAAGCCGACACCGCCTCTGGCTTCGCCGCCTCCGCCCCTGGATTGAGGATTTGAGCCACCGCCCACAGTGCTCTCTCCCCGGCTCACTCCTCCCTCTGCAGCGCGCAGCGCCTCCCCGCCCCGTGGCAAGCATGCCTCGCTGGGACGTCCCCTCGCGTGCGCGGCGCAAGACCTGCCCGAGCGGTCACGCGCGTGCATGCCATATCCCCCTTAAACCCGCTGCTTCGCCGCCTGCTGTTGCCTGCTCCGTCTGCCCCGCCGCTCGCGACATGACCGCACGGACGCCCCAACCGTTGCCCACTCCCTCCGCGCCTCTATAAGAAGCTTTGAGGGCGCCGCGGAGTTCCCCACGCCTCCCCCACTCGCTTCGTAACAGGTAAACGCCCCAGCAGCACTGTAGCCACCGGAAGCCCTCTTCTCCCCCAACTCCGGCGAACTAACCCCCCCGCGGTTTCTCTGTCCCAGAGCCCAATTCCTGGCGCTAGGACCGTCTCCAGAGCGTGGTGAAGCCTCCCCGACCTTCACTCGAGCTCTCCGACGTCCGTACTTCGCCGGCACCGAGAGCTCCTTCGAGTCGCCGCCGCCGCTCGACGCCGACCCACCTCCGGTCATCCTCAGTCCTCGCCGACTGCGCCACCGGACTCGCCGCAGCACCAGGATCCCCTTTGGCCCCTCCACCGAACCTCCCCGACACTCCCTCGCCGCCGGCCACCGTCGTCAACGACTCTTCGGCCCGACCCCTCTGCAGACCCACCTCAAAAGGATTCATTGCCCTATAGAGGTAGGCAAAGCCTCCCCGCTCACTTGGCTATCAGCGCTAACTCTTCCCCCCCCCCGTTCCCTCGGCCGCGCGCGTTCGAGCCCCCGGCTCCGCAGCGCGCCGAGGTTGAACATTTCTTTTATTTCGGTCTGACAGGTGGGCCCCACCTGTCAGCCACTGCATTCTCGAGTCACCGCTGACCGCTGGGCCCCACCGGTCAGTGATACATCTAAGCAGGGACCGTACTGACATGTGGATCCCATGAACAGTAACTGGACCCACATGTCAGTAGCACAGAGAACCGAAAAATAAATAAAAATGGAAATTAAAAAGAATCAGGAGGCTGACAGTGGGCCCCACATGTCAGGATTTGATTATTTTTGAATTTGACTGGAACCGAAAACTTTGACTGCTTATAACTTCTCCATTTTAGCTCCAAATTGAATGAAACAAATTTCTAAATTCGTTTAAATTCAAGATCTATCTAATGGAACCAGAACCATAATTTTTTGAGTTCATTTGAATTTCTGGTGATATTTTATTGATTGGTTGTTTTTCTTTTAATTGGGTTTTCCGTACGATTAAATAGCCTACGAGGCTCAAGAGGAAGATATCGAGGCAGCAGCACAAGAAGCACCAGACCACCAAGAAACTGACCCCTGTGACCAAGGCGAGTTAACATTTTGATCATTTTTGAACCTACAATTTTGCAAAGTACTTTCTTTTGAAATATCAACATGCATGCTGTTATTTCATGTGGCAAAATATGTTCATTTCCAGAAATGATAGCTATACACCTACTGTAATGCTTGCTTATAATGATCCGTTGAAATGTTTGGACATGTGAACCTTGTCGCCTTAGCAAAAACTTATACTATCATAGCCTTTATCAATAAGTCCCAATAAATATTGCGATGCCTAGTATTGCTAGATAAAACGGGGGTACATAGCTGCCCCAGAAACAACAATTGCAAAGTACGAAATGTTTTGTGGGCAGTCATGGATGGAATGACTGTAGTGGGTGGACACAATATTTTTACATCTGGAAAATCCTATAATTGCTTAAACACCTGGATGGATGGTTTGGGGGCGGGTATGTGGTGCGGTGGGAGCACAAATCATGAAATGTGGCAGAATCATCCGGGTGGCTTTAAGGACCGAATCTTGTCATGTCAACCCGTGTAAAACAGTACAACCACAAGTCTATAATGGGTACGATCTAGCTGAATAACTTGCAAGGGTTTAGTTCAGACATCACCGAGGGAAGTGGGTGCCAGGGTGTACTGGTTTACTCACAGTGAGGTACAGGGTGTACTGTACTCACACGGCGCAAGAGGGGGCTTCTGACTGTGGTGGTGTAACCCTTCAGCGGTGAAACCTCAGCGTGGGTGGTGTCTAGCTAGATCGGAGTAAGGTAAAGGCTTTATGATAAATTATCTGGGTCTCATGCCAAAGGAAGCATGTTGGCAAAAAGGATAGTTCATCTCTTGTGGTGAAAGTGTACAAACTCTGCAGAGTCAAAACTATTCGAATAGCCGTGCCCACGGTCATGGGCAGACATGGGAACTTACTAGATATAGTTCTGTTTCAAAAATCTGGGTGGGTGAAAATGGAAATATATAGGACCGGTGAGGGTCCTGGTTCGGAGTTGTCCTGGGCGTCGTCCCAGTGGTACATTAAGCGGCTATAACGCTGAAAAGATGCTATATGGCACAGGTGCCATGTAATGGTGGATGGAATCTGTGTCAAGAATATGATCAACCTACTTTATAAACAAAGGTTTTGAGTTTAAAATTGCTAGGTCTTAGGGATTTTCCTATAATTGTATTCAAAAGCACTCTCCGCAAAATAAAATGAGCCCCAGCCATCCATTGATAGCCATGCATGTATAATTATTGCATTCTGTGTGTTGGCTTGCTGAGCACGGGGTCGGAGTGCTCATTCTCGCTCTTGCGATACAATTCAGAAACAGGAGTTCAAGAACACTACGCCTATGAGGAGGCCCCCGCCAACATCGACGGAAGCAAGGGCGATAATTAAGGCGTAGGCCTCGGTGGTTAGGCATAGACAAGTAGACCCTAGGCGTTGTGTACATTTATGTTGCCAGGACCCTGGTAGCATATATTGTGCACATTACTCTACTGGTCGCTTGCCTGTGGATTTGGGTCTGTTTTTGCTATAATTTCCGCTGCGTTGATGTATTAAAGACAGTTGGCCTAGTCGGCCTCTTTTGTAAACTATCACCCGACGTGGTGTAATTCAGTTTATGTAATATATTGGATGATTATGCGATGTATGAAATGATTCAGCAATGTACCTGTGGGCACTAACTACTGATCCAGGGATTAGTGCAGTGAAACACAGTAAGATTTGGATTGAAAAATCCGGGTCTGACAGCGCTGGTATCAGAGCATACGACCGTAGGGTAAAGCCTTAGGATGGCCTAGGAATGCAATACTTATGAAAGCAAGAAAATAATTTCCAAAATCATAGTATAATGTTCTTACTCGTATCCTTCCTAGAATCTGCTCTACTCTATTCTTCATTACATTTGGAAAAGTACTAACATTGGAACCATAACGTTTACAGATGGCAGGAACGGGATATGAAGGGGACTGGGATTATTTGGGGCACGGTGTCTATGAAAACGAGTTCGCAAGCATCTTACGCAAGCTTCTACATTACATGGGCTACGACGAGCAACCTATCTACCGTGGACTGAAGGCTACTATAGGAGAAGATGAATCTTGGACCATGCAGGTCTACATCTACCCAAAAAGTGAACAAGAACAGCCTCATGTCTTTACCACGGAGCATCGGAGGAGTACCAGGGCGGACGCGATCCAGGACGCCGCGCGCCTCGCCGCGGCACGGCTGTGTGACATATATGAGACTGCCATTCGCCGCACGCCCTATCGTTTCTACCCATCGCGCCAGGACGGTGCGCGGTACAATGAGACGAACCTGCCGGTGGACGAGGACGACCCTGCGCTAACACACCAGGTCACTCTCACCAGGGCTATGGGCGCAGCCCACACCGCAGCCTTGGAGGAGATCACCCTTCTCCGACAGCGCCTTACCACTGGGCACGGCTCCAGGGTGGCGCTACGGGAGCAGCTCGCCAAGAGCGAGCAGGCCTTGGCGCAGGCCCAGGCAGAGGTGGCCGCCCTCCAAGCTCAGCTCCGACGGGCCTCCACCCCTGCAGCAGCTCCAGCACCGCCACCACCAGGATCCGGGCCCCGCACTCGGATGACCGCGCGTAAGAGCACGCGGCCTCCGGGTCCCCGGGCTGCACTTAGGGGGGGAGAGCCTCCCCAGAGCCGTAGCCCCCCACGCGCGCCCTCGGACGCCGATGACTCAGATCCGTCGGAGTTCAGTGGGAGTCGCTCCCGTTCCAGGTCCCCGCACTACAGCCCATCTGGCTACGGGTATCTGGAGGAGTAGATGGGGTTGTGATGTACTTGCAGTGTGTGATGCAAGTACTAAATTCATGTATCTTAGTTAATGTATCCATCCTTTTTATTTCGTAGTTGCGGACCTATGAACTTTAATTATTGTAATGTAATTGTAAGCCCAGCATCAATGCTGGCTATGTAATTGTTGACATGTTTAAGTGAATGGCTGGATACCGGCCTTATGTTGGAAATTGCCTCGTCTTGGTTTTACTGTTTTTCTTGTGCGGGTTGGCACCCCTTGTTTCCCCTATATACGAAACTAGCACTGAGTATAAGGCTACCACTGCAGATGGCCAGCCGAAGAACTACCAGGGCTCAGACTAATACAAACCCAGCCGAGGTAGACTCAAATCGTGGGGTTCTGCCGGAAGACCAAGGCAGAACTCAAGACCAGGGAAACGACAACCTTCCAAACCCTCCAGAACACCCTACAATGGCCCAAGTTATGGCGCAACAAACCCAGATTTTGCAAGCCATATACGCAGGACAACAAGGAAGCTCAGGAGGGCACAGAGCTGACTTAGGAGATTTCCAGAGAACAAGGCCAATAACCTTTACAGCGGCAGAAGAACCACTTGAAGCCGAAGACTGGCTTCGGGATATCGAGAGGAAACTGCGCTTAGTTAAATGCGCAGAAGAAGACAAAGTCATGTTCGCTGCCCACCAGCTGCAGGGTGCTGCAGCGGCATGGTGGGAGAATTACCTGGCCGCCAGGGGCCAGGAGGATACCACCACAGAAACTAGCGCACAAGCTATTTCTTGGGAAGAATTTAAGACCGCATTTAAGGCTAACTTTGTTCCAACCGGAGTAATGCGGATGAAGAAAAACGAATTCCGCACCCTCAAGCAAGGGAATAAGTCAGTTAATGAGTACCTCACTAAGTTCACCCAATTGGCTCGATATGCCCCAAAAGATGTAGCTGATGAGGAAGAAAAGATTGACCGATTCTTTGAAGGGATGAACGAAGAGTTACGGGTGCAGTTGATCACACAAGAGTTCACCAGCTTTCATCAGCTTGTGAACAAGTCACTGATTCTGGAAAATGAGAGGAATAACTTGGAGGCCAGTCGTAAGCGGAAGATGTCAGCTCAACGACCGCAGGGAAGATTTGTCCAAAAACTCTTTAATAATTCATCCTCTCCCTTGAAGCCTAATCAGTTCAAGACTTCAACCCCATCGTTCCGACCAGGAAGCAATTCTCTACAAGGTGGTCAATCTGCAGGATCAAACTCTATAGCCAGCTACAAGTGCTTCAGCTGCGGCGAACCAGGGCACTTCGCCAACAAATGTCCACAGAGGCAGAATGCCTCAGCCCGCAGCCAAGCTTCAGCACCCAACCGAGGGCATCAAGGCTCACAAGGCAGCAAGAGTGCATCGGCCCCGAACCGTGGTCGAGTCAACCACATCACTGCCGAAGAAGCTAAGGAGGCCGTCGGAGTACTGATGGGTACGTTTTCTGTTAAGACCATACCTGCACAAGTATTGTTTGATTCGGGGGCTTCCCATTCCTTCATATCAAAAGGATATGCTGATAAATTGGGGTTACCTACCTTTACCTTAAAGAGCCCAGTGGTGCTCAATTCACCAGCTGGTCCGATTACTGCTATCCTAGTATGTCCTAAAGTGACCATCACTATGGAAAAGTATAACTTTTTAGCAGACCTGATAGTGTTAAGTTCCCAAACCCTGGATATCATACTGGGAATGGATTGGTTAGCTAGACATCAAGGAGTCCTGGAGTGTGCCACCCGAACGGTGAAACTGGTCAAGTGCCCCGGTGTAACAATAGAGGTAAAAGTAGATCGACCCTATCGATGGGGCCGTGCAATCTACTATAGTGAAGACATACCTATGGAAGGGATGATCGTGGTGCAAGATTATCCTGAAGTGTTCCCCGATGAGCTCCCTGGCATGCCCCCAGATAGAGACCTGGAGTTTGTTATCAACTTGAAGCCGGGATCCGCTCCAATCTCCAAAAGGCCTTATAGAATGACAGTGGAGGAGTTGGAAGAATTGAAGCAGCAACTTCAGGAGTTGCAGGAAAAGGGATTTATCCGACCTAGTTCATCACCTTGGGGGTCTCCAGTATTATTTGTGAAGAAGAAAGACGGCACCACTCGGATGTGTGTGGATTACAGGGCCCTAAATGAAGTAATCATCAAGAACAAATACCCACTCCCCAGGATTGACGATTTATTCGATCAACTTGGTGGAGCCACGGTGTTCTCCAAAATAGACTTAAGATCGGGCTATCACCAACTGAAGATTAGAGCTGAAGATATACCCAAGACAGCTTTCACCACTAGATATGGGCTGTATGAGTTTACAGTCATGTCTTTTGGATTAACCAATGCCCCAGCCTACTTCATGAACCTGATGAACAAGATATTCATGGAGTATTTGGACAAATTTGTCGTGGTCTTTATTGACGACATCCTTATATACTCCAGGAATGCTGAAGAGCATGCGGAACATCTGCGCCTGGTGTTGGAAAGGCTAAAGGAGCATCAATTATATGCAAAGTTTAGCAAGTGTGAATTCTGGCTGCATGACATTAGTTTCTTAGGACACATAGTGTCAGCAGGAGGAATATCTGTTGATCCCGCCAAAATAGCAGCAGTCATAGAGTGGCAGCAACCAGCTTCCGTCACTGAAGTGAGGAGCTTCCTTGGATTGGCTGGATACTACCGGAGATTCATAGAAGGATTTTCTCGGATTGCCAGGCCAATGACTCAACTACTCAAGAAGGAGAAGAAGTTTGAATGGACCAAGGCATGTGAAGAGAGCTTCCAAAAGTTGAAAGAGAGATTGACTACCACGCCTGTGTTAACCCTGCCTGATGTGCGCAAAGATTTTGAGGTATACTGTGATGCCTCACATCAAGGGCTTGGATGTGTACTAATGCAGGAAGGCAAGGTAGTGGCATATGCATCTCGGCAGCTCCGCCCTCACGAAGCCAACTACCCTACTCATGACCTGGAATTGGCCTCAGTAGTGCATGCATTGAAAATTTGGAGGCATTATCTGATAGGTAATCACTGTGACATATACACGGACCACCAGAGCCTTAAATACTTCTTCACCCAGTCGCACCTCAACTTGAGGCAGAGGAGATGGTTGGAGTTGATTAAGGACTATGACCTGAGCGTCCATTACCACCCAGGGAAGGCTAATGTTGTAGCGGATGCTCTAAGCCGGAAGGCTTATTGCAATAATCTCATGGTACAGGAACACCAACCCGAGCTATGTAAAGAACTGCAAGCCTTGAACTTGGAGATAGTAGAGAAAGGCACTCTAACTACCATGGAAATTCAACCAAGTTTAGAGGAGCAGATTATGGTTGCTCAGCAGGAAGATCCAGCTATAATAAAATGGAAAGGGCTGATAGAAGCAGGGAAGGCTCCCAACATGAAGATTGATCAGGACGGTACTCTGTGGTACGGAAAGCGTATAGTTGTACCTCATCAGAGGAATCTCAAGGATCTGATATTGAGGGAAGCTCATAGCTCTCCGTACTCCCTGCACCCCGGGAGCACCAAGATGTACCAAGGAATGAAGCAATTCTGCTGGTGGCCCCGTATGAAGAGAGACATAGCTGAACATGTAGCCTGTTGTGATGTGTGTCAGAGAGTGAAAGCGGAACATCAAAGGCCAGCAGGACTACTACAACCATTGAAAATACCCCAGTGGAAGTGGGAAGAAGTCGGGATGGACTTTATCACGGGACTTCCACAAACCAAATCTGGTTATGACTCCGTATGGGTCGTGGTTGATAGGCTGACTAAGGTTGCACATTTCATCCCCGTCAAAACCACGTACAAGGGAGATAAGTTAGCCGAGCTATATATGTCACGCATAGTATGTTTACACGGCGTACCAAAACGGATAGTCTCGGATCGAGGTTCCCAGTTCACCTCGCATTTTTGGGCTAGCCTACATGAAGCTCTCGGTACTTACTTGGATTTTAGCACCGCATACCACCCCCAGACAGATGGTCAAACGGAGAGAGTAAATCAGATATTGGAAGATATGCTTCGGGCCTGTGCTCTAGATTTTTCTAAGGATTGGGATCGATGCCTACCCTATGCTGAGTTTGCTTATAACAACAGCTATCAGGCCAGTCTTCAGATGTCACCCTTCGAAGCTCTGTATGGTCGACCATGTCGAACCCCTCTACATTGGTCAGAAGTAGGGGAGAACTACATTTTCGGACCAGATACTTTAAGACAGGCTGAAGAAAAGGTTCGCCTAATTAGAGATCGACTGCAAGCAGCTCAGTCCAGGCAGAAAAGTTATGCAGACAAGAGAAGAAGGCCATTAAGTTTTGAAGTGGGAGATCATGTTTATCTGAAGGTATCACCCTTGCGAGGAGTTAGACGATTCAAAGTCAAAGGCAAGCTTACCCCGCGGTATGTTGGACCATTCCCAATTGTGTCTAAAAAGGGGGAAGTTGCCTACCAGCTTGCACTACCTCCGAATCTATCAGATATACACGACGTCTTCCACGTGTCCCAACTGAAGAAGTGTCTACGAGTACCTGAGGATCAAGCTCCGTTGGAGGCAATCGAGATTGAAGAAGACCTAACCTACAAGGAGCGCCCGATCAAGATCTTGGACACCGTAGAAAAGAGGACGCGTACTCAAACCATTCGCATGTGCAGGGTGCAATGGAGCCATCACTCCAAGAAAGAAGCTACCTGGGAGCGTGAAGACCAGTTACGAAGAGATTACCCCGACCTGTTCCCTAATTAAGTTGAATCTCGGGGTCGAGATTCTTTTAAGGGGGGTAGGTTTGTAACATCCCGAAAAAATTGAAATTGTAAAATTATGGAGCCTTGCAATATTTTGCAGTAAATCCTAATTTGATTTGGATTTCATGGTGTTTCTTCAAGAATTTTTGGTTGAGGTTCCCTAAAGTTGAAATAAAAAGGAAATATACACATGAGGAGGTAAATTTAAATTTTAATTTAGAATCTGAAAAGATGATCCAGAAATTAGGAGGAAGGGATTTAAATAAATCTGGAAATTATTTATGAAATTGTGCAAAGAAATAAACCCTAAAATATATATATATATTTATATATATATATAAAGAAAGAAAATAAAAGAACCAAAATGGGAAAAAAAAAAGCTGGAGCCAGGCCGGCCATCGCCCCGGCCCAGCTCCTGCGTGCACGGCCTTCCCCCCCCCCCCCCCCCCGCGCGGCCCGATTCTCGCGCGCGGGCGCGAGCGCCACTGGCGGGCGGACCCCGCGCCCGTGTCCCTCTGGCCAGTGGGCCCTTCCGCTCGTCCGCTCTCTCCCCCTGGCACGCGGGCCAGTGCCCGATCCCTCGCTGCCGCTGGCCCCTTCTCACGCCAGCATCTTCCTCCTTCGCCCGCATGCGATCACGCCATCATGCGCCTGCGCAGCTCCTGCGCCGAGCGTCCCCGTGGCGCGCATGCCTCCGCCGAGCCATCTCGTCACCCGGTGGGAGCGCCAGAAAAGCCGACACCGCCTCTGGCTTCGCCGCCTCCGCCCCTGGATTGAGGATTTGAGCCACCGCCCACAGTGCTCTCTCCCCGGCTCACTCCTCCCTCTGCAGCGCGCAGCGCCTCCCCGCCCCGTGGCAAGCATGCCTCGCTGGGACGTCCCCTCGCGTGCGCGGCGCAAGACCTGCCCGAGCGGTCACGCGCGTGCATGCCATATCCCCCTTAAACCCGCTGCTTCGCCGCCTGCTGTTGCCTGCTCCGTCTGCCCCGCCGCTCGCGACATGACCGCACGGACGCCCCAACCGTTGCCCACTCCCTCCGCGCCTCTATAAGAAGCTTTGAGGGCGCCGCGGAGTTCCCCACGCCTCCCCCACTCGCTTCGTAACAGGTAAACGCCCCAGCAGCACTGTAGCCACCGGAAGCCCTCTTCTCCCCCAACTCCGGCGAACTAACCCCCCCCGCGGTTTCTCTGTCCCAGAGCCCAATTCCTGGCGCTAGGACCGTCTCCAGAGCGTGGTGAAGCCTCCCCGACCTTCACTCGAGCTCTCCGACGTCCGTACTTCGCCGGCACCGAGAGCTCCTTCGAGTCGCCGCCGCCGCTCGACGCCGACCCACCTCCGGTCATCCTCAGTCCTCGCCGACTGCGCCACCGGACTCGCCGCAGCACCAGGATCCCCTTTGGCCCCTCCACCGAACCTCCCCGACACTCCCTCGCCGCCGGCCACCGTCGTCAACGACTCTTCGGCCCGACCCCTCTGCAGACCCACCTCAAAAGGATTCATTGCCCTATAGAGGTAGGCAAAGCCTCCCCGCTCACTTGGCTATCAGCGCTAACTCTTCCCCCCCCCCGTTCCCTCGGCCGCGCGCGTTCGAGCCCCCGGCTCCGCAGCGCGCCGAGGTTGAACATTTCTTTTATTTCGGTCTGACAGGTGGGCCCCACCTGTCAGCCACTGCATTCTCGAGTCACCGCTGACCGCTGGGCCCCACCGGTCAGTGATACATCTAAGCAGGGACCGTACTGACATGTGGATCCCATGAACAGTAACTGGACCCACATGTCAGTAGCACAGAGAACCGAAAAATAAATAAAAATGGAAATTAAAAAGAATCAGGAGGCTGACAGTGGGCCCCACATGTCAGGATTTGATTATTTTTGAATTTGACTGGAACCGAAAACTTTGACTGCTTATAACTTCTCCATTTTAGCTCCAAATTGAATGAAACAAATTTCTAAATTCGTTTAAATTCAAGATCTATCTAATGGAACCAGAACCATAATTTTTTGAGTTCATTTGAATTTCTGGTGATATTTTATTGATTGGTTGTTTTTCTTTTAATTGGGTTTTCCGTACGATTAAATAGCCTACGAGGCTCAAGAGGAAGATATCGAGGCAGCAGCACAAGAAGCACCAGACCACCAAGAAACTGACCCCTGTGACCAAGGCGAGTTAACATTTTGATCATTTTTGAACCTACAATTTTGCAAAGTACTTTCTTTTGAAATATCAACATGCATGCTGTTATTTCATGTGGCAAAATATGTTCATTTCCAGAAATGATAGCTATACACCTACTGTAATGCTTGCTTATAATGATCCGTTGAAATGTTTGGACATGTGAACCTTGTCGCCTTAGCAAAAACTTATACTATCATAGCCTTTATCAATAAGTCCCAATAAATATTGCGATGCCTAGTATTGCTAGATAAAACGGGGGTACATAGCTGCCCCAGAAACAACAATTGCAAAGTACGAAATGTTTTGTGGGCAGTCATGGATGGAATGACTGTAGTGGGTGGACACAATATTTTTACATCTGGAAAATCCTATAATTGCTTAAACACCTGGATGGATGGTTTGGGGGCGGGTATGTGGTGCGGTGGGAGCACAAATCATGAAATGTGGCAGAATCATCCGGGTGGCTTTAAGGACCGAATCTTGTCATGTCAACCCGTGTAAAACAGTACAACCACAAGTCTATAATGGGTACGATCTAGCTGAATAACTTGCAAGGGTTTAGTTCAGACATCACCGAGGGAAGTGGGTGCCAGGGTGTACTGGTTTACTCACAGTGAGGTACAGGGTGTACTGTACTCACACGGCGCAAGAGGGGGCTTCTGACTGTGGTGGTGTAACCCTTCAGCGGTGAAACCTCAGCGTGGGTGGTGTCTAGCTAGATCGGAGTAAGGTAAAGGCTTTATGATAAATTATCTGGGTCTCATGCCAAAGGAAGCATGTTGGCAAAAAGGATAGTTCATCTCTTGTGGTGAAAGTGTACAAACTCTGCAGAGTCAAAACTATTCGAATAGCCGTGCCCACGGTCATGGGCAGACATGGGAACTTACTAGATATAGTTCTGTTTCAAAAATCTGGGTGGGTGAAAATGGAAATATATAGGACCGGTGAGGGTCCTGGTTCGGAGTTGTCCTGGGCGTCGTCCCAGTGGTACATTAAGCGGCTATAACGCTGAAAAGATGCTATATGGCACAGGTGCCATGTAATGGTGGATGGAATCTGTGTCAAGAATATGATCAACCTACTTTATAAACAAAGGTTTTGAGTTTAAAATTGCTAGGTCTTAGGGATTTTCCTATAATTGTATTCAAAAGCACTCTCCGCAAAATAAAATGAGCCCCAGCCATCCATTGATAGCCATGCATGTATAATTATTGCATTCTGTGTGTTGGCTTGCTGAGCACGGGGTCGGAGTGCTCATTCTCGCTCTTGCGATACAATTCAGAAACAGGAGTTCAAGAACACTACGCCTATGAGGAGGCCCCCGCCAACATCGACGGAAGCAAGGGCGATAATTAAGGCGTAGGCCTCGGTGGTTAGGCATAGACAAGTAGACCCTAGGCGTTGTGTACATTTATGTTGCCAGGACCCTGGTAGCATATATTGTGCACATTACTCTACTGGTCGCTTGCCTGTGGATTTGGGTCTGTTTTTGCTATAATTTCCGCTGCGTTGATGTATTAAAGACAGTTGGCCTAGTCGGCCTCTTTTGTAAACTATCACCCGACGTGGTGTAATTCAGTTTATGTAATATATTGGATGATTATGCGATGTATGAAATGATTCAGCAATGTACCTGTGGGCACTAACTACTGATCCAGGGATTAGTGCAGTGAAACACAGTAAGATTTGGATTGAAAAATCCGGGTCTGACATATTATAAGAGAGAAAATATTCACTTTCTTCCACATATACTTTTTTGATAGAAATACTTGCATAGCAAACTGTAAATACAGCATTATATAACATTTTTCATTTATATCATCATTGTTTTTTTATTATTGCAATGTTTGTCTATACTACATGCTCGTATCACATATCATATAACTTACATCGGCATAGCCGAATAAACACCTATTAATGTTCTCACTCCTAATCCCTTCATCCTGTGGAGGTCCACCAAACAAATGGGAATAATGTTTTTGTGTTTTGTGAGAACTTTTAGCAATTATCTTTTTCCTTAGCGATTGTAAACTACTTGTCATTGATTTTTATTATATAATGGATTTCAATTCCTAATGCACACACAAATCAAATTTGTTATCTTATTTGATTTTTCTCAAAGTAGAATATTTTTGTAATTTTAATTCTAAATAAAACGAAATTTTCTATTTTTCACTTAGTTTAGAATTAAAAAATAAATGCTAATTTTCTTTGACTTTTATTCCAAATGTGCATATTTTGGATTGCACTTTTTATAGACATTATCTTTTTAGTTTTATGTTGGAATTCGTTTATAAATTTGGCTGCTAATTTTTATTTCGAATTTAGGTTATTTCATATAGTTTTTGATATAGACACTTTCTTTAATCTCAAATTTATTTTTATTTAATTTGGAATTTTAGTTTTAGATTAGATTCTAACTTCTAATAATCATCTAATTTCTATTCCAAATTTTAGCTAAACAGTGCAGTGTCTTCTGCTTGATGGTGAACAATGACGACTGTGGGATCCGAGCACCCGCCGACACCGACGACCGCCGCACCTTCGCCCTCCTTGATGTCGCCAACACCTTGCTCGACCTCCGCTGTGGGTACACACACTATAGGTCGTCCCTCTTCGCCGTTACGTTCAGGTCGTACAGCTCCTGCTCCAACACCTTTTGCTCGTCTGTCGTCTTCTCCACCTCCGACGCCGCCTGCGCCACCTTGGCGCTCATCTCCCTGATCTCCCGCTCCGCTGCCTTTGATCTCCACGTGCTCCAGCGTGAGTCCGACCACCTCGTGATATCCTCGACCGCTTGGACCTCAGATTTTTCCTCTCCTAGTCCCGGTCTTCCTCGTCACCGACCATGACCGTCTTCACGCCTAACCTGCACATGCAAAGACCAAAGAACGTTTTCCCGGCACAAGTTCTCTCCAATTTGATCAATATCAGTCCACGCACACATGCAACATACCACAAGTAATATCACAAACAATGTTGTCAATTATTCATCATCTACATTGTCAATTATTCATCACCAAAAAACCTAGACCTAACCACATGGTCTAACAACTTGTTCTGCAGGAATGACGTAATGGTCAGGAGTTCACCTATCCCCCCATGATGATCTCCCGGGGGACATGAGTGACTTCCTCGCAGAGGACCAAGCGGAGGTCATTTTTGGGTTACAGCTCAGCAGTGCCCCAATTCCCACACAGCCACAGGTGCAATCGATCCCCGAGGCGTTGGGAGCATGAGTTAGCACGCCTTCTGACCGCCTCACCCTGTCGGGGTGGTGACATCCCGCATTGAGGAAGCTCAAACAGGGCCGTACGGATGACCACCAACCGGAGGTGGGACGTGGCGATGACGAAGGAGGTGCTTTGGGTGGTGTAGCTGGTGGCGAGTAGTGGATGTACTTTTTTTTGGTTGTGTACATATTTTGGTTTGCCTTCCTCCGTATACGAATTATATATTGTATCGTAATAGCACTTACCTTTCTATTTACAAATTGTTACTACTCAATTGTTTTCACAAAATTCTTCAAAAATTTCTCGCATTACAATAACGTACGATGATCGCAAAATATTATTGCGAGTCTAAGATGTTTCTGACCATTCACAATCTATGAAAAATCACAAATGCATCAAACGACATTGAGTGTCCTTTTATTAAAAAAACAACTACAAACAAGATTTTTAAATGTATTACCTACAAAAATAGTTATTTACTTCCCCACAATTATTTTTATTGGATTAATAAAAATAATTACATTATTAGTTAAAATTGCCGTTAGGCGACTTAGGTTAGTCGCCCAACAGTCCGACGACTTGGACATATGTTGCCCAATGGTTAGGCGATTAGCCCAAGTCATCCAACCATACGGTGACATGCGGTCAAAATTGCAAAAAAATTTGCAAGTATAATTTTGTAATTTCGAATAAAAAATGATTATTTAAAAAAAATTCGGTTTTATACTTCAAGATTGGCCACGGCGCAGGAAGGCCCAATAGTACTAATGCAAATCGATTCCGTAGATTTGTTTTTGCAGAAGTTATGAACACAAAGAAAAAGAGCACAGTTTTGATACAGTTTGAACTTCATCGGTAGCTCATCAGAATCGGCCATTGTAACACCGCAAAATGATTTCTAGTTTTCTATAAGCAATTCTTACACATGATATATGAGTACAAATATAGTGTGACAGATCTCTTTTTTCCCTTTATTGTGTACAACATCAAATTTCCTGAGCATAACACAATATGTAACTGTTTTTTTCTCTTAGAAAGTATGGTTCGTAGAGAGTACTAGTAGTAAGCTATAGGAACTACCTATGTCTATACCAAAATCTTTCCCACTGCATGATACGCTTTCTTAGCAGCCACCGCCGCCTCCGCAACCACCACCTCCTCCCCCTCCGCAACCACCGCCTCCTCCGCAAACAGCGCCGTGAAACACCCCAAAATTTTGAACCTTTTGAAATTTTTGTGAATTTGGATTTAATTCGGACTTCTTTCCCTTTTTGGCAAATTTCAGCACAGTCCCGCTTTCCCTTTTGGTCATCTCTGTTTCCTCTCCTTCGCTTGTGCCTCCGAGCGAAGCTGCCGCTGCCGAATCGCCTCTGCGCGTCACCCGCCGCTCGTCTTGCCACCTCTGCGCAAGATATTTTGGTGCTACTCCCGTCATGCAGTGCCACCCCTGCGCAGCCGGCCCCACCCACCAGCCTCACCACCCTGCTCCTCCCTCGCGCCGCGCGCGCAATCCCGTCGCCACTGCTTCACCTCTGCGCTCTCTCGCGGCTTCTCCTCATAGAGTTAAACCTCGGGTAGAGGACTAGCAGAGACACAGTGCCAGCTCCCCCTCACTCTCTCTGCGCCTCCGCAGTGCATTTCCCCTCCCGCTCGGCGTGAAGCAAACGCTACCGAGAAATATCTCGCCGTGGAAACCGAACAATACAGGCTATAAAACTCCGTTCTCACTTCCTTAAGCTTTCTAGCACCCTCATAAACCTACTCCCACAGACGATTGCACTCGCATCGCCCCTGCCGTCCGCAATCGGAGTCCCTGCGCCGGTGAACCCTAAAACTCAATCCCTCAATTCACTCGACTATTTTTCGATTCACTGCTCTGACATACTTCTTGTTGTCTCTGGAACACAATGGCATACTCGTTGGAGCAAGAGCATTAGCCTAATGCCCTGGCGCCGAAGACCGCCGCCGGCCAAAGAGCTTCGCTAGTGGCCAGCTCACTGGGGCCTTTCCCAAGGTAAAACGCCACTTCCCTCATGCTCCCTAGGTTCCATATATGGTGAAACGCCCACCCAATTAGCCGGAGAACCTTTAGGTGACCATGGCGCCGCCGTGAAGGCCGTCGCCTTCCCATCCGCCGCCAGCTACCATCATGCTTCCTCCCATATCCCAAAGCCATAAAACGGGTTCCTAAGCCTAAGCCGCCCCTCTCGACGCCACCCTTTTCTCCGGAGAAACCCCACCGATGTCGCTCCGCCCGAGCTGCCGCTCCTCTGTTTCCGCCGGAGGAGATGACCCGAGGTTGAAGACGACCGGGAGAAGGCAACGTGGTCCGATCGCAACCGTTGGCGCCCGTTAGTGCTTATACATCCGGGCGTCCGCCCCGCGCGCATCCGGGCCGTCGGCACAGGCCGCGTGTCGCCCATCGGGCGAGCGCCCGCGCGCACGCCTGGGCCTCTCGGCCGCGCTCCGTTGGGCCAAGGCAGCCGGCCCAACCGGTCGTTGGGTTTTAAAAAAAAACCCGCGCGCATACACTATTGATACCGGGCCGACCCAATACTGTAGCACACTATTCACCTGATTTAGAAAACTCCGAAAAATCATTTAAAAACCCCAGAAAATCCAGAAAATTCCCAAAAATCCCAAAAATACCAAAATATATCATTTTGACTAGTGTAATATCCCAAATTCAAATTTGGTATCCATTCTTCCAAATTTAAATTCAAAAAAATTTAAATTTCACCATTTCACAAACTTAATTCTTTAAATTCCGTTTCCACTGTTCCACGCAGTTCAAATATTATAAATCCAAATTCCACTGCTTCACCAAATTCAAATATTATAAATTTAAATGTCATTAATTCAAATTTAACCCTTACATCATAGTCAACTCCAAATAAATTCAAACCCTTCCATTACTTAAATTAAATCCTAATAAAACCCCAAATTCATCCAAATCAAAAAGCGACCATTCATTTCTAAATCTTCATCCCTTATTCCCGAAATTTATCCAACGCCTATCACCCTTCGTTCGTCTTGAACACATCAAATCCGATCCTCGCCTTGTTAGTCAACTAAGTCCTATTAAACTCCGATCACCAACCCAGCCCATTTCTTTTTATGTTATTTCTTATTTTTAATTGCATTTTGTTCCCAGCTTGCATCTCACAAGGCAGGAACCTGTTGGACTTCGTTTTATACGCTAGTGATCGGACCAAGCGAGTTGGTCAACTGAAGGGCAGCAAAGGTATTTGAAGCTAATCAAGAGGATCAAGAGCAGCAGTAAGAAGGCAAATCACATGTTTTTGATCATGTTGAATCCCATGACATGCCTACTATCTAAGTAGTGTAGTTTCATTATGAATATTTGTGAAATGCTATTTGCTTAACATGAAATGTTTAGAATGACATGCTATTTAGATAAGTCCTACCACTGATAAAAGCCCTGTTTACTTTGATGGCCATATTCACCTTGACAACCTTAGTAATTATTGAAGTATTGTATAAATGTATGTACCATCATTTCATTCGACATTACACACTACTAAGTGACTTTGGCCGTTGGCCAGTAGGTTTGGAAAACCCCGGACTTAGGGTAGGGTGGTATGGGACGCCGTACCCTAGGCCGGTAATGCTGATGCCCATCGCTTTACCCTTCAACATGTACACTATTAAGGATTGAGCCATGGGCTAGTAGATTTGGAAACCCGATCTAGGGTGAGCGTGCCCTAGAGCGGAGGTGCCGATGTGCACAGTTAGGGTAAGGGTGTTGTGGGAAACCGTGTGGCGGTTTTCGCCCACCGCTTTACCCTGAGATGGAGGTTGCGGACCTCAGGAAAAATATAAGGACAAGAACCTTGTGCTAAGTAAAAGACACAGTGATCGCCCAACCACAAGTGTTGATACGTCAACCCTGGTCTAGTAGCTGCTCAAGTTCGATTGAACCTCTACAGACGCAGTTTGGAGGCACCGTGCGAGTCCATACGGAAGGGGCTAAGAAGGGCCATATGGAAGTTGGTTATTTTATTTGAACAACCTGACCGATCGATCTGAACTTCGATCATATTTGATGAGCCGCACAATAGTAGGCTAAGGTAAGTCAGGAGTTGCCTGAGCTTACTGGGAGGCCTACTAGGTAGAGGCTATATAAAGAATTGAGCAGCGAAAAGCCATGTTTTCTTAATATCAGACGTGGAATTAAGAAATCTTGTGGGTAAAGCAGGGCAGCTCTGCAGAGTGAAATAAATGGTATTCGAATACGCCGTGCTTCCGGTTAATGAAGCTGTGTTAACTGGGTGATTGCAGCAATGAGGCATAAGTAGTGTTTCTGATGTTGTTAATTTGAGTAATGATGAGATTTTATCTGATAATAGAAAACCCCATGATCTTAAGGAGCAATTGTTTTAAAAGTTTTATTTGTTTGCAAATCAAATTGCATCCACCTCTTAATAAAACAACTATACTCCATCCCTTAGGAATCCTGGCATATAGTTATATATTATTTTCCACATGTGATTTGCTGAGTACGGGGTCGGAGTATTCAGGCTTGCAAAATTGCGCCAACAGATGGCAGAGGAAAAGAAGATGCTGCGAGTGTTCGTGTTAGGGTTACGTCTGCACTCAAGTGTTCCTGTGGAGTTTTCTTCGGCTCTTCTGTATGTAAGTTACCTTTTGGGCTTGGACGCCCATATTGTTATTAAAATTGGCCATTAGGTCTTTATTTCAATTAAACTAACTTGTTTTAATTGATCATGAGCAGGCTTGATACACTGTTAAGCCGCAACGGAACTCCTGGGCTGTTGCGGTCCGTACGACGTCCCTGTTCCCAAAAATGGGGACGTTACACGCCGCCTCCTACCGGTGGGATGCCACCGCCTCCCGGACGGGGGCGGGAATTCGTGCCTTCGGTGCCTTCGTCGCAGCTGAACATGGCGAGGGCCACAACTGCAACCGCGGCCAGGAAGCCGATGATTAGACCCACAACGCCGCTGCGCGAATTAAGCACGGAACCGGTGGCCAAATCTTTGGCCGCAGCAAAGGTCCAACGCCCTAACCATTGTAGGCTTGCGTAGCTGGTTGAGCTGCTTGTTTCTGAGAAAGGACTAGTGGACCAGTACCGTACTTAAAGGCTTGGAGGCTGTACAGGAAGCACAGCTGGTGAAAACTTAGCCAGTTATGTTGTCCTTGGCTCCTACGGAACAATTGGAAGTCTTCGAGGTTGTTTTCTATGGTGACTGTCGCCGTAGCATGTAGAGCTGTGCATTTGGTTATATCGGTAAAATCGATTCGGTATATACAGTATATATGATAAATATGGTATTATTAGTTTGGTAGTATATAGTATTTTTAAAAATACGGTTCGGTATCGGTAAATCTCAATTTATTTCGGTGCGGTATCGGTAAATACTATATTTAACAAAGTTGATGCAAATTGCAAACGATACAGTGACTAGCGAGACGAGTAGGAGACAATATATATACTACTGGCAATAGAATTTGTACTTTAGAAACACTCCAATAGAGTATAGAGATTCGACGGCATAAGCATAAAGCAATAAAGCATAATAATTAATGTTAATGATATACTTTGCCTATTTTTAGCAACCATAAAAAAATTAATCAATAGTCTACATATGAAATGTGGTTGCCTCAGGCTGGTGATATGCAGTATGCACAAATGGAGGAGGTGAAACTGGAGGCATGCATCTCGGCAAAAGCCAAAAGGTTGTGGGTGCCACTGCCATTCTGGGCTTACAGAGCAGCAGCAAGAGTCATCACTTTTTCTCTAGAATCTCTGGTCTGAACGCAGTTTGGTTAATGCAGGAGAGGCGCTGAAAGTATGGGCAAATTTCATGCAGAAGCTATTTGAAATATGTTAGTTTCTAACTTTGACTTATTTTGATTTTTTTTTTGGATTTTTTGTCTTTTCGTTCTCCCTTATTTCTTTGCATTATCTGTTACGATATAACAGTTTTTATTTTTCTTTTCTTTATTTTTTCTCAAAAAATTAACCGTCGCTACAGTATAATTCCAGCCATAAGCCAAAAATCATAGCCAAAAACTTAAGCCGTAAGCTAATTGGAGCAGAGCCACCTATAGAGTTCAAATTCAGATGTCTATCTTTATGAACACATGAGGACATCTCAGAAAGGATTTTGTTTGGTCATAAATTTATCTTCGGTCTCTGTATTTCTAGGCGCATGTTAAGACGGTGCATTTACGTGTATGGTTATGTAGTGTGTGCGCGTACATATCTACTGTAATAAAAAAAATTGCACGGAACAGGGAATTTAGTTTCCCTTGTTAAAATAAATAAAATTGCATGACCTCATCTCACATATTGATATACACAGTGGCCATGTTAACAAGAGTAGCTGTCCTAAACCGAAAACAATCGATATATACGACGAGCTTTCAAGCACGCCGCACTTCATCACCACCCACCGCGCATGCCGCCACTATTGAAATCACCGCCTGCCGCATGCCCGTGCCCATCTTTCGAGAAGTGATGCCCGCCGCCATGGTCGGCGCCATGTCCATGGTGATGGTGGTGCCTACCGCCATGGTCCACGTGCATGTCCGTGGTGATGGTGGTGCTGCCCGTGTGCATCTCCGGAAGGGTTGTGGCTGGTAGTAAACAAAAATTGCAAACTTAGGGTAGGCTATTAACATCTACATCTTGTTGTGATACGAGAGTAAATACGAAGCAAAGTTAAATTGAGTGAGCGGTTGTTGTATATTGGCTCTGTTGGGTTTCGACCACTCAAAAACTTCGATCTCAGTAGTCGAACTCGCTTACGATTGCTCAATACTTGTTACGACCACTTAGTTGGTTACGATCACTCCTTGTTGCGGTGCACATACTCGTAACCGAGTAACGACCACTCGGCTTACGATTGCATCTTTCTGATCTGCTCGTACTCGTAGCCTTGTTATGACCAGCACGTCCTTGTAACGATCACGTCTTCCAGGTCGTACTCGCTCGTAGACTTTGAATGCTTAGCAAGTACTCGGTACTTGATACTTCGAGTACGAGTACCTTCGATGTGCAGCTCCTCTTGTCTTTGAGTATGCCTTTAAGTATGGTAGCAACAATACGAAACACAATACGCGAACACAAAAGCTTTTCCCAGGAGTCAAAGTACTCCGCTTTTTTCTTCTTTTCTCTCTCTCAACTTTTCGATCACAATCGATCGCTCTTGTTCGTTTCTTCTTCTTGTTACGATTACAGAACCGAATTTCACCTTATAAAGGCTAATTACACGACTCATAAACGAACTCACTAATCCGACTCAGTTTCTACTACGGAACTGATTCGTACTCGTATATGACAAACTCTACGAATCGTACCAAAACTCAATATTTCGTACTAAAAATAAGATTAATTCTAATATGCTCAATCCAACATGAAGCATGGTTGATTTTACCTACGCTGGTCGCTGTAGTTGCCGCCACCACTGTCATCCCCACCACCCACGTCCAGCATGTCATCATCACCGCCACCATCAGTACCACCGGAGCGTCGATGCCGGGGTTTATCCTTTTTCCTTCTTGGCTTGTCTTCCGGCCCGTCAGAACAATTGAACACGGCGATCGCCGCGATAGCTAACAACGCAGCAAAGCCAAACCCGATCAGGACCCAATTGCCAGGAGCACTGGGCACGGAATTGGCAGCGAAGTCGTTTGTCCGCTCCAAGAGCTAACACACGTACCATTCTACAGATTAGTAAGCAGTCTTTGCTTGTAGTGCACAATTGTTAAACTGAAAATAGCTTTGAGGCTAGGCGTCGAAGAAGAAGAATAACGCCTCGCTCGTTTGCGTTTTGATTTCTGGTTTCTGACTTATTTTTTACTATTTTTAAAATTTATTTTTTCCTGATTTTTTTGGATTTTTTGAGCTTTTTTGCCGGTTCTTTTTTCTGTATTCATTTGCATTATACGTGCTGGGATATCCCCTTTTTCTATTTTTATTTTTTTTAAATTTAATTACGCTAAATAAGTCATCAACAGTTATAGTATAATTTCAGTCAACTACAAAAAAAAATTCAATCATAAATCATAAAAATTCAACGGCACAGCCTAAGAGCTGTTCATACAGGCAGAATGAAACCGTCGTTGGAAAAGTCTTAACGCGTTGCTTTATGACAAACGACTGATGGACAGTAGTGAATAATTGCTGGATTTGTACCGTCTTTGTTTGAAACATATGTGTGGAATGGGGAGAACCGTGCGGTGACAAACTTGCAAATTAAATTCTCCTTGCCGTTGTTCTTGGCTCTTGAGAAATCTGCAGGCAAGACCTCTGAAACCGCTGCTTTCCACTGTTTCTTCGACAGCAAGACCTCTTGCGAAGTCAAGCGCAGAACTTCAACAGCAAGTTCTTCGAAGGTGGTAGGCCGGTGCATGGTGGATATTTGCCGCCCAAAATTTCCCCCGTTTCCCATAAGGGTTGTTTGTCAGAGGGGCTCAGCGGACATCTGGTCAAAGCAACACCTCTGTAGCTGTTGTGACCTAGTTCAGACTTCAGAGGTTGCACGGTAGCTTCATGTTGATCCAGTCTAGCAAGATCTTAAATCAATTCAAATCTATAAAATACTAGCCGCTATTGAGCCCAAGGGTACTCTGGAAGATGTGTGTTTTTTTTTATGGGTTTTTGATTCAAATCTAATATAATTTGTTTGCAACCGTGCCGAAACTACTGGAAATATGAAATTTTGTTTGAAATTTGTTCACCTAGGTGGGCTCACCTAGGTCTGTAGTGTGCACGCTGGATGGACCCAGTTACCCGCAGTTGTTACTCGTCAGTATCACGATCCGTATCACATAATCTTACCATCATACGGTCTTATCGTACCGTCTTAATACTACATAAAAATATATTTTATGTTTATAAAAATAATGGTGCAAATCTAATATATATAGGATAATGTTTTCTGAGGTATGACCCTACCGTGATTCTACCACAGCCCGATCGTATGATTCCGGTCCTACTAGCACAATACCATCCTACAAGGGAAAAGAAAATTTTCGTCCATGAAAAATATCCAAACCCGCGCAGTATTTCCACTATGCGAAAAGAAAATTTCGAGCGTTGTTTTTCTTCGCTGCAGCCTGCAAGATTGGGATGGCGTGAAAGGCTAAAAAGAGGATTAGAGCAACTCCAAGAGAAGAGTTAAATCATTTTGTAAAGGTAAATTTGGTTATTATTGAAGAAAAAACATCTCCAATAGACTCTGTAAATGACTCTCCAAATTTAGTAGCTCTCCATCCCTCCTCCTTCGCCCTCTATTTTTGGATAACCTACCTCGCTCACCATCCAGCCTCTTGGCGCGGTCAGTGTTTCCTTCCCGCACGCTGTGCCCCATTCCCGCGCGTACGCGACCCACCGCGCGTCCTCTAGTTTAGATAGCCTGTTGGAGTAGTCTTGTTTTTTTGGGTGAGATTCATTTTAGAGAATAGCTAAATCACTAAATTTAGATACTTCTTTTGGCTAATCTTTTGAAGTTGCTCTTAGTTCTGTAGGCAGATGAGTTCCATACGACACACGTGCAAGAATATCGATTCGTGAAATGTTCGATGGATGGCTCGAATTGCGGCGCTATGCAAAAAACCGGCATGGTACTTGTCAGTAGTCACCTACTTGCTTGTACGCCATCGAGTTACAGATCTTGACTCGGTTCGATCGGCCTCGATGCCTCTGAGTTCGGAATGAGCATGTGCACGCCCAGATCAAATGGCTTCAGAACCGTAGCATAATTTGCTTTCCATCATTGCTTTGCCAACATTTTGCTTCGTTTTTCCCTCGCATGTTTTTCTTCGTTCGTAATACATCTGATACACAGCTCTCCTGCGTATCTTGAAAAAAAAAAAGGCTTTTGCTTTGCCTACAGAAGCTCATATGTATGTTCAATAAACTGATAAACAACCGCACATTATCAGGATATCGGGAGCGTTCCCTTAGAGCATATTTATCCTTTAGAATTTAAAATAGATGCTAAAATAGACTCATCAACCCTCTCCACAATATCATTGGCAGTTACTTTTAGTTTAACCTTTTGTATTATCTATAAGTGCTAAAATGATACCAAATATTTTAGATTTCATTATCTATTTATTACTAAAAGTCGATGACAAATCTTATAGAATTGCTAAAAAAAGAAAAATATGCTAAAAATTCTCATAAAAAAAGTAAAACATTAACCCTTAATTTGGTGGATCCAAGTTATAATGGCCCAGATTAAAAGAAATTATCACAAAAAAACATCTAGGCCTTAATTTGATGCACCTAAGTTATAACTACTCAGATTAAAAAAAGTTAATGTTAAATAAACACTAAAGCATAATTGATACGTACAAAACAAGACTCCCGAGGCGTTGAGAGCATGAGTCAGTAGACCTCCTGACCGCCTCACTCTATCGGGGCGGTGACACCCCACGTTGAGGAAGCCCAAACGGGGCTTTACGGACGGCCACCAAACGGCGGTGGGACGTGGCGACAACGAAGGAGGTGCTGCAGGTGGTGTAGCTGATGGCGAGTAGTGACATACTTTTTTGGTTATGTACATATTTTGGTTTGCCTTCTTCCGTGTACAAATTATCTATTGCATCGTAATAGCACTTACCTTCCTACTTACGAATCGTTACTATCTCAATCTTTTTCACAAAATTCTTCAGAAATTTCTCGCATTACAATAACATACGATGATCGCAAAATGTTGTTGTGAGTCTAACGTGTTTCTGACCATTTACAATATATGAAAATCACAAATGCATCAAACGACATTGAGTATCCTTTTATTAAAAAAAACAACTACAAACAAGATTTCTTAAATGTATTACCTACAAAAATTACTATTTACTCCCCCACAAATATTTTCATTAGATTAATACAATAATTACATTTAAAATTGCCCAATCGTTGGGCGATATGTGGCCTAGTCGTTGTACGGTTATGCGACTTGGGTTAGTCGTCCAACAGTCAGGCGACTTGGACACGTGTCGCCCAATGGTTGGGCAATTATTAATACAATAATTACGTTATTATTTAAAATTTCCCAATCATTGGGTGACGCGTGTCTTATTTGCCGTACGGTTGGGCGACTTGGGTTAGTCGCCCAACAGTCGGACGACTTGGACATATGTCGCCCAACAGTCGGACGACTTGGACATATGTCGCCCAACAGTTGGGCGACTAGCCCAAGTCATCCAACCGTGCGGCGACATGCGGTTGAAACTGTAAAAAAAATTGCAGGTATAATTTTGTAATTTCGAATAAAAATGATTATTTTAAAAAATTTGGTTTTTATATTCTTTCAAGATTGGCCACAGCGCAGGAAGGCCCAGTAGGCTAGTGCGTACTAATGCAAATTGATTCCGTAGATTTGTTTTTGCAGAAGTTATGAACACAAAGAAAAAGAGCACAATTTTGATACAGTTTGAACTTCATCGGTAGCTCATCAGAATCGGCCATTGTAACACGGCAAAATGGTTTCTAGTTTTCTATAAGCAATTCTTACACATGATATATGAGTACAAATATAGTGTAACAGATCTCTTTTTTCCCCTTATTGTGTACAACATCAAATTTCCTGAGCACAACACAATATGTAACTGTTTTTCTCTCTCTTAGAAAGTATGGTTGGTAGAGAGTACTAGTAGTAAGCTACAGAAACTACCTATGTCCATACCATAAAGTCTCACTGCATGATGTGCTTTCTTAACAGCCACCACCGCCTCCTCCTCCTCCCCCTCCGCAACCAGCGCCTCCTCCTCCTCCTCCTCCGCAACCACCGCCACCTCCTCCCCCTCCGCAACCAGCGCCGCCTCCTCCCCCTGGGAAGCCACCGCCTCCCCGACGGCGGCGGGGATTCGTGCCTTCGGCGCAGCTGAACATGGCGAGGGCCACAACTGCAACCGCGGCCAGGCAGCCGATAATTAGACCCACAATGCTGCTGCGCGAATTAAGCACGGAACCGGTGGCTAAATCTTTGGCCGCAGCAAGGTCCAACGCCCTAACCATTGTAGGCTTGCGTAGCTGGTTGAGCTGCTTGTTTGTGAGGAAGGACTAGTGGACTAGTGCGTACTTAAAAGGCCTGGAGGCTGTACAGGAAGCACAGGTGTGAAGAAGCTTAGCCAGTTATTAGTCGTTGACTCCTACGGAACAGTAAGTCTTCGAGGTTGTTTTCTATGCTCACCGTCGCCGTAGCATGTGCTACGCAGACAAGTTCCGTATGCGACGCGTATAAACAGTACTGTATCCATCGAGACGTTTGACATCTTTGGAAAAAAAAATAGTACAAATCACTGTTAAAAAGAAGTATATAAACATCTTTTGTCTTTGAAATGGTCATCTTTGAATCGACCAATGGATGGTTCAAAGATATGTTACCTGTCAGGCTGTCACTTGCTTGTTGTGCACGTCATGCATCAGTTGCGTATCTTGATGAACTAGAGGAGATGTGCAGCCAGATGGCCAGATCAAAGCCTCAAAGGGCATGAAGTTGCTTGCGTTGCACGGTTTGCATTTCGTTATTTTGACTACATAAATTCATACACTCGACAAATTGATCATAAGCAACAGCACAACCTCAGAGAACCATCTTTGGATAGTGTGATAAAGTTATGGTACGCTCTTTCCAAACGGCTTCAACTTTTGATTTATTTAATACAGAAACTATTTAGAACTTCTAATACGATCTTGACTCGGTTCGATCGGCCTTGATGCCTCTGACTTGGAATGAGCATGTGCACGCCCAGATCAAATGGCTTCAGAATCGTAGCATAATTTGCATTCCATCGTTGCTTTGCCTACATTTTGCTTCGTTTTTCCCTCGCAAATTTTTTTTTGCTTCGTTCGTAATACATCTGATACACAGCTCTCTTGCGTATCTTGAAAAAAAAAGGCTTTTGCTTTGCCTACAAAAGTTCATATATATGTATGTTCAATAAACTGATAAACAACCGCACATTATCAGGATATCGGGAGCGTTCCCTTAGAGCATATTTATCCTTTAGCATTTAAAATAGATGCTAAAATAGACTCATCAACCCTCTTCACAATATCATTGGCAGTTACTTTTAGTTTAACCTTTAGCTTTATCTATAAGTGCTAAAATGATACCAAATATTTTAGATTTCATTTTCTATTTAGGGCCTGTTTGGATGGACTAGGACTAGTTGTGAGCTGACTAGTAGTAAGCTGGCTAAAGATTAGCCTAGTCCTGTTTGGATCCAAGGACTAATAAGTACTACTATCTCAGTACAAAGTCTGTTATACCCCTATGCATGGCGGTCTGAGAGGGTTGGCGTGGGTATCAGCGTATTTTTTCCATCCTGCTGGTCCTTTAGCCCTCATTAGCTGGGTTTGGCCAACTAGTTGGCTAACAACTAGTTGGGGCTTTGGCTAAACTTTAGCCCACTCATTAGCCCTCCTGTTTGGATCCATAAGGACTAAAAATTAGCAACTAGTTGTTAGCCCATGGGATCCAAATAGACCCTTATTCACTACTACAGAAAAGGTCATCACAGACGGTTTTGTGAACCGTCTGAATTTATGGATCAGTGATAATACGAGGTCATCACAGACGGTAAAACCGTCTGTGGTGCAAATATCACAGACGGTTCTTAACTAAAAACCGTATGTGATATTTATATACCGATGCAATACAAACAACTAGTCTGAAAAGATAAAATAGCAAAGTTTTATATGGTTTGTATATACTCATTTGAAAGTTGCGACGAGATCTACAACTTTTCAGTTGAAGCAAAATCCAAATTCCAAAAGGAAGACCAAGAAAAAGGGCAAAAACAGAAACCAAAAACTTGCGACGCAGGTTTAGGTCCAAAGATGACCGATTTTCGGGGTCTTGGAGGGCGACTAGCACAAGCTGGTCATTTTTTTTGGATCGGGCTCGTCGTTAGCTTTCCAATGAGTACAAAAACGTCGAAAACGGACACCGTATGCAAAAATTATGCCCGTTTTACTGAAGGTGTCTCAAAACTGAATCATACTCGGATTTGAGCGGGAAAATATGAAATTTTGAGGGATTGGAAGGCGGGAAACGTATTACAGACGGTTTTTATTATAAAACCGTCTGTGATAATCCAGTATCACAGACGGTTCAGCGGTAAGAACCGTATGCGATACTCCTTTTTCCCGCCACAAATACCACAGACGGCCTTCAAATTAAAACCGTCTGTAATTTGGCGTCTAGTATTAGGCTTTCTGTAGTAGTGATTACTAAAAGTCGATGACAAATCTTATAGAGTTGCTAAAAAAATATGCTAAAAATTCTCATAAAAAAAGAAAAACATCAACCCTTATTTTGGTGGACCCAAGTTATAATGGCTCAGATTAAAAGAAATTATCACAAAAAAGCAAAACATCTAGGCTTTAATTTGATGAACAAAAAATAGTTGGTGTTAAATAAACACTAAAGCATAATTGGCACGTACAAAATAAGATTAACTTCAACAAAAACATCACTCAGTCACATGCTTAAACGCAACTACTACTAACCTAACGTACGTGTGCACGTTTTGGCTTGCAGCTACTGGATGACGCATCCGGGCGAATGGGGGCTGTTCGGGTTCTAGTGCCTGCTGGTGCGGCTATTCGGCTCGAGCGCCTGCGCCGCGATGCCGTACGGGCACGAGCTGACCGTGCCGGAGGCGCTGGCGAACACGCTAGTTGACGGCGTGGGCACGCTTTACCGCGAGGGCACGGCGTCACTGCTCAACTCCATGGTGAACAACTGGTTCCCCTTCACCACCAGCAGGTGAAGGACACGTTCGGCACCGAGCTCAGCTCAGGCGACGATCGCGCCGCCGCCGCGCAGGCGCAGCTCTTCAAGGAGGCCAACGATGGCCACATCAAGCATTAGGCGTTGGCAACGATGAGCTTGCACAGCCAGATGGCATGAGAAGGCACGCGAGCATGCAGTGTTAGATCATGGGTTTGAACTTTGAAGTTATCCAATTTTTTTTTGTATTATGTGAGTAGGTGTGCATCAGTGCATGGGTCTCTAGGATGAATGAGACTATGGGAGTGTGTTTTCTTTTGTTTTTTTAGAGCGGATGGAATGTTTTATGAGATTTTGTGAAGTTGTGAATTTTGTAATTTAAGTACACGTGGAGTTATAACGGTTCAGATTAAAAAAAAGAGTTCATATCAAATATTATTCAAACTTAACCGCAACCACCACCTTGCGCAACGCCAAGCACTACCTGAACCCTCACTGTGCCGCAAAGTCACTTGACGTGTCTCAGTTCAACTCCCCCCACAGACTCACCCTTGCCGGCGCCAGACCCATATCGACATGCAAGACGTGATCCATAGCCTAAGCAGCCAAAGACCGCGCGAAGTTTCCTGCCATGCACACGAATGAATTCAACTCTTGTATCCATAGATACAACGAAGATCGAAGCTAACTCATATTTCCATCTTCACGCATGATCAAAAGTCCAACATATATGCATATGTAATAGAAAATCAACAAGCAAGGAATTAGGAAAGCCAGATTTTTATCTACATGTATGCATGTTTACTCAAATAAAAAGGAGAAACTCATCCTGATTGAACTCCTACATATAAACATCGATGGCGATTCTAGAAAAAATAAAATTGTGAAATACACATTGTTGGTAAGTGTGCATATAGAATAAATCTTGTCTAAGAATAATAAAATTAGCAAATTAAAAAATCCATGTCAAGTATAATCCAAAATAACTAAACTTTGGGGGAAGAAAACAAAAACTAGCTATTCGATTTCTATACAACTTCCAAAGTAAATCCCCCAAAAAAAACAAAATATATCTATTTTATACTAAAAGTCAATCTCATGAGTTTTATATTTGCTAAAAAGGAGAAATAAGCTTTAATGGACCCTTATTATGGTCAGTAAATGATCATCAATGGATGTCTTAGATAAAAGAAAAAATCTTATAAGACAAGATTACCCATTATAGATTTTAGATGAACTCGATAAATAAAAAGAATTCTAGATGACCATACTAAAATTCATGTACGAGAGGAAAAGAAAAATATTGATATGCAAAATAAATGAATAAAAGCCATGCATAAGAAAAATAAGAAAAAAGTGTCACTTGGCAAAACAAAGGAGAAATAAAAAAAAAGACAAGATCTATTCTACATGGACACTTACTAACAATGTGTGTTTTCACAACCTTGATTTTTTTTCTAGAATCATCATCGATGTAATAGATTCTAATTCAAATTGAACTATATCAACTGTTAGGTGTTATCTATCATATAATAAAAGTATAGGATGGTTGATTACATCAGCTGACTAAAAAGAGAAAAATTGTACAAATTCTCCCAAAAAAATAAAAAAGAAATATCTTTCTTTTAATTTGGTGTACCCTAATTATGTGTAGCAATCCATAACCGATGGATGTTATCTGATAAATGAGAATTATTGTTAGAATTTTTTTTAAAAAGTATCTAGTTTTTAATTAGGTGGATCCCGATTATGATTAACAAACCATAACCAATAATTTTTCTTGATCTATAAAAGTGTTCATGAAATTGATTTACACTGTGATATGTATGCATATATAGTTGAGGAATTCTTGTATGAAATTAAGACGTGAGATGCTAGAGAAAGAATTGAACTCAAGTGATCCACGCACATGAACAAACATGCCTATAATATCCGTTATAATTTGTATTCTTTAATTGTATTAATATGGATACAACTATTGTCTCTATTATTGGAGATGTCAAGTAAAAATTATAAAGAACAAGTATTTCCTCTTAAAAATATAATTTATACCCTTTGTTTTAACATATACTACTGTACATTAATATCATAAATGAAACTAATTATATAAATATGGAAATTAAATCGAATTGATAGAGTTCTAAAATTCTAATATTTTAATATTTTTTCTTGTGATTTGTAACCCTTTACTTTCCGGATGTAGTTCCTTTGTTATCGTCACATATGTATCGCTAAACCAATTAATTATACTTTAAGAATGATACCCACGTAGGTGCGCGAGCCACTATGCTAATTTATAAATGATTCATAGTTAAGGCACATCCATTTTTTATTTTTATTTTTGTTTTGAGTGTTAGCACTAGCGTCCAACAATTGCTATGCTATGTGCTTAGGCCGTACTCGGCCCTTCTCATTTGGGTGTAAGTTTTTGACTTTTGGCTTTTACCTACTTACTTCTTAATTTTGTCTTTTTATGATTTTTAAATTTATTTTGTCTTTTTACCTTTTCTTTTTTCATGTATTCCTTTGTATTTTCTGTGATGAGAAAACTTGTTTTTTATTTTAATTACACCAAAAAAGCTTATAACAGCTATTTGCTGCAAAAAAGAGTCAAACAATACCAAAAGATCCAAAAGCCTAAGGCCTCGCTCGGTTGGCTGAAAAGCTGTGGCTTATGGCTGAAATTGCATTATAGCGGTTAAAATTTCACTATAGCTGAAGGTGACTTATTTGGTGTAATTAAATCTAAAAAATTTAAAAATAGAAAAAATATGCTAGCTCAACACGGACAACGTAAACGAATACGAAAAAAACCCGGCAAAAAAGCTAAAAAAAGCCAAAAGTTCAGAAAAAGATAAAATTTATGAATAGTGAAAAATAAGCCAGAAGTTAGAAGCTGAAGCTGAAATGAACAAGTCCAAATGAGCACGGGTTCAGATCCTCTGCTGCCCCATGTAAAAGGTACGAACGGCACGGCATGGATAGCCATTGGATGCAATTTCGGTGGTTCAGATCAGCATAGCTGGGATTTTGAGGCTTTTCAATTTGTCACGAGATAATCTTAATTTCTCTTCCACATTAATCTTAAATATCTAAATCTAGATCCAACAGTTGAAATGCCTCACAACAAGTCACTCACCCACTACACGACTCTGACGACGACATCCTACCCACATTAAGCAGTTCGCCTGACCACGCCACTCAGCCGCCTGCCCATGCCGCTCAGCTCAGTCGCTGCCAATTGCAGGGTGACCTGCGTCATCCATGATCACCAGCGCTGACGCCTATTACAGCTACCACCAACTGCTACAAGGATCACCGACTGCTACAGTGTCTGGCCGCACGACCATGACCACTGCCTTCACCCTCGACTAGACTTCGACCGCAGCACTGCAGTTACGACCACTGCAGACACAGGCTCCATGACCCCGACGCTTATGACTATGACTTCTACGACCACATCTCTTATGACCGCAACACTTATGACCACAGCGCTTACGACGGCAACGCTTACGACCACAACGTTGATCGTTACGACCACACAATCCGATCGTAATGACCACACAGGTCGTCCGAGCACCTCTTCTTCTTCTCCGACAGGAGCCTCCTAGGCTGCGTAACTTCCGCGCTGCGGCTGCCTCCTGCTCCTGCTGCCTCGCCTCAGACTCCTCAGTGCCACAATGAGCTCCCTCTTCTTGGCCTTCAAGCTCTCGATCCTCTCCCTGAGGCATGCCTTTTGCTCATCCTCCGAGCACCGATGGTCAGTGGCTACGACCATGCATACTATCGACCATGGTACCACGACCACGACCAAGACTGTTACGACTATGATCATGACCGCTACGACCACGGCCACAGGCGCTACGACTATGACAATGTGGTCGTAACCGACCACGCATATCACAACATAGTCGTAACCGACCACGCATAGTAACTCAAAACTTCGACCACAGTACATCATCTCGATGCTTCAACCTCGGCTTCTGGGACTGCTTCGACCACGCCTGAGTACCGACCGTGGACTGCTGGCTAGGTCTTCGATCGTGGCTTCGACCACGGCATCGATCAGACCTTCGATCACACCTTCTCGCGTGTGGCTTCGACTATAGCACCGATGATCATGTACAAATCATCGAGATTAATTCCAACAAAAACAACTGCACAAGTGAACAGCCTCGTCTCACTTTCTGACAGCCATAGTGGCCGTTTCAACGAGAACCTAATCCAAAGTGAAATCGGTTAATCGATACTACGAGCTTCCATATTTCATCACCAGTCACCGCCGCCACCGCCAAAGCCAGTGCATGCTCGTCGATCGAGTGCGCATCACCGGAAGGATACGTGGTGCCAGCCGCCATGGCTAGCCGCTAGCTTGAACATATCCATGTCCGTCTCCGGAAAAGCGGTGCGCGCCGTGCATGCCCGTGGTGATGCAGCCCTTCTCCATGGTCATCCATAGAGCAAAGGAAAATACTTCCTAAAAATTCAGGAGTGGCTAGATAGTCTTGGTTAAGCTGTACCCCCCCTCCCCCAATATCTCCACCAAGAACTATTCGGAGATTAAGAGATGTTGCTAGATTGTTGGAAACTAACTCTACAATTTCTCCATACTTAACAATCATGATCACGACGTGATTTTGCATGCTTGCGTGGAATGCAGGGCAAGTGCAATGCATGCAGGCCTAACACTCAACATGCCATGCACGTTTAATTGCCTCTCCTCGAGCCTATAAATACCATCGGTCTCTCTCCGAACACTTGCACCATCGCAGCCTACCAATCCTTGCACTTACTGGTAGTAGCTACACACTCGATCTGATTTTCGCTAAGTTTCACGCAATGAAGCCGTCTCAGCTGCTCTTCGTGCTCCTGGCCGCCTGGGCGATCGTCCTGCTGTGCATCGCGGCGCCGGGGGCGGACGCGGCGTGCGATGCGACGCAGCTGACCCCATGCGCCGGCGCCATCATCGGGAACGCGGCGCCGACGGCGGCGTGCTGCAGCAGGATGAAGGAGCAGCAGCCGTGCCTGTGCGAGTACTCGCGCGATCCCAACCTGCAGCGCTTCGTCAACTCGCCCAACGGCAAGAAGGTCCTGGCAGCGTGCGACGTGCCCGTGCCGACCTGCTAAATCGAGCCCGCGCTCGCGCCGTGGCCACTGGCCTCTGCGTCTGCGTGTGATGTGAGTCTATGAATGGCATGGGCCACTTGACAGAGATGTCATATATAGCATGCAGAGGCACCGTGTACTGTGCTGTGTCTGCATGTCTCCGTACTTCGATCGTGTCGTGTATGGTTACCATGGCGTTGATGTACTGCACTACTTGTATATTGTACCTACGCATTACGCACGCAACGTCTTTGGACTCATGTGTATTGAATAAAGGCAGTAATATATGATGCTGTATGAAATTCGTACTCGCAGCTCTTTGATGCATAAACGATGGCAAATTTGGTTTTTATACCATTCAAAGATACACACTTTAGCTAAACTAGCTAATTGTAAACTTTTCTTTGCACAAATTCAAATTTTGAAACTCCTATTTCACAAACAAAATACATTTGGAGTATTTGATTTCATATTCAATTAAAACATTTCATTTGGAGATCCCCTTCCCGCACGTGAAAAACAGGATGGAAGGTAGACCTGTCAAGCAAATTTATACCCTCTCAACCTTTCAATTATAGGATGGAAGGTGGTACTCATCTCCTATTTTTTTAAGTAATGTATCTCTAAGCCAACTATCAAATATAAGCATTTAAGTTAGGGAGCAACTAAATTAAGGGCTAGATGTTTTTTTTTTCTTTTTTGGGGACATTTTTCAAATTTGTATATCTGTAAGCTAAACCATCAAATCTAAGACTTTAAAATTGGGAGTCAAGAAATTAAAGGCCGGATATTAGATATTTTTTCTTCATGAGATTTCAAGCATATTTTTATTTTTTCTTAACGGTTCATAAAAGAAGTCACAAATATGGATATTTCTATTTTTATGTTCGGCACTTGTTCTTGACCATTCTTCGCCGGTGTTGTACGGTAACCACAATTTCTTGTGGAGATTACAACAAAGGACACACACTTGTGCACACCCCACTCACACCACAATATACGCACACACACGTCCTAGTAAAATGTAGCTAGGTCTCTAACAGAGGTCGCTGAATAAATGCAAAATTATTTAATACCTCACAAAGCATGAACATATACATTTTTTCACTAAATGCACACATATATGTGAGGAGAGACATACCAAATTTTGGGCTACTAGCACAACAATATTTTTTCCACTAAATGTACACACTTACGTGAGGAGTGACACGACAGATTTTAGGCTGCTCACAATGGCGTGGCTAACCACCTGACCTAACGCTCGGTCCTCACAATTGTTTAGGGATCCAATGAGTTAGATTGAGACCACTATAACTTGGGGCGTCCATTTCAGGTGCTGGTGCGATAGGTTTTATACGATTTTTTAGTAATTATTTTTATTTGGTATTACAAAATTATACCTGCGAATTTTTGTTGCAGTTTTGACCGCATGTCGTTACATAGTTATGCGAGTTGAGCTAGTCGCCCAACTGTTAGGCAACACGTGTCCAAGTCGTCCGACCGTTAGGTGACTAAGGGGTATATACCCGAAGCTAAGCAGCCGGTCGAGCACACCGTGCCTCATTTGCCCGAGAGAAAGAAAGGAAGGGGGAGAAGGGGAGAAGAGAAAGAGAGGGGAGAAGGGGCGGAGGAAAGAAAAGGAGAAGAAGAGACGAGAGGAGGAAGAGGATGACGAGGAGGAGGAGAGGGGGAAGACGAGAGGACGAGGAGTAGTGGAGAGGAGAGGGAGGGGAAGAGAGGAGGTGGAGAGGGAGGGGAAGAGAAAAGGTGGGATCTGCGCATTGACGACGGTGAGTTTTCTGTATTTCTTTTATAATTATTTTTTAAACATGTTAGAATACTAATTGAAATTATTAAATTATTCAATGCCCAATATATCAACTTGAAAATTAGAAAATTTTGGATCACCCAAGATGCACAGAATCCAAATTGAATAATTGATACAAGAAAATGCTTCCTTCTTCAACACTATCTTCTACACTTATGCTATTTGTACTAAGGATTTTGCAAGAAAGCTTAAGAAGGGATCAACATACAGTAGAGAAACAGACCACATAACACCAAGTCACTGAGATCTGCATGCTGCAACAGGTACATGATCACGCACTAGCAGCTGGGCATGGCAACACTTCTGAATTCTACAATGTGCCTCACTACCTCTACAGTGACAGCTCTATGTTCAGTATACAATTAACTTGCCATGGGTACCAACCTTAAAAGAGCAATCATATCGCTATAAGCTGTGATGGAAGCATAAGAACGCCAGCTTATATGTTCTAATAAGCTATGATGGAAGCATTAGAACGTCAGGTTACAGGTTATAACATGGAATATTCCATCATCAGCGAACTCAATCTGCAAGATCGTATGGACACACAAGTTTAAGACTTGAAAAATACAGAATAGTAAGAAAACACTCAAAACTGAAGTGCTTCAATGTTCTCCAAACATGTAGAAATCATAATTTCTATAGTAAATTTGCATCCATCCACTACTCTACTAAACCACTTTGCTTTATGATTCTTGTATTATAGTTTCTATGGCAGCATTGAAGCATTACTCAAACTTCCTTGGCACTCTTTTATTGTGAATTAGATCTACACAACAACTACAAAGAGAAACCAAAAGATTAAAAAAAGAAGAAGAAAAATTAACCATACTTATTGGTGTGCAAAAGAAGGGGAGCAGACTCTCGGAAAACAAGAGACTAAAACAGCAGATCTAAAACCATAAGACCTGATACAGCATTTAGATAAAATGCTCTGTCGACAGCATTCAGTGTGTTGACTTTCTTAGACTTGTACCTCAGGACAAGCACCACATGTATAGCAGTAAATGTCATACACAAGTCCACTGTGCTAAGGCCGAAACAAAGGCTCATACATCATGGATACACACATCAACATGACCATCATGGATAGCACAATTTTAGACTAGAACAAATCACTCCAGCCAACCCATTTGAGCCCCCAAAACACCTAGAAGGTCAACGTACCCGTCCTTGTCGGTGACTGCTAGAAGGTCAGAGATTTGCGTGGCTTGAAGAAAGGCGAGAGTTCAGTTCATTGAACAGTCAGTCCCCACAAATCCAAGGATTCGATGTTGCAAAGCGCAAGAATAGGACGGGGATCTCGGATGGTCTGTGGCAGGGCAGGCGCACCTTGCAGAAGGAGATGGTGCGGTCGCCGGAGTGCTCGACAGCAATGATCCCGCTGCCACGGCAGCCGAGGTCGGAGAGGTACGGGAGCCGCGCCGCGGAGGCGCAAGAGCCTAGCACCGCTGAAAGCAGGGGCGGAACTGGGCCTCGGGCTGGATGGGCTATAGCCCGAGGCCCAGCAAAACTCCTAATACTACCCCCACTAATATATACTAAAAAAATATACACCCTACAGCCCAGCCCGAGGCGCATGGTAGCCCACAGCCCCACCACACAACAAATCAGCCCACAGCCCCACACAACAAATCAGCATTTCAGCCCACAATTCAGCCCACAGCAGTCAGCAGTAGTCAGTAGAGACATCCACCAGAAATAGTGCAAACCCTAATCCCCATTCGGCCATTCCCCAACCCGGCAACCCAGCCCCAGCCGCCCATCGCCAGATCTGACTCCTGCGCGCGCCGCCGCGCCCCCACCGCCGGCCGCCGCCTTCCTGCGCCGCGCACGCCTCCACCGCCGGCTGCCGCCTCTCCTGCGCAGCCCGCGCCCGGCGCCTCCACGGCTCCACCGAGTCGGCGAGACGGCGACGGCCGACGGGCGAGCCCTCCTGCGCGGCTGCGCGGGGAGCACGGCGAGCGGGGACGCCGGGGAGGAGGACCGAGGACTGGAGTAGGCGAGCAGGCGAGCAGCCGAGGAGTGAAGGAGCCGACGGCGAGCGGAGGACTGGAGGAGTGGAGGACGGCGAGCGCCGCGCGGAGTGAGCCGAGGGGCGAGGGCCGGCCGACTGGACGGCGAGATCGAGAAGACGGGGCTAAAGTGCTAAACGCTGAAAAGCGGATGGGGCCGGCGGACGCTGCGTGACCTGCGTCGGATTTATGCTATGGCGCTATGCTGAATTGCTGAGCACAGTAGCACACAGTGAGCAGTAAGCCAGTGAGCAAGCGCCAGCGAGGTAATCAGCAAAATTTTCTTTTTATGTTTTAAAATATGTATGAATGATCAAATGTTATATATGTAATGTTTCACATTTTCTATTTAGGGACTAACTAAAAAGATTTAAGGATACAAATTTTCATACCAATGATATATTCATAGCTTATTTTTCCTTATATCATAATATAATGCTAGACTTATAGTATACTATACTATTACTTAGTTTAAATTTTGGCTGAAAGCCCACGCCGACGGCTAGGTTTCGAAGTCAATGCCCTGGCGAAATGGGCGATGTGGTGCGGGCGAGTGTGACCTAGCGGCTATGCTGGCTGGCCTGCCTCTAAACGCTTATGACTTAGTGGATTTTTGCGAAACTATAAGTGGGCTATTTTCTACGGATGGACTAACAGTTCGGCGGACAAAACCGTCCCACTTAGGGCGTCCGCAATGGTAATAGCTAGTACTAGCTATATAGTCAGCTGACGTGGAGGTGAGAGACAAAAGCAAAGACTATTTTATACTGTTGGACCCACATGCTCCTCTCTCATGTTCTTGGACTACGTGAAATAGATCAGCTATTTGCTCGTCGCTAGTGACTACTCTCTCTCCTACTTTTTCCTTGCCACATCAGATCTAGCTAACTAAATAGCCAGCTGTTGGAGACGCCCTTACACCCTACGTGTGGTACGTCCGTCCATGCCGGGCTCATATTTGGTTTTGGGTAGTGCGAACCTTTTGACCAATCAAATGATTTGCTAGTAGAGTAGCACGCAGTAGTAGGATGCTGGATGCATGTCTCCCACGTACCTACAACTCGTTGCTTAGACATAGCCTGCCAGACCGTGGGGAATGGGGATGATGCGTGCATGTCTGCACGACAGATCCTCAGAAGAACATATTCTTGATTTTTGTACTATAAATTGATCGAAAAAAATTCCTGTGTAACGAGCACCAACGTTGCTTTCACGTCTTTCATGGGCAGCCTGCACTCTGCAGCACACGTTACCTGGAACCAATTTCCGATGCTCAGGCCTAGTACCATGTTAGTGTTGATTTTGCCCCTTGGCCTTGTTAGCTTTGTTGATCTTGATTGTTCAAAGTATCCAATCGCGTGCTCTCAGATTATCTGATTGAGTAACACATAAAAGACGCAATCCTAATTACTCAAGATGCTTGCTCCTCTCACAGATCGCCGTGAAAAGGCTGAAAGTCTTAACTCTTAAGCAACAAACCAGAGCAAGAATTCGCCGGTGAGGTGGAGGTTCTGGCCAAGGTAAGGCAAAAGAACCTCCTGAACCTGCGCGGCTACTGCGCCGAGGGGCAGGAACGCCTCCTCGTCTACGACTTCATGCCCAACTCGAGTGTCGTCTCCCACCTCCACGGCGCACAGTCCGCGGCACTGCCTCCTCGACTGGGGCAGACGGATCTCCATCGCCATCGGCGCCGCCGAAGGAATCGCGTGTGTATCACGGTTTCACTATCACACCGTCCTCTCACCGTGTCTACCCCTGCGATACACTGACGTGGTGCATGTGTAATGTGTACGCACAATGCAGCTATCTGCGTCACCACGCGACGCCACGCATGGTCCACCGCGGCATCAAGGCGAGCAACGTCCTCCTGGACTCGGGCTTCCGGGCGCGCGTCGCGGACGTGGGCTTCGCCAGGCTCGCCCCGGACACCGTCGCGCACGGCGCGGGGTACATGGCACCGGAGCACGCGCTGCACGGGCAGGCCACGGAGGCCGGCGACGTGTACAGCTTCGGCGCGTTCCCGCTGGAGCTGGCGAGCGGCAGGAGACCGGCCGAGGGGACGGTGGAGTGGGCGCTTCGGCTGGCGCGGGACGGGCGGTTCGGCGAGGTCGTGGACGCGAGGCTGGAGGGGAGGTACCCCAGGGAGAAGATGCGGAGGGTGATGTTCGTCGCGCTGGCGTGCGCGCAGCCGCAGCCTGAGGCGAGGCCGACCGTGGTTGAGGTGGTCGGGTTGCTCAAGGGGGAGGCCAAAGAACTGAGCATCGACACCGAGAGTGGCAAGTTGTTGCTGCGTGTTTGAGGGTTGATTGGAAGGTTCATGTCTTCCCAAACTCCAATGAGGAAGCCCGGGACGTCTGATCGATTGATTGATACGCTGCGCACGTATAACGCAAAAAAAAGAAAAGGAAAAAGGCAGTAAATTTTTCGCTGCAGCGAATGGCTTGGCTGATGAAGATCTATACGTGTTTTTATCTAGTAATCTACTGGACTATGCTGGAATGGGACTCAAACAAGATGGTTGCTGCGTTGCTGATGCTTATCGAAAAGAAGATCAATTGCAGGCGAAATACTAAACGGGACCCGGCCTGAACGGTCTAAAAACACAAAAATGCCTGCCAAAATTACACCTCTCTCACGGCCCAGCGCCGCAAGGAGAGCCGAATAAAAACATCTTCAGGCCCAGTGCTCCAGCAAGTCAGCGGCTCGGTGCTTAATCTCATGTATGCCTCGTGCCTTCGCCCACGTATGGAAGGCTATACGACGCGAGCAAAGGGCGTCGAGCTCAACACCGCCCACCCAACGACCGTGAGATTGCGAGCCAAGTCCTGATTCGCAGGTCGCAACCGACTCGAAACGCTACCTGTCAGTTGATAGGGAACTCCTTTCCTCCCTGCTGTCCGTTAGCTCCACAGGGAATCAAAATTCTACCTCCACAGCATCACTCGTCCCCTAACCTTGCTCCAGATGCAAATGCTGTGGTGAGATACCTATGACTGATTCAGAGGTCAAACTCAAACGGAACGATGAACCTTACCAACCGAAGCTCTTCTGTGATGAGAATTATTTCCAAATAGCATGCGTACATCGTCTCAGACCAACATTGCCTGCACACATTATGCGATCGTTAATGGCTCTACGACATGGGCATATAGGACCGTGCTAGTGCACACGCTACCATAGAAACACACACCCACTGATGCGCGCACCTCGGAAGCCGACTCCAATCCCTGTCCACCGTAGTACCACCACTCTCACGTTCGGGCCTCACGTTCCCAGACTCAACCATGTTCTGAACCCTGCCTTTACCTCTGGAAAGGACACACTTTTTCATGAGTAGATGTACACACAATCACACTTACAATTTGCTGTGTAACAGTCCATCAAAAAATTGTGTGCACACAATGTACCCCCTCCCTCTGGGTACACAAATGGCATAGCACGAAGCCAAGAAAGGCACGGCCTCGAGTTGGCAGACGGTTGACAAGTCGCGCTCAATCCACCCCATAATTGTCCAAAGCTACAGAGAGAGGGAGAGATCCAGAGTCACTGCATTCATTGGCGTGCGGACGGATCAGCGCCCACCAATCAGCAGCAGCAGGCCACCAAACAACAGCAACGCCACCTGTGGGATCAGCCAGGAAGAGAGAAAGAGTGATGATTTTTTTTTTCTTTTTCGAAGAAAGAAGATCGATGAACTGAAGTAGCAGGAGTAGGTGGCTTTGGTTTGAAGAGCCAAGGAAGAAAGAAGTAGCTCTCGTCTCGTCTCACGGTAATAGAAATCACAGTTTTGCTATTATACAAATGACTGAAATTTTTATTTTTTAGTCATTTAAAATTAGACTCTTAATCAACTGAAATTACAGCCCCCTCAAAATTAAACACCTGCAACTTCAGGTGATTCAGAGTGCAACTAAAGTTACACTCTTAATCAACTGAAGTTGCAACCCCTTTTCAAAAAAATCACATATAACTTTAGATAATTAAAAGATAAAAAAATTTCAATCATCTATACAATAATCACTCCCTATAAATCATAAATCATGGGGCATACCTCCGTTGGCGGCCGGGCCCCAACTGTCCCGCGCCAGAAGCACACATATAAAAAGTGGACGGCCGGAGCCCTCTCCTCACTCACCTCCGTGCTGTTCCCTCCTCGCAGAGGAGCACTGGCAAGGACAGTGACATCCCCGCCCTCTCTTCCCTCCCCTCCCTTTCTCGCCACCTCCTCTACCTCGTGTGCGAGCAGTTGAGTTCAGTGCAGCGCACACACGACGACACAGGAGCGGTTACTCTTTACTTCGTGTCCGATTCAATGCCTTCCTCTCCAATGGATTGAGCCATCCAATTCAATGCCCTCCTGTCCCTCTCTTGAATTGGGAACCACACTGGGCTGAGGCTCCTCCCAGCTTTAACTGCACGCCCAGTGTCGCTATTACTACTACATGCTTGCGCACACCGGCGGCGAAGAGGAGGAGGAGGAGAGGAGTCGTTGTAACTAGCTAGGCCTTCTTCTTGTCTTCTTGGATCGAGTTGCTGTCTCCTGGGTGGGTTGATAGAGCGGAAGATGAACTATCTCAGGAGCCGGAGCCTCAAGAGGCTGCTGTCCCTCGGCCGCCGGAGCAACCCTGATGAGTCCGCTGAGGAGTGTGTGGACGTCGAACTGCCGCCGCCGAACAGGCCCACCTGGAGGTGCTTCTCCTACGAGGAGGTCAACCAGGCCACCAATGGCTTCCACCAAGGTAATAGAGCGCTGTTCGTGTTGGGTCGATTCTTTCGTTTTGGCATTGTCTGTACTAAAGCTGACGAATTTCGCAGGCAACATGGTGGGGAAGGGCGGGTACGGCGAGGTGTACCGCGGGGTCCTGGAGGACGGGCACGCCGTCGCGGTGAAGCGGCTGGCGCCGACGGCGGCGGCGGACGAGAAGAAGGAGAAGGACTTCCTGACGGAGCTGGGCACGGTGGGGCACGTCCGGCACCCGAACGTCTCCTCCCTCCTCGGCTGCTGCGTCGACCGCGGTCTCCACCTCATCTTCGAGTTCTCCACCCGGGGCTCCGTCTCCGCCAACCTCCACGGTGAGTCCCACGACACGGCGTCCATCAATCCATATTCTCAGCGCTCTGTTTTCGCCAATGTATTAATGCGGTGGCTTGCACTGGAATTGCAGATGAGAAGCTGCCGGTGATGACGTGGAGGCAGCGGCACGGGATAGCGGTCGGCACGGCGCGGGGGCTCCGGTACCTCCACAAGGGCTGCGCGCGGCGGATAATCCACCGGGACATCAAGGCGTCCAACATCCTCCTCACCGCAGACTACGAGCCCCAGGTAAATCATCTCTTCACCCACTCTGGTCTTCCCCTGTTCCTCCTCTGTCCGTGTCGATTACTCACATGGCTTCTGCTTCTGCACGTAGATTTCGGACTTCGGTCTCGCCCGGTGGCTGCCGTCGGAGTGGACGCACCACGCCATCGCGCCCATCGAGGGCACGTTCGGGTGAGTTGCAGGTCACACTTCTCTTGATTGTACCATTAGAGACGATGATGACATGGACGTCGGCATTAATCGCGCGTGACAGGTGCCTGGCGCCGGAGTACTTCACGCACGGCATCGTGGACGAGAAGACGGACGTGTTCGCGTTCGGCGTCTTCCTCCTGGAGCTCATCTCCGGGAGGAAGCCGGTGGACGGCTCCCACAAGAGCCTCCTCGCCTGGGTAAGCACTGATGAACAGTGATCGCCGGCGCCTCGGCCACCGTTTTTCAACGTTAGCGCGACGTGGCTAAGTTTTGGTTCGGAACATGTGTCTGTGACGACGCAGGCCAAGCCTTACCTGAACGACGGCGCGGTGCAAGGGCTCGTGGACCCGCGCCTCGGCGACGGCTACGACGCCGGGCAGCTGAGGCGGCTCGTGTTCGTCGCGTCGCTCTGCGTCAGGCCGGCGGCAGCGTGGCGGCCTACCATGACACAGGTACGTACGTAGGGAAAAGAAAATCTTTCTCCGCACTTCGCTGTCCTAACTGGACTAAACTAGGGACACTTCAGAATTCAGAAAGTTGAAACAAGCAAATTTTACCGCGAATATAATTACAGAGCTCGGCTTAATCAAATTGCAACAAGAAATTAAATGGGCGTAAAGTATGCATCACTGTGAAGGCTTCTGCTGACATCAGTGCAAAAATAACAGTGGCTTTCGATAGTTGGTGACCTCATTGTTCTAGGATGGCTTTGGAATGTTAGGGTAGGTCTGCCAGTGTAGCATTGCGCCATAACCATACATGGGCCACCAAAGAAATCTCTAACCATCATCACAGAGGACAAAAGTTAGGGACCTGTTAATTCCTATTTGGTGGACTAATCGAATTGCTGCTTGTTCCGGCAACTCAAAACATTGGAATCCTGATGACGGTTTGAGCAAAGGACATCCTACCACGCATTGCAACCGACAACTACTAAAAACTTCTTCAAATTGATTAATTACTAATCATACAGAGAGAAAAATCAAGAATTTCTTACAAGGTACGGTCTAGTTTTTCTTGGGAGCTCGCCTATCCACATTTCCTGAACGAAATGTAAACGGTAGGTTCAACAGCTCTATCATACTGTACCATTTCATGACATCGACAATCACAACATAAACCCGGGGGGGAACTAGCACAAACGAATAACTGTTAACAGCTGTTTGCATAAATTGTTCGAAGAATCTAGTATGACAGACATCATTGTATTATATGAATTATCCCTAATCAGAGAAGGTAATAGTCAAGGCATACTCTGTAGGTGACCATTACTTCATCATGTCTGGTGTTGGGTAGCTATCTCACTCAAGTATAATTCTCCTATCTGGAGTTATTATTTATACCAGATAATCCGTATATGCTTCGTCTAATCAGACATCTGAGAGCACCCTAAATTCTAGTGGCCACATACGCTCTGTGCCTGTCGTACTACTACTATATATCTGTCTGGAGGTGCTTCTATGATTTCATCAACAATGTTTATACAATTTTTAAAACATAATGAATGATGGATAAATATTACTTATCTCGTTACGTGCTTTAAGATTAATGCTACTCTTGTTAGCGAGAAAAGAATAAAAACACTGCACATATTTGCATCTTCCACTTGCCTCCTACGGTTGTTAAATACCGCCACATTGTGTAGTGTCAGTTGTGACAGCAAGCCTTGGTTTTAATTTAGCTCACTAGCGCATCTACCGACCAGTTGGCGAGTAACATTATACCAAACTTGATTGCATGTAGCTTGTCTTCGTCTATCACGGTGTGTTGAGATCTCATTTTTAATGTGAGGCTAACTGAATCTAATTCACTAGGATTCCACAATGTGTGGGCGCGCCCTGAGTTAATATATAGTACAATACAAAAGCAGAGGCATCAACTTATGTATGAGCACATCACACATAAATGAATTAAGTTGAACTTAAGGGAAGGTGGCTTGAACACATCAATTCATATCGGTATTGACCTTATCTGAAAGATTTTTTTCCCATACAGCCCCAAGAGCTTTCTCTATTCCCATTTTAACCTAGACCTTGAACTTATAGAAGCACACAAGGAAAAGTTTTTCCAGCATTCGTTCTTTCTGAAGATTAGGGCAAGGCACAGAGCAATCTTACTATTTGTTGTCGGTACGAGTCCAGACAGTAAACTTGGAAGTACCCCGATCGGATGCGAAGACCGTCAAGGATACGAAGGGACTCAAAGAGAAGCACACAACCACCAGGTGAATTTCTTATGGGAATCTAAGGTTACAAAATGGCCTCTCCCCTCCTATTACAAGGGGTTCTAAATATAGGGGGGAAAGGAGGAGGCAAATGTAGTTACAACTTTCCTCTTAGAGTTTGGCTTACTTCTGAGGGTATTTTGGTCATTTGCTTTGCGTGGGCCCCACCACATTTGGGACCCTAGGGTCGGCCCCGGATCCTCCTGGGGTCAGGCTCGTGTACCCAGCCTGGGGTTAGCCCCGGACGCTCCTGGGATTGGCCTCGCGTACTCCGCCTGGGGCCGGCCTTGGACGCCTCTGAGGTCAGCCTTGTGTACTCTATCTGGGGTTGGCCCCGGATTCTCCTAGGATCGATCCCGCGTACTTCGTCTGGGATTGGCCCTATACTTAACTCAGGATAGACTTTCCAACGGCCGCCGCCGCTCCGAGATGGTTGTGGGCCTGAGGTAGTGCGAGGACTCTCTTCCAACACTATTCTACTAAACTTTAGAAGAAGACAAGGGTTTGGTCACATCTCAAGTATAGCCGGTTTCTTGATTTTAGAAGGGGCATAGGATGCTCTGTTGCTTCCTACCATCTCCCCAATTGTTTTTCTTTCGACTGGTTCACGGGAAGCCCAAGGCCAAGGTGAAGTGGGGGACGCAGGACAGCTCAAGAACATAAATCTTGGGACAAATGTACAAAACATGCCACCCCGATGGGTATATAAAAGACTTGGTCTACTCTAATCAAAGTTTAATCATGCATTATTTTATTAGTGATGCATTGCACCGTTGGCACATAAACCAGCACTTAACAGAACAGATACTCTCGTTTGAACTCTCAAATGCTTTGGAAGGTGGATACAGTGTTTGAGTGAAAGCAATGCTTAGGGTGTACATTCAGCATAATTGAGTTGTGCATTTTATGTTTCGAGAAGCTACAACATAATTCTGCATTTTTACCGAATAGTTTTCATCTGTAATTTAATCATCTAGTTGAATTTGCTCTAAAAATTCTGTTGTGCTAATGTGCAACTCAATATGTACATTTGTTACATAAAACGCATACCACAAACACAGCAGAAACTTAATTTTCCAAGCAAAAAATTGTATTTTTCAAAGCTGGTGTTGGTTTTCTTGATGATCTATATGTAAAATCCAATGTACTCTATCAGCTCGGTGCACTAGTTACTACAATGACCAGACAATTGTATAAAGTACTACTCCTCAGGGTATGTACAGTAGGATGATATCAACCGTTTGTAATTCTTATCATATAAGATTTGTAATGACATGATGAGGAGAGAGAGAAAAGCATCTAGCATACAAAGTCCACAAGGCCCTTACAGATGGCTTCTTTTTTCTGTTATATCAATGCCGTCTGTAGAAATTATGAGGTCAACTTAGAGAAAATACATTGTTCGATTTTTTTTCCATAGATGACATTAAAAGTACTACAGTTAATAGCCATCTGTACTGTTGTACATATCTTTACTCTTTAAGTATTAATTTGCAACCGTTAATATTTTAACTGACTCGATTCACATGGGAAACTGCAGGTGCTGGAGTTATTGGAGTCTGGCGAGATTTCTCGAGATCAATGGGAGATGCCCGAGGAGGAGGAGGAGGATGAGTTTTGGGATTTCGACGATCTTGATGATTTTGAGGACGACGACGATGACAACTACAACGACGACGATGAATCGGATTCCCCCTCGATATCATCGTCAGCGTGCAGCATACATGCCAATGATTAGCCCCAAAATATTTGCACTTGTCAGTAGATTAAGTGCCCCATTTGGTTTTGGTTTAGGATCTATGATCCTTGAGATTATATTAGTGTACATAAACCACCTAGACAATAGTAAATTAAGAAAAGAGATTCAAGCCCATGGTTTTCATTTCATGACTTCATTAACAAGAATCTCCCCCCATAAACCCCTACCGACTCTAGCAGCTGATCTGATCATCTGACAACGACGGATCATTGATTTCTGTCCAAATTGGCTGACAGTTTTACATGCCAGGGCGTTCCCCAACTAACTGGAACTGTTGCCGGTCTACGGCTTCCTGTGGATGGATCTGAGACGAGCAGATTAAGGATATATGGTCCTTACGATTGACTATTAGTAGCAACCACATGTCCGGCACAAGTAGGTGGGTTTCCATTCGGAATCCGTTAGTTAGCTCAAGATTCAAGTGCAGTTGGGCGACCCTACTGCCCTTTAATATGCTCCCGTGCTGTTGCTTCAGGGATGTGTCCTGACAGTGAGACTGTCGATGGGCTAACCAAGAAATCATTGAGCGAAGTTCAGATAGGATCAATCATCTGCACTAACCAAGAATCAGTTCATTTGAAGGCCTAATTCTTGCTGCGAGATGGGTACAAAACATGTCTGAAACTCTAGATGAAGTTGTGGAATAATGACAGCCTCTAAGTCTGTAAAACGCAAACAGGAGAAACTGCAGCGTTTGCTCCAGTCTTGTCGTAGTACTAGCACCAGTAAGCTGTTCTTTAACCGTCGTTTTGTCCCCATCATCAGGGGCAACCAATGATTCACTAACCATGGTTCAGATCCGGATTTTTCAACTCAAAATCTTCTGTAATTTACTGCACTATTTCTCGATCAGTAGATAGTGCTCAGGGCATCCTAGTGTATATAACCAAGGGGCCTTAAGGTGGGTCGCATCTAAACCTTAAGGCCGACTCCATAGTGTATATAACCCAAGGGGTCTTAAGACGGTCCCACTCGGCAGATAAAGAAAAAATGTATTTTAATGCTTGTGGCCAGGTCTTTAGCTTGAGGACCAGCCTTAAATCTTTTTTGCTTATAGCCTGCTTAAGGTCACCCCTGTAATGTATAATGTTGACCTTAAGGTGGCTTAAGACTCTCTATTTTCATACACTACAGATGCCCTTATAGGTACATTGCTGCATCAACTCATACATCGCATGAAACATGCTAAACTATAATATTATATATCAGAGTTAAAATACACCACGTCGGGTAATTTACCAAAAATGTAGGTTCAATATGATCAAAGTATTGACTCGCCTTGGTCACAGTTGATTTGGTCTTGGCTGTCGAGACTTGCTTCGGCTTCGGCCTCTTCCTCTTGTACCTCGTACACTATTTTTCGTTGCGCGAAAATTAGAATAAAAATTAGCAAACCAAATAAATTCTCACAAAAATTAAAATGAACCCAAAAAATATGATTTTAGTTCCATTGGATAGATATTGAATTCAGATGAATTTAGAAATTTATTTCACTCAATTTGGAGCTACGATGAATAAGCTATGCCTTTTTGAAATTCTCAGTTTAAATAAATCCAAAAAAATAAATAGAATCTGACAGGTGTGGCCCACAGCAGATTTTTAAATTTTTTCTTTTATTTTTATTTTCTCTTCTATGTACCTATGATAAGTGGGACCGGTTACGATTTAATTATAAGGGTAGGGCCCACAGGTCAGTGAGTGTTTTAGTTTAAATGGCGTCATTAGCATTAACTAATCGCCGGTTTAGGTTAATTACTCCAGAATAGTGCTTTCTCCTTCCCGCCGGCTACAAAGGGGCTCACCGTCGGTGCCTGAGGCAGTAGCCGGAGGTGAGCATCCGCAAAATGGATTGCCCACGCTCGCGCCCACCCCTAGACGAATTCTCGCCAGCCGATTTGGTCGGGGCGGCGGTCGGCAATGGCCATGGGCGGCGGCGGAAGAGGGAAGGGGCGACTACGACGACTCAAGGTGTTTCAAAGCAATTCTTTACTCTGGGAGTATGTTGGGGATGGCAGGAAGTTACCTCGATGGTCTACGAAGCTCGGGAGTGGCGGTGGTGATCTGGCGGCGTGAGACGGCGACGAGCAGAGGAGGCTCATGGTGCCGGCGAGGTACAAGTAGTGAGGGGTCCGGTCGACGGCAGGGATGGCTTCGCGGTGCCCCAAGGAGGCTCCAGCTCGGCGCTATTGGACCATGGTGGCATCAATCGGCGGATTTCCCACCGATCGGTGTTGGGGAAGAAGGTGTTCGCCGATGAGTTAGAGACGCGGGGAAGCCAATTACTCGAGGTGGGGGAAAGAGCGAGAACGGCGATGCTCCTGGGGGGATGAGCCGGGCTTTATAGCGGCGGGAAAGGGGCTGGCAACAGGTGGACGGTTGGCCAGTCGTAGCAGGGACGTGGCGTCGGCGTGGCTACAGGGTATGGCGACGGGACGACAGCGCAGGGCGTGAGGCGATGTGCGCTGACGCCAGAACAGGGAGGGTGTCGGGAGCGCGTGAGCCGAGGTGGGATGCGACGGGAGCAGGCGGGCACTATGCATGACGGAGGCGGCGCGTCTGACACGGTGGTCGGGGCGACGCGATGGCGCGACTGCGGTGATGAGCTACAAAGAAGGCAGGTGGCTGACATCAGTGGCATGGACGCGGAGGCAGGCGGGCGACCAGTGGTCCGAGCGAGCACGACAGGGGGGCGGGGCGACTGTTGCGACATTCGGGTGAGGAGCTCTGGCCGCGGCTGAGTGTTAGCGAGGGTGGGAAGAAGCGAGATGGGTCGGCCTGTCGGCTGGCTCCGGCCAGGCCGAAGAGTTTCTCCTTTTTTAATTCCTTTCTTTTTTAGTTATTTTATTTATCATTATTTTTATATTTTCTTTTATTATTATACATTATATATTATATATTTTTAGTTATTACTATTGTTTTTGCCCAATGCACACTTCTAAATTTTTATTAATCCCCCACTTGCTGTCTTTATTTAACTAATTCTTCCATACTTATATATTTTCACCTTTCCGAGTTTTCGCTAACCGATTTCAAGTGAATCCTCCTACCCTAATTTTTAGATCGTCTTTTTATATTTGTATTTGATTTTAGGTTTACTTTCTATTATTTTCACCTTTCTTCCATGATTTTCTATTAGTTTTATTTTCATTATTTTCTTTTTTGTTGGAACCTTAACCAAACACCAAGGAAAATTCATTAAAATCCAAATGTCAAGAAGTTGCATTTTAAAATATTTCAAAGGTTACATAATTTCCAGGACCCAAATTTCAGGATGTTACATAGCATTACACATATCAGTATGATGCCAATAAAATTGAGTCTTCTAGAACACACGGCGAGGAATCAGATAAAGCTCCTTCCTAGCTGATAGTAGATACACACGCATATACGTATATGCGTGCATGGATCGTGGAAATGTCAGCAATCCATCTGTAGCCGTGTACGTGACCACCGGTCCACCACAAATGATACACCACCATGCATGGACCTGCACTGCACGCATTGCATTGCTAACTTAGACCCCTCGTCCGTTGTCAGCTCCTGCCTTGCAGATCTGTCGATGCACATAACTCCTTTCAGGCTGTAGCTAGTACAACGCAACCAAGGACCAGATCGATCGATCGATTAGTGTACACATAACACATCACATGTCTCGGCTGCAGGCTGGGCGAGCAAAGCCTCTGCAGAACAATTAATTAAGGAGATTAACGAGTACGTACTGTAAAGGAGCGTGTACAGGCAAGCTGTTGTGTGTGCATAGGTGTACGTACGCATGAATACATGCATGATGTGGATGTAGACAGAGTAAGGCAGACCAAGACTTAAAACAGTTCGTTCGTATGGTCCTAGCTAGCTCCTGACGTTCCTATGATACATGGATGCAGTGCTCATTGGCTCACGCAGCTCCTAGGGCATAATTAACCCAATGGCCCAAGGTATTAGTGCGGTCGGTGTGGGACTGTAACATTAGCAGGACCAACTTATCCCTAACAGTATCACAGTTTTGAATTTTGGTGAGCACTGTAATAGTATCATTTACATGTACAGGGTCTCTGATACTATGTACAGCCACAGAGTAATGCCTCTCATCATGAGGTATACTATACAGCTAAAGTTACAATTTCTGATCATTTCTCTGTGAGTTTACCTGAGCATATGGAGCTTTTGTACAGCCTGCCTGCAGTCAGATACTGAACCAACTCGCTACAAGCCCATGAGGCCATGAGCATTATGAGCATGGACAGTACAACCTAGCTTGCTAGCCATCGTCCGTGATCGTACACGTAGCTAGCTAAGGGGTTGCCACTAGATTGCTCAGCCGAACATGCGTTGCTGCGTGCCCGTGGCACAATGGTCCAAAAAAAAAACAGAGTTGCACAACGAACTATTTGATGCCAGAGTTCAGAGAGAGAGAGCTTTTAACTTCTAGTTTATTTTATATTATTCATAAATTTCGTCTTTTTTTGATACCTTTGATTTTTTTGCTTTTTTGTGGGTTCTTTTTCTCGTATTTGTTTGTTTTATACGTGATGGGCTAATATGTTTTTTCTATTTTTATTTTTTTTAAAATTTAATTATGCTAAATAAATCTCCATCGGCTATAATATTTTTCAACCAGCTATAGTGCTTTTTCAGTCATAAGACACTAAAAAAAACTCTTTTAAATAGGGCCTAAAATGGAAGGATACTACCATACTAGTACTAGCCAGCACTGAGAGCTTGTTATCCGTCGAGTAGGGGTTTCTTTTGCGTTTCTTTGTCTCTGGGAAATGGTTTGTCTAGTGCAACTTGGTAGGGGACAGACGCCACATGCATGGTTGTTCATATGTACCGGCAGAGAGGATCAGATTTCGATTTCCAGTTTAACTTCTAATGGATTCTGGCCTGAAAAATAGCTTTATACAATGGATTCTGAGCTATATAAACTACGTTAGATAGATAGGCACAGTAGGATAGAACTGAATAATTGAAGAGAAGATCAATTTGCCCACTTTTACACTGCATATATATGCTGACATCTTTCAATTGAATACGTTTTGGAATATGGTAGAACCATTCTCCTAGGCAGAAAATTGGTCATGTTTTGGAGGATAGGGGTCATGTTTTTTACGCTTTTGGCTTTTGTTCTTTGTTTCTCCTAAAATCAAAATAAATAAGATGATTTTTCAAAATAGATTCTCTAAATGATTTTTGAGTCTAAAATCGTGTGTGTCGTCTGTGTCGACGTCTCCACTGTCTATTGTCGTTTCGAAAACACAGATAAAAATCATTAACTGCAGCCAAAAGATGTAAGCCATAGCACACGCGTGAATTCACGAGCTTCTTCTGAACCTGCATTTGCAATTTTGCATGCATGGCGACGAAATGAACAATTAAACGCAGACTGGCCATTTCAGGGTCCGCGCTGATAACACATGAGAGATTCCCAAATCCCAGGGCATGCATCGTATTCATCCACTACAGGATGTCAGATTTTTACAAATGTTCTGCTGGCCAAGCACGCAACGAATCGTGGAAGGGATAAAAAAATTGGGGTGCAGATAACCTGCACTGCAGAACGACAAAACGCTCCGGTTGACCATGCAACGTACCATATCAAGCTAAGTGATCCTGTCGGTAGTCAACATGCAAGAAAGATTCTTCAGCTAAGTCATTGCAAGTTAATTAATCAGATGGTATATACATTGCTCCTTACCACTAGGATTAGCTGTAACACATGGGTACTACAACACACAGCTAGCAAAGCTGGATAGATACTAGTATACTACCAAGTAGAGTGACTGACGACAAATATTCTTTTTGTAATGTAGTGAACGCAACAGTGCAAGGATTTAAGCTAAGGTTTTAGTTCAATTTAATGTTCAAATAGAATCTCTACCCTTATAATCCACCAGTTAAAATTATCCTACATCCACCCAACAATTACATGCTCCACAGTCATAACCTTAACTACGTCCACACCACAATATGCACCCAGAATTACACCATCCTAAAAACGTCCGCACCAGATTAACTCTCCTTCATTCTCTCTTTTTACTCAACCATATCCGACGATCATCCTTCAATGTATCTGCAGTACCCTCCCGCGTCCCTGACGCTCGCCTCGCCTCGCCTCGTCCCCACCAATCCCATCCCCGCAACGCTATCCACTGTCCCCGCCTCGCCCCTTCCTCTTCTTCCGCCTCATCCACCGCCCGCCGCCGCCGCCATCGAGGAGAAGCAGCCCCCCCCTGCGCCACGCCTCGCCTCACCCGTCCGCGGCCAGCGAAGGATCCCTGAAGATCCCCCTCCTCCCCCGCGCCTCCTCCGCTCCCTCCGCCTCCCCCGCGCCTCCCCCGCGCCTCCCCTCCCTCCGCCTCCCCCCATCCTCCCCCGCGCCTCCGCTCCCGCCGCTCCCCCGTTCTCCGCGCCGCCTCCTCCCCTCCATCATCCGCCGCTCCGCCCTTCTCCCCGCGATTACCGCTCCTCCCCCCGTTCTCCGCGCCGCCTCCTCCCCTCCCTCCTCCGCCGCTCCGCCCTCGCCTACTCCTCCCCACTCCGCGCCGCCGCCTCCTCCCCCGCCCTGCGCTCCGCCGCCGCCTCCCCCGCCCTGCGCTCCGCCGCCGCCGCCTCCTCCCCCCGCCCCGCGCCGCCGCCGCCTCCTCCTCCCCACCCCGACTTCTCCGCCGAGGCCTCCAATTGACTCGACTCTCGAGGGTTCTGCCACGCGCCCGCGTCCCCAACACGCAGGCCAAAGCGCCGCGGCGCTTCGCGAGGGCAGCTCAAAACCCTAGCCGCCGCAATGTCTCGCCGCAGCCGCGAGGACGATGACGAGCAGGAGGAGGAAGAAGGGGACGAGGCCTATGATATGGATGAAGAGGAGGAGGAGCAGAGGGGTGGCAAGCTTTCGCGCGGCGGCCGTGGGAAGCCGTCACGCGTCGAGAGCTTCATCGACGACGCGGCCAGCGAGGACGACGACGATGATGCGGAGGAGGAGGACGGCGAGTTCGAGGACGGTGAGTGGTCGCTTGCCCTACCGATGTTACGCCGGTGTCTTGATTTCCCAGATCCAAATTTGCCGAATTTACCGTGAAATTAGCAATTTTGTGTCGGTTTTTGCTTTCTGAGTCATTGGTTCCGTAGCATTTATATATGATCGTTGATTTGGGTGATCGCCGACGATTTCAATGCTTGATTATTCTCTGGATTAATCTGGACGTTGATTGCATTTAGGAGTTGTCACCCCTGTTCGAAGTGGTGAGGGTGGTAAATTGTTTAGTTTCGTGGAGTTTCGTGGTCAGTCCTAGCTTAATTCCATGTTGCCATTTTAAGATTGGTTAGGTTTCATCATAAGGTTGTGATGATTTAGTCACATTAGATTGCAATGACTTCTGCAGTGCTTTTATTTTTTCTGATGTGAACTATAAATGGACTTTAGAGGCAAACTTGATCGTAGCTCCAGGATTTTGTCATAAAATGGAGATCTTCTTGGAAAAAAGGACCAAAGTCCCAGTTCCACAAAAACTTTTCATTTATCACGGCTTATGGCTCGACCTACCCATGAGGATGCCTGGGCAATTGTTCATTCAATCGACAGCCTGGCTATGTTCAAAGCCACATTGTCATTATGAAGATGGACAGAAATCATATGATTCATATCCTCCAGAAATTACTGGAAACATATAATCAAGTTGTAATTTTGGTTTGGGTACTCTGATGGCTGTTCTCTGTAATCTTGCGATGTACCTGTTAAGCTTTTTAGTGCTATTCCCTACTCTTGTTGTTTCAAAATGGATGATGCTCATTTGGTGGATGCGCCATGATGCTTTTTAAGATTGGAGAATGTAGAATGTTATATTTAAGTGATCACAAATTTTATCTTTGGTTGATAACTCTGTGTAATCTTCTTTCTGTTTGGGTATCGGCTGTTGCAGAAATTGAATCTGATATATGTTGATCAGCCCACCGGGACTGGGTTCAGCTACAGCTCCTATTCAGGAGACACCCGCCACAATGAAGCTAGCGTTAGCAATGACCTGTATGATTTCCTGCAGGTAATAATTATTCTTATTGGGCACGTGTTCTTATGGCATTTCCAGGTGTTCTGCCCTTTAGGATGATATCACCTGTTGTTTTGGTACTGGTAATTAGCCATTGCTGTTGCGCTGCTGCAATGAAGCCGTCATGCTCATGTTAATTGCCTCAATCTTAGAACCGTTCATACGTCGGCCTCGTGACTTACTTTAGTTTGAGATTTGGCCGCAGCTGTCATCGATTGTTTGCAATGTCATGTTTGGTGACAGAATTTCCATGTTTCTAGATGTTTCGTGACTTACTTTAGTTTGAGAGCCTCTCTGAATGTGTCTAGATGTTGGCAGTAGGTGAGGTTGGAGTTTCTCTATTTTAAGAAACAGTTTAAACTCAAGCTGGCCTCTATTACAAAACAGCTCGCCGCATTTCGATTTTTAACTTATTGCTGTTTTCTGAGATACTTGTAAGCATATTAAAATTCTTCCGAGACATGGTTTTTCAGATTCCTATGAACAAGAAAAACAAAAAAGAGAGTTATCAGGAGGAGCTAGAAGAACGCATCATTTCGCTTATTGCTTCATTGTTTGGTAAGCAGGCAAGTCTACTTCAATATAACCATTTTCACTATTTCCTTGGCCTATGTGTTAAAAAATACATTATATAAACATAGACAGGGACAATTTATATAAACATGTTTATAAGGACTCCCTTTTTTTATGCACAATTAGTGGAAACTTTTGATCTTGCTCTAACTGATCTGTTTAACCTTTTACTCTTACCTTCCTAATAATGCAATACATACCCTCTATTGTATCATGTACACTACAGGAGAACAATATACATCCATACATGGGGGATAGGGTATCCTTGATCCAGAGGATGGGGTTGCAGGATGTGTGCTAAAGTACCTATGTACCATGTATTTTGTATCTGCCTTTAGTTTTCTTTGCACTCCACTTCTGCTGGAAATGAGGGCAAAGGAAAGTGGACAATAGGAGCTTAATTATACTTGGTTCCTTTCTACATATTTTGATATTTACCATTGCCATGATATGACATGGTGATATAAAAAGAGAATGCTGTGTGCAAAGCTAGAATCTCTGTTTAGTGTTTACTTTATAATTCTTACTTCCAGAGGAAGTTGGTGCAATCTTTGTCCTTTTTTTTAAAAAAAGACTAATTCATGCGTATGTGTACCCGTGATCTATATAGATGACAAAACATTATTTATGTAATGTGCTGTTAAATCTTTGGATGGTGAAGAATGTTTTTTGGATGTAATGTGCATGCGTTGTTGTCATATTTTTCTGTGTAAAAGCCATTCTTATTTTCATGTTTGTAGAAGCTTTGTTGAAAGGATTATATTATTTCCATTGGAAGACCATGGACTAGGGACCAGATTTGGGTTGAAGGGATCGTATTAGTACCATTTGAAGACCATGGATTAAGGACAAAGTTTTATACACACGGCTTCCAGATTTCCATATCATGTAGCTTCAATTCCCCCTGTAGGTGTTGTTCAGCATTTGGAGGTGTTGCTCTTGCAGTGCCATGCTGTGGTGAGGAGGCATTCTGCTTCTCGGAGAGTTGAGGTGATGCATGAAGGGCCCATCTTCATCAACATACCAACAGGGTGCATCATGGTCTGAATCTCTTCTTGTTGTTGGCAATCTCTTTTTGAACACCCTGCATACTACCCACCCTTCTTCCTGAAATGTGAGGTTGGAAAATTAAGTTATAAATAGTGAGCAAAAGAAAACGAAGATAAAATTATAAATCATTTAACACCCATAGTTTGTTCTACAATCATACTGATAGTGATCGCGGTCATACTGGCTTCAAGTCCAACTGTTCTCTACTAGGGGTGCCTGCAACCAAGTGTATATAAAGTACCTCAAAGTCCTTTAAGCTGGCCAAGGATGTAATAGAATTTCGCAACTTTGTAGGAGCACACATGTGTTAAGTTCATTGTTGATTAGATCACACTATTTAAAAACTCATATTGTAACGAAATTCACAATTTACCTGCTATTTTTTCATTCGATGAATGTTTTATATCAATCTGATGGTACCTGCAGGGACACATATTAACTTAATTTGCTTTTTCAATTGTAGTGCCCCTCATTTTTTTATGGCATACAATATTACTTGTCAATAGCTGGTTCACTTTTTTTTTGTTCCTTTGATATTGGTACCAACCATGGGTGGATCTGATGTATGACCTTCCCTTCCTTTCTTAATTCCTCTTATTTGCATTTAGCTGGAAAACTACCTTCAAATAATAAGTTCTTTTTATGTGACAGGAGGACATAGCAACAGTCATTTCCACCATGTTATTAGTGTCTGGTCTTACAACAATACTTCATATTTTTTTGGGTTCTCGGCTTCCATTGATTCAAGGAAGTTCTTTTGTATATTTGGCTCCTGCATTAGTGATTGCAAACTCTGAGGAATTCAGAAATCTTAGGGAAAATGTGCGTTTGAATTCTAGATCTCCATTTACCTTCACTTTTCCTCAAGTGTTATCTGCAGATAATGGAATGGACCCGTTGCTTTGAACTTCTGAAAGCTTAAAAATGGGACGACACTACGACAATATATAGTGGACCAAGCTCACCTGTGCTGATATATGCACTGCAAAACATTAGGCTTGGTTAGTCCAGCGTGCAACCTAAATAGCTTGTGGTGGTGCTGCAGTGGTAGGGAAGTAGGGATGCTTTTAGTGTCTACTATGAAATTCATGCGTTCCAAAAGAGGCCTAAACATGTAATATACATAACAATGTCAAACCATGCTAATGATGAAGTAAAAGTACCGAAGGAATGAAGCATTTGTGCATCTGCAAACCATATCTCAAATCATTCTAGCACTCAAATACCAAAATAGCAAAACGTCTCTGTTAGCCAATGCACATAGGAATACACCACCGCAGCTGTTGGCGATGACTTGGTTCAGCCTCTGGGTCTGCCCCTATTTGTAGGTAGTGGGAAACTATGGTTCATGGATCCCAAATAGCATGTAGAGAGCTTCACAGCACCCTATTCTTTGGCTATTCCACAGGATTAACCCCACGTTGGTATTTACGACCACGTTGGCCTTTATGACTACGGTGGCATTTTCGACCACTTTGGCGCTTACGACCACATTGTGTCGTTTACGAATACTTTGGCGCTTACGGCCACGTTGGTATTTACGACCACGTTGGCCTTTACGACGAAAAGTGTTGTATGTGGTCGGGAAGGTGTTTAAATCACGCGATAAACGGTCGTAGCTTCTGTTAACCCGTCGTATGGTCTCGCGAAGCGGTCGCAAGACCTAGGAATCGGTCGTAGGCTTTTGAGCATTGCGTGTTGGGTGGTTCCGACCGGTCACGTATTTATGTGACATTCATTTTGTGACAAAAATATTTGGTTATACAATATATGAGACGTGAATCTTAATGAATCTGATTGTTCGTTTTATTTTTTACAAATTTTATCTTCTTTTGTATTTTACCGTAGCGTTAGCACGGGCACACTACTATGCAGTAAGTGGGCCAGTAATTTACTCCAGTTACATCTATCATCTGATATTTAGCCCTGCCATAGGACTCGCTGAAAGATTCAGAGTTCAGACAAATGTCCTGTCACCCTGTTTATTCGATTTTTTTAAATAATCTATTTTTATTTTGAATTACAGTATTATACATGTGTTTTTTTATTTTACAGAAATGGCTATCTGTCGCTCTACGGTTGGACGATATAGACAAGTCGTCCAACCGTTAGGCGACACGAGGCCTAATCACCTAATGGTTGGGCGTATTGCCCATGTCGCCTAACCGTGCGGCGACTAGTGGCTCTAATCACCCAACTATTAAACGACTCAGTGGGGCGACTACTTGTTGCCAGCTTATCCTTTTCTCTTTGACTCAACCCCCTCACAGGCTCTCTCACCATTTCTCTCGCAAGAAAACGAAAGGAGCTCGAGAAAGGAGAAAAAAGAGAAATATTGTAGAAATTCTCCCAAAAAATTTTAAAAATATCTGACCCTTAATTTGATGGACCCTAATTATGTTTAGCAATCCATAACTGATGAATGTTACTTGATAAATGAGAATAATTGCTAAAATTTCTCATAAAAGGAAACACATCTAGCTCTTAATTGGGTGGATCATTCTTGTGATTAACAAATCATAACCAATGATTTTCTTTGATCTATAAAAGTACACATGAAGTTGATTTGCACCGTGATATGCATGCACGTATAGTTGGAGAACTATTGTACGAAATTAAGACGCGAGATGCTAGAAATAGAATCGATATCGAGCGACCCACCCATAGACACGAATTTGCCTATAACATCTATTATAATTTACATTCTTTAAATTGTATTAATGTGGATACAACTATTGTCTCTGTTGCTGGAGATATGGATTTAAAAATATTGAGATATTGATTAAAAGTATAAATAATAAGTATTTTTTCCAAAAATATAATATATATTCTTTATTTTAACATATACTAGTATATATTATTATCATTAATGAAATCAATTATATGAACATAGAAATTAAACCGAATCGATAATATTCTAAAAATTTTAATATTTGAATTCTTTTATATGATCTAGAACCCTTTATATTTTATGTGTAGTTTTTTATTATCTACCATATATATAACACTAAATTAATTAAATATACTGTGAGAATGATACCCACGCAGTTGAGAATTGAGATACTTCTGGTCGGAGAACTAGCGTCCGGCTAGCGTCCAAGGAACATTAACCATCAACGACGTGCGCATCCATCTACGTGGACCAAAGATACAAACGCGCGCGACCCGGGCTACAAAGCCCAATATCCGGCCCATTCAGCCCAATAATATCTACCCCTCTGGGCTCTGGCTACCTCCACGTATTGGGAAGCCGGACCAAGCAGAAGCAGAGGCGCAACCAAACCCCTCCCCTCTGCGTCTCCTCCTCCTCTTCCGCTCCTAGGGTTTTGCCTGCCGCGATGGAGCCCACCTCGTCGGCGGCGATGGCGCGGCAGACGTGGGAGCTGGAGAACAACATTCCGGCGGCCCCCTCCGACCCGGACGCGCTGGACGCGATCTACCGCTACGACGAGGCGGCGCAGACGCGGGTGCAGCAGGAGAAGCCCTGGGTGAACGACCCCCACCACTTCCGCCGCGCCAGGATCTCCGCCCTCGCGCTCCTCAAGATGGTCGTCCACGCCCGCGCCGGAGGCACCATCGAGGTCATGGGCCTCATGCAGGGCAAGTGCGACGGCGACTCCATCATCGTCATGGACGCCTTCGCTCTCCCCGTCGAGGGCACCGAGACCAGGGTCAACGCCCAGGCCGACGCCTACGAGTACATGGTCGAGTACTCCACCATCAACAAGCAGGTCAGGCCCCCATCCTTCCGCCGCCATCGTTTATTTCGGAGCTCTCGATCTGTACAGACTAATGTTGCTCCCAATCTGGTGTCTATGTACTTGCCTGCGTGAAAATTGTATTGCTGTTTATAATTCGAAATTCGTAATAATTGTTAATGTGACCTAACCTAATCATGTTGTCCATATGAAAAGTTTTGAGGTGGATTTAGGTAGTGCTGCTAACATCGTCCCTATCTGTGTTGTGTATTGGTGCATTGATATGTGCTTATTAATGTGGCTAACTCCTTGTTGCTGGTGTGGTCTTCATAATTGCGTGTTTTCTTATTACACTTGTCTGGGTTCGTGTAGTGTTGCCGTTAGATTGGTCCAGTCCATGTCAATACTGATAATGTGCCTTAGCCGCTGGCCCAGAAATGTTGTTAAAAATATTGATAACTGATTTGTTTATTGTGTCAGTGATCCCTAAATTTTTCTGACATGCAGGTATGTTTGATCCTGTGGGTAATCATGATACAGGGTTACAATATTGGAATTGTTATTAGTTGATTTGTGAGCAATTGTACTAGTGGTATTCACTAGTTGTGCACATACTGTATGGTATAACTGGTGTCCCCTAGCATCTGGTGTAGGATTAAATAGTCCTATACTATGTAGCACAGCCATCTTCTTATTGGACTATATCACCTTAGCATTATTTTTTCACCACATGATCATATGAAATCTACAGTGTGCCTGAAATATATATAGGAAAGTCTTTTGAGTTTTGATTTCCATGCACCATATTCTGTTCAAAACTCATTACTTGATGAGTGGACTTAAAAAATCAGATCAGTTGATGCAATTTGCGTCATATGGTGATGTTGTCTTGTTGTATGCCAACAAGACTGGACATGTTCAAATTATAATAACTGTACGAAGGTTTTTGAACAAAAACCAATTTTAGAACTATTCATATGAGTATGATACTATCGTACAGCTCATATCTTACACTACATGGGCTTTCTGGCTTTGCAGCATAGATACAAATTGTTTTTTACTTCTTATAAAGACATGATTGGGTTTCATTGCTCTCAGTCTGTTAGCGTGTGTTTGCTATTCTTGATGAAAGATGTGGTACCACTACCACTTGCATCAGAAAGTCGAAAAGGATGTGGGTTAGATAGGAATAGTGATAAATTATAGTTGTTTGTTATTTCTGAGTACATCCTTAAACTTGTAAAGTATGAAACACATTTTTTTTATTTGATCTCTAATGCTCTATTATCACCCTATTCACCTCGACTCCTGGAGTGTTAAATTCTGTTTTCTGGGTACCTTGGAATTAGTTCACATATTTTATTTCACAGTAACATCTAGAAAAATTTCAGGATAAATTCTAGCTCTGATTTTTGCCTTGTATATTGGAACATTGGATTATAATATGTACATGATTGTGCTTGTTCAATCTGTTCTGGCAGTTATAAATTCGCACAGCTGTTACATTACACAACAACAACAACAACAACAACAAAGCCTTTTATCACAAACAAGTTGGGGTAAGCTAGGAACGAAACCTTCTCAAGATTAAAGAGATATGAGCCTTGAAATAAAACCTACAATGCTAAAATCCTAAGCCGTACAACCTACTATCTGAGCCAAGAGTATAAAACACTGCCTCTAACTTTCTTATGGTTCCGGTATGTGGATCGTTAACTTCCATGCGCTCCCATCCAAAGCTATTTAGATACATTCCAATCCCTCAAGCTGGCAACTGTTACATTGATGAACAAATTAGCTGGCAATTGAGATGTGTGAGGAAGTATGCGCATGCAGATGTGTTAACTGTTAAAATGATAAAACTAACTTGTATATATTCTTCATTTGAATAGGCTGGAAGGTTGGAGAACGTGGTTGGCTGGTATCACTCACACCCTGGTTATGGATGCTGGCTGTCAGGCATTGATGTGTCAACTCAGATGCTTAATCAGCAATTTACAGAGCCATTCTTGGCTGTTGTGATAGACCCTACAAGGACTGTTTCTGCTGGTAAAGTGGAGATTGGAGCTTTTAGGACATATCCAAAAGACTACAAGCCACCAGATGAGCCTGTGTCCGAGTATCAGACCATACCACTCAACAAGATAGAAGATTTTGGTGTTCACTGCAAACAGGTAACTAGATTAATTGTCTATTTTTCTTTTCTTTTACTCAATGGGTGGTTTAGTTCTGTTCTAAATGGATTTCATGCAGTACTATGCTCTGGATATAACTTATTTCAAGTCATCCCTGGACTCTCACCTTCTTGATCTACTATGGAACAAGTACTGGGTCAACACATTGTCTTCGTCACCACTTCTGGGCAACAGGGATTATGTTGCTGGACAGATCTTTGATTTAGGTAAGCATTTCCTTCTATGAAGATTTGTAGAAAAAATTGATTATAGCTAGTTTTGTCTTAGGGTAAATCCAGATAAAGTTATAAACCATTTCGTGTTACACAGCTGATAAACTAGAGCAAGCTGAAGGTCAATTGGCACACAGTCGATTTGGTATGCTTATGCCATCACAACGAAAGAAAGAGGTCAGTTTCTGTATTCATGTTCTTTAAAGTTACTTGTGTGCCCATCAATGGACGACACTATTCTTCTGCCCCTGTGAAGTTTGCAAGGCTGATACTATTTATTTAATCTCGCACACATATTTTCTGCATAAGATTTCCAGTTTTCTGCATCTCTTTTATGGCCTAGAATCCGGCGAGGCATGCACCGCAGCACGTGAACAGTACCATACGTACTGTAGCACATGAACAGTATGCGTGTGCTGTAGCACATGTACTGTAGCGGCTGGATTAGGAATGGTTAGATGCATATCTTTATATTAGGAATAGATAGATACATATCTTTATATTTAGATAATATTGATATGATATTATTTTTAGTTGATTGGATGCATTATAATGTATTTCCATATTGTTAGAGGCTAACCTCATCTATATAAAGAGAGGAGCCGCACCATTCATAATCAAGCAATAAAGTAGTTAAGTTCTAAAACGGTTGGTCTTCAGATCAGAGCTTTCGCAAGGAGGGTGATCTTAAGCCTTCCTATCCTATCCCCTACCACAACATTTGGTATTAGAGCTAACCGCTGCTCCGCCATCAGTGGCAAATAGCAGGGGTTTTGATCCCATGAAGGCCCGAGCTTCACAATCCCACTACCTAGGGCTTCTGACCTTCGATGGCAAGGAAGATCCGCAGGCTTGGTTGAATCGGTTTGAGCAATTCTTCCAGGAGCAGCGGACGATGAAGGAAGAGAAGTAGTTGGCATCGCACCACCTAATGGGGAATGCTGCCCTGTGGTACCGGCAGCTGGATTGTACGTTGGGAGTGCACGTCAACCTTCGTTTCGCTACCACCATCGCGTCGTCTCTACCAACACGTCAAGCCTCCACCGAGCCAACTTCCACAGCTTCCGATGCCGAGTTATCCTCCGCCGAGATCTGTGCCAACTTGATGGCCTTGATGAAAGACTTCATGTCCAAGATGGAGGAAAAGGTGCAACATGTTGCTGCAGTTTCTAAGTCGTCATCGTCGTCAATTGTGACCATGTTGAAGATGGAGGAGCAGCAAGAGGCGACGTCTGCCATTGCAATGGCGGCACTGCCATCACCGTCCTTATCGCTGTCATCAGTGTTGGTCCTACTACCGTCTTCACCAACGACGACTCCTTTACAGGCTTCGCTTTCCTTAGCTGCACCTCTGGTGCCTTCGCCGAGGAGGAAGGTTGCCACTGTCCAGCGGTGATTCTCTCCACATGGCCAGCTGATGTTGTGTCTTCGTAAATGTGGGGCATGATGGGTGTTAGGACCGCAACGGCGTCATGTTCTTTCCTACACCAACAGGAAGAGCGTCATTGTGTCCCCGCACAGCTTGTCCATGCCACTGGCGCCTCCTGCAACAGCAAGTCATGCCAAAAGACTGCAGTCCTCACTGCTGTCCATCGGAGTGTTGCACTTTCTCTTCCTTATAACTATCCATAGGCGCCACAGGCCCGTCGATATGCGGTTACGAAGGACTTCAACTATGGCCGCCACCTGACCCATGATGAGCTATCTCGCCGCGAGGGGTGTAACGTTATGGCCCATGATCCGGCGAGGTGTGCACTGTAGCACATGAACAACACGCGTGTACTATAGCACGTGCACTGTAGCGGTCGGATTAGGAATGGTTAAATGCATATCTTCATATTAGGAATAGATAGATACATATCTTTATATTTAAATAGTGTGGATATGATATTATCTTTAGTTGGTTGGTTGTATTAGATTGTGTTAGTTTCATATTGTTATGGGATAACCTCATCTATATAAAGAGATGGGTTGCACCATTCATAATCAAGTAGTAAAGCAATCAAGTTCTAAACCGGTTGGTCTCTAGAGCAGAGCCTCCGCAAGGAGGGCAATTTTAAGTCGTTCTGGCCTATCCCCTACCACAACAATCACTCACATGTCAAATTAGTAAATTCTTATCTAGTTAGTATATTAATGAGCTGTGTGCTTTTGCCATTCTTTGTCACTTTCAATAACAAGTGGTAGTACTACTGTATGCCTACAACCTAATAAATAAATGTCAGCCACAGTTAACACATTGAATAAGTTCCCTCAAGTCGATTACTGGCTTTGAATTGTATAAGTAGTGACCTGGTGCCTAGGTCACTCTTATCATATGTGCTAGAGCTTCTTCTGGGTGAGAAAGTGGAAGAAATGAGAGGAAATTTTAAGTGTGGTTTATTGTTTGTTTATTGTAATCAGGAGAAAAGAGACTAGAGTAGATAAAAGGGCATGACTTTAAGATTCATTGGGC